>OX422142.1:45837422-46559592 GCA_949129095.1 Volucella bombylans | reverse complement strand
CCATTGGGTGGATGGATGCCGTATATACTTAGGCCATCTTTGGGGACATCTAATATATGGTTTCGATGCTACAAGTGCCATTCATGGATTTTCGCTTTTTGACTTTAACGACACCAGACAGCATTGTGTTTTGGACATTAAATTCCACTCTGTTGGTTATCCTGTTAATATCGGAATATTGTGAGCTTAGCATAAGCTGCCGTTCCCCTTCTACACCCGAAGACATGCCATCAAGTCACCAGTGGAGCTGTAGCTAAGAAAACCGAACGGCCGATCTTTGAGAAGTTTACGTGTCTCGAGATATTTCATGAGCTGTCGTTTTATCAGCGTTTCCATGATCTTGGAAAGAAGGAACGTAAGTGCAATGGGCTTATGGGAGGAGAGAGAAGAAAATTCACCTTTTTTAGGGACTGGCTGGGCAAATGCTGTTTTCCATCTGCTCAGAAAGAGTCCTAAAGTGCAGGATTGATAAAACAGGTTACGCAGTGGGTTTGCCAACCTGGAAGAAAACCTCTTCAGAAGAAGGGGAGATTACCATCTGGACCAGCTGATTTGTATATGTTAAGATCTTTAAGTATTCTTGCAACTATACGAGTGCGAAAGTGGATTCGTCCCATTGAAAATTCGATGCATTCAAGTGTAGACGGAGACAAAACAATACATTGTACCTAACTCAACATTGTGTGTAGGTTCACTACATAAATCTTTTCTCTAACTGTGTTGTCGATGTACGAGAAATTTGCTGATATGACATAGTGGTCCGACGAACCTAGAGAGGATAGAGCATCGACATTATACTTATCGGGATGAGAAGTTAAAAATAAGTCCATGGTGTTGTTTTCCGCAACGAAGATCTTAACACACTGTCCTTCAGTTGTGGTCTGTCCAGATGTCGAAGCCACCCAGAATAATGTATATTCAAATCGCTCTGATAACGATTACAGTATAAGGATACAGGGGTGCAATTCTCTGCATGGAGTCAGACAGCGTATCAAACCAGTTAAAGGTTGGATTGTTGTCCAGCTTGGGGCTTCTGCAAATAAAGCAATAGTGGGTAATTTGCTTAAGGTGGCCCTAAACGACGAGCATGCTCGCCGAACATGCTCGTGCTCGCTATATTTTTCTCGTGTAGGGGCTGGTTCGTGAGCCGCTCGCTGTTGGCGAAAAATTTCGATTTTTTCATGCTCGTTGGCTTCGATGTCCGCCGTGTAGGGCCATGTTCGCGAGCAAACCTCATTTTTGCTGTGAACGCCGCCGATTGAATATCGTGGATTAAACATAATGGCAGCAGTAAATAAATAAATCACCATAGAGCAACCACTTGCGCTTCTTTATCGCACATGTTCACAGTATGAAGAAAATCTTCTATAGACACTATGAGAATCGCAAGGGTGTGCTTATGGTATTGTAAGACTCTTACTCAGTAACAACACCTCCTCTCGCAATCAGTGTGTTTGTTGTTGTAACTTATATAGCTCTGATTTATTGATTTGCAATGAAAATTTTTGATGGTCCGATATTTAAATGCGACTAAATTTTATCGTGCTAAGTCAAAAGATATTGTGCTTTGAAGACGACGCGAATCAACACGAAATGAATGCTCGCCAAATGTGTTCGTCGTGTGGGGGATAACGCAAACGAGCATGTTCGGCGAGCATGTTCGGCTAGCATGCTCGGCGAGCATGCTAGTCGTTTAGGGCTACCTTTACGGAGATAGAATTTTAACCACATGAAATTTAATTCCGGATTGGAACAGGGATTACATTGTGGTGGGGTTTGGCAAGTAAATGGCGAGACCGTGATGAGAAAAGAATAATGTCACTAGTTCGGAACCAGGTAGATTCAGATCTGAGTGGTGTGGGAGGGAATCTGTGTTTCACTACGTGCCCAGACAGCTGACCTATATTTGCAGAAGTGGATATACGAAGAAAGGTGATTCCTTTTCAGCTCACCCATATCAGCTACGTCGCCCGTGAATTCCCGAGTCAGAACCACAAACGAACACAAACACCGGCGATGCTACACAAACACCAACGATGTTAAACAAGGCTGCGAAGGGAAAATTCTGACAATGGCTTACTAAATTAAATTGTAGTAGGTGTTATGCCCTTACAACAAAATTAAACATTGTATAAACAAAATCCACACTCGCAACCGGCTAGTCATTGATTATTACATGCACTTAGTCATTACCCGTTCCATATGACAAATACAACAACAGCAGTGACCAAGTGCTAGAAACAGTACTACAACCGGGTCGGGAGAGTTGGGATAGCCGTACTGTGTTTTTTTTTTTGTTTCCTTTGTACTGCACTGCATTGAATTCTTTCTGTGTCGCACGCGAGCTGTTTTTTTTTGTTGATTTTTCTTTTTCCAACACGCGAGCATCGAGTGTTAACTGGCGACTGCACTATGTTAACGTGTGTGCACTTATCGGAGGTTAGCACTGTACTCGGTACACGGCTCGTGCTTACATCACAGCAGCATGTTCTCAATGCTAAGCTTGGAATATTTTCTTTTCAAGTAAACAGTACGAATAATAACGAATTCTTTACGTGTCTTTTTCACGTGAGACTTCCACTTTAACTTTGCGTCGAGTGTCATTCCAAGGTATTAAGCGTCGTTTGCGAATCAAACAAGGACCGAATTTATGAAGGTGGGCAACCTGCTTGCTTTTTTGTAAGTAAAGTTTGCTTGATCAGATTTGGTTTCATTGAGCGCAATCCAAGTCTCTCCTTATATATTTACACTATTAACAGTCCTTCGTATTTTGTAGTGGCTGTTGTTTCTTCAATCGTTTTGCCCACTGCTAGTATAGCCGTGTCAAAAACAAACTCAGCTAAACAGTCCGCTCTTCCTATGGTACATCACGAGTATATAGTAGATCTAGAACCGGAACTAAAACTCCACTTTGCGGTACGCCAGCTACAATTTCTTGGAATTGAGAAAACTCGTTTCCGTGTCTAATACAGCAAAGATATTAGGTCGTAATCATTTTTTTTTTGGTTTTAATTTTTTTCATATCTTTTTTAAATTCCGTTAATGTTGCATTTGTTATTGTTTAATTGTCAGCTGCTGTTTCCGATGTCTCGATATTATGAATGTGAGTTTGACCTTCGAACGCCCTAAAGATCTGTTCCAGATATGAAAGGAAAATGTTTACTCTCTCTTTATCTCCTTTCGAGTATTTGCTATTACTTTTTTTGATTGGCGGCATAGAGGCTTTAGGTCTTTTAGTGCGTTTTACTGCGAGTAATTGGTTGAACGATTTCAACAAAGTAATCAACTTCAAGTGCATCCTTTACTATTTCCTTCGATATCATCACGTGTTTTCAGTGTAAATGTAATAAAAAGTTCATCACCTCGACTCTGCTTATAATAATTCGTTACACTTCTACACTGACAAAATTCAAGTTGCTTGTTTTTCTTGTAAAACATTCTTACTACGCACGATATTCCTCTCTTCCTTTCTCTTGTCATGGTACTTTTCACTTGGGACTCATACGCTGCAATTACTATGGTGTACGCTTGCTCAGTCATGTAGTCTAGAGTTTAAAGTTCAAGACAACAATTTTACTTTACAAAAAACTAATTTAGCAGTCTTACTCATACTTTTCGGAGACGAATGCTGGCCGGTAAGTAAGATAGGTGATCATATTTTATTCGGCTTTGAAAAAATAAATTCCATCAGGTACTTAGTCCCATGTGCAAATGAGACGTATGGATAAGAAGACACAACCGCGTGCTCTGCGAGCTGTATAAAGACCTGATTATAAAAAGGAGGTGAAAGCCCGGCAAATGCAATCAAAAAATTAAGAATATGGATATATTAGTCTAACAAACAAGACTCAGTAAATTCTGGATCGTTAAGACAAACAATGTTTTAATGATTCAAATTTATCCAGCCAAAAGAGTAAAATGTAATTATACTTTGTCTTGATGTGAAGTTGCTTTAAGTTCCACAGCCATCAGATCATATCGTGATTGCAGCGAAGTTTTCAGCAAAAGAGGTAGTGTTCCTATCTGCATAGATCAATGTGCGACTTAAATATTCGATTATTATCTCCGCTTTATCTCGCCTTTGTTTTATATGTAGAAAAATAACGTCGCACCATCAAAATGTGCATCAAATAAAATATTTGGCCGATTCTAATGAAATTTTCACCAGAGTTCAAAGATTATATTATATTATATTATATAAAAATATCGAATTACAGCTAGTTATAAAGGAAAAAAATTATAAAATAATAAACAAAAATAAAAAATTGTCTTCTAATTTTCGAGAATCATTCGTTTTACTTTTTGATTTAAATTGTATTTGAATGTTCCTTTTTTTCTGCAACAATACAAAAATTCAAAATTGACTCGAATTCAAATATTTTTAAAATATGTGTCTATGTAATTTGTTTTATTTTTTATTCTAGTAATCCACCGACTAAACCCTCTCCATCTTCAGGCAACCCAACCCTGGAATTTCTTCTTGCATTACTTCAGGGTGTAGTGTCACTTTTGTTTAGCCGCTATGGTCTTCAATCTTTATGGCACACTCACTCGTCATCAATTTCATAACAGCTATTGTCGTTGTCATCCGTTGTATTGTCGACTTCTACATAAGTGTTACAAGCCTGTGGACCAAAAGAGGATTGTAAAAATTCAAAAGCTCGTTTTTTTAAACTCGTTTTTTGTTCCTTTTCGATAATTTTCTCTTGCTGGTTATTAGCGGGTCCGAACTTAACAAAAAATAATTAAAAACATCTTTAATTCGCCACGGGTTTCCTGGAGTGATATCCTCTAGATCTTTTGAAATCTTTATTAGTTGTATCAATAATCAATCTACAACGCTCCCTAAACACTTTTTGTATCCGGCTTTGATTTTTCTCAACAATTAACTTATACTCTTTTCGAGCTTGCCACTTTTTGAGAGGTAATTTATAGGTTAGGTGTATAATTGTTTCAAAAAGACGAATCCATCCAGGTAAAATAGATATTCCATTCTACAAGTTCCCTATTTTCACTTCAGTTTTAATCATTTCGTCAATACAATGTTTGGATACTGCACCACATAAATAACATATATATGTATTTGAATGGAAGATGTATCTGTAATAAAAAGATGATTAAGTGGAAATGATTTTCCGTTTATGAAAATTGAAGTGACAACTTTTTAATTTCATCATCAACACTATTTTTTTCTGCTATTGAAGTTTCTGTACATTCTTTTTCAAATGCAATTTTAGGACAATTGAAATCATGAATACAGTTGAGTTTGTGGCTTTATGAACTGTGAAAGTCTTGTATATAGGAAATGAAACTTCTGCTGAGATTTCCGATATTTTTATATTATGTTCTACAGGATATGTTCTTCATGGATTTGCATTGTGAACGACTTTTTATGAAGGGAATTTTTCGGAAGCAGTCATACGTACGAGTATATGTTGATATTGAGTCGAGTTAAATTGGCATCCACAATTACTGCAATAGCATTTCGACCCGTCAAACCATTATTGTTTGATGAAAGCAGCTTTGTTTAAGTATTTGAATATCTACGATCTTTTTTAGGACTGGGAGATGCAATTTCTTTCAATATTTTTGATGTTTCCGTATTTCCCGTTGTTCGTGGACTCATTTGAGTTCACCCTATATCAATTGGACATTATAACACTTAAAATGCCTGAGCACGTGCTACGTTTTTAGGAAAATGGGACAGAGAGAGAAAGAAAGATTTTTGGGCCTAGTGGTTATTTAGCTCCTTGGGTGGCATCCGACATTTAATGGGGAGACTAAATTATTTCTGTAATTGGACTTGTTGTTGTATTCTAGGCAACCACTCCTCTTATGTGAATTTAGTTTGCCTGAGAAAAATGTCTTTCGGGTTTGGCTGGTATTGAACTCCGAACCGTCCGATTTGGAAGCCAATATACTACGATCAACCATCAAGTTTTGAACTGGGACTTAAAACCATACAACTTTTTCACCAAACTTGTTCGTCTCTTTTTTTATATGTGTTCAGTCAAATAGTATATATTAACATGAATAGTGATGTCCATTAATAGTGTATTTTGTCCTTCTGAACTTCCAAGAATCTTGAAAAGCTCTAGACGCGTTAAACTTAATGTGTTCTAACACATTCCAACTCTTCTACAGACAGACTCAATGTCTGTTTATAACGTAACTTATAGATCTTTTGTTTTATTTAAACGGCACAAATAAGCAGCATTTTTTTACAGTTATAGAAAGCACAATACACATTGAATAGAAAAATAAATAATTTGTTTGCTTGATGTAGCTTAAAATACAACTAATTTCATCTATCTTTCAAAATAAGTACAAAAAATCGTTCATATCAATTTAATGCAAAGAGTAACCTCATTATTATTAATATGAATACTTGTTTACAAAATAATATTTATTTGTAGATGAATAAATACCTGAGTTACTTGAGTATCCTTGGACATTGAGAACCCACAAAGTCATTAATTATAGTAAAAAATCAGTCCGCGAAACACATACATACCATGTATGTATGTTATCACTGTGACTAAATGGCTGCGACTTGGTGCGGAGTGTCTCGTTGAGTAAAAAGTTTTATTCATTCAATTTAATATTACTTGGAATATTCACCATACAAAAAAAAAAATAGTAACGGTATCAGACATACTGAACGGAGGACTCCCTAATTCTACCAGCTAAGTAGCAAAATAAATTTATAACGACAATTAAATACTCGTATCTATTTTAGAGTTTTTTTTTGTCTTATCGGCAATTGGTACAACCTACAGCGTCTGCATTGTGTCGTGAAAAAAATTCCTAAACATTAATGGTTTTCCTTAATTCCTTATCACGAATTAATTTTTTAATTTAATGCAAGGTTTTGGTGCTTTCTGCCCCACTGTGAGTCGATCATATGTTTTTTTCAATCTGCCAAAGGCCCATTTGAACTAAATCGCGGTTATTTCTAAGAGTGGTTTTGCCGCTGTTGAGAAGCCTCCCATTAACTGCCGATAGTAGGGGTACTGTCGAAAATAGCCCCCGACTATTTGATTGGTTTTTGCAGCTTGCAACTTTTTAACAGCCCTTAGGTTCTCTGTCACTGTGGTGAGTTTGATTGACTAAACTCATGCTTGTTTTCAAAAAATTACATATACTTAGACTCAAATTTAAATTAGCAGCTTCCAGTCGGCTTAGTAGCGCTGGAAATTTTGTTAGGTGCCTCACCAACCTTTTAGAGTAAACAAGTACTTCATCAAGGCGCATGTAAGACCGTGGGTCATGATAATCCTCGTATCACTTCGTCCATTAGACTTTCGCATTTAATTGCCCCATATTATATTCATAGTTATAACCAAATATAAAGAGAAAGATCCGTATTGTTAGGATCCATTTAAACTTGTCAATAACCACGTTGGAGACCTAACGTCAAAAAAAGAGGTCATATATCCTTGGTAACGAGTCCAAATCTTTTTTGTAATTTTGTTGCACTGCTGGTAGCTAACGCAAAACCTAGGTTTCGATTAGGAAGATCGGGTTGGTATTTTTACTACGGCTTATCGCTCATTTCTATGATAACCTCATCCATCTGACTGGCGGAACTTCCTAGTTCGCAATTTGTTTTGCCTGTAGATGCCCTTCAGATTGTCATTTTTAGAATACGTTCCCTGTTCCTCAGTTAGTTCAGCATAGGCTTATCGGAAAAGTCCTGTATTTTGTATTGTATTGGCTTGGACATTGCGGGAAATCCGCAGTTCGACCGATTCTACTCGCCACGGTGATGTTCTGAGACTAATTGCGTCATTCCACGAAAAATCGCCGAAGCTATATGGGGAGCTCTGAACGACATCCCTCCGATTTGGCTGAAAAGTGGTAGAAATACTCATTGAAGTGGTACGAATCATAAGGTAAAAAAAGTTTTGCAGAATTCGATATAATTTGCGTGTAACGGAACTTCAAAAATTGGCAAAAAATCAAAATGTATGCTTTCTTTCATATTTAAAAAAATCATAATTTTGGCTCTGCTCATCAGAATTTGATAAAATATACCTTGTTGAATTCAGGAAAAAGTGAACTTTCAAAGATTTGGAATAATTTTTATTTTAAAGGTCGAAATATATTCCAGAATATCTTTTTTACATATATCTTTGAATAACTCAAAAAATGGTATTTTGTTTTTATTTTTTATTTTTTTTATATATTATAGAGAGATTCATCCTCGATTTCCATTTCAAATTTCAAGTTGGGATCTCTGTAGGTTGGCCCAAAATAATGTTTTATAGGCGGCTAAATATTCTGTAATAAATATTTTCATTTAAAAAAAAAAAGTCACACTGGGGCCTTTGTATCCCAAGGCCTTAAAAACTAAAAAAAAAATCATTATTTTCCTTTAATTACTCCTTGTGAAACAGATGAAATATGTAGAAGTTTTCTTGTTTTCGGCACAATTCTTAAATTAGAAAATCCCAATTCCATCAAAAATTTTTCTTCATTATACTCCTGTGTGGTCACGTAGGAGAAATCCATATTCTTTATATTTTCAGTTGCCCAGTTATATAACTGTAAGGGAGTTGTTATGTGTTCCCTATACGTTCTCTGTAGGCTAGCCCTGGCAGCCAGTCTTTTTATTGTACAACCAAGTCAATCGCATGCGTTCTTACCATAAGAGGTCGCAAATAAGTTCCATTCAGCATTCACTCCAAAATCCTGTTCATGCAATGTTAAATTAAAAAAATTCTTTTTGTTTTTGTACTGCGCAGCAGATCCATCGGAAAAATAAATAATTTTCTTAAAATGTTGGCATTTCTTGTGCAGGAACTCTAACAGACGGTGCTGAATAAGTATACTGCGATAGTGTCATGCTTTAAGCAGTCACCGATTACAACAAAACTTTCATTTTTAATATCATCCATCTGGTTCCGGTAATATATTGCGAAAGGGGAATCGTCGCCTGTTCGTTAGCCCAGTAGTATCCCTGCACTGCATCTTGCACAACAACACCATAATTTTCGGAAAAGTTCAATAAAACAAGTATGTCCGTTTTCGTTAAGAGAGTTTTGACTTCCTTTATGTGCCTGTTTTGTTGATCAGTTATAAAAACATGACGAATGAAAACACCAAGCCGTTTCAAAAAGCGCTGAACGAAATCCTCAGAGTTTTCAATTCTCACTTCCAATTTTGATCGGTCTGTGTGGGTCCACTGATAGTATGTTAGGTCTAGAAGCAGTAGTAATCACTTCATAGAAAAAGATTCTCCTTAATTTAGAATAGTTTGGGCAGTTAACGCACTTGCCCAAGTAACATTTTATATCAGGAGGGTTACAAATTACCAAAGCTAAGCAGGCTCTGCTGTCATTGTCTGTAGTTTTCTATCAGCCTTGACATATTGCTACCCTCAAACATTAGTTTAATATTTTGATGGATGGTGCAAACACACACGGAATGAGTTCCTGATGCCACAGCATGTCTTAACGGTCTTAACGACGCAAATTTGGAAAATCCAATCTTAACATTATTATGAACTCCTTTGAACTTATAATATATCTCCCGGCTGATATCGTCTTTATAGTAAAAACTTTCTACCAATTGCTTGCTATCAGCATATAAGCTTTTCCCATAAGTTGAGCTTTGATCTTCTTGAAGTTTTCTACATTTCTTGATCATATAGCTTGTTGATCCTGGAAACTCTTCTATAATTTTGTTGACGCTCCATTCTCTTGAAGGTAAAGACAACAAAACAAGTTTGTCTTTGCTTGTAGTTTTATGGAAATTTTCTTTTATTTTCCCTACGAAATATTCTTCCTCTTTGGAATTATCTTCATCATTATCAATAGTAACAGAGAATGCTCAAATTGTTATTTTTACTATGCCTACGATAAATGTTATTTCACTTATTTGATGTCATCTCGTCCCATCTTTCCATGGCGGTTTCAACCAAAATGAAGGCTGAACTACAATATAAGTGTGCATCCTTCAACAAAGCTCACAGCTCACTGCGTTGTGGCAATGACAACAGCGTATGCGAGAAGTTACACAGATTTCTAGAAAATGAGTTGGCCTGTAAAATTCACTCAATTTTCTCAATTTTCGCCTTATTTTGGTCGGGTGAACGGCAATCTTTCTTGCTTTTATTGCTCTTGGTAAAAGCGGAGGGCTTTATAGAAGAAAGGAAATCAAGTAAACACATAACAGTTGGGCCGTTGAACATTAAGATGGCTTCTAAAATGTTGGCCGGTTACACTAACGCAGAAGTCGTAAGTATGACGCGAAGGCCCTTACAACCTTCATATGACAAAATATATTAACGACAATACTGAAGAAAGCTAAAAAGGGCAGTTTACATTTTATATATATGTATGTGTCTGTTTAAAAATACTTAGGCACTCAAATGTTTTGCATGGAGTTCAGACCATGCAGCACCTTTTCCTAATTTTTGCAACTTTTCTAAATTTTGTTTCTATGTTTATGTCTTTAACAAAATTGATAAGTGTATAATAAAGGGTTTTCCAATAGGGACTTGACAACTTTGAATTTAATTTGTGAATGCATTCTTTCACTATTCATCAAACTGTCACTGTCAATTTATTCAGTAAACCCAACATTTTCATCATGGTAAAGTACACGAACGAGCAACGTCTACAAATTATAAAAATTTTCCAACGAAATTCGGAGTCGGTGACTGCAACTTTAAGAGCGTTTACTCAAATTTTCGGTCGTAACTCTCGCCCTAGTAGACAGGTAATAACAAGTTTAGTGCAAAAATTTGAGTCTACATATTCGTTGTGTGATGTTACCGTGTCAGTGAGACAACGGGTTGGTCGAAGTGTCGAAAATATCGCTGCCGTTCAGGCGTCCGTAGCAAACGATCCAAATCAGTCAATTCCACCGCGTTCTCCAGAATTGGGCATCGCTCAGACCACATTATCGCGTATTTTGCGTAAGGATCTTGGTTTATACCCATACAAGATCAAGCTGACTCAAGAATTGAAGCCGATGGACCATTTGAAGCGACGTACGTTCTCCGATTGGGTTCTGGCGAAGATGCGCCAAGATGATGAATTTCATCGCAAAATCATCTTCAGTGACGAAGCTCATTTTTGGCTCAATGGGTTCGTCAATAAGCAAAATAAGCGTTATTGGTCGGGTGAATCACCACTTCATCCACAAAAACTAACTGTTTGGTGCGGTTTGCATGCCGGCGGCGTTATTGGGCCGTATTTTTTCGTCGACGATAACGATCGTCGCGTTACTGTGAATGGTCAGCGTTATCGCGCCATGATCACCGATTATTTTTAGCCCGAATTTCAAGGTATGGACTTGGACAACATTTGGTGTCAACAGAATGATGCCACAAGCCACACAGCACACGCTACAATCGATTTATTGAATAGTAAGTATGGTGAGCGTGTTATCTCAAGAAATGGGCCAGTCGATTGACCGCCTAGTTCGTGCGTTTGAACGCCGCTTGACTATTTTCTGTGGGGCTACGTTAAGTCATTGGTTTATGCCAACACGCCGACGACGTTGGAAGAGCTCAGAGCCAACGTAGAACGCGAAATAGCGGCCGTTTCGGCCGAAATGTGTGGCTGAATCTTTGAAAATTGGGTCCAACGAATCGACCGCTGCAAACGTGCCCGCTGTGGCCATATGAACGAACTCGAGTTCCATTCATAAACATTTTGATTATACTTCAAGCCGATAATAAAGTTTTTGAAATATCTCAAATGGTTTGCGTTTTATATAAAAAAAAATTTGTCAAGTCCTTATTGGAGAACCCTATAGAATCTCATCAAGAATTTAAATAATGATGTTTATAATTGGCTCAATTATATTGTACGTAAAATATGTTAAATATCCTTGCTGTAAGAATTCATTATATCTTATCTTACCATATTAAGAATGTGTCTAAAGACAAAGTTATTTTGAGGTCTAAGAGTTGTCATGTCTTATGGGGTTTTGTTTACTTGAGTAAAATTACGTTCTCTTGCTATTCGTATGTGCACACAAAACGACGAGTGTAAATGTGAGTTATTTTAACTTTGTCAAAGCAAGTGCCCAATTGCGTTTTATCTCATTGCCATGAGATTGTTTTGTCAACAGTCTTGCTTTATAATCATAAAAAAGCGAAAGAACTAAAGAAGATGACTTCAAGCATTTTTAACGTCCATACGTACATATACTTCGCGAAGGAGAAATAACATCTTTTACAAACAGAATTTTTGAATCTCATCCGAAAAAGAGTTTTGAGTTTTTTTGTTTGTTTGCTATTCTGCGAGAATTCACCTAAAGGTAAAAAAAGATGCAGCGAAAAATCGTTAAAAAATCACAACTCGCGTGCATGTATCCTAGATCAAAGGATTTTCTTTGTTTCACCGGTAACCCCCCTCGTGCCTATTTAACTGAGATATAAACGCGTGTATCTTCTTTATAAAATCCATCCATCAACCATCTATTTATTTTCCGTGAAGTGAAAGTATGCAGCAGTGGCAAAGGATTTGCCGCATACTCCGCCATGGCTGCTTGCAATTTCATTCCTTCTCCTTCCATCAACGTCATCATGGAAAAGGGTAAGAAAAATGGATGAAGGATAATAATTACCCACTTGAATTTCAAGTAGAAAGGAGAAGAGACATTTTTAGGACTATTATAAAAAAAAAAAAAAAAGTATGTTCGGTACACCATTCCGTAACTGCACTTTCTCGCATATTTCTTTAACGTGTGTAGTAGATCTATTGTAGATACTATATATACATACGAGTATGTGGAGTGCAGGCTTAAACTACACTATTGCGCTCTCGTTTTCCCATTTTTCCGGATTTTTACATAAAAGCTGAATTTTTGTAGAATCCTACACACGCAAGCTGATAGGAGAAAGATTGAAAAAAGGGAGTTTGCCTATGGTTTGGGGTAACTTTCCAATGCTAGGGCTGCTCTAAATCCGTGAAAGAAAAAAAACTGTGGAAATGTATTCATAAGTTTCGGAGTATAGAAGGATCTGCTGCATAGCAAGATTGAAATAAAGATAAAAAAAAATTGTCGGCACTTACTTTGTAGACAAATTCAGTTTAATTAGCACGTATCCGCCTGTTGACGTCATGGTGCTTGCCTTGTTAGAAGGAGCTCTGAGGTGTACTTGTCACAGTAAGTGTTTGGATGAGATATTTGATAACAGACTATACGTTATGGATTCTTCTTTACAATACTTCTATGAAAAGTTATTTCATGCAATTTTGTAATAAGAATTAAGTAATGAAAATGTAGATGTATGAACAAAGGTATGTTTGTGTGACCGTAAATACATACGAGTATATGAATGTATGTTACACTGAGTGTACATAACTTTACCAAGAATTGACAAGACATTCTGCTTTTGCTTTTTCTACTATACTTAGTAGGAAATGATTTTTGCACGCAATACTCACGATTTTACGAGGGGTGTTCATTCTCGGTATCGGGGTGAAGCTGTGGTTGTATATATAAATTGACTTATTTATCAAGTAATACTATTATTTTAGTGCATTCATGTAAAATTTCATATAAATGTGATTATTAATTCGCGTTTTATCTCTAGTTAAACAGAATCATAATGGCAACTGAGACGATGATGGTGAAAATTGAGCATCGCGCTGTAATTAAATTTCTCACTAAGAAAGGAAAAAGTCAAAAAACTATTCATGAAGAGATGGTGGCTGTTTACCAGGGTTCCGCACCTTCATTATCAACTGTGCAAAAGTGGTCAAGTGAGTTCAAGAGAGGCAGAGAGAGCATTGAAAACGACCCCCGCTCCGGCGCCCCGGCTACTGCTTGTACGGGAGAAAGCATCAAAGAAGTCGAAAAACTTGTTCTTGAGGATGCCCGAATAAAGGTGAAAATGATGGCAGAGATCACCAAGCTTTCAACTGGTACCATTCACACCATTCTTCATGACCATCTTAACCTTTCAAAGGTCAGTGCAAGGTGTGTGCCACGAATGCTCACAGCGCCTCAGAAAAAAGTGAGAATCGCATGCTGTAGAGAGCTTTTGGAGATGTGTAGTGAGAACGCGGACGGTGTTATGGATCGAATTGTTACTGGGGACGAAACATGGGTCCACCACTATGACCCTGAAAGCAAACAAGAGTCCATGCAGTGGCATGAAAAAGGAACAGACCACCCGAAGTAGTTCAAAGCCACTCCGTCGCCCGGGAAGCTCATGGCCACAGTTTTTTGGGAATCAAAGGGAATCCAACACCCACCCTATAGTCCAGACCTTGCCCCTAGTGATTATTTCCTGTTTCCGGATTTGAAAAAATGTCTTCGTGGAAAAAGATTTTCGGATGATGAAGAACTCAAGTCGGCAATAAATGGGTATTTTGCAGAGAAAGAGGAAATTTATTTTTTTGAGGGTTTAAAAAAGTTTATCTCAAGATGTAACAAATGCATTGATGTTAGGAGAGATTATATTGAAAAATAAAAACAATTTAAATTGAAATCGTATTTTCCTTCATATCGATACCGAGAATATATTGAACGCCCCTCGTATTTTTGTGCTCAGCATCATTGTAAATTGTATATCAGCTCATTGGATATTACAGTTGCAATTTGGGGCAATTTGGGGCAATTTTCAGGAAATTTCTTTTTTGACAGAGATGAATAAGCAATTGCAAACCATGCACTGTGAGCTGGGTCAAAGTAGGTAGATCCGGAAGAAAAAGAAGTCCTCGGAATATCAATTTTACAAACAAAAATAAGTTTTGTACTATTGTACTTATGACTATTAGTAGGATGTTTGGTATTTATTGGATTTATTAAACAGCGAACAAAGTCGACAACATACTTAAAGCCTGGATCCTAAAAAATGTTAACTTTTAACTAATATCATGTTAACATAATATAAAATAGCATCACTCACGACAGGGCCCCAGCCCAATTATCAAGGCTTCGCCCATCAATGATGTTGTATAATAAAAATCGGAGGCAGAGCAAAGTACTGGTCTTATCGTAAACATCTTCAGATTACGCTACAGAAGGTTACTACAATTTGATCAGTCACAAATTGCCGGTCATAGGTCTTGTTGGCGGCTGGACCACCGGCAGTCCCTACCAGGACTTAAATCACGGTACTATGGGAGTCAGGAGCCCCCGGATCTCGGTACGGGCCTGATTTGAAGAGGTAGGCCCCCTTGTGGGATCGTCATGGTGGCTGTGGTTTAAACCCAAAGTCGCGGGAAGGGTCTTCCTTTGGTTGACCCAATTTAGCGTTGTAATAAGTACTGGGTGCTGCGACCCTAAGAGCAGTAAGAGGTTTAAGGTCGGCCTCGACTCATACCAAGGGTGAAACTTGTGCCAGCAACATAGTTTCGATTTGGTATCTCAGGAAGACGGCAGAGCGATGGCAAGGCGTATCCTTGCCTCCATGAATGTATGGGCATCCCGTATACATAAATCTCCACGACAGGTGGTTTACGTTAAAAAAATCAGACACTATTACTCACGACAGAAAATAAATACATACACACGATTTGCAGAGAAGAAGAATATTGAACGAGACATTGAACTGAAATCAGTTGAGTGAGAAATTTATTTTTATCCATTTAACTCCTAGGCACCAGAATTCAATAATTTAATGTTCTGGTATAAATGAGTAATTTCTGGATTTAGAAGATACCTAACTCAATTGAAAAAGTATAGACAAAGGCAATCGATGTAACCGTACAGTTGGTACAGCCGAATAACTTGCAATGAAAAAATGAAATTTCCAAAATATCTTCTTAAAGTGAGGCTATGTTGTACTCTTACTCAAACTTTTGATTGCAGTCTAGAGACCTGGGCGGTATTTCAACCAATATATCCCTCCAACCAGCTCCCGATGTAGATCGTTTCAGTTACACATGCCGAATTGTTTGTTCTCTATTCCCTTCGAACTGCTTCTTTAGGTAAGGTCTTTCGTTACCACGTTGTCCAACTGAGATCGATTTGAAGATCTTTCTGAATCACTGATGTCCATATGACTCAACATGGCAAGACCATATATCTATTGCTGTAATGCGGATGGCTTTATCAATGCATATGGGATCAAAGACCACAACGAAAATCTTTCGTTCAAAGCAGCAAAAGGTCAAAATAATTTTTCCCGCTCTGAAGAAAGAGATTTCAACATTTGCTTAAGCTTTGCAACATAATTTCCATTTAATTTCATAGAAACAGCGATTGGCAAATGTTGTTTTTTGCTTTGCGCCGATGTCTCTACCATCTTCGTCTTTGTCTGCGTTAAAACATGCGTCCTGCCTGATAGCGGCAAGCGTTTCTTTCAAAATCTCGGTATCGGTTATATCGATTGATTGATTGATTGATTGAGGCCCGGGTCGATCCCGCTATGGTAAAGGACAACTTATAGCTTATAACTTAAAAATTAAAATTTCGTAGCGAAGCTTTTTTGAGTTAAGGAATATGATGGAGATCTTAGAGCGCAAGCCTCTTACGTTTTGGGTAATAGAGAGAAATTAGGCGAGGAACCGTTATGCAGGTCAAAAAGTGGTTAGGAGCAGGAGTTGTTTTTGAAACTGGAGCGCGCTCGTTGAAGATGAAAGATGTATTTGAGTTTACATGGGATTCAAATGCGGAGAGATCATTTACGACATCGGATGGGTATTGAGATATTGAAAGCTTCATGAAAACGAAGTAAAATTTACTTCAACTCTTTTGAGTTAGTTGGGAGACCTTCTTGGTGAATTGAGACAAGGACACTTGTTTTGGTCATTCTATCATACAGAGTCAGATTTATTGTGCATATAATTTTTTTTTTAAACTTAACATGATTACACTTATGATGCCTCAGCATGTTAAGTTATTTGGAAAATGGGATAGAAAGGGAAGAAAGATGTTTGGGCTCAGTGGTTATTTCGCTCCATGGATGGCATCCAATATTTAATGGGGAGACTAAATTGTTAGTGGAAACTGACTTTTTGTTGTTTTCTAGTCAACTACTCATCTTACTTGATTTTCGTTAACTGAAAAACTGAATGCCTTCCGAGGTTGGGATTCGAACACCGAACCTTCCGATTTGGAAGCCAGTCCACTATCATTATCACTTGAGCCACGACCACCCACATTGAAATGCTATATGAAGGCGTACATTCTCATATTTGTTACGATTCCCGAGGCGAGACATTACACAGCGACCTTCAACATCGTAGTCTGGAAATTGATTTGGTAGCTTAGCTATTGGTAGAATCAGCGGATTCAAAAAACTAGGAGACTCGTTGGTTGTATTGAGAGATGGTGATGGTGAAGGTGAACTAGTGTCGGGAATATGGGAACGTATAAAATTGGAGTATTTAGGAGTAGACGTTTGGGTGGGGGTTTCTATAGATGCAGAGTTTTTCACGGACGTGTTGTTTGTGCGTTTAGAGGATAGAAGGGCGTCTGAAAGTAAATTGCTGGAAGTGGGTTTTATCTCGGCTTAGCCGAGATAGAAGCTGATTTGGAAGTGGTGGGTAAAATGGATGGATTTATACTTTCAATGTTCCTTGGGGTAATGGTTAAATGTCCAAAGAATTTAGGAGACAAATTGGGGAACAATCCAGTTTTGAAACTCCAATTCGAGTCGTGATTGGAATTTAGAGAAGAAGAATTTGATTGGGGCTTAGTTTTAATAATATACTTTATCTTAGGATTTTGTTTTACAAATTTTCGAGACCTGACTGGCTTTCCTGTTTTATTGAACAATTTCATCCCGTCGATATTGAAGACAGCAGCTCTAGCAAACAGCCACTCAAATTTACAAGCGCTATAAACTTTGACGCACCTGGAACTTATTTTCTCTCTATAAACGGTGAACGCATATTTTTTCTCAAAATATTTGTTTACCCAATTAGCATTACTGTTTCTGGGGAGTTCTTCAAAAAGTAGGGTGACGAGTCCTGTATTTTCGTGTTCACTTTATTAAGTTTTTCAAGCCTGTCTTTCAAGTCCACCAGTGCCCGAGATGAAAGACGGATTTTGTGTCAATTTCTTTGGCGGTGTGAAGATTTGGGGAGATTGTTGGTTGGTTACTGACCTCGAAGTTGGTTGGCGGGCAAGAAGGTGAAGCAGTCGTGTTGGTGGTTCCTTTTTTTTTTTTTAAAGAACTTAATACTCAAGTGGGTATTAATTAACACACTTAAAATGCCTGAGCACGTGTTAAGTTTTTAGGAAAATGGGACAGAGAGAGAGAGAGAAAGATTTTTGGGCTCAGTGGTTATTTCGCTACATGGGTTACATCCAAGATCAATCCATCCTTCAAGATCAATGAGGTTTAGCACAATACTTTCAACAAGAATTTCATCCAGTATTGAGGTATTGTAAATTTGAAGCCCAAGGTATAACATCGAATTTACTTGAGGTGTATTTTAGCTCTTAGATTATACTTGCGACTGTAACTTTTGTTGCTGCAGAGTCGTCTTTTAATGATGAAATGTTCAATTGAATTATTTTCTGTTGTTCATCTAATTCTTTAACACTTTTGGCGACGGATGGTCACAGAGAGTCTGTAAAACTTTGTCTTGCACAGGTGAGAGAGTACGCATTTGAGTTGGTTGAAGGATGATAATATACTCTGGTTTATATTAATAATTTTAGACGCTTTAACCCTCTTAGTGTTCAGAAGCGAGTTAAGCGAGGGAGAGAAGAGGGAGTTGAGGTTTTCATCCGGCAGAATTATTGTCTATCATCAGTTCATTAACCCATTAGTGTCCAGAGCGTTTTCTTTCGCGTAAATAGATAAAAATTTCAGTATAACCTTATTTCCTGCTGCAAACATTAATTTTGTTTTAAATTTTTTAAAAGTTATCATACCCTCCTCGATTTTACCTGTTGCATATATGCCACCGTGGGCAATATTCAATACTAAACATGAAATTGTTAGAAATAAAAGATAAATAATTATCGTTAGTAAGTAAATGCTTAAATTTTGAGTTTTTTGTAACATTTATTGTACAGAATATAAAATATACAGAACATAAAATTAAACAACAAAACTCATTCTAAAAGCAAAGGAAAAGCTAAATCCACAGAACATATTAAATATACATAAAGCATTTAAAATACCTAGTATTTCAGTCTGATTGAATAAAATGATACTTCAAATTGCACTTTATGCACAAACCAACGTCACATTTGTTGCACATAGTTTTCACAATTGATGAACAAAATTCATATGCACATCGTAGTCTTTTATTGTTAGGTATTTCAACAAGGAAATGGCCAATAATGTCATACCGAAGAGAGTATTCATCAACTTGTTGCGGGCGACGGTATCCTTGTGGTGGTCATATGACAGTAATGCAATGCTATTTTTCTGTGAAATTGTAACTGTGTTAATGAACCGCCTCCATTCCTATGCAATATCCATGCGTTTTGTGTTGACACATCTACCAGCCACGCAAAAATAGAATACCACCAGTTTTTTCCTCGAGCACCTATCCTGTAGTTATTGATATTTTGGTCCATACGCTGAATTACGCTGACATTGTATTCTAAATATCGTTGTACCATTCCGAGTTGAAGCTATAGCAACAACAGAGTTGTCAATCCATTTTGTAATTATAATATTACTATCGCTTATTTTACTGCTGACTACAAAACCTCTAACCTCTTTCTTCAACTCTTTTTTCAATGGAAATGGACACGATTTTGGTATCATATTTTCCCGAATAGTACCGGTACCGTGATAGCCCCTCTGACGGAGCCCTATAAGAGCGCTAACTGAAGTAAATAAATTATCAAAATAAAAGCAAAATGGTAATTTTTTCACGTTTTCATCAAATTGGTCAATCATGTCGAATAGAGGTGAAATATTTTTACGATAATTAGACTAATAAGCTTTGTTTAAGCGAGGATTATTTCCTTGATACATCTCAAAATTTACAAGGTAACCTAAAGATGTATTGAAGCACCACATTTTAAATCCAAAGCGTAGTGGCTTTCCGCTCAAAAACTGTTTACGTCCATGTCGTCCAAAATATTGTATCATGGATTCATCGTACGATAAGTCTTGCTCTGGATAAAAGTTTTTTAAAAATCTATCTTTCAAAGCATCAGTCAATGGTCGCAACTTCCAAATACTGTCCTCTAAATTTTGTTTTGAATTATGTGTGAAGTGTAGATAGCGGAATATTACATCAAAACGATTTCTTCACATAGCATTTTAAACTAATTCATTTTTGAACTCAGCCTCATTTGACTAATAACTACGTTTTGACGGTGTAAAATTGTAGCCCGTTATAATTAGAATTGCAATAAAGACACGAATCTCAGCGGTTATGTCAGAATTTGCCTTTCCACAATAAACAGTATAACTATTACTTTCGTTAACGAGTAATGTTATTATATCGTCATCAAAAAACTTTTGGAAAATTTCATGTGGGTGTAATTGATTAAATTCTGTATAGTTAGGCTCGGGAAAAAGAGGTTTTTTTTCCTGGTCATTGTTTTCAACCCAAACAAAAGAACTTTGAACAGACTTTTTTGAAAGTTTTTTTGATGAAGTAGAAAGGCTTTTCTGTTTTTCCATTTTTTTTGGTGAAATGACTGTCTTTGTGGATGTTGATGAGCGTGCTTGAGAATCCTGTACAAGCCGTGCATTGTGTTGGGTTCCTAGATAAATATCAAAAATATCCCGTGAAGATTTAAGCTGAATGCAGCATGGAGCAAGAAGGCTTGATTTTGGTATGTAATGAAGCATTCCACCGCCGTCTTCATTACCAGAATCTTCTTCGGAATTAATATTCTCAGGTGCAGGCGGCTCAATATACAACTTCTCAATTTCACAATCATCTTCTTCGTCAGATTGCAAAGACTCCAGAAAATTAATTGCATCTTCGGTAGTACGAAAACTAAATTACACAAAAAAAGTACCACAGAATTATTATAGAATAGCCCAGTGTTGCATTTATGCATTATTCGCGTCTCGACATGTTTACTTTTTTTCCCCCACAAGGACACAGATGTTCAATAAGGGACTTATCATTCCGAACACTCGCACAAAACTAACTTCTTATCTCCTTATTTCTGATCGCTACAGATGTTACTAGTCACAGAAACTGGTTTTACACGTTTCACTCCTAGAACAGGATCAAAATCCTTTATCAAAGTTTACGAATGTAGCGTTGCACGCAATACGCAATACGCAACAGTGGTGATTTTATAGTACAGTGCACTTGCACCATGCGCAAATGATTTCTTGCAACAAGTTAAAGGTTTTGTAACTATGCCGAAATTCAGATCCTAGTTCGGCGATATATGGGAGAGTGATATGCTTTTGCATTCATCACAGAAGTACCAGAAGATGCTGTAGTACTCCTGCAGATACATTTTAGCATTCCAATTCATATGGAATGAAACGAATTTTCGCATATTCCTTTGCATTAGATCATTTCAGTTTCGTTATCAATGACTGCAATTATGTACTCCCGCTATGTATCGTCGAGACATAGTTTCTTAATTGTAGCCGCCTTGAAGAACTAAGCTCATCTGGAAAATTTTGAGAAATGTTAACGAGAACGCGATCAGAAGAATCTCAGACTGTCTATTGCTGCCTAATGTAACACATCAACAGATCACCGAAATCAAGCAGTGTGGGCGCGGTAAGTACTTAGATGGAGTACCACATGGGAACTCGGTACACCACGTGCTGTTGACAAACGCCACATGGGCATAATACCCTGCATACGTTTAGGCAACGTATCTACTATTTTCTCGCGCCTAAATTCCTGGAGACAAACACTTTTAAATCTTGTTGTCTCTATGTATGTCCATTTCTTGGGATAAACTCCAGAATGGCCTAATTGACTTCGGTAAAGTTCCGTCAATACCACTTCTTAGGAAGTTCTAAAATTATACAAAAGTAGGTCGGTGAATACCTGGACACTCCATACATAGCAACGCACTTTAGATACGGCTCAGAGTTGAAAACGAACGAAGAATAATCTGGAAGAACAAAAGAACATTCTCCAGCAAAAGTTCGAAGAAATCGATGAAAAAATTTGATAGATAGAGAAGAATGTTGACGAAAAATTCGAACAAATGGACAGCAAAGTTGAGCAACTGGCAAAACAGCTCGACACAGTGTGAAAACAGAAACTGCGAGAATGTTCTTTAAGCGGTCCAAGGAGAAAAGAGTTGAAGCCTCCTTCATTCGATGGCCAGACCTCATGGTCTACTTATAAGAAGCAGTTTGAAATGGCTGCCTGTGCAAAGGACTGGGACAATGAGGAAAAGTGCGTTGCCCTAACAATGGCCTTGCACGATCCTGCAGCAGAATTGTTACAAACAATCGATATTGAAAAGAATAGGGACTATATGGCATTAGTGCAGGCTATCGAGAAACGGTTTGGGGATAGCCACAGATTCAATTTCAAGGCCGTATGCAGCAACGAGGAGAAACACTGCAACAGTTCCAAGCAGACGTCAGTAGACTGGCACATTTGTCATATCCCACCGCAGGCCAAAAAATAATCGACGAAATGGCAAAAGACGCATTCATCAGGGGAATCGCTGATTTGGAGCTACGGTCAACTGTAAGGATGTCTGGGAAAATAACCCTTGCTAAAGCGCTTGCCTTCGCTCTGGCGATGGAAGCAGCCAATCAGGCTTCCAAAGGAATACATTTCGTCAATGAAATAGAATCTAGTGAATGCTCCTGCTCAAGACTAACTACCGTGCAACGAAATATTCTGCTGGGGAGATGAAGGATGCGCTGTTGGAACTGCGATAAAGTAGTACATCTGCAGGGGCATTGTAAAGAACCGGTACGACGAAAAGGCTGCCTGCACTGGGGTTACAGGCAAATAGAAGGAAAAACCGGCAGGAACGGCTACCAAGAAGCCGGTCAAACTTCCCGAAGTCATCAGTTGGGAAATGCTTACTTCGCGGGGCAGAAGTCGGTAGTAAGAAAGCGAAAGAATAGGCCACTATCCAAATGATCAGGACTGAGCCAATAGGGGGTTGGAGTTTAGACGAAATCCGTTCCTCCCAACAGGCAGACAATCACATCGAACCAATATTGGCCTGGAAGGAGCATAGTGTCTGTTTTTTTTTAACGTAAACCACCTGTCATGGAGACTTATGTTTACGGGATGCCCATACATCCATGGGGGCAAGGATACGCCTTGAAATCGCTCTGCCGCCTTCCTGAGAGAACTGTGTTGCCGGCACAAGTTGCACTCTCGGTATGAGTCGAGGCCGACCTAAAATCTCTTATGGTCGCAGCACCCAGTACTTATTACAACTCTACATTGGGTCAACCAAAGGAAGACCCTTCCCGCGACTTTGGGTTTAAACCACAGCCACGGTGACACTCCCACAAGGGGGTGTACCTCTTCAAGTCAGGCCCGGATCGAGATCCGGGGGCTCCTGACTCCCATGGTACCGTGATTTAAGTCCTGGTAGGGACTACCGGTGGTCCAGCCGCCAACAAGACCTATGACAGGCAACTTGTGACTGATCGAATCGTAGCAACCTTCGGTAGCGTCATCTGACGATGATTACGGTACGACTAATACTTTGCTCTGCCCCCGTTTATTATTATACAACGTCATTGATGGGCGAAGCCCCGATAATTGGGCGGGGGCCCCCTGGAAGGAGCAGGAGGAAAGACCAAGCTGGCAGCAGATATCAGATATGCTTTTTCACATTCTCCAGACCATCTGAACTGTCGGCCTTTTTCCGTAAGTTGATGCAGGCTCTGTGCAATACAAGCAAAATCCTTTACGAACCTTTTGTAGTACGTGGCGAGTCCCAAGATGCTTCGCAGTTGGTGTTTATCTTTTGGGGCACGCCAACTTTCACGGCTTAGATTTTGTCAGGATCTGTCTTTACTCCTTCCGCTGATATAAAGTAACCCAGGTAACCCGATTTTTTTATATAGTTAGCACGATATTTTAGAGTACGTCCGAAAATGGGCTTGGGGGTACAATGATGAACATTCATAGCGAGACGGAAAACGACTTGAAGGGACAGAATGCTACTAGCGAATAAAATGGAGCACTAGTGGTGGAAATAGAGATAAAACAAAGTGAGACAGGAGACATTACGTCGGTGTTCGAGGGTGTCATTTGACTGACTTATATTAGTTTCACCTATGCTTTTTTCTCGCACGGTTATGAGTCCTATGTAACAGGTGCAGAGATGTTTTAGGAGTCTTTGACCAGATGTGGGCATTACACTCCAATTTTGGGCGGGTGAATGCCTTATATATTGAGGCCAGATCAGTGGGGGTGAAATATTTCCTACATCGATTGAGGAATCCTATACATTTCGCAGTATTTTTGACGACATCGAATATGTTTTCATTCCAACGTAAGTTGTTATTGACACACATACCGAGAATGGAAAGTTTTTCGGTTTCGACGATGCAAGTGCCAATCATGGCTGTGTGACTAAATTTCGCAATAACGACAGCAGACAGCATTGTGTTTTGGAAGCATTAAATTCCACTCTGTTGATAGTTCAACAATTGTTTATGCTGTTAATATCGGAATTTAATGAGCTTGAAAATTAAAAAAACTAACAGATTGGCATCACTTTAAATCAGACGATAATCCTTCAGATCTCTCATCAAGAGAAGTAGACTCACATTTTCTGCAGAGTCAGAATTTGTAGTGGAAAGGTCCATTTTGGTAATGATGAAATACATCGGGGTACAATGGAAAACTAATAGCTATGTAGGCAAATATAATAAAAAGGAGATGCGAACTTTTGGGTAAATATTCTTCTATTACACATATCATTGCGTATTTTCCACATTTGCAGCTGGATGCAAAAAACAGAAATTTTCATCGATAACTTTAACGAAAGATGGGCTGGAGAAATCATTAAATATATGAATTCGTATGGTACAGGAACAACATTTGAATACTGAATTGGTATTATTAACCGGCAGGCAAACCGAAGTCTAGATACCGAAATGGAACAAGCGCTAAATAGAATATCATTTACAGCATTAAATTTTAGTTATGAACGTGTACGATGGTATTTTATTAGGGCGGCAGCTCCTCACTTCTGATGATTATGGAAGGCCTAAGTCAAATCTGTTAAATACCATTTAAAAAGAATTATATGAAATTTACTGCTAACATTTTAAGAGATGTCTACGCTTTTAACTTAAATTAAAGCGTGCTTAAATTCCCCTCCATTATATCCTGTAATTAGTGACCCCAATGATTTAGAGATATTAAAACCAGCACATTTCTTAGTAGCGCAGGCCATAGTAACACCACTGGAACCTAGCAAATTAGATATTGAAACACATCGCTTAGAGAGATGGAATTTAATTCAAAAAATAGTACAACATTTCTGGAAACAATGGCAGACTGAGTACATAGCAAGACTTCAAACAGAGAACGAAATGGCAAAAAGGGTCTTATAACTTTAAAGTTGGGGATGTGGTTTTAGTAAAGGAAGAAAACTGCAGTCCAACGAGAGGGCCTCTTGCAAAAATAACGAATATTCATCCAGGGGAAAATGGAATAGTAAGAGTGGTAATACCGAATTCCAAAGAATATTCTACTAAAATACCAGTAGTAAAACTATCCAGTACCTCTCGAAACAGAACCAAGCGCAGATCAAGCACCAGTAGGATGCAAGACAACAACTTCAAATTTGGCAGAGAGAGAAACATCGTCTAGGCATATAGTTAAATTAAAACATTAAAACTAATACATTCATACATACACATCAGCTTTGGGACGATTATTGATAACATTAAGTTGCATTTTACAAAACCATGCACACTATACAATAAGACGCCCTCAATCGCAAAAATTAATCGAGGCACGCTTAAAATGGAAGTGATATATCAAGAAGTATAAAAATGTAAAACATATTGTGGAAAATATGGAAAAATCATGTGTTCTATCAGCTTCATATAAAACATATAAAAAAGATAACGTTATTAAATCATGTCAAACGAAAGCAAATTTCTATTCATCGAGAACTGGAAATAGTTAGCGCAATGTATAAGGAATATGCTATAGCAAGATCTAAACGCGGAACATTTGGAAAACTATTACAAATAGTATTCGACGTTAATGATGAAATTTATGCAAATATAGAAAGCTTAGATACAAATCAGGAACTATTAAAAAGGCGATTCATCCGCAGCACACACTAATGATGTCAACAATAACCTATATCAACGACATGCGTTCCAAGTCGAAGAATAGATTCGATGTTATAACTCACAAACTGAACAATGTTGTTGAAGAGATTAATAAACTTTCCGCTTGGTTTGAAAAAGTTGATGATAATAAAGTAGGATTGCAGATTCTTGCAGCATATCAAATATCCATTAATATTCTGTCTGAAATGGAGGTATACTACATGAAACTTTCCACGGCCGAAACGGGTAAGTTTTTGGAATTTACAATACCGCGTCACTTACATAGTATAATTCAAAATATGGTAACAATATTCCCAACAAATTTTGTCATAGTGGAACAACCATCAGATCGAGTAGAAATTAAACTTAACTCTACTGATGGTGTTATTAGTGGATCTATCCATATAACTGAATCAGCCTCATACGATATGATAAAAGTAACTCTTGTGCCTCATTTAGTAAGCCACAATCCATATGTTGTTCCAAAAGTGTCAGCACCATTCTTAGCTGTAGATTACAATAATCAAAATTACTTCGAGCTTCCAGAAAATTAACTGAAAGAATGTATCATACTTCAGAAGTTCACACGTTGCATAACAACCAAGGTACGGCAGCTGCAGTGGTTTGCGATGCCCGCAGAGAAGACACCACACTTGAAGGAGTTGGGGTAATTCAGTTAGACTAATAGTATTTGATTCAAACTAAAGAAAATACGCTTTTGGCAGAAAGAAATCCAAAAATTAATATTCAGCAAACATTCGTTAAACCTATTAACTTACAATATTGAAAATCTAGGCAAAGTTCCAAGGAGTGAAATACCTAAAGATGAAGATAATTTCTAAAGGTGGCATCGCATTGTAAAATATTCTGGCATAGTGGGGACCACACTAACCGCAATATTTTTGATGATTCTTATGTGGAAGTGCGTTCTGAAAATTAAAGGATGAATGCGTAATTCCACGTTAACTAACACGAGTGATGATTTCATGCTTGAGATAGATGACGAGTTAGCTAGCACAAAGAAAAAGCCTAAAAAAGCAAGGTATGAAACTGAAGAATTACCAAAAGCGGCTGGTAGAATGTCTATGATATAGACATATGAGTATCATTTTAAATTCACACGCACGTCTCTCCTCCGATAAACGTAAGCCTAATTTTAATTTATGTGAAAAATAATAAAGTCATTTTTTTGCTTTTGTTTTCTTTTCTTAAAAAAGTACTCTTCTTGTCTTCCGAATCATCCTTGATATGTTGCAAAGACGAGGAAGCTAACTATGGATCGAGCTGCAGAAAAAGTTTGTTATTTGAGCGCTCTGTCCACTATAAACTATTGTACATATATTAAAATTCCTATTGTATTGAAATACATCTGTAATAGTGAATTTTGTGAAAAGTTACCTTCAAGCAGAATTTAGACATGGGATACAAGCTTTTATTCTTAATGAATGGACAGATTTTACTATTCCAATATAGCAAGCAATCAATTATAATCGCTTTGAGTCACCAATTAAGCGCAAATTTCCAGCAATCAAAATACTTCTACAACTTACCCAGTTTTTTTTTATGTTATGAAAGAATACAATTTTTTTTTCGACTGATTTCAGAAAAAAAGGTAAGGTAAAGCAGAAGTTCAATGAATGCCCTAGTAAATTATTGCTCAATGCGGTTCCAACCCAACTTAGGAGTAAATACTCGTAACTTAGAACTAAACGCAGGCCTTAGTAATATCTGTAATCATTTGTTCACAATGCATGCATATGTCGAAAATATTTGAGTTTCATGATTTGAGAAAAGGCTTTGAACCACGCTAAAGTGCTTCTCTTTTAATACATTTGCCTTACGTACCTTAAGTTTCTTTTCTGCCCAGTGTGAAATTGTGAGTCTGTTTGCGATAGGCGGCACGCTGCTTTTAACTGACAAAGAATAATAACGCTATTCTTACAATCAACGAGAACAACAGCATTCAAGGACAAGAAATGTACATAAAAGGATCCTGCTAAAAGCTTTCAAGTTGTGCCATGTGGTTCCTTTCTATTCACAATGTACAAAGTGAAGTGCTGCTCCTTTACGAACGTGAATACTGCGAATAATCCTTTCAGATGACTTCTAGTGTAAGTAGTGGTAGTGGGACTCATTTTCTCCTATGTCCTTCTATCAAAAGCCTAAAATCTGTTGCGTTCTCAAAAGAAAGTCATACAAAAATAAGAAAAACAAAAAAACTGAAAAGACAATTTGTACGCTTATGCTTTTTAATTGGCTTTTTGCCGGCTCAACTCGTAGGAAGGGCTTATTAAACTTTCACGGGTAGATTTCTGAGTGGTACGCGTGCTTTTTGGAAAATGAAAGACCACAAATCTTGATTGCAACTTGTAGTAGGTCGTGTACCTGTATATCTGGTCTTCTAGGATCAAAGAAAATTTTTTCAACGCAAAAGTTGATGAGCACTCAAATGATGGAGCATCCTTTAAACAGGTTTTGTTTGTTTTTCCTTTTTGCCTCTTTTTTAGCCAGAAAATAAGTTATTTAGATTTTTTGTGGATGTAATTGACGCATGAAGTTTCTTTTTTCGGAGCAATACCAAGTGGGCTGATACGAATATATTGCCTAAAAACACATACAATAAGAGGGATGGGTTTAGTGGAGAATTGCAGGTTTTTGCATATGCGAAGCAAATACTTAGAAGTGTTTTTCTTGTCTTTCGGACAATCTGTAAGATGGGCGGAAGAAAATTTAAAATTAACTGAACCGAAGTAGTATTTGTCCTGCTTGGTAACTCGCTGCTTTTCAGGGTCCAGCGGTATCTAACTACGGTACAATTGACCTCACACCTCACGTCTTTACCCTTTTGCGCTTTTGTCTATGTTCCCTTGTATGTTCACTTGCATCCAATAGAGCATTTTATACATGTTCTTGGACAGGGACCACCGTCAGGAGTATCAGAAGATGGAGGTTGGACCGATCCCTGTTCGGGCGCCAGTTGAAGGTCTTCGCGCCGTTGCGAACAACTAACCGTTCGTTTAATGAAATGCGTACCTTCAATTTGGACACAATGTTTATTCAATGTTCACGCCGTCAAATCTAAATTAAGACCTCTCCTAATATATAAACCTTTCCTACTCTACATCTTCTTATTATTATATATAGTGTATAGCTCGTGCAGGAGTTTTTGTTCCGTCAGCAGTTACCAGTTTGATCCGTGGGAAACAATTCTTCATTTCCGGCATGCCCTTTACGCCGACTTATGTTGGGTGGTGAAATGCTATGCCCACAAATGAATGTGTGAAGTTAAGGTTACTTCTCATCTTTCAACTTGTGTAATCGTTCTGCGTTAACTCCATCCCATACTACCGCTAGTTCTTTTCATACAATGCTTTTAAAAATGTAATCATTTTGTTTGAAATTCCAATGTACTCGTAGTTTAAAAAAATAGCGTTTCACGAGCTATGGAGTCGAAAGCAGCACGAAAGTCGTACAATTCAGCTATATTCATAAGGGTAAATACTTGGTCTACTGTGGAGTAATGTTCTCTAAGACCGGTTTGGTATTCATGAAGAACTTTATTTTCTTTAACCCAATTCATAAGTCTGTTCAACAGCAGG
This sequence comes from Volucella bombylans, assembly GCA_949129095.1. Taxonomy (NCBI): domain Eukaryota; kingdom Metazoa; phylum Arthropoda; class Insecta; order Diptera; family Syrphidae; genus Volucella; species Volucella bombylans. The sequence goes on along the minus strand of OX422142.1, from coordinate 46,529,889 downwards.
GTACTAAATGGTTTACCTGAAGTATTTAGGAAAAAAATTCCTCTGTAATTTCTGAGTGATCATACTCCCCTTTCTTGTGCAGAGGAAAAACGATTGAGTCTTTGAAGTTTGTTGGAATACCACCAATTTCGAATATCCCGTTGTATTCCTTTATTAAAGCTGTGGTGAGCTCAGTAATGTTGTTGCAACGCAACATGACATCTAAACAAAGATTGTCAATAAATTGCCGGGATAACTCCGTCAATAAAATGCCGTCGGCAATCGAACAAATTTTGGCAATGATGATAGTGGAGATCAATGCGTGAAGCAACTCGCAAAAGGTGCATAGGCAAAATTCTATGTTTTGTCTATGGCCCCTTTCACTACAAAGGAAGAACACAAGATAAAAGGAAAAGAGGAAAGAAAGAAAGCGAAAGGGAACTATCAATAGTTGCCTTGATATGCACATTCTATTAATCGCCGATTGGGGAAATTAACTCTGAGGTCAATGACCAGCGGACCATGTAACCGATAAGCTGGGACAACGCCGTTCATGCTCAAGCTGTTTCTTAAACTGCATCAACTGCGGAATTAAGAAGTAATGACCGAGATGCACTTTCAAGGCCATGCCATCGATGGTTTTCGTTAGAGATGAAGAAAAAAAAATTTTGACACTCTCCAGTAGACCACCGAAAAGAAAGGTCAAAATAAATATACCATATGAAGTCAATTAGTTCGTGTTTTCCTTTTTGTTGTATTAATAATTAAAACAGCTGACTAGATCCAGTGGCGCCGGTTTCCTTTGGGGTCTTTATTTAAATTTCATTTTTAATAAAAATCCTCGCGAGCTTTGCTCGTTTATACGCGAAACAGATGTTTTTATAAAACTCATGGGATGCAATCTTCTCCTGGATCATTGATTTATTTTGCTTTAGATTTGCGGCCCGGGTCAACCCTGGACAGATTTATTAAAACTTATTGCAAGTATAATCTTAAAACTAACAATTTCACTTAAAACTAAAGAAACTAAAGGATGGGAGTGGTTAAAGAAAGTTAGGTCGTGAGGCGTAGGTGGAAATAAAAATGTTCTTGAGGGAGAGATTGCTGAGGAAGTAGTCGAAGAGAGGCAAAATATCGTTAGCTTTACGAAGCATTCTAGACATTGGCTCTAGATGTCCGTAATTCGTTCTGTGAAGATTGAGCCGAAAGCAATCAACATCATTAATGATCAGAATAAATAATAAGGAACCAAGATGGCTGCCTTGAGGGACACCAGAGAAGGCTTTAATCGAACTCCATGGATCTAAATAGAACATAATAATGTCGTTCATCTACCTATAAATAGGATTGAACCCATGTTATAAAGCTTAGAGCCTTTAGATTTAGAAGGATAATATCATGAGAAATTCTATCAAAGGCTTTGCTGAAATCGGTGGCAATCACGTCGACTTCATTTCCAGATTCTAGTGCACATAAAGTGCTTGATACGAATTTTGTTAAATTCATGTGAATAGATTTACATGGAAATATGTACCTCCGCTAGTGTGAATGGTACATCAAGAAAGTCGCCTAAAAGCAGGGGTGCTGCATAAAAGACTTCTTAAGTATTCTCTTAATCGATGCACTTTTAAATTTGAGGAAATGACATTTCTGATTCGCATAGTCCCGTACGAATTCCCTATAAAAACTTGTCAACCGTAGGAAGCTTTTTATTTGATTTTATGTGTTTGGTAATTCTAATTTATCAATCGTTTTCATTTTCTTAGGATTGGTTTTAAATCTGCCTTTTCTGAGTATGTGCCGTAGAAATTCCGTTCCCTGCCTTAGAAAATTGCATTTGAATACTTGCATTTTTAACCCTTTTGATTCTAGAAATTTAAATATATCTTAAATTCCTTTCCTGTGTCCTTGAAGTGTAGTGCTGAATATTAGTATGTCATCTACTAATGTCTTATTATTGAAGTCTGTAGCAGCCATCCTATAAATATTAAAAATTTCTTTCATTGTAATCTGTTAAATTTCATTTATTGCTCATTCATATAAATCCATTGCATATGCATACCACCGCATAAAAACGAAGTACGTACTTCAAGTAAAAAGTTTAAGTAAATACTAATATTTAAGTAGATGCTCCGATTTTTAGTATTTACTTCGTTTCGTATGCATAAAAAAAGTTTTTACTTGATTGCAAATACTTTAAGTAAATACTGAATTCATTCAAGTAAATACTCAAAATTCATTGGAAATCATAGTAAATACTATCTTTTTTTATTTTGTTTACAATCTAAAAAATTGTTTTGAAAAACTTATACCGTAAGTTTACGTAAGTAACAGTTACAATTACTTAGTTTTTTATTGTAAACATCCATCACGTTTAGCTTTTTCGTCATTCTTATTTCGACTCTTCAAGTGACAACCAAAGTGATGGCAAATATAGTGAAGGAGAATTGTTCTGTTAACCAAATGCACCTCGAATTTGTGCAAATTTTAAAAGTGCATTATGTTTTACTGAACAAATCTCAGCAACCATGCATTAAACGTGCTAAGGTAGAAGCAATAGAGCTATTCATTAATGAATATAATAACAAAACGGGTGTGAAATTAAATGGACACCAAATAAAAAAAAATTAATAATTTGAAAAACGATTTAAAAAAAATCAGATATGAAGAAAACTGGAAACAAGCCCATTGAGCTTAAAGAATGGGAGATTATCTTTCTCGATATTCTCAACGCCGGTGAAAATCCAACGATCACTTGTATTCCTGGTAAGTATTGAAATAAAAACTATACACGACTTTATATAACATACGTTTTATAAAGGTGGCTTATCTGTCGGGGCAGATTATGCCAACCAAGGTCTGGCTGAAGAAGATGCATCGAACAGCACAATAATATCTAAAAACGCTGCATCAACAGAAGAGACAGAAGGAGTTACAGCAAAAGAAAAAAGACGGAAGTTCAACGAAACAGAATAAACAAGAAGTCTTACAAATGGTGAGCTTCAGCGTTTGGTTTTGTTGGAGCAATTAAAACTCATTCGGATGCAGCAAGAGGAGATTGAAAGAAGGACATATAACGACAATGAAGAACGAGGATCTCACTTTTATCATACCTCCACCAACACTGTAAGAGACAGTGGATCAACATATTTTAATTTGTAAAAAAAAACATTTTTTTTTTTAATTTGTAAGTGGAAGTAAATTTTAGTTTTTGGAAAATTAATTTTTTGTTTAAGTATATATAAAAAAGAAAACAAATCATTTGAATAATTAAAAATACATATCTATAAATTGAAATTATTGTGTATTATTTCAGCAATTTCCATTCTTTTTATTTGGCCTAATCTTCGAATTTGAAGAGAGCTGTTAGAAAGAAGTTCACTTTCACCAAGAAATCTATTATTTTCTGTTTCTTGAAATGGGTGAAAATCATCGTTGTCCTTTAAATGTTTTACAACGCTGTGCAAGACAAAGCATGCTACAATTAAATTTGGAACATTTTCCAAATTTAGACATATGCAGTTTTGTAGTATTTGAAATCTCTTTTTCAACTGCCCGAAACATCTTTCAATAACAACTCTCTCTTTAGTGTGGAGCTTATTAAATGCTTTTTCTTGATTTGTCGTTGCATTATTAAAAGGTCAGTTGAACTTCGCATAATGGATTTCACGGCGCTATTTCTCCAAATTCTGGAATCATGGACTGACCCTGACCACCGACAATCAACACTGGTAAAATATTCCATCCCATTGCAAGTACCTTGAATATTTATGGAAGCATAACCTTTTCGATTTATGTATTCTTCTGGATAGGAATCGGGCTGCAAAATTTCCACATGAGTACAGTCTAAGGCTCCTATGCATGTAGAGAAACGATATGTGCCACTCCATTCTTGCTTCGCTCTTAACTGTTCCTCATAGTTCGATGGAAATTTTATCAAATTTGATGCCGTATCTTTAATGAATCCTGCAACACCGGTAACTACCAACACCAACTCACCAACAGCAGTTTGAAATCCAGGATCTCAAATTTACCGCAAAAAAATTCGCATCTTTTCGAGATAGGTAGTAGCACCTCCCCTTGTTTCAGGTTGAAAACCTTTGAAAATAATAATAAAAAAAATTATAATAAATATAGCTATAATAAATCAAATTAATTCTAGATTTACCTATGAAATGTTCACTTAACCACTATACATTTTCTCGTTCAAAGCGATAAAGTTGCTTGAAATTTGAGTCAGTCCCCGATCTTCGTTCCTTATATACTTTTGTGGAGTTAACACGTATATACTCTGCAATTCTGATTAGAATATAAAATTTTCTTTTACGATCTTACTCGCTTTAAACTCTTTCTGTGACTAAAGTCTCTTGATATTGCACCTTACAAAACTACGAAAAGCAACCAAAAGTAAATACTGTAGAATTTTCAAGTTGTTCGATAGCAATTTCAAAAATTTGTGGTATTTACTGCAGAAAAAAAGTACGGACTAGTTTTTATGCATTCCAAAAAAAGGATTTACTACAAAAATTCATCCAAAAAAGTATATAGTTTTATGAGCTCGCATGCTCATATTTAGTATTAAAACTCTTTGAATTAAAAAAAGTTTACAAAATCTTAATTTTTAAGTTACAAATGGTTTACAATTTGTATGTTAACCTCACGCACGTACTCAATATACTGACTACGCTAAATAAGCAGTATGTGCGACAAGCCTTGATTCAAGCTCCAACTCTATCTTATCACAAGATGGAGTTGGAGAGAGAATTCTAGGAAAGCTTGTGCTATAATTATAATGGAGATTTAAACTTATGTTACGTGTCTTAATATGTAACACCTCCCCACCTAAGTATTTTTGGTCTCCAAAAACTATCTACTTAACACAAAATTAGTTAATATTCTTTTTAAAATTAAAAACAATATAACAGCGTTTTAATCATTTAAAAAAATTTCTTTCAAAAACAAATATTCGATATTTTCCTGTGTGCTGCAAACACAAGATTCCCTAATAATATTTTGACATGTTTTTTTTTTTTTTTTTTAATTACATTAATAATAGGTAGCAAATACTTTACAATAATTTTAAACAAAAAAACAAAACAAATATTTATATTTAAAATGAACCAACAGTTGTTATTTTTTTTTTTTTACAATATGTGTATTTACAATTTTCCAACTATATAATTATGTATTACTAAAGCTAACGTATTTAATTCAAAATTTTTTATTTTTTTTTTTTTAATAATTCAAGTACAAATTTATTACCTATAGAAGTTTACTTCTTGGACAGGATCCTCTCGTTGCCATAAAATTGTTGCAAAAATTAATATTGCATCTGTCTCGTTCATATTTAAAGGTGCAATCAATTTAAATTTCTATTTGAAGTACTTGATATGGTGCGAAATATGCGATTACTCAGAGTAGTAATATACTTGATTCGATCATTGGGTTAAATTACAATAGTTTTTTATATGTAGCCTACTTTTGGGGTAACCCTGCTTGAACGCACTCTTTATACCAATCGCAAAGTTCAGGTGCACTGAGTGCATTCGGTAATCTGACATTTCTGTTTACGCATAAATATGGACGAGGGAAAGAGGAAATAGACAAAAAAAACTGTTGGGGCACTAAACTTTAAATGGAATTAAAAAAATTAGAAAAATGAAATTTGGAATAGGAAAGGACAAAAAAATATTAAATATCCGTGTATACATAATTAACTATCTACATATAACATCGAATGGAATGGATTAATCAAACAAAATGGTAAGATAGCAAACGTCGCTTTGTAGAATTGCGGTACATCTAATATTTTTTTTATTTGAAATCGAATTGTTCTGATATTTGTATTTGCGTTTTAGTTGTTTCTTATAGTACTTCGTATTCCTTTTTGTTGAAGTGTCTATGACGTATTTCCCCTGAATTTGAAATTTGTTAAGCCTTTTGTATTTCGGTTTGCTTTTAACGATTGTTCTATTCTTAACTATATTTTGGCATTGATCAAAGTTGCTATCTATTTCCCTATTTCTATGTTCTACTCTAGACTCCTTTTCGTTCTTAAACTGTTGAGCCAGTAATTCAATGTCTTCCTTGCAAAAGTTCTTACAAATGAAGTCGATTGGCTTCAGTTTCGTCGTAGAGTGAATGGTATTATTGTAGATACTGATAATGTTAAATAATTTTTCATCTAATTCCGAATTGTCTTTAGATGCATTGCGAATTCTTAAGTGTTCGTTTAACGTTCCGTGTAATCTTTCAATGTCAGAGTTACCAGTTTTAAGTGAAGCTGTTGTTTTGTGTGAACAAATGTTGTGCTCTTTGAAAAATTGTTCAACGGCTGAATGTAATATGCAGGTTTCACCGTCAGACACAATTTTGTTAGGCTTTCCCAAAAACTGAATTCTTTGTTTTATCGCGGCGAGTATAGCTATCCAATTCATATCTTCTAACGTATGAATTGTCGCATACTTTGAAAATTTATCGATAGTGGACATATACATTTTGCTTCTTTCGGGAAACCATATGTCGATGTGAACTATGTCGTTAAAATATTTCGGTGTTTCAGTTACCTGCATTGGAATTTGAATTTTATGCCGATCATGCTTAGCAATATTATATATCTCACAGTTGTTGATGAATTTTTGTATCTCAATTTGTAGGTTAGGGTAAAAGTATAGCTTTTTTAGTTCTAGAAACATTTCGTTTATCCCCCTATGATTTTTGTTAATGTGTTCCTCTTGAATAATTGTTATTATTTCATTTTTATCTAAAATATCTCGTAGCCTAAGGTTAGATTTTAACAATTTAAGGTTTCTATTCATAGAAAAAATTTTTACGTACAATTCCTGGAATTTGAGAAGCAGTGGTAATTCTTCACAATAAATACAGATTAGTCCTTTATCTATAAGAAGTTTTCCCATAATATTTAACAAATTTCTGGTATCTCTATTTACTTGGACATGATTTGTATCTTTTTGTGTATGATTTTAATAGAATTTTTTTTTTTAATTATGTAAGATAAATGAATCTGATTCTTGTAAAGGTTAATAGGCTTTTCTGTGATATAAATGTGACTTGTGTCATCCTCCATTGCACTATGGATGGTAGCACCAGTACACCAGTACACTTCATCGCAATTGTCTCTGGACGAAACGGGAGGAATTACATCTTTGTTACTGTCACGAGTATCCACAATAAATGCATTATTATAATGCTTTGCATTAGGTTATTTTATTCCATTTAACCAGACAAGGGGCTTATTGGTCCGTGCGCACAGTAAACTTTCTTCCATACAAATATGTCTTAAAATATTTGACGGCCCACACAACTGCAATAGTCGAATAATTTAATTCGTGATTGTTTAGAGTCCGGGATGCGTAGCAGATTGGGTGGTTATTTTGGCTAAGCACAGCCCCTAATGCATAATTTGACGCATCAGTCAGTGGTGAGGACAAAAAGTTTATCAAAATCTGGGCTTTTGAGGATAGGCTCGGATGTTAGTAAAATTTTCAATTTATTAAAAGATTTGATGTATTGGGGGTCCGACACATTAATCTTTGTGGATTTTTTTTAATATTTGATCATAGGGTATGCTACCTTGGCATAATCTTTTACAAATTTCCGGAAGTAACCAGTAATACCTAAAAATTGTTTTATACCCTTGATACTCGTACTATTTGGCAAAGTCATTGCTGTTATTGCTTTTATTTTACCATCATCCGGCTTAATCCCATTTTACTATAATGTGCCCTAGATAGGAGGTGGACAATTCTGCGAAACGACACTTGTGAACTTGAATTTTTAGATTAGCTTCTTTTAATTTTTGAAAAGTTTTTCTCAATGAGACTAAATACTCTTCAAAGCTAGTGGAGAAAACAAGAATATCATCGAGGTAGACTACGCAGGTTTTATTTATAAACTCTTTTAGTATGCTGTTCATTAACCTCTGGAATGTCGCAGGTGCATTTTTAAGCCCAAACGGCATCCTCAGGAACTCGTAATGACCACTTTTGGTTGAGAAGGCTGTTTTAGGCCTATCCCGTGGATCAACTTCGATTTGGTGAAATCCTTTTACAAGGTTAATAGTTGAAAAAAAATTACATTTGCCAAGCTTGTCAAACAGGTCATCAATATTTGGCATGGGAAACCTATCTTCTACTGTCTGCTCGTTAAGTTTTCTATAGTCAATTACAATGGCGGATTGTTTGTGTCCGTATTTATCATCCTTTTTAGGAACTACCCAGATTGGCGAATTGTAAGGGCTTGGCATAATAATTCCTTGGTACAGCATTTCATCGATTTGTTTATCTACCTCTTGTGAGTGAATTTCTGGGTACCGATAAAGTTTGGTGTAAATTGGGACCTCATTTCTTGCGTAGGTTCCGGAAAATTATTTTTAAACGATTCCAAAGCAATTCTGTTGTTAGATTCTATCATTTGGCAATTGTTTTCATTATTATCCAGCAAGTATTTGTTATTCATTCTACAGAGCAAACAATTTATCCTATTATAGTAATCGTCTATATTTGTCGTTATTCTAGCTGTTCTTATTTTGTCTATTAAGCTATCAGTTGAAAGTTTTTCTCCAAAACTGTTTTTTAATAACTGTTTTATTTGAGACCAATTATTTAATCTGCCATGTTTTTGCAGCTCGCACCTAGCCTTTCCCGTGATCTTATCTTTAATGTAACCTGTCAATAGAACTCTTACGTTTTTATCGATATTTTCAAAAGCTACTGCCAACGAGTCTACCCTATCCAAGAAGTCTACTAAATAATTTGAATCCCCATTAAAGAAAGGTAACTTATGAATTAAATCTAAAATAATTTTAAACTGTTCCGCAGCATTTAACGAATCCATTTTATGAAAAAATAATTAAAACGATGATATCTCGTACTTACTAATTTTTATTTATTTGGATTAGCAATTCTTAAAATTAATCAATTTTTGGTGCTCTTGCTTGTTCCGTTTCTCTTCTCGTTCCGTTTGAATGTACTTGAAGGCAATATGCTGCTGACTCCGTCTGCTTTACGGCTGGGAGCTTAAACCAAGTTTGGGTTGATTTGTTGTTTTCGAACAAAGTGAGTCTATCGAACCACGGCGAACTACGCTTAGGTATCAAACCACGCTAAGCTATCGAACCACGCTCAACTATCGAACCACGTTAAACTATGTGACCACGTCGATTTTTGCAAACTCTTTTTGTTTTTTTTTTTTATTATTATTTTATTTCGTATTTCACCGATATTTAGGGTTTATCTTTTTTTCAACTATGGATGTCTATTTTTCTTTGATTTGTGATATATATATATATATATATTTATGTTTTTTTGCAAGTTAAGTTATTATTCACTCGTTAATTAGTTTTTTCACTTTCTCACTACTTCGCATTGAGTTTGATAAGTTTTCCGACTGCGCCAGTTTTATGAGCTCTCATGCTCATATTTAGTATTAAAACTCTTTGAATTAAAATAAGTTTACAAAATCTTTATTTTTAAGTTACAAAGGTTATTAATGGTTTACAATTTGTATGTTAACCTCACACACGTACTCAATAGACTGACTACGCTAAATAAGCAGTATGTGCGACAAGCCTTGATTCAAGCTACAACTCTATCTTATCACAAGATGGAGTTGGAGAGAGAATTATAGGAAAGCTTGTGCAATAATTATAATGGAGGTTTAAACTTATGTTACGTGTCTTAATATGTAACAATATGCTTTTACTTGAAGCAAATATTTAATTTTTAGTATTTACTTCATTTTTATGCATACCAAAATAAGTATTTGCTATGAAAATCTGAAGTAAAAGCATTTACTGCCTTTTATGCATACCACTAATTAAATTTCATTTCATTATAAAGCACATTTTCCTATCTTAAAATTTACATGTATTACACATCAGATCATCCCGTTGTAACACGAAGTCTTTACATACACAGAATTGAACGAGAGAGTATGAATAAAGGAATAAAGAATTGAAAAGATCGACGAACGTTACATTCTGGGTATAAGGGGTTACATACCTTCTCAACTTTAAAAAAATAAATTTTTTTTTCGTTAATATTATTCTTTATACTTTTAAGAATATTTTGCATTTTGAATTTTTAAAAAATTCGCATCCGTTCGAAAGATATTCTAATAAATGTGAGCGCTCCCGAGCGGTCGAGCGCTAGACAGGTATACGCAGTCGTTAGACGGGAGCCCCATGTATTCTCCGCCCTCTTGACCCTTAGCAGCTGTCTAACGACAGCTGTCTAACGGGTAGAAACATCGAATACGACAGAGAAGGAAGGTTTCCAATGTGCAGCTGGAATGGCAGATTAAGCGTAAGTTGATAAGAAAATTAAATTTCCCTGAAATTTCCACGCGCAAAACTTTAACCGTGTTTTTCTCGAAACACGTTTTTCCAACTTTGTCGCTGTGATATCTCGAACAGTTTTTAATATTTTTTGATGCTTCCTTTTTTAAAATGTTCAAAAAACAATTCTCTATAGTATGTCGAGCCATTTTTTTGATTTTCCGTTAAATAATATTTTTTTCTAACGATAGAAGGGCAAAATTTTGGCGCAAAAACTCATGTTTTTGTAAAACCGCCATAATTTCTGTAAAAAAAAAAAAAAAAATGGCTCCATGGACTATATCGACAGTATTACTTTACAAGATGCATTTGGTTTTTATCAAATCCATTGAGTTCCGGTGAAGATATCACAGCGACAGTGAGACGCCGTTTCTTGGAGACCTAATTATTAAATTAAAAAAAAGGCACTATTGATAAAAAAAAAAAAAATCTATGGACTGTATTTTAGAGTTTAAGAATAAATAAACTATATGCACTTTACTTTTTTTATTTGTCTTTATGGGAACCCTATTAAAAAAAATCCTGAAATTTCACTATTTTTCCGCGCTGAGAAGGTATGTAACACCGGGCGGCGTGATTTGGATCAATTTGCAGTCTATTGAATAAAGCCTTGGTAAGCATACAACTTTAGTTGGAGCAGCTAAAGGCATAATTCGTTTGACTGAGTAGGGTATTCAGTGGACAGGTTGAACAAGCAATTGTTCACCTGGCTCTGAGTTTTTGTTTTTAAACCATACACTTTTTTATCGACGAGAAATATAATAATTCCTAAGTAAGAGAAGAAAAAGATAACTTTTATTTTTTCAACAATCACCCCACCTGATTGCTTCATTGACGCCCAACATTGTGGCTACTGGATTTGCAGCTGCATATAACGGAAAGTTGAAAACTACAGTAGAGCCAGGAAAAGTGTATCTCGCTTGGATTTTATTTTATTTTTCCCCGAAAGTAGACGGATTTTGAGGAAGTTGCCGCTGAATTGGGTAGACAGGCTGAACAAGAATTTGGTCGCTTGGCTCCTGAACTATTACCGAAAATATAGAAAAGCTGAAGAAATAACTGGTCGCTTGGTTCCAAACAAAATTGACTTCGTGGCAAACAGTGAACATTCTTCTACATCACGGACATCAAGTTCTGTTGCCTCGACGAGCACGGCAGCATTAACGGCATTATCGGAAGAACAACTAAAACGAATAATGACCGCTGTTCATATGAAAGAAAACCACGGAACGTTTAGTAGATGTACCGCTCAATTTGATGGAGAGGGAAGTGCATACCAAATCAATGATTTTATTGCAACGATTACGGTGTAAAAAGATTCAGAAGATATCATAGATGCTAACGCACTGATTAGTATCCCACTTTTACTAGAAGATTTTGCAGCAACTTGGTGGCAAGGAATAAAAAAGGAAGCCAAGAGTTTTGAAGATGCGGTAAGACTTCTTCGCGCAGCATTCACACCAGCTAAACCATCATGGCGTATGTACACTGAATTGTTTGAGGAAAAATTAAACAAAGTGTCCTACCTGTAGCAACAAAAGTGCGAATAGCCCGAATGCACTTGACTTTAATTTATTAGATTCCATTGTGATTGGAAGAAATGTCCCTACAGAAAGGATGCTCGTTTAAGCCGGTCAATGCAGAGTTAACTTTTGCCGATGGTGTCCCGAGGAACGAACTAGTTTACGCTACTGTCGTCGACATCATCATTGGAAAAAGGTTTCGGAATATCCGTTTTATCGCAATGCCAAAACCGAAAGGAAACCGAACTCTAATTGGAATTGATTTCATGGAACAATGTGGAATTGTGATAAACATTGCACAAAGATCATTCCATTTTATAGATGACCCAACAAAAACATTTGAATTTAAATTGGTCAATAGCAGCGTTTTGAAAGCAATTGAGAAGGAGGGCAGAAGCCCAACATACCGAGAAAGGATGTAATGGAAGAAGTATCTGCGTATCATACTTGGGTAGAAGGTCGAGAATTAATAAGCCCCATTGGTACAACGCCGAAACGAAAGAGACCAAACGATTACTCCCCACATGGTGTACAATCCATATTTTCCGACTCGGTACCCGAAGACATGCGAACTCCGGATAAACCCAGTGATTTATTTAATGTACCACAGCGGGTAGAGCCTTCAAATATCGATGCATGGTTTGAGCTTAACAGCCTCGACATTAAACCGCGGCCCGAAGAAGCTGAACACTTGCAGCCAAAGGAAAAGGAAGCACTTGAAAAACTTTTGGAATACCAGAAATACATAGTTGGGGAAATAGAGACACCCATTTTAGATGTCGAACACCGTATTAAAACTGGAATCGCAAATCCCATTGCTTTTCCTCCATATAGGATCAGCGAGTAATCGACAAATTTCATAGAAGTCTAGCTGACATTCTATTACTAGCATTTATTGACGACCTTATCATATGCCTAGAAGATTTTCAAAAGAATTTAAACGATCTTAGAAGAGTCTTCAACCGTTTGGAAGAATTTGGATTTCACCTCAACCGAGTTAAGTGCACAATTTGGTGTTCCGAGGTCAAATACTTAGGTCACGTTTTGACAGCTGATGGAATAAAATAGACCCCAGCAAAACGGAAGCCATATTAAAGAGAGCCAGACCAAAGAATCCGAAACAAGTTTTATCATTTTTGCAGACCTGCTCATGGCATAGGAGATTCATTCCTAATTCTGCAGAGATTTTGAAGCCACTTTCTGATCTCACAAAGAGGAATTCATCTTGGATGTGGGAAGTTGAACACCAAAACGCCTTTGACAAACTTAAGCAACTTCTAACCACCGCACCAGTATTGCAGCAAGTCAAGGAAGGGATTCCATTTATATTAAAGACCGACGCCAACAGTTATGCTATCGGTGCAGTATTACTCCGGGCGAGAAGGAAATGGAACATTCTATTGAATATGAAAGCCCGTTGTTATTGCCAGCAGAATGCAATTACTCAACTACGGAAAGAGAAGCACTCGCTGTAGTATGGGCAGTACAGAAATTCCGAGGATATATAGAAGGATCTGAGGTCAAAATCCTGACCGACCACCAGCCTCTAAAATGGTTGATGACTCTGAAATCACCCACAGGAAGACTTGCCAGATGGGCGCTCCAGCTGCAGTCATACAACCTTGAGATTGCTGACACACTTTGTGGAACCTCAAACCTCCCGCCATAAGATGCGCGATGAATACAGCCAAATGCGAGGGAACTGGATTCTCTGCAACTTATCTAACTTTGGGGCGAGAACTCGGGAATCCAGATGAGGTTAATCACGACTTAAAACCATAATTCAGTCTGAGAACTTCGTCCCTCAAATAATTCCGCATCTACTGAGAATGGCAGATACATTTTTCGAAGCTCAACAAGCATCCGAGAGACAACAAGACAAGAACAAAGCTTATGTAGACAAGAAAAAAAGGCCCCATGTTAAATTGGAAAATAGTGATAAAGTATTAGTTCAGACGCATCCCATCAGTCGAACCGCTAAGGGTTTTACATCCAAATTCGCTTCAAAGAGAGATGGTCCCTATATAATACTAGAGAAGAAGGGGTCGACAAGTTTCACTATTGCCAGTGAGCGCGAACCAACCGTTCCATTAGGAACTTAAAATTGCCACTATTCTAACACCTTATACGGGTGGTTCTGACGCACTACCTAAGCCAGTAATTTCTATCAAGGAGAGAGGTAGACCACATCTTCCAAGGTTTCACAGAAGATGAAAAGAAGGATGAGTTCACCTGTTCCTGCCACATCATCGAGAAGATTTCTGAGGCAGAGGGGGAGATTGTAGCAGCCATCCTATAAATATTTCAAATTTCTTTCATTGTAATCTGTTAATTTTCATTTATTGCTCATTCATACAAATCTATTAAATTTCATTTCATTATAAAGCACATTTTCCTATGTTAAAATTTACATGTATTACATATCAGATCATCCCGTTGTAACACGAAGTCTTTACATACACAGAATTGAACGAGAGAGTATGAATAAAGGAATAAAGAATTGAAAAGATCGACGACCGTTACAATTCTGGGTTTAAAAGTGCGGCGTGATTTGGATCAATTTGCAGTCTATTGAATAAAGCCTTGGTAAGCATACAACTTTAGTTGGAGTAGCTAGAAGCATAATTCGTTTAACTGAGTAGGGAGTTCAGTGGACAGGTCATCTGGCTCTGAGTTTTTGTTTGTGTATGACTTGATTTCTAGACTGTCTTGAGTTTCCTGAATGTCTACCCTGGGTTATTTCTACAATTGTATTTATATTTAAGATTTTCAATTTCAATAGATATGTCACTTATATTGCTTTCTCTCAGGTGGGTGATCTTTCCTTATATGTCAGATGGTTCTAACATTTTTAGTAGTATCATGCATTTCTTCAAGTCTTCATCGGTGATTTCCGATAAATAATACACCACATTGCTTATGAATGCGTTTATTCTTAGGTCAACTGACACCAATGCATTCTTGAACAAAGCTTCCCATGATCACATACAGTTCGCTTTCCCTTGGGCATTCGCCTGGGTATTCAATGCACCTTAGACCAATGTACGAGTGATGACACTGCAAATATGCCAGATTGAAAGTCAACGGCACTTGGCACTTTCACACAAGTGAAAATGAAATAGTAAAACATTTTAAAGAGTGTAGATAAGAATCGTACATTATGAAAAAAAGTAAAAGTGCCTAACCAAAACGTGCTCCAATAACCTGTCTTAAATGCAGGTGGCCAACCCCAAAAACCATCCTATGAACCAACCATTATCGACCCCTTAATTGTAAACTCTTATATCTACTGTATATAATTCTTAATACAAAATTAAGTATTAATTCTTAATACAAAATATATTAATCCCAACGGCATTCGAACTAATGGAACCGATCAAACTATATACGAGTATTTCGGCATCATTACTGTTATAAGGAATATGATTGTGGGCAATACAGACATTGCCTTAGACTCATAAAACATTCCTTTAAACTGGTAGTGCATTTCACGTTGCCTCGCTCTGAATTACGCGGACAAACGAGACCTTGGTACTTTTGAGTACCAGATGACGTCCGTAGTACAGGGTAACGACATCAGACTACGTACACACACCTATCCGCAAAATAGGCCTCCAAAACCATAATATGAGCAGAACCTATGGAGACCTCGACCTATGTCTAGAGACATCAACTATACTAACCATCCACAAGCAAATCAAACATGGCCTCCAAGGTCAACAGACATGTCCACCCTAACAAATTGCAAAGGAACTGCCAATTTTTTAAATTTTTCAATTGCAATTTCATTTATAAATTCTTCACAATGTAAATCTGATATAGAAAAAACAGCCATTTTGGTGAATAATGGTAAGTACGAATTCACGGGATTGAAGAATGCCGTTTCAATCTTCCAAAGAGCCCTTGGTGATATTCATAGGAAACATATTGACGATATCATCATATTCAGCAAGGACGAAGAAATACTCGTACATCGACAAAACGTTCGTAAAGTTTTTAAAATCCGCAAATATGAGTGTCCAACTCTTTATTAGAGTAAAAACCAAGTCGAGTTCTTAGAATTCATTGTGTCACAAAAATGAATCAGGAAAAGGTAAAAGCAATCCTCAACTTTTCTCCTCCCAGAACCCTCAAGGAACTTAGATCGTTTCTTGGCCTGTCTAGGTATTACCGATGATCCGTTAAAGATTATGTACAGATCGCAAAATCCCTTACTGCGCTTTTAAGAGGGGAAGATGGACGCCTGTCCAAAAATCAGACCGACAAAAAAACCAACCATCTAAACGAAGAGCAAATGCAAGCATTTGGTAAAATAAAAAGAACTCTAGCTTCTGACGACATACTTTTGGCATACCCAGATTTTTCGAGGAATTTTAACTGACAATAGACGCATCCGATTATGCTATGCAGCTGTCTTGTCACAGAATGATAGACCCACAATGTTCATATCAAGAACACTAAGTAAAGCGGAAGAACATTACGCCACAAATGAAAAAGAACTGCTGGCAATCATTTTTGCATTAAATTCCTTTCGAAATAATTTATATGGTTCCGCTAATATGAACAATTCCACTAACCACCAACCCATAATCTATTCCCTAAGCAGCAAAAATATCAATATTAAAATAAGACGCTGGGAAGCGATACTCGAAGCCTAGTAAAATGAGCACAATGACGGAAGTTCTTCACACGCACTTATTCTAACTGTGGAGGTCCCAATTAACGAGTGCCAAGCTGAGCATCGACAAGTGCACTTGCGAGGTGCGCTGCACTCCCACTGCATCAAGGTCAGATATGGGCAGAGGCATATCTAGGTTAATATTAATTTCGGAAAAATTAGTTTTTAGCCAACTGTGAATCCATAAATAATTTCTATCGGTACTTGTGGGATTTTTATTAGTACTTAAAGAGTCGACAGGCTAATTACTTAACATAACTGACGCAGTCGGCAGTTCTAAGGTCTAAACACAATAGAAAAAAAAAACACTTAAGTGTCTATACAAAGTGGTCCTATAAAAGGAAAATCCTATAAAATTGAAAAAAGTGTCCAAATACAATAAAGTGATCGTATTCCCAAAAACAAAAGTAGCAATTGAAGACCACATCGGTCAGCAAATGAACTTGGCAATGGATGAAGTGCTAAAATAATCATCCAAAATAAAGGAATTCTGTGAAAATCCAGCTGACTACTCCCTATCCTCATTTATAAGAGAAGTGGAAATATTTATCCCTTGTAATGCGAGTACCCCAAACGAAGGACACTTCCTTCAACGTCACGTGATCAACAAAATTCAAGGACCAGCATTGCAGACGATACGCACTCTAGGACCAAATCCAACATTACAAAAGATACGAGACGAGCTGATCCCCAACTACGGTGTAAGAGAAAGCTATTACTCGATGTATCATCAGGCATTATCGCAGAAAAACAACAACGTAAGTGAATATTATAATAAGCTCAAAGATATCTAGACAAACCTAATTGTAAATACGAATTTGATATAGAAAAACCTGTAGAATTCTGTCACAGTAGTAACGAAAAAATGATTTTGAAAACATTTCTTAATGGTTTAGCCGCAAACTTAATTTTAAGTAGGTCAATCGAAAACCTTAAGGAAGCATTTTACACACTAGAAGAATCAGGGATACTAACGAAATATTCGCTACAAGCAAGCAATAGTAAAAATCATAGAACAATAAACCAACGTAGTGAGAACCAAAGATATAATAACAGGCAGAATACTAATCAAGAACAGTTCACAAATCCTGATAGACCAACTATTATTAGCGATAATAATCATAATAATAGACCAAATAACCAAAACGGCTTTAACAATAGGCACACATCAGGGCAGGTTAGGAACAATAATTCAGGTCAAAATAGGAACCAAAGAAACTTTAATAACTCAGCACAGCTTAGAAAAATTCTCCCTGACGCCATGAGCCTAGATCACATAGAAGAAGAGGTAAATTTTCTCTCAGTACCCCGATTCAAGGTTTACCGATAATCCGTTGTCAAACAGGCACCGGATCCTCGAATACATTACTCGATAGAACAAAGCTCCAGCCATATAAAAGAATCCCCTTACAAAACAAACTCTTTTTTAGCACTCTCTCCTTGGAAACTTTTATTGATACGGAAATTATTTGAAGCCTACCATCAGAATTTAACGAAAATGCCTTCATAATTTGGAAACTAACCGACTTTAGCAATAAAGATTTCGATGGTATTATCGAAACAAAACACATATTTTTCTAATTAACCTCCATTCTCGTATGACGATATAAATACTCTTGAAGAATCACACGATTCATTAGAAGCTCTCCATAGAAAAGATCTGAATTCTAAAGAATCAGATTGTATTGAATAAAATTATGTATTATTATGCAACGGCAACACTTACAATTATGCAAATGTATAACAACAATATTCAATACTTGCTATTTTAACTTTGCTACACTTCCTGTAATCTTTATCTTAATCTTTCTCTTTAATAAAATACTTTCTTGCCTATTTTTCATATCTTTTCTTAGCCTTTTTTTATCCACAGTCATCGATATTGTTCGGCGTACCAGCTGGTGTAAAATTTAATTCTGGTTTTAATTAAATATTTACTTAAAATTACATTGTGTCGCTAATACTATATTTTGTAATGGCGATATCAAATACAGTGCAAGGTCGTAGTGCTGTTTTTAATGGTGAAAACTACTCAACGCGGAGGGCGCAAACGGAAGTTTCGCCTTCTCAAAATTACTCAAGTGTTGGAAATTCGACCAGGAGAAAGTAAGCTAGAGCAAGACAAATGGGATGATAAAGATCTGGATGCTCGGAATGAACTTTTACTCGTTATGGAAGCACACGTGGTAGCTCTTGTAAAAAACTACAAGACATCAAAAGAAATCTGGGGTTTCTTGCAGTCCAGCTATGACAGAGAAGTGTGCGACAAAAAGCCGAGGAATTCAAAAATTATTAAACATTTGAATGAACAGCACTCAGACCATGGATGAGTATTTGCGGGAGTACTGTACTATAATTAGTCGATTGACGGAGCTAGAAGCGAAACTCGACGATGACCACTTAGTGGTTATACTTCTAGATAGTCTCAACGAAGTTTATAAGGAGGTACTAGCAGCATTCGAGCCCAAAAGGAATTCCCATCATTGGAAACTGTCCGCATTAGGCTAATGCAAATCGGCGATGCAATGCGAGAGTTGCTATCAAATGATAATGCCATGAGAGTAAAAGGTAAATTCAATAATTTTTTATCTAATTACAAAAAACCCAAGGAATTAGTCGGCCACCGCAACAGTCAAATTCTTCTGGACCAAGGTATTGTAATTACAATTATAGTCGATGTGGAAAAAGGGGACATGTCGATCTCACGTAGAAGTGGCAAAACAAGTGAATGACAAATATGAAACCGGTTTTATGATGCATGAATTTTTTGACTTTTCTTCCACGAAAGTGCTCCAAGTATTAGACTGTTGGGATCACAAAAAAAGTGCACGTTAGTGCTAAGACAGTGGAGCTACTTCGCACATGTGCCATAGTGTAAAATTTTGTTCGTGTCTATCCAAAGGTCACATTGGGTATGTAAAGTAAAGCTTGCTAATGTCAAGCAAATAAAAATCATGGGTATTGGAACCGTTGATATTGTCAGTGAAGACAACAAAAAGCCTCTGTTTTGCTCACTTTTTAATACATTGTTTGTTCCAGATCTAAAGGAGAACCTTATTTCAATCAACAAAGCAACTACGAACGGCGTGAAGGTGTTTTTTAAGGCGAATCACGCTAGTATTGTGAATAAGAGTGGACAACAACTTATGAGTGCAAAAAAGGTGGAAGGTCTTTATTTTGTTTACCCAGCCAAGAAAGAAGAATGTACCACTAACAAGAGCACTGAGACTGCAGCATCTCTAAGGGTAGCAAATGATTTTAAGACCTGGCACAACAGAATGGGACACTTAAACGCAGCATCACTGAAACATATACAATGTGAACAAATTGTACGATGACTTCCTGAGTTTAAAGGCTACGAATTGGACTGCGAAGCATGCATCCGAGGTAAGAAGACCCGACTGTCCTTTGATATGAAAAATGAAAAATCGTCAACATCCTGTTTGGAGCTAATACATTCGGACATATGCGGACCTATGAAAACAGAATCACTGAGTAAGTCTTTGTATTTCTCGTCGAAATGGCTAGGTGTTTGAAAATTAAGGCTGACATTCCAGATTTTCTGTGGGCTGAGCTAGTGCTTTCTTCAGCACATATACGCAATCCTTGTCCAACTTCAGCAAACCAAAACAGAACTCCTGAAGAGCTATGGTCCACAAAGATTCCTAATGTTTCTTATTTCAGAGAAATAGGTGCACGTGCATTTGCGTTAAACAAAGCTGGAAATCGAAGCAAGTTCGGTGCACGAAGCGAAGAGTTTGTGTAGATAGGATATTGTGAGGATGCGAAAGCGTATAGG
Source organism: Volucella bombylans (assembly GCA_949129095.1). Lineage (NCBI taxonomy): Eukaryota > Metazoa > Arthropoda > Insecta > Diptera > Syrphidae > Volucella > Volucella bombylans. Next base: position 46,509,553 of record OX422142.1, on the reverse strand, counting down.
TTGTGGAAAAGGGGAAAGGCTTCATTAGAAGCCTAGATGTAATCTTTATCGAAAAAACTGAAGATGAAAAGAATTACAATTATGTTATTTTGAATTTAAGCGACGATCTGATGAACCACGGTCGGTACAAGCTGAGAAGGATGAAGCAGGATCATATATAGCTGGAGCAGATGATGAAGGAACGAATGAAGCAGGAGGGAACAAAGGTATCAAGGAGACAGATTTAGAAATAAAAAGTGATTGCTCCGAAGAAACTTCTGATGCGGACCAGTTTGAGGAAGCCCTAGACAACAATCATGCAGGCCTTATTGACGATGCTGCAAGTAAATTGAAAAAAATCCCGGAAAATTGATACTTCTACAACAACTATTTCTACTGTATTAAGTCCCAGGTCTAAAATAAACGTTCCTTTACACAACTATAAAGAGAGTTCATATCTACAAGATGTGGATGATCCTAGATCCTTTAAGTATGTTGAATCTTCCCCGGATGCTGAAGAATGGAAAAAAGCCATGAATATTGAAATAGATTTTTTAAACAAGAATGGAACCTGGAAAATTGTGGATCATCCTAAAAATAAAAACGTCATTGGATGTCGATGGGTGTTCAAAACTAAACGAAAGTCAATTGGAACTGTGGAAAGAAGGAAAGCTGGGCTAGTGGCAAAGGGATATTCCCAAATGTATGGTGTAGATTACTTCGAAACTTTTGCCCCAGTTGCTGAAATAAGCTCTATACGGATGCTTTATGCCATTGCTACTGAATATGATTTGGATCTTCACCACATTGACGTTTCAACAGCCTTTTTGTATGGAGATTTGGATGAAGAACTTTTCATGGAACAACTAAAGGGTTTTCCAATTGGGACTTGACAACTCTGAATTTAATTTGTGAACGCACTCTTTCACTAGTCATCAAACTGTCACTGTCAATTTATTCAGTAAACTCAACATTTTCGTCATGGTAAAGTACACGAACGAGCAACGTCTACAAATTATAAAAATTTTCTACCGAAATTCGGAGTCGGTGACTGCAACTTTAAGTTTAGTGCAAAAATTTGAGTCTACATATTCGTTGTGTCATGTTGCCGTGTCAGTGTGACAACGGGTTGGTCGAAGTGTAGAAAACGATCCAAATCAGTCAATTCCACGGCGTTGGATCTTGGTTTACACCCATACAAGATCAAGCTGACTCAAGAATAGAAGCCGATGGACCATTTGAAGCGACGTACGTTCTCCGATTGGGTTCTGGAGAAGATGATGAATTTCATCGCAAAATCTTCTTCAGTGACGAAGCTCATTTTTGGCTCAATGGGTTCGTCAATAAGCAAAATATGCGTTATTGATCGGGTGAAAATCCACATGAGCTTCATGAATCACCACTTCATCCACAAAAAATAACTGTTTGGTGCGGTTTGCATGCCGGCGGCGTTATTGTGCCAGTAAGAGTAAGTATGGTGAGCGTGTTATCTCAAGACATGGGCCAGTCGATTGGCCGCCTCGTTCGTGCGATTTAACGCCGCTTAACTATTTTCTGTGGGGCTACGTTAAGTCATTGGTTTATGACAACACGCCGACGACGTTTGAAGAGCTCAGAGCCAACATTGAACGCGAAATAGCGGCCGTTTCGTCTGAAATGTGTTGCCGAATCGTTGAAAATTGGGTCCTACGAATCGACAGCTGCAAACGTGCCCGCGGTGGCTATATGAACGAAGTCGAGTTCCATTCATAAATGTTTTGATTGTACTTCAAGCCGATAATAAAGTTTTTGAAATATCTCAAATGGTTTGCGTTTTATTTAAAAAAAAACTTGTCAAGTCCTTATTAGAAAACCCTATAGAAGGTCGTGAACGGTAAATCAAAAGCATGCAAACTTCAAAAATCAATATATAACCTAAAACAATCGGGCCATCAATGGAACAAAAAGCTAGACAACAAACTTCAGGAAATCTTATGTCGACAACTTAATTGTAGTAGCGAATAGTCAACCCGATTTTGGTAATTTAAAATTGCATTTAAAACAGAATTTTGAAATCAGGGACATAGGAGAACCAAAACTTTCCATAGGGTTAAAGATTTCAAGAGACCGGAAACAAGGAACTTTATCGATTAGCCAGTCAAACTATATAAGGAACCTTATTTCAAAATATAAGTTAACAGAGTGTAAACTGCGAACGATACCATTATTATCCAAAACCAAACTTGAAAAAGAGCCACAAATTGAAGACGACAATAAACCTGTTAACCAAAAGGCTTATCAGGAATTGATAGGAAGCCTACTTTATTTGTCAACATTCAGTCGTCCGGATATAGCATACTCTGTGAATACTTTATTTGAATTCAACCAAGATCCAAGTGTTCAACATTGGAACTCAGCTACTTCTGTCCTTAGGCATTTAAAAAATACTCTCGATACAAAAATCTTTCATTGCAGATCTGGAAAACCCATCGTTGCTTATGCTGACTCAAGTTATGCTGAAGACGTCATTTTTTTTTTATATAATTTACGCGCGCCTAAGGGGATATGATACCCGTTTACTGTTGGCTGGGCGCGGGCGAAAAGATAGAAGGAGGAGAAAGAAAAACCTTGTTGGGATGTAGTGGTTTGAAACTCACGTATATTTGGTTTCGATATTAGCTCTCCGGGGGTGGGAGTCCGAATATGACGGAGAGTTTTTTCTTCACTCGGAATGATTCGAAGGTTATCAATTTTCACGCTTGTTTTGTGCTTCAAACTCTACAACAGCCAAATCTACATGTCAGATTTTTCTGACTAAGTTCCAATTACACAAATGAAACACTTGTCATGAGTAGGATTACAACCTTGACCCTCCGAGTGAGAAGCGATTGCTAGTACTACTACACCACAGTCACCCAATGATTGAAAGTTGCAATCAGGTGTTGTTTTTGTACTGGCAGGTGCTCCGATTAACTGGTAATCTCGTAAACAACCTATCGTAACGATGTCCAGTGATGAAGCAGAATACGACACCTTGACAGCAGCTGCAAAACGAGCCAAATACTTTAAACTCTTGCTTACCGAACTGAACTTACATTGTACTGATGAACCAATCATTTTATACATCTATAGTCAAAGTGTCCAATTCCTTTAAATTTTAAAGGAAGGCGCTCCCGCACTATACATCTTCACATACGGTACCACTATATTCGTAAAGCTATAGCTGATGGAACTGTGTTTCTTAAACACTTGTCGACTGAAAATATGTTAGCCGATCCATTTTCCAAAAATTTGTCTATATCTAATCACAATTCTCATTTTAAAAAACTTGGAGTATTATTTTCTTGAATCCATAAATAAGTTGATTACATTTATAAATTAATTTGAATTGTAAAGTGTTGGAGAGGTATGTTTGAATAAAACTATGTATTATTATGCTACGGCAACACTTACAACTATACAAATGTATAACAACAATTCCTGTAATCTTTAACTTAATCTTTTTCTTTAACAAAATACTTTCTTGCCTATAGTCGCCTATCGTCTTTTCTTAGCCTTTTTCTATCCACAGCCATCGATATTGTTCCGCTTACATATTCAACAGATAGATTCAAAAGTATTTAAAAAAAAAATAATGATCTGTTTTACAAAGAAGGACAACGATTAACCCACACTACTGAAGTCGAACACAAAATCGTAACATTACTTGTTGATTTTTTTTCAAAGATCTATAGATACCCTCAAATCCACGAAGCACGGAAATCAACACACAAATAAAAGATATATTGAGTCAGGGCATAATAAAAGAGAGTAATTCTCCTTACTGCAGTCCACTCTGGATTGTGCCCAGAAAGATGGACGACTCCGGTATTAAGAAATTTCGTATAGTCATCGACAATAGAAAATTGAACGAAGTTAGAACTGACGACAAATTTCCTATCCCCAATACAGACAGTATATTGGAGAAGCTAGAACGATGCCAGTACTTCACAACCTTGGATATCGCCAAAGGGTTCCATCAGAGGAAATGTATAAATGTGTAAAATGGTATAACAACTCTATTCACTCCACAACTAAATTTAAACCATAGCAAATACAAGAAGATAGAATAGACAATTATTGATATAGAATTTTTATTATTGATCTTAAATTGTATAAGTTATGTCGGAGTCAATGACCACCAACTCAACGAACCCCCCACCTCCAAAGCAAACATAATTCCCGGAATCTGTTTCCGGAGAAACAATAAATTTTTACCTACACTTGGGAAAGCATGTTGCATTTTCAAAAACGCTGAACTTGATACAATGATGCACTCCCACTGCATCAAGGTCAGATATGGGCAGAAGTATATCAAGATTAAGATTAATTTCTCTAAGATTAGTTTTTACCCAACTGTGAATCCATAAAGACAAAGAATTAAAATCAATAATTTCTATCTGTATGGATTGATTGGTCAGCAAGAAAAGATTGGGATCATTTTTGAAACTCAATGCTTCGGTTGCATGGAATTTTCTCCTTCTTTTATGAGAATGTCGGAGGCATTGTTTTTGCATTTGGCAGATAAGCTACCGTACACATAACTCAGGCAGCAGAGCGGGCAGGTGGAAGCGGGCCTCAACCACCTTGCGATGCGGCACTGCAGGCAGGTGGTGAGGTGAGTGATAATGAGGCTTGTTCGTTGAAAGTAAAGCAGAAGTATTCACATTTTGTTATTTTGGAACTCGCATATGATAACATTTATAAGTCTTAAAATTCACAAGGTGATGATCGAATACATGATTCCAGAAAAACTGTTACAACTGTGTAATTTACGAATTCCAACAAGGAGATGAATGCTCAATCCATTTATTTAATTTCAATTGCACAATTCATGTGTTTCATTATTGAAGATTCGTGAATCATATTAGCGCGATTAATATAATAGCCTTCAATAAGCCTCCAGCGGCCCCATAATGACTTTGACATAAAATTTTTCTGTATCTTCCCAAACTGAAGAGGCATGGAGTAGGAACCAAGTGGTATACAACTCGATATTTATCTTCACGAATAGACCCAGGATAGAAATAGTCACCAATGGTTATATTATTTCCTATCCTCTGGATGTTCACTTTGCTTCCCAGACTACAGTAGTATCTTTCAAGCCGAAAAAATTAAAGAATATGAAAAGCCTTCGTAAATAATTTATTGCTCTTTCCCCTCACCATTATGTCCCAATCTTCTGGGTCCCTGGTCGCAAAGGAGTGTCACAGCCATACCTTTTCTAATTCTGGATGCAACAAAATGGCGCTAAGGCCCACTGAAAGACCAACATCTGGACAAAATATTAATCAACATGAGACATAAATACAATGAGTCGTAATGTAGCCTACGTTGACTGAGACACCATAAACTTAACCACGCCTAATCCGTTCTTTTTTTTTAAATCTTGAAATGAGTGTGAAATCTATCCCTCATGAATTCACTAAGCTATTTCTATCTGTAAATACCTTTAAAGCTCGACATAATAGTTGCACCTGAAACTTAACACAATATACACATATACATACATAAAAGTTTTTCTTCAGAGAAAACCGAATAGACAAAAAATCCTCTTCCGCTAAACCTAAACCAACAATCAAAATTTCACTTAACCTACCCTTAAGGTGTCATCCCGTACCGGATACGCTAAACCTACTGGAGATTATATACCATTCTCCACAGGAAAAAGGAGTTCTTTATTCAAAAGGAAAGCTATTGTCATCCTACGAGTAGATTAGATAAGCTATTCAGTTCAACTAACCATTCCAAACTTCTACAAAACATACAAATATATGTATTGTATATAAATATGTACATACTAGTAGATTCCAAAACAGGAACTCCTTTGAGAGTAACTTTTGCTTCTTACGGAGATCGAATAAGCTTGGTGATGATGTTATTTTTAGTCTGCCTGAATTTTAGCGCCAACAATTCTCTTTTACCCCCCCCCCCCCCCCACCAGCCCCCTTCAGCCCTACAATAATCGCTTTTGCGTCATTTTACAGATAAAGTTCTGATATCGAGTTTCCTGGTCGTGACAGTGAAGTGAGTCAAGTATTTCCTCTCAGTTTTTGGTTATTATAATTGAATTGGTTTGGGCTTTCCAAGAGCCATGTCCTTTGGACAGGATAAAATTGTTTATGTTTGGCAATGAGTTGAAGTGCATATGGAATATAACAATGTTAAATGACAATGTTGGGCAGAAACGTATCGGATATGTACCAAGTACACCTTTCATTCCAATCGTTGGGGGTTGCAAAAGGTGTGTGTAAATTACATGGATAAATAAATGGTTATTCATTCTTGTCGAGCAATATCAGCATCGACATCTGGGAATGATATGTCGAACAATGATAATAATAATCAATTGAAGTGGAAGGTTCGCCGTCAACTTGATTTTGAATGGGGTTCTGATATAGTGAAACGTGCATCTGCTCCATTTGGAACTTACTACAAATATCTTTGAACTTTTACAGTGTTTGTAGATGATAAAATTACGTTATTCAAAAGGGACAACATGGCCTTCATGAGTTGGGACACAGAGGGGAAAAAAACGACCAAGATATTAAATAGAATATACGTCATATATGTATAAATACTTACGTGTATATGTGTTTCAAGTAGCTAAGAAAAATTTTATGTCAATGCACATACGGTAAGATGCTTGCTTTGCGATTGTACTACTAAACATTTAATACATTTTAATTTAAATGTATTAGTTTCAGCAGAAATTGTTGTCTTTATTTTTAGCAAGTGAATGAAAAATTACAAATTGAGATAGCTTTTTTAGTTTCTTTATGTGAGCTAAATGCTTTCTAAGCTCTTGTACCATAGAACTTTTAGCGTAACTAGGGCCAAGTTTGGGCAGTTACAAAAGTTAAGACATCGGCACAGAAGCGTTGTTAAAACTAAAAACATTTGATAAAGAACGTATAAATGACCAACCTATTTGAAACAATAAAATGCGTTTTCATCAGCAGATGAGCTTACAAAAATTTTTCAAATATTTTCCCCATAGTAGTTATCGTAAATGCTTGTACGTGGTTATGGTGGAAAAACACTAATTGTACACAATCTGTTATTACATAAGGGCCCGAATTTCGAAAAAGTTGTATTGAAATACCATATATTAGAATGGCTTTTAAGTTGATGATATGTTGACTAATATCATAACATAGGTTAGGTTAGGTAAAAGTGGCTCGAAGAAAGGCCCATTGGTCCATTGTGATGCCACGTAGATCTGTGATCCTCCTGCTCTTGGAACCAATTTAAGCTTATAATGAAGCGTAGGAGACTGTTGACGTCTATATTTTCTAGATCGCTTAAGTCGTTGTAGAAGAAAGTTCTTAGGTGGAGTTTTCTTCTTTGGGAGAGAGCTGGGCATGTACAGAGTAGGTGGATGATTGTCTTTTGCTCCTACTCATTTGTAAAAATGCCAAAGCTTTTTTGCATAGAGGCAAGGTAGTGTCCAGTGATGACACCTATGATGGCGCTGATATGGTTCCTATTTAGAAAGATCAAACTCTTAAAGTGATTCAGATCCAGCTTTGACCAGAGCTGTTTGGCCGCTAGGCATTTTGATTCAACAGTTCACCTAAAGTCTGTTCTTTTGTTAGCATCCAGCTTTAATATTAATTTGCACGTAGCGATCGGTATACCGTTTTTCTTCAGTCAGGTCAGAACTTCTTTAATCGCCAACATTTTCGCCTGGAACACTGTGATTTGGAAGACGGAAGGAGATGCTTCGATTTAGCTTATCTGATAAAACACCGCCACCAATCCTGCTATCAGTTTTGGATCCATCTGTGGAAAAGTCATGACTTGTCATCCATGAAAATATCATCCTCCCAGAAGGATATAGAGGGGAAGCTTACACGAAAGTCTTTGTCAAACCAAAGTTCGGGTATAGTGTAATTGATGTTCTCTGTGGGGATTCCTAATATATTGAGAATATTAGCGTGGCCAAAGAAATAACTTGTCAATTGTGTAGCTGCGGTCGCAGCTACTTGCCTGCTTTAAATATCGATATCGAGTCAAGTGAAACAGAATATCCGCGGAGGGAGTAGAGCGTAGGACTCCGTTTATGCTTATGTTTATATATAGATACGCTGTTCTTTGGACTCTGCTTAGTCTGTTGTAGTTGACTGCATTGTCTAAGGCCCTCCACCAGACAACAGCCCTATAGTTGAGTATCGGTCTTATGACCGAGGTGTTTAGCAAGTCGGTTATGCGAGGTTGAAGGCCCCATTTGTTCCCAATGGCGTTTTTTGCATGAGAATAAAGCTACTGTAGCTTTCCTGACTCTTTCTTGAATGTTAGGTTTCCAGTTTAGTTTCCTGTTAAAAATGAGACCCAGACACTTTGCTGTATCGGAAAAGATTAAACTGGTACCGTTTAATAAGGGAGGGTTTTTGATTGAAATTTTGTTTTTCCTGGAAAAGAGGGTAAGATCAATTTTATCTGGGTTTACTTCCAATCCACTACTATCTGCCCAACAGGTTAATCTGTTAAGATTTAACTGAAGAAGTTCTTTAATGGTATTAAGATGCATACCTGAGAAGGCTATAGCAACGTCATCCGCATAGGTAACAACCATGCTACCACCCGTTTCCAGGCATATCAGCAGTTCATTGACCACTAAGTTCCAGCGAAGGGGTGAAAAGACACCGCCTTGCGGCGTACCTCTGCTGACACATCTTTTAGCAAAAGACCCACCCAGTTTGGATTTGATTATTCTGCTATTTAGCATAATTAAGGAAAGTGATCATTTGTACTATCTATAGTGTAAGGATCGTTCGATGTAACTAGTCAGTGAATGCAGAGCCATTTCCACGGGCTTTCCTTTACAGCAGGCATGTTGAGCCGTTGACAAAAGTATTGGCTCAATTTTAGCTCATATATGGATATTTAGTGGTTCTAGAGTTTTCAGAAGGAAAGATGATAGACTTATAGGTCTGAGGTCTTTTGGGACTACATAAGAACATTTTCCGACTCTGGGAATGAAAACTACATTGACTTCTCTCTATGAAAGTGGAATGTGGATCAGTTCTACACAGCTCCTCATGATACGAGTATTTTCTAGGGCAAGCAGGGTAATATCTGATTACGTTTATAGCTCGGCAGGCATTAACCATCCGGACCAGCGAACTTGGATGGTTTGAATCTACGCAGCACCCAAAGCAGCTTGTCTCTTGTAATCAGACCATGAATTTTGGCCTTGGTTACTCCTGTAAAGTGGGTCTCCAAAAGCAGGTTAGTGATTCATCACTTGAAGTTGTCCCAGAGCCATCGGTTTTTTTTTCAAACAGGCAGCTATCATGGGCTTTGTAGAGAGGATTTATCTTAGCCGCCATGCCGCAGAGGTCTATGTTATGAATGACCTCCAGAATTGTCGCTTTGCCTTCCTCAGTTCTTTTTTATATATTTTGAGGGATTATTTGTATGAGTCCCAGTCTGTCACTTTTCTTGTCCTTTTTGCTAGGTTGGAAAATTTTCTGCAAAGTTTTCTAAGCGGTTCCAGTGCTGCTTTTTCTTGCCTCTAGGTTGAATAAGAGGGCAGGAAGCAGCCATAGATTGAGAGCCAGTGTGAATTCCTTGACTTTCATGTCAAGCTCGTTGATGTCACGCGGCTGACTTGAGAGTTCAGAGGATAGTGTATCTGAAAGTATTCCTCTGTATTCTGGAATGCTGGTAGGCTGGTAGGAGGATCACTCATTCTAAATTAGACGTATCTGTGGTCTGAAAATGAGTGTTCAGACGATATCTAGTTCGTTAGCATTTGAGTGATGTTGTCGCAGACAAGAGTGATATTTAGATGTTCCTATCGGTTTCTTGTTATAAAAGTGCATTGCCAATGTTGCAAACAATGAGGTTAGTACCTATAATATAATCAAAAAGTGACTCACCAAGTGATCGTTGGTGTCGGTAATGCTTCATACCGTTTGATGACCGTTAGCGTCGCACCCGATGATGAGGACAGTTTTTAGCCTTCTAGCTTCCAGTACCATCCTTTCTAGATTGCCGCCAGGGAGAAGTCCCACATGATCGTGACCAAGATATTCCAATGGCAGCCAGTATGAGCTTTTGGCAGTCTCCAGTCTGGCAACGGTTATGTCGGGGTCGCAGAGTTTAGGAAGTAAAAATGCATTAAGGCCACGTTTCACTAATATGCAAGTTCTAATCTTACCTTTGTCTCTTGTATATAGCGGAGCGTATACAGGTGTTCCAAGTACACGAACCGCGTCTTCCACGATCCATGGTACCTGAATTAGGATGGTGTCTTCTACGTTTTTGGAAAGACGCAGAATAAGTGAGGCCGAAGCCTTTTTTGATATCTAGAGAAACCGTATCAATGCTACATTTACCAGAGTAGCCTCCACCACGGTGCTGTTCAAGTCCTCCGATTCTGTTCATGTTCATAAGAACTCATCTTCTTCCTCTGATCGTAAAGGATCTCGTTTTAATTATTCATCGGTTTCCATTTTCGACAGAGTGTCACAGGAGGAGACCGACGGCTTATTTGTCGCCTCGGATAAATTTGAGTCGTCGCTATCCATTTCAGAAAATGATATCGTTGCTCCAAGATCTAAGGTTGAATTTGTTATTTCAGTTAAAGGAGGAGGAGTTTGCTTATCAGCATGCCGATCATCTTTTTAACAAACCGTTAGGTGAATTGGCTCGAAGCCGAACAGAATCATGCTTTTACTCTGCGCCAGAAAGTTATTTGATTACTTAGTGTTCACAATTAACGCGCGCATCTCGAAGGTTTTGATAATGCGCGTAAAGCATTTCGGCGTGTTATATAGAGCGAGCTAGATGGAGCTTGTCGACGCAGCTGAGCTCCTGACTCGTCCCTTTAAATGAGGAATTTTAGTAGCAGCAGCAAGGCCTGGCACAAACTTGCTGCTGCTAGGGGCGGGGGAAGTGATAGCACCATGTCTTGACACAGTCTTACTACATCTTGAAAGTTTGGTTTTAGGCTCATTGCATTTGCCTTTAGAGGATGGTGCACCATGGCCTCCCACAATTTTACCTCCGCTCGACAATGTAGGAGCATTGCCGGTAGTCGGAACAGTTACCGAGCTACCGCCCGGTATTAAAGAAGTACCGGTCTCGGGTTTTTTTGTTGAGAGTTTATCCATTATTAAGCCAATTTATCCATTATTATTCCCCTACGACTTCGATGTAGTTATCTCGGAGAAACTAAAGTACTTGACAAGACAAAACGCTTGGATGCTGGTGCTGGGCTGTGACGCAAACGCCCATTATACACAATGGGGAAGAAGTGATATTAATCCAAGAGGTGAGTATTTGAATTATTTCATTACATCTTCCAACCTGAATATTTGTAATAGAGGGAATTCACCCACTTTTGTGGTGCAAAATAGGCAGGAGGTGCTAAATATTCCCCTTAGAATAAGGGAATGGAGAATAGTAGGCGAAACGTCGATGTTGGATAACCCATGGATACGCTTCAAGGTGAAATTTCAGAACAGGGTATGTAGTTTTCAAAGACATACTAGGAAATACATAATATGTAAATATACACCTGGATATCCAATCAATCACCTGCTATAAACTTGTTAACTTTGATAAGACGGTAGAAAATATTAGTAAGGCACTAACAATGGCATTCAAGGAAGCTTGTTTGCCTAACACAACATATGAAAGGGCTCAACTAAAATGGTGGAATAAGGAGATAGGTCTAAAAAGGAAAGAGGTTAGGAAACTCTATAATAGAGCGAAGCTTTTCAGAAGTGACAGTACAAAGAATGAGTATTACGAATGTAAAAATCAATTCAAGTACCCAGTTAAAAGTCAAAAAGGACTTCATGGCAGAAGTACTGCAAATCTATCGGTGTAACAGGCGAGGCTTCAAGGTTCCGCAAAATGCTTTTAAAGGAAGCGAACGTTCCTAGCTACCTCAGATAAATTTCTGCTAACGCTGGTGGATTTTCCTGGATCCGCATTATCCTGGCCTGATGATTCTGGCATGCTACGCACATTGAGAACATTAATCTCTCTCTCTCCGAAGAGGAAATAGGTTTTGTTATTAATAGGAAAAAAATACGGTGGGCAGATCAGTCCTTTAAGCCGTACAATTCTCCCGGTCCGGATGGTATTCTACCGATTATGCTACAGAAAGCACCGAAGTAGCAATCCAAAAAATTATGGAAATTCTTAGACACAGTTTAAAAATAGGGTACATACCAATAGCTTGGATGAAAGCTAAGGTGGTTTTTATATCCAAAGCTGACAAACAGGAGCATATAACAGCAAAAGATTTCATACCAATAAGTCATCATTTATGCTTAAATCTCTAGAGCGATTATTGGAGATTTATATTAGGAACAGATGCAGTACTAGCTTTTTGACTGAGTCACAGCATGCATAATGAAGGGAAAATCTGTAGAAACTGCCCTCCACGAGGTGGTGGAGAAAATAGAGAAGAGTCTATACTTCGGTGAGTTTGCGATGTTGGCTTTACTCGATATTGAAAGAGCCTTCAATAACGTGGGGTGCACCGCCATTAAATGCACTCTAGTAGAACTGGGTTCTCAATATACTTACAAGTAGTAAAATAAATTGTTCCATTGGGCAAAGCTCGGTTAGAAAGTTCGTAACAATGGGAACTCTTCAAGGGGGAGACATATCGCCACCCCTGTGGGTGGTGGTGTCAATAAAATCGTCATAATCTAATACTTAAATATTTTAAGCGACATTACGGAAGTTGTCCTAAAGACGATCAGCACTTGGGTAGAAAGCTGTTATCTCAATGCCAACCCTTTCAAAATGGAACTGATTCTTTTTACCAGAAAGTACAAGATACCGCAATTCAGACTCACAAGACTCATCGGAGTGGAATTGTTCTTCCCGGACAGCGCGAAGTATCTGGATGTAATGCTGGAAAAAATTGAATTGAAATCTTAACGTGGCGGAAATAATTAAAAAGGCATATAATATTCTTTTTATCTGCAAAAGAACGGTACGAAAAATTTGGGGCTTAAAACCTGCTATGGTGTACTGGCTATATACGGTGGTGGTAAGACCCATACTTACATATGGCGCACTAGTATGGTGGAAACAAGAAAACGGCTTACGGAAAATTAGCGGCGGTTTAAAGAACGACTTCCAAAGACGTTACAGGTGCTCTCCGTACCACCCCTATTGGACATTTTTCTGCACCTAACACTGCTTGATTTACAAATCAAAAAACTTCCTGGCGACAGTGCGATACGACTTAGTAATCTGGGTTACTTCAAGAGCAGTAGTTTCGGACACAGCACAGTCCTAGCGGAGCTACTGCCAGGCAATCCAATTCTAACGGATGAAAATTGTACATTACGAGAGAGGGAGGACCGGCAAAAAAATGTAACAACCAGGTCAAATGAAATTGCAATTTTCACAGACAGCTCGAAAACAGAGGAAGGAAAACGGCTCTGACATCTTCTCAAAATACCCAGAACTAAGAATGTCTGTAAGACTACCGGACGCAAGCAGTGTCTTCCAGTCAGAGGTTCTGGCTGTCCTCAGGGCGGCTGTAGCTCAGCAGATGAGATCGGTAACCGAGAGAGATATTGTTATCTACATGTAGCGTATCAAGAAGCAGACCACACAACAGAACAATAGTAACACAAATAAAGTAACACAAATAAAGTGAATTATTAGGTGCCAGTGCTAGGCTTAATGTAAAACAAATTTAAAAGGCACACTTCTGAGACCATTGCTTATTTGAACTCTGCAGTCTTGTGTCTTCCTACGTTACACTTTCGTTTGCCAGCAAAGTCACTGTACAGTATGTAAACATGTGACCATACTAAACTTGTATTATATAAATACTCGAACAACATCAAAAAAGAGGACAGATACTTCCGTGCCCTATCGAGGGCAAAACAAATAGTTTTTTACTTATTACAAATAACCAGGCTGCACTCAAGGCATTATGTAGGGTAGACTAGGTACGCTTGAAACATTTTAGCGTTTATAGTCCATTGCATCGGGATTAGTTAAGAGAGCGATGATGGAAATATATTAAATAAGAGATCATATATGTGTCTACTAATGGGCAATGTTATTTGAGATCACTGTATTGTATTTTTGTGTAAAATCAAATTAAAAAATAATAATTTGTTTCAGCCGTCCCAAAGTGCCTGGGGTCAATTGAAATACATGCAAATAATACTAAGTTTAATAAATAAACATTTTTTATTCATCTTCTAATAATATTTCACAGAACTTACTTGACGAGCACCACGTCTAGCTATTATTCTGTCGAGTTTTTGCACTTTAGTTATGCCGGTCTCATTAGCATTATATATATTTTGTCGTTCAAATTTATAGCGGTCCATCACAATAGCCAAATTGTTGTAGAAACTATCTACGTTATTTCTATTAAAGCTTGTCGCCCTAGAAAGACTTGTAGCCTGTGCTGCACGTACTGAGAGTTCAGAGTTTCTTCTCATGAACATGCGGAAACATTCTTCGCCAGCCATTTCGTTGTCATCCCAAGTCCGTTTACGTACATACCTCAACAGAGAACAGTGGTTCAGTCCATTCTTTTCTGCCGCTGTTCTTAATGAATATCCGGCTTTTATATCTTCATAGGCGTGTTTGTACGTTGATAAGTCGTTTGTAAGTTGATAATAAAACACGACCTGAGAAATAAGTCAAGGTCAAATATCAATTTTACTGGCTAAAGAGCTATTGGAAGGTGAGGCAATATTTGATCCACCTGACGAATTGATAAAGTTTTGCCTTAACTTTAAATTTGTAGACGGCAAATGTCTACAAATATGTCTGCCTGGTCCCTAGACCATATTTCAATTTAATATTCATAACCTCCAATGAATTTTTATTATTTTTTTATCATATAATATATAATTTATATCAAATTAATTTTAAATTATTTATGGATTAATTTGTGTCTTATTTCTGTCTTAATTTTCTTTATTTACTGATTTTCGTTAGGAATTTCTAATGTATATATCCTACGGCTGAAATTTGTCTTATGCTACATTTTCTTCTAAAATCCTACATTTTTATTGGACAAAACTGGCAACGCTGGACACAACACTAAAATGCGTGTTTCGACTTTTCGCCCACTTCGTTCTCCCCTTGCATCCCACATCCTCATTACGCACGGTGTCGAGATATTCGCTTTGATTTAACCGTCCACCGTTTCAATCGTACCCACCAGAACCAGAATCAGAACCAGGTGAGACTGTGCTGGGTGCCAGGTCATTGCGATAATAGTGAGGTTGCCAACCAACCAATCATAAAGACTGCCAACCTAAGGTGGTCAACTCTTGAAGGACACCGGGTATCCAAGGCGCTCTGCGCACTTTTTGACGGTAAAAGATGCAGGGAGTTAATAAAATTAAACAGGGATAAGCTTAGGACAATAATAGGACCCTATCTCCCGCGGAAACACGCAAAGGACAAAACACACATACTGTGTGAATGCGAGGCAATATCATATAGTCGAGGAAAATTTTTAAGGAAATACTTTTTCGAAAACTTAGCGGAAATAAACGGCACGAACTTCAAAAGCCTTCTTGGCTTTTGGTCGTGTCACATGTTGATCCAGCCCAGGGAAAAAGGAGTGGTTGGGAAGGCGGAGAAGTGGAAATAGAGGGGGGAGAGCATCCTTTAGTTTCGGGAATCATCTGGAGAACTCGAGATTCATTGACCTTACTCAGCCCCTACAACTCTACAAGTTCGATCCTAGGAAGGTAGAGGAAGTAATAATTTAATTTGGAAGTAATAATTAAATTAGAAAATAATAATTAAAACTTGAAGCGCGCTAAATCAAAACTACTGCAATAAGGTTGTTTTTTGAATGCCTGTAATTTAAAATTAACAAATTAAATCTAACATATCTGCCTTAAGAGTTATATAACTTCCGATCCCAAGCAATAAAAAGCTCACTTTTACTGTACGTGCTACAGTTCGGGGTGAACCTGTGCCTCAACCGACAGCTCTCCCCATCTATCGCGGTCGTGTGCTAATCGTGTCTAACTGGGCACACCAAGTTGGTTTAGGATCATATCTACTTGAACGCCCCATTTAAGCCCCGGTAATTTTTTTACCACGTTACCCCTTCAGAATAGATTCAAAGACACTCCAATCGGGTACGTCGACGTAATTGTAATTTACAGTTTAATGGAATTTCAAATAATTATAATTGAATTGCCTCCAAAACAAGTTTTTCAGATAATTTAATATATTACATCTGTCACGATGACTTTTCGTTAGAATCCCTCAAAAAGAACAAAAAAAAAAACGCCTGTTTCGATTCAAAGAACAACGAATACTAATTTTATTTAATTTGACATCTGAACACATTGTTTTGTTGGCTGCACTTACGTTGGGCTATGTTCGTCTGGTGACAGCTCGGCCAAACTTGGCATTGAAGACGTCCTCGGCTCCACAGGGTCATATTCACAGTCATCTTCGCTCCTAGAATATTCCAAGGCTTGATTCTGTCGCTGGTTCATAACTGTCGTGAATTTGCGGCGTTTCCTATATAAGTTGACTTCCTCTAACAGATAGCGATCATAATGCAGACATCGTTTAACCATATATGGCCCTTTGTAACGTGGCTCCAATTTGTGTGATTCTCCGCTCGGCGTTGGCACCGTCTCAACGAGCACTAGTGTACCTTCGCAATATGTTGTGGGTGGCTTATGCTTTTTGTCGAATCGTAATTGCCACTCGTCACGTTTTTTAGGAATCTCCTTCAGCTATAAGCTCTCGTTTTGTCAGCAACGGGTTGATTATCATCGACATCATGAACGGCTTGAACAAATTGGTTAGTAAAGATGTCCTTCAATTTAAAATCGAATACAAGCTCAGCTGGACAAATGTCTGTCGTAGTGTTGCACTGTATGTTGATCACCCATTGAAGGTTTCTTATCTCTAGGACCCAATCACGCTCGTCTTTGTTCGAAGTTCGCAGGAATTGAGAATCGTCTGGTTAATGCGTTCGATTTGTCCATTCGCCCTAGGAGCTCACACTGCCGTTTTTGTATGGCGAATATAACTCCTGTCGCAATAATCTTCAAATTCTCTTGATGTAAATTCCGTACCACGGTCGCTTATCAAAATATCTGGTAAACCAAAAAAAGGCGGAAGTTCATTAAGAGTTTCAATTACCGGTTTTGTCTTCGTGGTCCGCACTGCCTTTACTACAACGTATTTATTAAACCCGTCGGCAATCCCTAGAACGTGAATTTTCCCTCGACGACTTATCGATGTGAAGCGTCCGAAAAGGGATGGGGTTGACGTCGTATACGTGCATATGCCTTTCTGATGATCTTGGCGATCGTTTGTTGTAACAACATTGCACACACGCAGCTATGTATGACTTAACGTAGTTTCTCACTCATCCAAACCAAAGTGTGTCATTGATACGCTGTATAACCTTGTCGACTCCATGATGATCTAAGTCATCATGAAAGTGATTCACTACTCGCCAACGTACACCTGACGACACTACCAGTTTAGGTCCACCTCCAATTTTCTTGGACAGTCGCCCATCTTTCATGACAGTCCTTTTCAAAAGTCTTCTCGTCCCTTTGCAACGCATCCGTAACTTCAATGAGTCTACAATCTTGACGTTGCATACAACATATCCAATCGTCGCGCTGAATCCCAGCTCTCAACACGTTTGCGGCCACAGTCGAAAGTTAGTAAGCGGGTTCAACCGGTGCACGGCTGAGCGCATGTATCATACGGCTTGCATTGCGATGAACCACTCCAAATGCAAACTCTTGTAGACGCAACCACCATCTGGTTATTCTCGGCATAAGTGACTTTGACTCCTTTACTGCACTGACAGCTAAGCAATCGGTACCACTGTAAATCTTTTGCCTAGTAAATACATCCAAAATCGTTCGAGCGAGCACCTCTAGCTCGTAACTTGCGTACTTATATTCCGCTGGCGTGCATGTCTGAAGTAGACCACGGGTTTCTATTCGTTTTCGTTGTCCATTAATTGGAATAATATTCCAGTAAGTCCCACGGAACTTGCATCCGTATGCACCTCATGTTGTCGGTTGATATCGAACACTTCCAGCACAGGTCCGTTGCAAAAGATTTTCTTCAAGGTTGGATGTTTGTTTGTTTGATGTTGTCATCTGTGGATGCTTCAAGATGACATGCTTTCTTTCTAACAACGAGTTGTTGTCGTGCAACATGTCGTTTCCCATTATGATGGTATAAGGAAGGACGCCGTCATGTACGACAAATAAACGATGTTCGTGCTGTCAATTGTCCATGGAAATTTGTAGCCAGTAATTAGTGCATTGACTCGTTACACGTATTGTTGGGCAGTCGGGGAGATCTGATCGGGGAGAGCGAATGGATCTCGTGGACATTGGATAAGGTCGGCTGTGAATGATGCATTGTAGATTGGACTATTCGAATTCGCAACTGGTTAAGATTGATATAGGAACCGCGAAAATGCAGAATGGACAATTTAAAATAATCCATCTTACCAGAATTTACTCAATAATATAAAATAAGTACTCAATTCAAGAATCATTTGGCAAGGTTAAAATTATACAAAACAAAAAATAAAAAGTCTAATACTTTCTAGGCACCGCTTGGGAATGGATTACGGGTATCCCCGTCCGATATGACCACGAAATTATAACAGAAAAAATGAACAATGTCCTAAAAAGTAATAATAAACCAATTAACTATAAAGAGGATAAACGAAATTACTGATATAATTTGTGAAAACTGTGAAAATTGTAAAAGAAACAAAAGAAAATAATGATAAAACGATACTTAAAATTAATAATAATTAAGTAATACGAAAACAAATTTGTTTGAACACTTGTTTAAATCAGGGAACATCCTTTTATTAACATGGACGAAACTCTAGAATTCGCAGACATTAAAATAGCATACTGTTCCTAAACCAATTTAATGGATCAGTCAACGTAAACAACGACACCCTGAAGTTAGACGGCACATTCGTCATCAAGCACTTCAACACCACGGTCCGAGTTAACGAAGATCTGTTTAAAGAAGTTACGAAGTTACAAAATACCAAACGCTACTTGCAATATTACAACCAACACCTAAACATGAAAGCATTAAAGAAGTATTGTCCTTTGAGACGCTGAAGCCGTTACAAGTCAATGGCACTCAGCAAATAAGTTTGCTCAAAATCAAAAATAACATCAACACGATTATAAACACCAAACTACAATAAATACGATAGCTTTTCTGTGTTATCGGAAGTGGCACAAATCGAAAGCTCAGCAAATAGCGGAAACCAATGAAGAGCACCTTCTAGCATCCAAAACAATAGGTGTGCAAGACATCCCATATCATTTGAGGATGGTGAGGTTGAAGGAGTTAACACACAAAAAATTCAACTTCAACCATCAGAAGTTTCTCATCCGTACTTCAACATCCGACTGCTGACACGAGCATCTGGACCATTCGACACCTATACAAATATGCGCATTCCATCACGTATGGCAACGGTAACCTGATGACAACTTTGGGAACACTTCATTGCTGGACGAATGTTTGGAGCAAGTGAATTAGTATTTAAGGTAGTGTAAGAATAATTGTAATTTAGTCTTTGTCTCAGTTTTGTCGTGTAATAATAAAGATTTTTTTAAAATAAATAACCAAAAGGTTATTTATCTGCAAGGTGGTGCTCAAGTCTTGCAGTAATCGGCCTGCGGATCAAAAACTCACCAGGAGTAAACGCATTACCAGTTTCAGTTCACCGGTAGTCTTGCAATTGTGCGCAGTAGATGGTTTTTCGCTGAACGCACAGCAGCTTCCCACAGGCCGCAATGGTGTGGGGGGATGCAGGTGAGATGAAATTCCAATTAACTCCAGCATCAGAAACGTGCTGTTTTACCTGAGTACTAGTCTATGCAAGTACTGTACATCGCGTTGCAAAATATGCCGCACAAAGTTCAAGCCGAGGAATTGTAGCTGGTTTTAAAAGTGCAATCTTCGTCTTCGCAGTCACCAAACTAACATTTGGATGACCATACGCGTCGATGCTACAAATATAGATTACTGCAGCATATGCTTTGCTGCTAGCATCACAGAAGCTTTGTAGTGTTGCTGTAGAAGTATGTCTCATACCAAGCTAACGAGGCACACTTGTAGTGAATATCGGAAAGTAAGTCACTCGTTCCGTAAGGGTTCAACAATTGGTGTGTCCCATCCTAGATTTTCAACTCTTCACAACTGCTGGCGGAACATTTTCTCCATGAAAATGACTGATGCCAAGAAGCCAGTTTGATCGTACAATTAAGATACCTGACTAAGAATGATACGTTTAGTAGGGTGGTGATCTTTTTCACATACCTGAACTTTGTAAAATAGCTTGTCTACAAACGGGTTCTAATATGAACTGAGCACTGTAACTACCTATGAGTTCCATTTACGCAAGTGGAACTTCCTCTGTAGAAGAATTGCATCAAAGTGATTGCCTCACCTGTAGAGTCTAACTTATCTAAGAAGTCATCAACGTAGAAATCATTCAAGATACTGGATTGACCTGTTCCTGCCCGGCTTCTATCGCTGATGCCAGTATAATTGTCCAAGACACATTGTGTTCAAACATGAACAGGCGTCATCATCTAATAGTGGCGGCGACCCTTTCTAGAATATAAACACAACCGTTTATGAGATAACACAACCGAAGCAACCAGGATAGACGATAAGCAGCTCAAACGTAAACAGGCATCTAATATCACGGCGACCTTTTTCCGATAATAAAATAAGGATAGGATAATAAAAATATATTTTAAGCCACAAGTAGAATGTAAAGATAAGAAAATGTAGATAAGAAACTAGCTTGTAAGAGTATATAAGGAGAAATCTTAAAAATAAAGTTAGTACTGAAAAGTATTCAATGGTGTTAAGTCATTAACATTTGGTCCTTCGAGCAATTCTTAGAGTTTTCCCCCACCAGTGGTAAGAGACTCTAAGAAACTTGAACCTAAATTGAAAAAGAGGAAAAGTGAATTGAAAAGCGTTACCAGAGCTACAATACTGGTAGTGATCAGATCTTAGAGTGAGTGAGCAAAGTGAATTGAAAAGCGTTACCAGAGCTACAATACTGGTAGTGATCAGATCTTAGAGTGAGTGAGCAAAGTGAATTGAAAAGCGTTACCAGAGCTACAATACTGGTAGTGATTTGAACATACAGAGTGAGAGAGCAAAAGTGAACTGAAAAGCGTTACCAGAGCTACAATACTGGTAGAGAACAGAGAATATTGATAACAGAACAGAACAAAAAATATAAAAGAAATCAGCAGAAAAATGTCATCAGCACATAAAAAACTAGTTGAGCAGCAAATAGCAATTTGGCGGGAGATAGAAGCGATCAAGGAAGAAGCAGAAAAGGTTACAACAAGAAGAAGGATTCAAGAATTACAAAAGAATGTAGAGAAGATATACAACGTATTTGTAGAAAATGATAAGGCATTATGGAAATTGGGAATATGTGATATCCCTTATTTTAATGAAACATGGAACAAGGAAGTGGAAAATCTGTATAAAGAGATACAGAATGTATGCGAAGCACCTCAACTTCAAAGCAGGTCCGACGAAATCAGAAAAGAAAGTAATCAGGAAATGCAAACACAGGAAGCAGAAAGTAAAACGAATCAATCTTCGAATAAACAAGATATCGAGAGAATGATGACAATACTAGCGAATTTAAGAGAAGCATTAAAAGAAGCTAACCAAGCAAAGAAAGAGAAGGTGGAGTTTTTCAGAGGAAAGATACAGCGGTGGAATAACCGACTTCAAGAACAGCTTCTGAAGTTTTCATTAGCAGATGAAACGAAACTGCGAGAAGAAAATTTCATCGACGAAGTAGAGATCGATGTGCAAGAATGGTTGAAGAAAACTGAAGAAACAAGTGAGACGGAACAAGTGAGTCATTTAGAAACAAGTGAGACGAAGTTTAACATAGCAGCCAGATATCCACAAGTTGAGTTACACAAATTTGACGGAAAATCGGAAGAATGGAAAATATTTTCAGAGCTATTTGAAGATATTATAGACAAAAATGCGGAAATGCCAGTATCCATAAAACTTGATTACTTGCGGTCTTGCGTGAAGGGCGAAGCACGAATGTCTATATCACACCTATTACAAGGAGCTTCAGCAAATTACAATGAAGCATGGCATACTTTAAAAAGAAGATATGAAAATAAGAGAGTAAATTTTTCAACGCAGATGGAGCGAATTTTGAATTTGCCAAAAATAGACGCAAAATCAGCAATTAGTGTAAAAAATTTATATGACACATCACAGGAATGCATCTATTTAATAAAAAGTTATTTTTCAAAAGAATTAAATGCAGACGAAATATTTGCTTACTTGATTCTACGCAAACTTGATAACGAAGGATTGCAGCTATACGGACAACATGTGAAGAAACCTAGGGAAACACAGAGTCTTATTGATGTAACAGAATTTTTGGAGCAGTTATATCAGACATTAGAGTCGCAAGGGAAAACAAATTCAAACAACGAGTATAAAAGAAGTTATACACATCATGCCGAATTAAACAGAGAAGTGCGAAACTGCGAATTTTGTAATAAAACAAAACATCGGTTGTACAACTGCCAAAAATTTTTAGATGCAACAGTTGGTAATAGAGTAGCATATGTTCGAAGCAAGAGACTATGTGAAATATGTTTAAATCATAACCAAAATACTGAATGTTGGTGTAAATCAAAGTGTAGGAAATGTAATGGAATGCACAATACACTTCTGCATACCGACGACTATAAACCGCGGAAATACAATGACGAAAAACACATAAAAAAGAAGTTAGAGAACATCAATAATAATAGAAATAAATCTATGTTTATGACGCAAAAGGAAACAAACAATAAAATGGTATTACTTGCCACAAGAACAGAAAATGAAGGAAATCACTTCATTGAGAAGCTGTTGGATACGGTGTCGGATTTCAAGAAAATTGAAAGAATAGTTGCTTACGTCCTCCGGTTTACAAAACAATTGAAAGGTTTACGGTCAGTTTCTAAGAACTTGACTACCAAAGAGCTTTGGGAAGCGAACAAAATTATAGTCAAACAACAGCAAGAACAGCAATTCGGAGAGGAATTACGAAAACTGAGAAGAAAACAGGAAATCCCTTTAAAAAGCAAACTTATACATTTAAAACCATTTATAGACGAAGAAGGAATCCTTAGAGTAGGAGGAAGATTAAAGTATGCTATGTTGCCAATAGATCAAAAATACCCAATTATTTTGGATAAATGCAGGTTATCAGAATTAATAATTCAACATGCTCATGCGGCTACTCTGCATGGTGGAAATACAGTAACAGAAGCTTATATTAAAAGAAGATATTGGATAATAGGCATAAAGAAAGGCTTAAAAAAGTGTTATCATAACTGTGTAATATGTATTCGGTACAGTCAAAAAACAGCAGAGCAAGTGATGGGACATTTACCGAAGTTTAGAACAAATATTGCATTACCATTCGAACACACTGGTGTAGACTACGCTGGACCAATATTAATGCGGTGTTCAAAAGGAAGAGGGCAGAAAGCTTTTAAGGGCTACATCGCTGTATTTGTGTGCATGACTACGAAAGCAGTACACCTAGAAGCAGTTAGTGATTTGACGACGGAAGCGTTTCTTGCAACACTCAGAAGATTTGTTGCAAGACGAGGTAAGAGTTCACACTTATATTCAGATAATGGCTCCAACTTTATAGGAGCAAAACGGCACCTAGATGAAGAATATCAAAATGCAATAAGAAATAATACATCAGTCGCATCAAAGTTGGCAGCAGAAAAAATCGAGTGGCATTTTTCCCCACCGGCAAGCCCTCATTTCGGAGGAATATGGGAGGCCGCAGTGAAGTCCATGAAAAATCATTTGAGAAAAGTTATAGGGGAAACAAAGCTCACATTTGAAGAGATGACAACATTTCTTTGTCAGGTGGAAGCAGTATTAAACTCACGCCCATTGGGGGCAATGGGAAGTGAAATCGACAGCATTGACATATTAACACCTGGCCACTTTTTAATTGGACGTCCATTACTCGATTGTCCAGAAGATAAAGGATTCCCTGAAAGAATAGGTTCCTTAGACCGTTGGAAATTAATACAGAAACTCAAACGAGACTTTTGGAAAAGGTGGAAAGATGAATATTTAGTTTCGTTACAAAAACGAGCAAAATGGAAAACGGAAAAAACTAATCTAGAAAAAGGACAACTTGTTATTGTAAGAGATGAAAACACACCACCATCAAGATGGCCAATGGCGAAAATCGATGAAGTTCATAAAGGATCCGACGGAAAGGTTAGAGTAGTAACTCTAAAGACACCAAAAGGAACAGTAAAACGGTCAATTCAAAAGATATGCCCTCTAGAGAACCGTGTAAAAGAACAGGCGGAGCCGAATGAATCAAGAATAAACCATATCCGATTAGAACATCGTGGCAACCATAGTGGAGGTTTTGCTGGTACTATGTGGATGATGATAATAGCATTATTAATCTCAATGATTGGAGCAAATAAAACTACAGAGAATTTAGTAGAGGTACCTGAAGTCCAGATAAATAAGTTGAACTACAACGCCGCAATTTATTTAGATCCAATAGGAAAAATGAGTACTACTGCGTCAAAGTGGAGGTTAGTTGTTTACTATAACTTAGACCCATACATAGAAGAAACAATTGCTATAGAGGACTACATCATCAAGTTAAAGGAACAATGCTCAAAATTAAGTAATTTTGATGAACAATGCCGGTTGATAACAGCAGGCTTAGAGCGAAGGTATGAGATGCTTAAAGTAAATAATAGATTATTCATAACAGATAGCAGACAGAAAAGAGCAATATTCAACAGCATAGGATCACTGTATCATATTCTATTTGGGCTAATGGATGATGACGATCGCGAAAAATTAGAGCAAAATATGCGAAACCTACTGGACAACCAACACGATATAGATGGGTTAATTAAGAAGCAAACCTCTGTAGTAGACGCTACAGTGAATATCTTAAAGAAAACAACGGCAGAAGTGAATACCGAGTTTGCAAAAATGAATGATCATATAATGGAGATACATAATATGACTGCACAAAACCGTAGATCGTATAAGACGGGAATGACATTTCAATTATTGGCCATGCAGTTAGAAACGATGTTAAGAGACTGTAAAGAAATACAAATGTCCATAATAAACATGCTAATTGACATTAATCACCAACGTGTTAATCCATTCTTAATAAGTCCATTACAGCTACAGGAAGAAATACAAAAAATTCGAATTAAGCTGCCTTCAAAATTAAGGCTTCCAGGCGAAGAATCAGAAAACGAACTACAAGAAGTACTTCGATGGATGACAGCCAAAGGAATTATAATTGGTAAGCGAGTGGTAATAGATATAGAGATTCCATTATTGCAGCCGGAAGTATCAGAAGTTTTCCGAATAATTACCTTACCAATACGAAAGGAAGATACAATTATAATTCCACAAATACAATCTGAAGTGCTAATATTTAATGTTGAAAATGATCATTATTTTCTCATGAATCAAGTACAGCTAAATGAATGCGTTAAAAAGAAACCAAATAATTATGTATGTTATGGTAACTGGCATTGGAAAGCAACAACGGACGGCTCCTGCGAGATCTCGCCTTTAAGACCAGCTGAGGTAAACAAATGTATATTCGATCAAGTGAACCGAGAAGATAAGTGGATAAAATTAGGCGCACCGAATGTATGGCTGTTCAAGCTATTCAACGCAACATATATCAGCATAATATGTGGACAATCGCAGGCAAAGTGGGTTGCGGTTCCAGAACAAGGCATTCTGGAATTGAAGCAGGGATGTAATGCTAGGTATAAAGGAGTATTTTTAGCATCGTCGCAGCAGATCCAGTCAGAGGTGCACTACAATCCTGAAAATATTTGGGTTAAGAATATAATTCAAGTGAAGAAAGAAGACATTCGGCTATTTAACTTTTCTACAATCGACAAAAATGAAGACTTAGCTAAGGTACAGAAGAACCTGGATGAATTCAAGCAAACCCACCTTCATCTAAGAGCCTTGGATTTTCATCACCTCAGTGGACATACCTCATTAATATTAGTTTGCATAGTGATAATAATATTGTTAGTATATTTCATAAGAGCAGCTATAATTAGAAAGAACATATTAGCACTTTCGCGCGGCCGGCAGAATGTTCAAACATGAACAGGCGTCATCATCTAATAGTGGCGGCGACCCTTTCTAGAATATAAACACAACCGTTTATGAGATAACACAACCGAAGCAACCAGGATAGACGATAAGCAGCTCAAACGTAAACAGGCATCTAATATCACGGCGACCTTTTTCCGATAATAAAATAAGGATAGGATAATAAAAATATATTTTAAGCCACAAGTAGAATGTAAAGATAAGAAAATGTAGATAAGAAACTAGCTTGTAAGAGTATATAAGGAGAAATCTTAAAAATAAAGTTAGTACTGAAAAGTATTCAATGGTGTTAAGTCATTAACACATTGTTTTAATGTGCGTATTGCGTTGAATGGACTACAAACGATTTCATTTGTTACTGTTTTCGGTTGATACGTGAGAGTTAGCCCGATGGAGACTCCCACCAAGATCTTTGTTGCCATCGACGATGACGAGGATCTATATGCAGCTGGCGGAAGATTTTCTCTATGTTCGCAGTCATTGCAACCGGAGAGCTTCGATTCCGACGCCGATGTTAACGAGCGCATGCTGTAACTGTGGGTCGGCCAATTGCGTTTCATTTAGTGATACTCCATTTCTGGTCTTCGCTGACACATTAAACACTTTCCCAAGTGCATTTGCACCTAGCCGCAATGTTATTTGTTTTCTGTTGCTCCCTACTAGTTCTTACGAGTAGGTCTACATATACATACAATTACTCTTACAACTAGCTTAAGTCTTACTTAAATTGTCTTATTTCACTAGAATTAAAGTAACAATTCAATTAATAAAAAAAAAAAAATAATAATAGTAATAACAATACTTCGAATAGTGATAGTAATGAAAATCCGGGATCGGACACGACTCCTGCTTTTCCCGACGTGCTGAGGACATGAACCAGCGAAATAATATAGGTCGTAAGACAAAAACGATTTCACTCGAAAAAAAACCGAGTTTTACATACCATGTAAATGAATTAAAGTGTTTTGACATTGGTGATAATAAGTTTATCTTGTTTTTCTTGATATGAAACCGAGCTCTGGATCTAAGCCACTTCTTCGATCTTGGCTTCACTTCGCACCATCACAACTATTCAATGCTATTTGTTTCTGTATATCTCACTACTAAATATGGATTCACTTGAAAGGTTTGTAGCGTCAGCAAAAAAAAATTAATATGTTTAATTGTGGTGTTCTATTTGTGTTCCCTCACTGTACCAAATCAAGTTAATTTACTCCTTTTTAGAAACAGACCTTTTCCCCTCCCAATATATTAATTTTACCCACTAATCTCTCTCTTTCCGAACTTACATCAAAACTTAACTCTATCAAACGTCCCACTATATTCGAATTCCCTCATTCCACTTTCTTCGTTGGCTCACTCTCTCACCATAGTAACGGTGAATATGTCGTAGAGAGTTGTGTTAACCAATTGAAATTCAGGAGGAGGAGGTGGAAAACTTAGCTAAGGAGATAGATCGTGTGGGAGGTAATTTATTATAAGTATAAGTTTAGGCATGAACCCACAGTTGAGCGACAGGAATTAGAGTGGTGAATAAAAATAGGCAAAAAAAAAAGAAATGGGAGCTTAAGAATAAAATCAAAGAAAAGAGCAAGGAAGAAGGTCAATGACATTGAGCGGAAAGGCAGCTGACCGTCGTTCGATGCGGATCAGCTGTTGAGTGGTTGGTGTCAGAAGATTTCAACGGCAAGGTCGTTGGATGAGTTTGGAGTTAGATTCGAAACAGTCGGCGTGCAAGTCGTGGCATATTTTTCTGAGAGGTTGGTTCGAGACTTCTGATCAATACAGTCGGCATTGTCGATCGTGGTATTTTTTTTTAATTCGAGTTTTTTGAGTTTGTTTTTCGGGAGACTTGTTTTGTACGAAAAAGTTCTTCCAGCAAAAAAAAAAAGGAAAAAAAGAGGCCTAGCTTTCGGGCTTTACGTACACATACGCGGACCTATTCTGTGCCGAGTTAAAAAAAAAGTCGGGAGTTTTTTTTTTAAAGCTGCAAAACGTAGCCACCGGATAAGGCGACAAAAAAAAAAGAATCAAAAAAGTCATAAGATCAGAACCTCTCCCATCCCCCTTTTGCACCTACGCATTTAGGTCATCCTACCCATGAGTTGAGTTGAGATGCACGGGGTAGTGGCAAGAACCAACCCAATCCGACGAGCTAGAGCCGAGCAACCGCGAGCGTGCCACTGCCCACTACTCCTGCATCATAGATGATTCCGTGGCCAACTGACACTTTACAGGTTGCAACTTCCAGTTTTCAATCTTAATTTCAGAACAAAATTTTTTTTGTCACTACTTTCAATTTTTGTTTGCCAGCACTATTTTGCTTCCGACTCTTTTGTGTTCTAAATTCTAACAAAAGGTGATTAATACACCTCAGAACACATCTCCTGATTTTCCACATCCGCTAATCCTTACCAAAGAAATATTATACGAAAAGATAATGTCGGATCGCACGCGGAAACTTGTACAATTGAAAAAAGAGAAAAAAAATTTGCACCTGACAACCGACATTTGCTTGCCTTACAACTACCACATGGTAATTCATTAGTTGATACTTACAACTATACAAAAAACCCTTAAAATGTAGCTTCAATTACTTAAAATATAATATTATTCAAAGTTACATAGTGTTTAAACTACGTCTTTCGACGTTTCTTGCAGTGTTTTTGAAACTAAAACTAAGAAAACAAATTTCAAGTAAAAACTTAGTGAATGGACTTTTTTCTTGTAATATAAAACTTAAAACTAAAACCTATAAACGAGCTAAAAATAAATCTTAACCTATTTAACCTACTTACACTATACATATATATATAGTTCTTTGTTCTTTTATAATTTTTTGTTTTTGAATATTTCATTATTTTTTGGTTTACAATATGTTTTAACAGGTGATTTTTTAAGCGTATGGTTAATTGTAAAAAAAAAACACAGGAAAATTGCAAAAGTGTATAACATTTTTATTTGATTTCATAAATCAATGCTTGCCATTTACTTTTTAAAGATTATTTTATGTAAATGTTGACCACGACTACGTATTAAGTGGTCCATATGGAGAGTCCAATTTTGAATCATTTTTTCGACCATATTGGCTGGTATCTCGCTAATAATGCGTGTAATTTTGTCTTCCAACGCTGCAATTGACGCTGGTTTGTTGGCATAGACGAATGATTTGACGTAAACCCATAAAAAATAGTCTAAAGGCATCAAGTCGCACGATCTAGCCGACCAATTCACCGGTCCAAAACGAGAGATAAATTTCCCATTTCTCAAAAGTAGCGTTTAAGATGTCATTATTATTCGTAAGCTGTAATAAATATCTTAAGATCATAGCAAGAGTATAAGGTAACATTTGAAAAAAATATATATATACGGGTTGCAGTATACAAGCTCTTTTGACGCTCAATGACTGAATTGAGTTTCAGTTTTAAAAATCACAAATGCACATTATCATCTTCAATACTGCATTATGGCTCATATCTCCACGCCAACTATAACAGTCAAACACCAGCATACTTTAATTTTTTAGTAATAAATATCTATTGAAGGTCTTTCGTCTTTATTCAAAAATGCAGTTTGATGTACAATATTCCCCTAGTTTTTCACAAAGAGCATTTTTAAACACAACTTATTTCAGTGTTTTTTTTCGTTAAGGAGACAGAAAAGTACATAACTTGCATATCTAAATAGTAAAAATTCCCGCGGTACTTAACCCCTCTATTTAACTTTCGTTTTAATGACTTCTCAATTTATCTCGAATACGACTTAAGCGGATGACAATCAAAAGTAAATTATGAATCTCCGTTGTAACAATGTTGTCCTTTGAACAGCAGCGCCATGAATTCGAATCACACTGCCGCCGAAATGTTATTAATTAACTATTATGCTTTTGGTGTTCATTGAAATACTCTTACCAAGTATGCTTTCTTTTTTGTCAGCCTTGACAGTATTATCGTTCAGTGACCAGTCATCGGGTGACATGCCATATGCCAACATGCTGATTCGGTAGCGCAAGGATAATATTCAATTGGTATTTTATCTTTTTGTAATGTTTGCAGGAGTCTGAAATCGGCGGAAGGAGAAGAACTGATGACAACTATCTGCCTCGGTTGTCGGTGCCCACATGGTAACGTGATTTTGATTGACAAATGTCAATAGTATCCTCTCGTGAAAGGAAAGGTAGAGGAGATCCTTCACACATAAGAAGGACAGCTTTTGTCCGTTTGAGAGCTGTTGGTCTGTCACATCGCCATTGAAATTCAATCAATTCAGCTTGGCTATTGTGATGGAAAAATAATTAAATTTCATCCTGCTCATCATTTGGACGGAGTAAAGAGAGTTTCACTTTTTTTCGGATCCTTGCAAATGGGATCACGAGTATTTGAGTACGAGTATATGGGTGAGGTGTGTAATTAAATTTCGATTTTAATTTTTAATATAATTTTAATTTAATTTCCAGATATGAATTTGCGAGTGCGCCACGAGCTACCAGTCAGAGAGCATTCGAACTCCTGCAGTTTTTTTTTTTGTCAAAATATGAAAACAGGTTTACAAAAATGGCTGATGTAATTTTGATTTTTAGTTTTTATGTTCGATAAGAAAAAACTAAGGTACTATATCACAATGAACTATTTAAAGAATGCATCGTGCTTTTCAACCAGACTATGGACTATAGGCTATACAACGGTTTTGTCTAAATTTACACCACATTTCGTGATATTTTGATATTTGTACATGCTTTTATAATCCCATATAAAATACGTATATTACGGGAATATATTATCGTGCAATATCCAGTGTCGTACAGTGGAACTGGGCTTAGGCACGGCTAACATTTTTTGGAGCATCATCATGGACTTTTCAATTTTGAACTCAGTCGTTCGACTAAACTAAGGCTGAGGCCACTCTTCGTTGGATCTCTACCAATACGTCATTTGTGTAGATGAACTCTTTATCCATTATTCTAAGATTCGACTTAAATCGAAAGTTATTCGTAATCGAGTAATCGGTATTCTGACTTTCGATTTGTCTCGACACCTTTCGAAAGCCATTTCTCATTCAAAAGCTGACTGCATTCCATCTTTCGAACAAAATGAAACAGACGTAACTTTTTAGTCGAACTTTTCTTGGTTTGAAAAATTGTTATTAATAAATAAAATAATTTGTTTTATTCTAAAAAGAACGGCTCATTCAAATTGCACAAGCAAGGCGTAGGATTAACTACTAGTGCAAATAATGATGAGGAACATCCAAATATATACATATTATTAGGCAGCTAAGGGATTGTATTCTTAATAGTAAAAAACTGATTGATTTTGGAAAGATGCGTCCGATAGATTAAATGCTATTGGTGCTTCATGAACCTAAAGATGCCTAAAGATGAAAAGGGTAATAAACAAAGAATTACAAAATATCGATTAATTCAAAATTGATATTTCTAATTTAAAATTGTTATTTTAGATATGCAATATCAAAAGAAATTTGCTAAAAGTGAAAAGAAAAATAAGTAGTCAGGATACAACAGCAATAATTTAGCAGTTTTTAACTTCATTGAAAATGACGTGATCCGGATAACTGTTATCCACAAAGCCATCTACGGTGTAAAGACGAAGGTATTTTTGTTAGTTTGGAACCAAGACAAAGAAAACCCCTTAGACATGGTTCTATAAGATAAGCTCACCTAAAAATACAATAATTGAAAACAAATTGGAAAGTATTGGTATAATTTTTTACCAAGAAGAAAAGATGTACTCTCGACATGTCGCTACTGTGGCAAAAGATAGGCCCTGGCACTGGACCTCTCCACACTAAGGCATCATGTGTTGCACTTGAACGTGATACATCTATGTACCTTATTCTCATAGAATTATCACATATGTGGGGTATTTTAGTAACTGTTTAATTAACATGTCGGAACATTTCTGAAGGTGTTCTTCCACGCTGGCAAAACCACTGCATAAGCTTTTTCATCAATCCTACTCTTTAGGACCCTTTCTGAGCAGATGGAAAACAGCATTTGTCCAGCCCGTCCCTAAAAAAGGCGAATCTTCTTCTCTTTCCTCCTACAGACCCATTGCACTTACGTCCGTCCTTACGAAGTTCATGGAAATGCTGATAAATCTCCAGCTCATTAAATATCTCCAAACACGAAACCTTCTTAATGACCGGCAATACGGTTTTCGTAGCAATATGTTCACTGGTGATTTGATGGCATGCCTCACCGAAAAGTGGAACCAAAGCGTACATCAATATAGCGAAAGCAAGATAGTTGCACTTGATATTTCTAAGGTATTTGTCGAAAATGCTTGCATTTGGGATCGATGACTCTCTTCTTCAATGGATTAGAAATTACCTTTGGGAATGTTCAATTCAAGTTGTTTTGGATGGTTTCAAGTCTGATATTTATAACATAAATACTGGTGTGTCCCAGGACTCCGTTCTGTCTTTGACACCCTTTTTAATTTTCATCAACGATCTCTTGTCTGCTACTTCTAATGTAACAGTCATGTGTAAACATCTTAAGGGTACACAAAATCCCTTCTGCACGCGCCAATTATAAAAAAAAAAACTCACGTCCCTGCTCTTCGGCTGTAGAAAGGGAATGCCAGCGCATGTTAAGCTCATTAAATTCTGATATTAACAGAATAACTAATTGGGGAACTACTAACAGAGTACAATTTAATGCTTCCAAAACACAATGCTATCTGCAGTCGATAAAGCGGAATTTAAATACCCAGCCATTGTCCATAAATGGCATTTGCGTCGTCGAAACCAAAAAACTTTCTATTCTAGGTATGTGTGTCAATGACAACTTACGTTGGAATGACCACATATTCGATGTCGCCAAAAATGCTGGGAAATGTCAAGGTTTTTTAAAGTGATGTAAGACATTCTTCACCCCCTCTGATCTGACCTGAATATATAAGGCATTTATCCCCCGAAATTGGAGTACAATGCCTACACCTGGTCGGGAGCATCCAAAACATATTGCTAGAACTCTGCAATTAACACCCTCGAACACCGATGTAATGCCTCGTATCTCACTCTGTTTTATCGCTATTTCCACCACCAGTGCTCCATAGAAATCACCAGTAGCATTCCGTCCCTTCAAACTTTTAAGTGTAACACCCGTTTCGCTACGAGTGTTCATCAGTATACCCTCAAGCCCACTTTCGGACGTACTCTAAATATCGTGATTCAGTCCTAACCCGAACAACTCTCTTATGGAATACCCCGCCCAGCTCTTTATTTCCTAGTCATAATAACCTTCAAACATTTAAAACCAATGTTCATCGGTAAATCTCTTTCTTGCCTCCCTGATTTTTAGTAGCTCGCGCTATGTGCAAGCATTTTAAGGGTACTGAAATCCCTTGAGCGTGCACAAATTATAAAAAAAACAACTATCTTCTTTTCTTGAGATACGATCGAACTCTGGATATTGAACCACTTCTTCGATCATATTTTCCCAGCAAGTACACCAATACTTGTTTGATTTATTCATTCTCCACTCACAAATCTCCAATCACCATAAATATATATAAGTATAATATATCTTGTACAATCCATATGTTAATAATCGGTCAAACTATTCAATTCCCTTTCGTGTGCATCTCACTGCCGACTATGGATTCACTTGAAAAGTTGGAACTTTCAGTTTTCCTTCTAAATTGCAGAGTTTCATTTTTCCCCCCATTACTTTTAGTTTTTTTTCGGCACTATCTAGATTCCTATTCTTTTTGTTGTAAATTCTTCCGAAAGGTGATTTACACTCCTTTTCTACACTTCTCCACTCGGTAGTTCATTTAATCATTTACTTTTCTTTCTTTTTTTTCCCACTACAAAAAATCTTTTTACAGGATTGCCGAAAGGTTTGCCTGACTCGAAGGAATATCATACTATAGCATTACGTTAGATCTCGCGATGTAGAAACTAGAAAATTAGAACAATTAAAAGAAGAGAAAAAAAATATTTGTACACGGATTGGCTACCCGCTGACCCAAGTTGTTGCTGCCGGCGTTGGTGTCAAGATGCTAACAGGTAGGGATACTAATAATGAGGGGGGACTATTCTTAGTTACATGCTGACGAAAACTTGCCCACAACAACCCATAATATAATATGGGAAGCTCACAGCTTTGTCCTTTACATTATGCAAAGTCTTAGCCACGGACGACTTAAGGATATTATAAGGAAGAACAAAACAAACATATTCGTACTTAAATGTTCACGTACTTAAATGTTCTATAAACATTTTTACAAACAATGAAGTCTGTCGGCGTTGTTCGCCGACCATTAGGCAAGAGAGTCTAGGTTCAAAACTTGGCAAACAGGAAAAAGCAGGAAGACAATAATCTGTTTTTTGACGCCACTGCCTACTTGACGGGCTATGTATGAAAATGCTTTTGAAAAAGAGGTTCACTCTCCCGCGGCTTGGAGCCGGCAAAAATCGTAGTCCTCCCTCTCGCTGTGCATAAATAGCACAATGAGTAGGACCAGAGACTAGGCATTGTCGTGCCAACAGTTTATACTCGTATATCATCCATTAATTATTAATTATGGAATGCTATTTAATTTGGTTAATGTATTCAACTAAAATTCGATTGAAAACAAACCAACCATACATGTGTGACTTTGCAGTAGTAAGTCAGATTTCGCTGGAGAGCGTTTTATAATTCATCAAAGAAGATGTTTGTTTAACTGAGGCGTGAAAACCTCTCAAATATACTCGCCACGATTATTGGGACGTGGTCGACCATTTACAGCGTGAGACGGACCGCCCATTAGGGGTGGCCATGGTGTAGTGGTAGTAGCAAACGCTTCTCACTCGGAGGGTCCAGGTTCGAATACTGCCATGGCAAGTCAGTTTTTCATTGTGTAATTGGAACTCAGACAGAAAAATTCTGCGTGTAAAGGCATAACACTGACACTTAGATTTGGCTGTTGTAGAGTTTCAAGCACAGAAAAGAAAAATACTGTGATATACCTCGAATCACTCTGAGTGAAGAAAAACTCTCCGTCCTATTCGGACTCCCACCCCTGGAGAGCAAACATAGAAACCCAACACACCTGAGTTTCAAACCACTACAAAAAACAATTTTCCTTTCTCCTCCTTCTATCTTTCCGCCCGCGCCCTGGCAACAGTAAAAGGGTATATAACCCTTAGGCGCGCGTAAATTATAAAAAAAAATACATGCCATCTCAATCAAATCCTCAATGTGCCGATGCAATAAAAGCTTGCACTGTCAGCATAAAATATTTATTAATACGAGTAGTTTTGTTTAGTTGAGTTTGATCTTCTTATTCCACATCACACCATTATGTAAAAGTGCAAACGTGAGTGGAATGAGGAAGATATGTTGTTTTCAGGAATACCTGTTTTGGTAGAATGTAGGAGATTTCCCGCTATACCCGCTACAAGCTATTCGGACAAATAACTTCAAGAGGTAAGCAGTGTCATTCCAAACATTACCATATCTGCAAACTGTAAATATTATTAAATATCAGCGAAAGGTAGCACAAGCTGTTATAAAAGATGAGTTCAGTTCAAATTTAAATTATAATGCTACTAAATAATCAGAAGTGAATAGTGAATGAACTATTAATCTTTAAGTCGTAAACAGGTCGATTAACTAGCTTAAATTGTGTGAAATTTTTAATAAATAAAGAGATAATTATTGTACAGTTGGAAATCACTAAATTTAATTTGATCTTTCTTGCAATACTTGCGAAACAGGTTTTGTTGTAGTAAATAGTTCGCACCTTGAACGTACCGATTCTCTATTCACTGATCATTCATAATACGAGGTAGTGAATACAAAAAAGTGGGATATATTTTAAAACAGCGCTCTATTTTTGCTCTGTGTATGTTGCGAGAGTAGAGTGTGAAAATGTCATTTTGTAAATGTGAAAAAACTGAAAAGACGGGTATA
This sequence comes from Volucella bombylans, assembly GCA_949129095.1. Lineage (NCBI taxonomy): Eukaryota > Metazoa > Arthropoda > Insecta > Diptera > Syrphidae > Volucella > Volucella bombylans. The sequence continues at coordinate 46,473,405 of OX422142.1, read as the reverse complement.
TCATCTCTAAACAACAGCGACTATACAACGAGGATTGGTTAAACCTGAGTAAGCCTCGCAGGATACTTGCCAAAGTAACAAAAGTTATAGTCCGCACTATAACCACAGCAGAGTTATATGTTAGGCAAAGCGACATAATCAATAATAATGCAAATTGCGTCAAAAATATCCTTCACTGTTAAATAGGCATGCTGCCAAGGTTGGAACCAACTTGTCTCTTTTCGACTACTATCTATTCTGAAGTTAAGATAATTACAGTACATTATAAACAATATCATTATAAACAACGTACCATATATGCTACAACACAGGACTCTGAGGAATTTTTGATCCAAAAAGATAAGAATTTTTTTAAAGAAGCGTATTGGACCAAGTGCGATTTAAGGTCGACATAATTGTTGAAAGTTTTAGCATTCAAAAAGGTTTGCAAAAAAAATAAAAATTTTGGTATTAAAGGTAGGGGTTGTATTGAGGATGTGGATTACTTTCCAACAAAGGTTCAATAATTTTTCACAAGTTGCCAAAGACGTGTGTGGTCTATCGTTGTCATGGTGCAATACGATTCTTTACGGCCATTTTTCTTCGATTCCTTACTATAGTTTAGTTTAGTTATAAATGCATTTTATTTTCTTAACATTAACTATTACATTCTAACAAAAAATGCTTAAATGCCAGCTTACAATTACTTAACAATCTTATGCTAACTTACTGGCCCCACACAGGCGCTCTAAGCTACTCTAAATTCTTATAACTATGTCATTCGACTTCATTTACATTTTACTTAGAACTATTTATTTTGGATTCCTTACTATAATTTCATTAGCTGTTGACAATAAACACCTGAATTTATTGTTAGGTTGCTTGGAGTCAGCTCAAAATACACGACATCTTTATAATTCCACCAAATTCATGACATAACCTACTCTTGATGTCGTTCACTGTCCGGTGTGGTTTTTGCTGATTTATCACGCTTAGACTATGATCGTTTTGATTTATTGCATTTGTCGCAAATATTGATCGTCTTGTTAAGTGAATCTCTTTCAATCCATGTGGAATGAAAGTATCAGGCTTTTTACGAGTTCAAGCCTTAGTTTACACCGAAAGCCGGTGTATGAAATAAGCTAATTAATTATTAATTTATATATTGAGAACGGAGGTTTTAAGCGGATGCCAAAAAATTAAAAAAAAATTGCTTATTCTGGTATCATAATCGAATAACACCTTCATACATAAAGAGGTTATTAAAACTTAAATTCTCCCACTCATATATTCTTACAGACAGCTTTCGCACCCTATTTACTGCCAAACATATCTACTTAAATATCCAAAACTCATCTCCTAGATGTGTACTGACTACACCTGCTAAAATCCAGATGTAGCATCGCATTTCGTCTGGCTACGAGCATGGACTTTTTATTTCCCACATTCCCATGATTTACTTTAGGCAGTAAATTATAAAATAATTGTAAAATTATTGTGAAATAATATTTAAGCTGATGAATTTTTGCAAATGAAGTCACTTGTCACAAATCAGGCAAAGTCTTTCAATCAGATCAGAAGGGATCTGCTAATTTTTGGTGACCCCGACGTGATTTTGCTTTCCTCACCAGTGATAAGAGGCAAATCACTTGCTGTAAAGTTACAATTGGTACCACCAGAAAACAGTCGCCGGAATCGAATCTATCACATCAGCGGTTTCTAGAATATCTGAAGCCTACATCATGGATGAGATGGAAGTAGTTAATATCATAGCTAGGCAAGAGTTCACAAACTTTTTCAATAGTATGTAGGAGTAGGACTACTAAAATTAGCTCAAATTTGTGTCATCAAACAACCAATTATGATTATTAATTCCCAAAATTTCTACACGACAAAAATTTCTGCTTCATTTTTGCCAGCCCTAAACTTAAGTCCACCACATGTAGAATAGAACTGCACCAAGGCCCAGAAACAACAAATGATAATGAACTCATCATTCACGGCTATGATGATGATTTAGGATCTATTGTAGGGAATCGCTGACCAAATAACTCATCAAGTATTGCCAAATTCAATAACACACCATGACATACATCAATACTCCATTGGCTACTTATTACTATTTACCGTCCTGCTGCTAAAAATCCTTACTTTTTACCAAAGATGGAAGACGAGGAGTCTAAATTCGAAAAACATACTCGTAGTATTTGAGCTCCAAATACAAATCAGGCAAAGTCTTTCAATCAGATCAGAAGGGATCTGCTAATTTTTGGTGACCCCGACGTGATTTTGCTTTCCTCACCTTCCTAAGAGGCAAATCACTTGCTGTAAAGTTACAATTGGTACCACCAGAAAACAGTCGCCGAAATCGAATCTATCACATCAGCGGTTTCTAGAATATCTGAAGCCTACATCATGGATGAGATGGAAGTAGTTAATATCATAGCTAGGCAAGAGTTCACTAATGTGAACTCTATTCGTGATGAACATGTCAAAGACGTCATGAGAAGGGATACACCATACTTCCAAGGGAACACCTTCGTGAAGATTAAGGTGTAAGGTGTAAGGTGTACCAACTCAACATAGCAACATATGGAACCAAATCTGCAAAAAATGTCTTCAAGATTTGGCTCAAACAAGCGATGAAAGACATCAACTGGCAGCAACTATCATACAACAAGATATACTCGTATATGTACATGGACGATATCTTAATAGGCAGCAATGATTGTAGTAAAGCTCTTTAAATGCAAAGGGAGCTCAAAGATTTACTTAGAGAAGAAAATTTTCATATAAGAGATATACCAAAAATAGATTATGAAACAGAAAATCGCCATCACGACCAAAACAAAGAGTGTGTCAAAACTCTTGACATGACATGGCTGCCATCATCAGTGAAATGAAGTGGAAAGGGACAACAAGAGTTAGCAAGCGATCCATATTGGCTGATACTGCCCACATTTTCGACCCAATAGGCAGACTCGCTAAAATCTTTATCCAAGAACTACGGATTTCCAAATCTGACTGGAATGCTGCATTACCTATGAAGATGCACACAAAATGAATGACATTCAGAAAAGGTCTAATCCAGATTAACAGCTTAACAACTTTAATGTTGGCATTCTCGGATGCCTCTCAACGAGCATATGGAGTAGTCTACCTAAAGTCTATAAATCATCAAGGAGAAATAAAAGTACAATTGGTATGCTCAAAATCTCGAGTAGCACCAATGAAACAACAAACCATCAATAGTCATGAACTGTGTGCCGTCTAGCTGATGACACAATTAGTGAATTATATTAACATGGATACATGTTGTATCTTGAAACGTTTTTATTTAATCGCATTTCTATAATTCAAGATGAGACGAATAAAGACCAAATTTTATGGAAATTTATCAACACCGATCTCAATCCTGCTGATCTTTTCTCTTGGGGCATGTTTCCAGAACAATTGCTGAACTCAAGGATATGGTTTCAAGGAATTTTTACGAAAATCTCGATCTTACTGACCGACACAAAACAAAAAAAACCTGCAAAGGTAGATGAGATACACGAAACTAAAATAGTGAAGACTGTCTTAGCAGCATAGAACACAAACTGCCATTTTCCTGAGTGCATCAATCATAGACATTCGGTCCGAACTTTGCAAAAAAATTACGGCATACGTTAGAGGGCAAGAAGATATAGATTTCTGGACAACATTCTCTCAGTGACAAAACCTAAACGCAGCAAAAACAGTTATATACCCAGTTTATATGACAGCTCAATGTGCATTGAAGCAATCCTCATTGGTTCAATACCCGTAGAAATGGTGGTGTTTATATGAAATTATCCAAAACCAAATCCAAAATGAGCGAGAGAAAATTAAGAGAGTTTAACAAACATTGATTGAACTGACACTTGACCCACTCTGACACATACATTGCTCTTATTTCTTTGTCTTTCCAAATATTTCGTTTGCAATCCTACATTTTAAATACACAACTAATACCTGCCCGATGATCAAAGAATGATGAGAGCGCGAAGAGAGTAAAATGTTTCTATGCGATTTGAAAATGTTTATATGATATTTCAAAGCGGTTAGAAATTTTCAATGTGTTTTATAAACAGGAATGAATGAATGCGTGTTAAATATTTGAATGCGGTTTGAAATGGTGTTTATATGTGCGTATGGAACCAATGCGCATTGCTTCAATGCATATTGAGCTGTCATATAAACTGGGTAATAGTTAAATATCTGCAAAGAGCAGCATTTCCAGAAGATCTTAAATTACTCTTAAAACAGAAAAGATATGTAGTCGAAAAAAGTCGTCTGGATGACAAAAACATCATTAGCGAAGCTCCGGCACCCCCATATGAAGCCAAACATCAAATGATTTTACCAAGCTCACAGGTTTTCACGATATTATTAATGACGCAATTGCACTTTGGTAATCTGCATGTTGGTCCACAAGCATTACTCGCAACCTCGAGGCAAAAATTAACTCAAGAAGAATTTACCACAGGCTGAGCGCAAATAGAGGCGGTGCTTAACTCCATTTACTTAGGCCATTAACTCCTATGTCATGGGATCCGAATGATTTAGGAGTTCTTTTCCCAGGGCATTTCTTAATTGGGGCACCATTAACTACTATCGTGGATCCTGATTGTAAGACATCTACGAGGGGCATTCAATATATTCTCGGTATCGATATGAAGGAAAATGCGAATTCAATTTAAATTGTTTTTATTTTTCAATATAATCTCCCCTAACATCAATGCATTTGTTACATCTTGAGATAAGCTTTTTCAAACCCTCAAAAAAATAAATTTCCTCTTTCTCTGCAAAATACCCATTTATTGCCGACTTGAGTTCTTCATCATCCGAAAATCTTTTTCCACGAAGACATTTTTTCAAATCCGGAAACAGGAAATAATCACTAGGGGCAAGGTTTGGACTATAGGGTGGGTGTTGGATTTCTTCGAAACCACAATCTCGCGCACCAGCCTTGGAAACTCGCGCCGTGTGAACAGGAGCGTTGTCATGAAGAAGCAACACACCCGCTGCGAGTTTACCCCGTATTTTCTTTTTAATTTCCTCCTGTAAATTATGCAAAGTGGGAGCGTAGGATGTGGCGTTGATGGTTTCACCTTTTTTTTGTACTCAATGAGCAAGATTCCCTTTGAGTCCCAAAAAACTGTGGCCATGAGCTTCCCGGCAGACGGAGTGACTTTGAACTTCTTCGGGGGGTCTGTTCCTTTTTTATGCCACTGCATGGACTCTTGTTTGCTTTCAGGGTCATAGTGGTGGACCCATGTTTCGTCCCCAGTAACAATTCGATCCATAACACCGTCCGCGTTCTCACTACACATCTCCAAAAGCTCTCTACAACATACGATTTTCACTTTTTTCTGAGGCGCTGTGAGTATTCGTGGCACCCACCTTGCACTGACCTTTGAAAGGTTAAGATGGTCATGAAGAATGGTGTGAATGGTACCAATTGAAAGCTTGGTGATCTCTGCCATCATTTTCACCTTTATTCGAGCATCCTCAAGAACAAGTTTTTCGACTTCTTTGATGCTTTCTCCCGTACAAGCAGTAGCCGGGGCGCCGGAGCGGGGGTCGTCTTCAATGCTCTCTCTGCCTCTCTTGAACTCACTTGACCACTTTTGCACAGTTGATAATGAAGGTGCGGAACCCTGGTAAACAGCCACCATCTCTTCATGAATAGTTTTTTGACTTTTTCCTTGCTTAGTGAGAAATTTAATTACAGCGCGATGCTCAATTTTCACCATCATCGTCTCAGTTGCCATTATGATTCTGTTTAACTAGAGATACAACGCGAATTAATAATCACATTTATATGAAATTACATGAATGCAGTAAAATAAATAAATAAGTCAATTTATATATACAACCACAGCTTCATCCCGATACCGAGAATATGTTGAACGCCCCTCGTAGCATCATCCATGTAGCTCGATGGAATCTGATAACATAAATACATCATGAGTTCTGGCGTAGATGGAGCAGGGAGTACCTACAAGAAATTTAACAAAGACGTAAGTGGAAGCATCCTCAAGAAGACAAACAACCAGCAACACTTGTGCTTTTAAAGGAGGATAATCTACCTCCACTAAAATGGATAATGAGCAGATCGATGTAAGGACACCAACTGGAGAAATAAAAAGATCCATCGCTAAAGTTTGTCCCCTGCCTTATGAAATTCAGCCAGATATGCCAAAGAATTCGCCTAGCAATCTTAGAGATTCATCAATAAAGAAGAAAATAATTCACCCCCTTAAAGGTCGGCTTCTTCCAATACATAAACAAAATCCTACCTCTGATATTCCATCCCTCAAACAAAAACACCCAGAAGCTTCTCCAAAATGAAACGTAAAAGTAAGTCTACTAAACACACTGTTAATTACTGCATTACTAATTGGAATGGTAGTGGGTCAAACAACAACACCAAGTGCAGTAGAAATCAACAAATTTTCAGACAACCCTGGGATATACTTTGAAGACCTAGGTGAAGCAAGTCTCATCGCTGATAACTGGAATCTCTTCATTTATTTCAACATGTCTAATTATTGGCAGGAGTATGAAGGCCTAAAAGAAGGCTTTAATAGATTGAAACAAATAGGCGAAATCATACAACTTCAACCGAACAACAATGTACCCCAATAATACTACTAGAACAACAGTTGCAGGAAACTAATAGCTTAAACAAAATTTCAAAACATAAAAATGGATTGGCCATGCGTAAAAGACGATCCCTGTTCGATTTCATTGGCACCGACGCAAACAAGCTGTTTGCTATATTTTGGACTATGCACATTACATGGAAGCTAACATTGAAAAGGCAAACAACAATGAAAACCACCTATTATTGAATCAACAGCCAATATTCTCAATAAATCTATGACATCAATTAAGGAACAATTCATTGTAATAAGGCAACAGCTGACCCAAGCTATTCACGTTATCGATAATCTTAACCAGACAGTGATGCAGTCACAAGTGTTCAACTCCGTCACTATTTACTTGTCTAAATTGATAGACAGCTTTCAGCGAACTCAACTATTACTTCTGGAAGCTATTACGGGCACCCATCAAGGTAGAATCAACTCGTTAATCTTATCACCAAGACAACTTTTGGTTGAGATCAAAAAATTCGGAAAGCTATACCAACTAGCTTAACACTTCCTGGATATGATGAATACTTCATCTGCCATTCTGTTCCTCATTAAGCTTCCACTAATAATCAGTCAGGTGTTTTAAATTTTCAAACTGATACCATTAACAGTTCAATACAACAACTCTTTCGTGTTTATCAAAACATCCACACAGTTTCTTGCCATAGCTTCATATAGAGAGCAATATTTTCCAGTATCACAAGTTGAATAGCAAAGATGTGTACAAAACGATGAGCGGAAATATCTCTGCAGGCAACGACATCATATTTTTAACACTCATTCTACGGAAAATACGTGTGAAATCCATCTACTCAACAACAGAAAAAAAATTATCGCCTTATTGTTCTGTCAAGACTACCAATCCAGGAAAATTGTGGATTCAGTTGCATAATCCGAATCACTGGATATTTGCCTTTCAACAAGAAAAAACTTTTTCAATAGTATGTAGGAGTAGAACTACTAAAATTAGCTCAAATTTGTGTCATCAAACAACCAACTATGATTATTAATTCCCAAAATTTCTACACGACAAAAATTTCTGCATCATTTTTGCCAGCCCTAAACTTAAGTCCACCACATGTAGAATAGAACTGCACCAAGGCCCAGAAACAACAAATGATAATGAACTCATCATTCACGGCTATGATGATGATTTAGGATCTATTGTAGGGAATCGCTGACCAAATAACTCATCAAGTATTGCCAAATTCAATAACACACCCTGACATACATCAATACTCCATTGGCTACTTATCACTATTTACCGTCCTGCTGCTAAAAATCCTTACTTTTTACCAAAGATGGAAGACGAGGAGTCTAAATTCGAAAAACATAGTATTTGAGCTCCAGGAAATTTAAATTTTCCCACTCATATATTTTTACTGACAGCTTTCCCACCCTATTTACTGCCAAACATATGTACTTAAATATCCAAAATTCGTCTCTAGAGGTGCACTGACTTCATCTGACACCTGCTGAAATCTACATTCCCATGATTTACGAGTACATTGTTTTTATTCTTAATTATAAAATAGTATTTAAGCTGATGCATTCTTGCAAATAAAGTCACTTGTCACAAATCAGGCGCAAAGTCTTTTAATCAGATCAAATGAGATATGTTCCAAGGTTATTTTCTTCAACACTTCCGAAACTAGGAACAATGATATGCGAATTAGAACTCAAAAAGTACTACTCTCCACGAAAAGGTATAAAATTTGACAATTGCCAAAAGACTTGCTGAGTATATAAATGTACGAGTATTGTATGTAACATAGTTAAAATAAAGCGATTGTTGATGTTTTCCATGTTGCCAAAATGTATTAGTTAAATTTTAAATTTTCTGAACATTTCATATCTGATACCTATATAATATTTAGTTTTAGCGAGACCAAATATGCCTTTATCACCGCAGCACTATTTTTATTAACGTTTTAAGCTTGACAAATTTCTTTTTCTATAAAGGCTTCACGATCAACTCAATTTTGTGTTCTTCTTTATCTTATCCAATTTAAATCTTTTCAATTTTCTACTCGTACCATCAAATTGGAATTAAGTATGAAATCTTAACTGACAGACAAAAAATTAGGTCAGAATGTTTTAACACAAACAAACCTAGAGGTGTATGTATTTGAACATTCTTAGCTGTTTGAAAGTAATCCAAGAAACTCCAACTAGGTCATCTTATTGCATACGAATATGTCTTCAGATTTTTCTATCAACCCCTCGGATTCCGCCACTTCAGTAGTGTCTTTTACCGGTAAATCGTTTTCTAAAGCAAGTATAACATCGTTTTCGTTGTCGTCGTTGTATCCGTCGTGGCTGCTGTCGTTGTCGTCGATTATGTCAAAGAACATTAAATGAGATGTCTTTCTATGGTATACTAACAACAAATAGTAGACTCCCCGGCTGAAGTTTATAGGTGAGGTCTTTAGGCAAAACGATTAGAACGGTTCAGACTGCTTTAGTGCAGAGTGTGAGGGCCATGGCAACTCCGTTAAAAAACTTTTCCTAATGCTGTCTCTTTGAATCTTAACGGGGGTGTTCGTACATCGAGTCGTTTCAAATAAATGTCTGTCGCTACCTTGTACGAGTTCAGGTATCCATCCGTATTTGTATGTTTATACATACTCGTACATACTATACTCGTACTCGTACATACTACGTAAGCTTACAGCTTGTTTCGATATTGGATGAAAATGTTGATAGGACTTAAGGTGAGGAAATGTGGGCTTAAAAGTAAAAAAGTGGGCAGGGCATCAAATGTGAACAAATACAAGAGCCATTGGGATTTCATCCATTTTGTAGAAGAGACTCACATTCATAAAAGACGTAATGAAAGTTTTCGGAGAGTTCAAGCATGTGAAAGACCAACTTTACTAAATACACAAATGTTTGAAGGAATTCTTTGGTTGTTACTTCTACGTGTATTTACACCTGGACGGGTTTCGTTTTGTGAAAATGATGACTGGAAGAGGAGTTGATTAAAGGATAATATTACTTGGGGAAACAAGTTAAAGTAAAGAATATTTCATAAACAAATTGTGCATAGTAGCTCTCACCGTTCTAATGTATAGAATCTTGCTAAACACAAAGTAATTATTACAGGTTCAACTTTAAAATATTACCTATACCGTATATGTACAATACCTATATGATATGATATGTATATGTACTTTAAAGATTAAGTTTCTGTTGGCGTATCGAGCACTCGTTTTTTTAAACTATTTTCGTTATACCTGTATACTGATTTATAGATGTATATCACTTTAGCTTGGTTCTTTTGATGAGATTTTTTTTGTTGTCGGAACAGAACACTCGAACAAAGTAGTTCTGGGCTAGTTGCCCATTGTACTCCTTGTAAGTTTATTTGAATGGAATTTCTCAGTCTTTTCCAGAACGACGTGTAAGAGCTTAAGTGATAAAGTGTCTATAGTACCAGAACCCACCACGTCAATGCTGAGTACCTGAAACCTTATGCGAGCGTAAGCTGGACACTCACAGAGGTAGTGCTCCGCAGTGCTGTCATCATTTTCACAGCATGCATCACAGGATGTTGTATCACTTATGGCCGGCACATTTAAGTGCTTAAGAAAAGTGTATTGACCAGTGGCGACGACAGCAAGCAGCCTGCAGTCTTTCTTACTACGGGACAGCAGGAAGGGAGCTGAACTCTTAGAGACGTCGGGAAGCATTTGTTTAACCCTACCATCTCCAGTTGTGCTCATATGAAACCCAACTGCCAATGGAAGCTCTAACAGAGCACGCAGGACGAATATAGTTCATTGGTATCAGGATTGCGTATATATAGTTTTGCTTGCAGAGTAAAAACTAACCTTGTCGTCTCCAGAAGGACAACAACACCACATCCTAGATCGGTTTTGGAGCCATTCGTGAAGACCCGACTCCTTTCCTGACCCGAATTCTGGTTGAAACCAATCTTGAGCACACGGAGTATCTATTTAAAAGGAGTTCTAGTGTCATTGCATTAAACGGCACGTCCAAAAGACCACTTCTTTTCAAACGGAAGTTGACTTTGAGTTTGCAGCCCATGACATGAACATCATAAGCCGGGCGTTCATCAATGCTTCTAGAGCGGACCGCTAGGGAAGGTCACATATACTATACAATATACAAAATACAGTTCTGACTACCAGATTTTAAAGCGCACTGTCCCAAGATATTCCGTGTTGATAAGCTTAGTAATGTCGGTGTTTGTGTTTGTCTTTTTTTATAATAAATCGGGAATTTGGAGTGGATATTGCCAATATACGCGAGCTAAAATGTAATCACTCTTCTGCGTATGTCCACGTCTGTAAATACAGACCAGCTGTTTTGGCACTTAGTGAAATACAGGTAGATCACCGCCCATACCTCTCAGATCACTCTGACCTGAAGCTACCTGGCTACGAACTAGTGCCATTATTCTTTTTTCACCGCGGTCTCGCCACTTACGTGCGTAATGATGTAGCTTACCAAACTCCACCACAATGTAGTTCTGTTCCAATCCGAAATTCAACTTCATGTGGTTAAAATTTCATCTCCATAATTTGCTTACTGCTTTATTTACAGGAGCCCCAAACTGGACAGCAATTCGACTATTAACGAGTTTGATGCGCTGCCTGACTAAATTCAAAGAATTGTGTCCCTGTATATTCATATTGAAATCGTTGTTATGGGCGATTTCAATATACACAATTCTTTGTGTCTTCGACATTCTGGACAGACAACACCCGAAGGACGGTGTGAATACCAGTCGTTGATAGTCGTTGTCTTTAACTTCTCACTCTGATAAGTACATCGTTGATGTATTCTTCACTCTAGGCTCGTTGGGCCAATGTATCATATCAGCTAATTTCTCGTACACGCAGTTAGAGAAACAATTCCTAAAAGAATCGTATGGCAATATGAGAAAGCCAACTGGAGCGGTCTTAACAGCTTTTTTAATAATTTTAACTAGTCGTTATGTTTCCTCGATAACGACGTGGATGCCGCTGCTAATATGATCACAGTCACCATTCTCTTTTGAATGAGATCGTTTATCCCTCATTGGATTAAGGGTATCAAACCAAAAAAAAAGGACATGGTACGACTCCAACTGTAAAGAGTCTGTCAGGTTCAAAGGAATGTTTTTTGGGTCCTTCAAGACCAACCCGACAGAGGAAAACTGAAAAAAGTTTAAACGAGTCAAGAACTGCAACGTCTTTCTTAAGCGTGTAAGATTCCAATACGACCAAAAACTGAGACATAAAATACTACACTGTCCCAAAGTTAGTAACAATTTTTGGTCGTTCGTCAAAAATATTAGAAATTCTACCTCATCTTCCATCCCAACGCTCATTTACAATGACATTCCAGCTGTCAGCTCTTTGGACAAGATCAATCTGCTTGCTGCACATTTTGCGGCCAGCTCAACACTCCCAAATTGTACTTTGTCTCAGCCTACACTTGAGTGCGTTGAATTTTCAATAGAACGAAACCACTTTTGCACTCGTGTAGTAGCAAGAGAACTTAAAGTTCTCAACATACATAAATCCGCTGGTCCAGATGGTACATATATCTCCCCTTCTTCTGAAGAGGTGTTCTTCCATGCTGGCAAAATCACTGCGTAAGCTTTTTCATGAATCCTACTCTTTAGGACTCTTTCCGAGCAGATGGAAAACAGCATTTGTCCAGCCCGTCCCTAAAAAAGGCGAATCTTCTTTCTCCTCCTACAGACCCTTTGCACTTACGTCCGTTGTCTTCAAGTTCATGGAAACGCCGATAAATCTTCAGCTCATGAAGTATCTCGTAACAGGAAACCTTCTCAATGACCGGCAATACAGTTTTCGTAGCAGCAGGTCCACTGGTGATTTGATGGTATGTGGAACCACAGCGTACATCAATCTGGCGAAAACAAGATAATTGAACTTGATATGCGTGCATTTGGGATCGATGCCTCTCTTTTTCAATGGATTCGAAATTATCTTTTGGGGACGTTCAATTCAAGTTGTCTTGGATGGTTTCAAGTCTGATATTCACAAAATAAATGCTGGTATGCCCAAGGCTCTATTCTGTCTCAGACACTCTTTTTACTTTTCATCAACGATCTCTTGTCTACTACTTCTAATCCAACATATTCCTTTACTGATGACAGTACTCTCTGCTTTTCATATTCGTTCCCTGACTAACATCTCTGCTGTTCGGCTGTAGAACGGGAACGGCAGCGTATGTTAAGCTCATTAAATTCTGATATTAACAGCATAACTAATTAGGGAACCACTCACAGAGTAAAATTTAATGCTTCCAGAACGCAATGCTGTCTGCTGTCGTTAGGGCGAAATTTAAACACCCATCCATTATCCATTAATGGCACTTGCATCGTCGAAACCAAAAAACTTTCCATTCTCGGTATGTGTGTATATTCGATGTCGTCAAAAATGCTGGGAAATGTCTAGGTTTCTTCAAGCGATGTAAGAAATACTTCACCCCCTCTGATCGGGTTTCAATATATGGTACATACAGGGTTTTCCAATAAGGACTTGACAGCTTTTTTTTTAAAATAAAACGCAAACCGTTTGAGATAATTCAAAATCTTTATTATCGCCTTGAAGTACAATCAAAACATTTATGAACGGAACCCGACTTTGTTCATATGGCCACCGCCGGCACGTTTGCAGCGTTGGATCTAATTTTCAACGACTCGGCCACACATTTCGGCTTGGAGCATCTTCACCAGAACCCAATCGGAGAACGTACGTGGCTTCAAATGGTCCATCGGCTTCAATTCTTGAGTCAGCTTGACCTTGTATGGGTCTAAACCAAGATTCTTACGCAAAATACGCCATAATGTGATCTGAGCGATGCCCAATTCTTGAGATCGCCGTGGAATTGACTGATTTGGATCATTTGCTACGGACGCCTGAACGGCGGCGATATTTTCGACACTTCGACCAACCCGTTATCTCACTGACACGGCAACATCACACAACGAATATGTAGACCAAAATTTTTGCACTAAACTTATTATTGCCTGTCTACTAGGGCGAGAATTACGACCGAAAATTGGAGTTAACGCTCTTAAAGTTGCAGTCACCGACTCCGAATTTCGGTAGAAAATTTTTATAATTTGCAGACGTTACTCGTTCGTGTACTTTACCACGATGAAAATGTTGAGTTTACTGCATAAATTGACAGTGACAGTTTGATGATTGGTGAAAGAGTGCGTTCACAAATTAAATTCAAAGTTGTCAAGTACCTATTGGAAAACCCTTTATTTCTTAAATGCTAACCTAAACCTATGTAAGCTGGCTATCGCTATTTACAGAGCAAATAGGTTGGTCAGCTCTGCCTCATTAGTGAGGCTGGTCCGTAATTGACGGAAACGAAGACGAAACATCTTCTCCATCATTCAACCACCAGAAATGCTGGTGCTGCCGAACGACATCCCTCTTATCGCGATTCCCCACCGCCCTACTGAACCTGAGACGATCCACACTGCCGTGTGCGACGTCTCTGTTGTAGTTGAGTCAGGATTAATGTCGACGCAAGCTCTGTGGGCGGAATTTCCTTACGGAGAAGGTGTTGGTGAGTTGTTGTTGTATGACCAAGCCGCAATCTAATGAAGGTGGTATTCATAGATTTTGTTGTGGTGGTAGGGAAAATTAGTTGCACTTTGTTGTGGTTGATTGTCGAGTAGTGATGACGATAACCGTTCCAGTCCGGCAGAAGTTTCGATTTGATGTTTTGATTGATATCGTGCAGCAGATCAAGTTTGGTGTCCACTTCAAAACTGTAGATCGGTGTATTATGGGCTTGCACAGCCGTTACGTCAGCGAGTTCATTACCCTTTATACCCATGTGGCTTGGTACCCACATCAGCTTCAGCTGATATGAAAATCACGGATTTTACATATAATTTCAGTATTGTGACCAGGGTTTTGAATTGCTTTTATCACTAAAAAGCTGTCTGTAGCTATAACAAATTTGCCTGCATGCGTAGAGGATATGGTTATGGTCTTCAGAGTAGCAAAAGCATCAGCAGTGAATATAGATACTTTGATATCTAGAAGTCCTACACATATCAGAGAGCCGTTTTCAGTAACAGATGCAAAAGATGTGTTTTGTGTAGTTTTAGAACCATATGAAAATAAGAATTTCCTCCCTTAATCTTTTAGTGCCGTAGAAATGCTTAGAAAACTTGGCAAAAGATTTGGCTGGTAGTGCTGGTTTTGTTAAAGTTTGCCAGATTCATAATAAATGATTTAGGTTGTATGTACCATGGATGATAGCGTGGAGTGTACCTGGCGATTATCTTAGTGCGAATGGCCGATTCTTTAGCAGAAGTTATTGAAGTGGATATAGCTGATGGTATTCGTTTTAAAATTTTATTCTTCATTGCATGAACAACGTCCTTTACCAGTATAGAACCATTTGAAAAAGCTAGTTTGATAAAGAGTTTCGCTTTTGTTGTCGCAACTCTTTCTTCCAAGGTGGGTAGTTTTTAATAATGCTTATTGGAAACGCATTCAGACTTCTACGAGCACATTGGTGGTAGGATGGTTTAATGTTGATTTTGGTGAATTGCCATAGATAATTAGCCCGTAGTCAATCGTACTTAAAATTTGTGTTTTCGTTATATTGCATAGTATATTTACATGTACATTACATTTGTTACTTGTCAAATAGTTAATAATATTTGTTCTAAAAGCTAAGTTTTGTTTTAACTCCAAACAATGAGTTTTCCACTTATATTTACTGTTAAATATTAAACCTAATATACTTAAACTATCAACATTATTAATATTAACATTATTTAAAGAAAGAAAATTATAATACAGAATTTCTTACGGCAAATATGAAGAGTCTTACGTTTATCTAAAGATAACTTAGCTCCAGACCAAAAAGACCAAACATTAAGAGGTTTGTCAGTAACAAATTTATAGTTGAAGTGTCATTGTGCTTACATAAAATGTAAAAATCGTCGACATAAGACGTGTGATGAAGTTGTTTATGATTTGATATGATTGTGCCTAGATCGTCAAAGGCTATAATAAACAATACCACAGATAGTGGAGATCCGTGTGTAATCATTTTGCCAATGCATAAAAAGTAGAGAAACAATTGTTTATTTTGACTCTGTTAAGATTTATATAACTTAAAAAACCTATGTTAGTACGTCCGAACTTACTTGCACACTCCATTCTAAATCTCAGCACAATCCATTTTCTTTCTTTCCCACCAGACTGTAAAATATAACTCCACGACTCAAATTAATACACATTCCAGTAGTATCCCATATCTATCCTATTTTTTGCTCCCGAATGTAACACACGTAAATGTAAGTCATATGCACACCAGCAATTTGATTTTTCGCAAGGTGTCTGTATCAGTTGTCAAATATGCGCTAGCAATTTGATGACTCCAAATTAATTTCCACACCAAATCCCGGTTCCATTCCCACGATATTCATTTGTAAAATAGTATATAAGTTTGAATATATTCAGAATAAACTTCACTTGTTAAGAGTTCAGCAGAAGAGACGGTGTTTTTTATTACTCAGTTGTACTGGTTTATGTGCCTTTACACAATCAACGCATTCGACAAGTTTATGTGCTTGACGATCATCTTAGAATCAAAATAGATTCTCTCAAACATTTGGTGACCCCGACGTGATCACCGCTCTTGTGCTTTCTCTCTAAAAAACATTGCCTTGTTTGCTACCCCCCCACCAGAGGTAAGAAGTAAACAAGTCAATCAAGTCAGAAACAAAGTTTTTGAACATTGTGCTTCCTACTACCCCCCACCAGTGGTAAGGCAGTCCGAGACAAGAAACAAAGTCCCGAACACATCAGAGAGGCTTGAGTAAAACCAAGGAACAATGGAAGAAGTAGAGATCTACAAGCTCATTTCTCGTCAGAAGGCTCTGGCAGAAGAATTGACTAAACTTAAAATTAACCTCGGAAAGGATGGTCCACAGCGAAAGACCCTGAGTACCGAGATGAAAGATTGCGACGAATCGACGCAATATGGGCAGAATTTTCAACCAATCATAAGAGACTTGCAGCGGCAATGAGAGCCGATACGCCTTACATACAAGGCGATACAGTTGGAAAAGTCGAGAAGCTGTTCCTTGATGTGAAAGCTGTATTAGAAGCGATTGCTCCAGAAGACGTTAAAAAGGGGGTGGATGCCTCGGCAGAAGCAGGGCCATCAACACAAGAGCCAACAGATGCAAAGCCGAAACCGATAAAACGAACTCCACAAGAAGCTGCAAGTTATACGCCTGCTGAAGAAGCAGAAGGTTCTAGTGAAGAGGCTGATGTCTTGACAGAAGCAGGTCCATCAACACAAAGGTCAACAGACGCAAGGCCGAAACCAATCAGACGTGTTCCACAAGAAGCTACGAGAAATACGTCGACTGAAACGACAAGGCTCATAAGAAGACAAAGGCTGATAGCTGATTCATTAAGAAGGCTCCTCACCATTGTCGATGCAACAGATACAACAGCCCAATCAAAATCATTCTTTGAACTAAAAGTTCAAGGAATCAACAAATATTGGACCCAAATGGAAGAACTTCATCAAGATCTTGGAGAGCTCACTCAAGACTACAGCTCATTAGGCTACGACATAAAGGCGTACATTGAATTAGAGGAACAAGTTCAAGAAGTAATAGTGTGGCTGGCTACCAAACTGGAAGCTCCCATGAATACTCATCAGCAAGTTCAGCAAGCCGCTTCATCCATGCTACAGCTGCCAAAAATCACCATTCCAGAATTTGATGGAGACTATGGAAAGTGGCGTCAATTTTCTGATCTCTACTTGGAAATGGTTCATAAGCAGCCATTTAGTAATTGCCAAAAAATTTGGTATCTCAAGACTAGCTTAAAGGGAGAGGCCGAAAAGCTCTTGAGGCATTTAGCATTATCAGATGACAACTACAACGCAGCGTGGAAGATGCTTCAAGATAGGTACGAGAACCCGATGCTTCTTGTTGCGTCACTTGTTAACAAGTTGCTCAACCAACCAGGGCATGTTTCCGACCAACCATCAACCGCCCATATTAAGACCGTGCATGATACCACAAGGGAATGCCTGATGGGATTAGAAAATTTGAAGGTCTCCACATCAACATGGGACCCGATCATTCTTCCAATCCTTTACAAGAAAATTGATCGAAGTACGCATGCTCTTTATGAACAAAGTTTGGCCAGTCCTAGGGAATTGCAGTCTGTGACGGAGTTTCTTAATTTTCTGGAAACACGTTTTCAATCTCTTGAAGCCTTAGGGAATAAAGGGAAAAAGATTGAGGAATTCAAAACCCAGACAAGATCTTCGGCTACATAAAGGTCAGCAATCGCCCACGGAGTGCATTGCATGCAACAAAAATCATGCTTTGTACCATTGCAACAAATTCTTACAAATGAGTCCAGCTAATCGTAACAAGTTTGTTTCTCAAGAAAAACTTTGCAAGAACTGTCTTAAGAAAGGACATTTCGCATCCAATTGCACTCTGAGGGGATGCAAGATATGCTCTAACAAACATAACTCATTTCTACATGTTGATGTCATTCAAGCAAATTGTTCAACGGCCCAACCAAAAAGGAATACACTTCAACAGACAGCACATTCTAGCTCATCCGCAAGCGCGCAGAAACATGCAGAGCCAACATCTGCACTCACCACAACGAGTCATACAAAGGAAAAATTCGTAATTCTTGGAACTGCGAGAGTGAGACTCAATAATAACAATGGAACCGAAATCGAATGCCGAGCACTTCTGGATTCCGGTTCCCAGATAAACATAGTCAGCGATCGTGTTGTAAAAAGGCTTGGTTTAGCGCCATCGTCTACAAACATGCGCATACAAGGCATTGGTCACGGCCACCTAAAGTCTCAAAAAAGAGTGAATGTACTGCTAAGCTCAAAACAAAATGCTTTCGTATTACATACAATTATATCTCCACAACCAAGTAAAAAATTGAATATCTCGTCCTGGAACATACCACACAATATTCAGCTGGCAGATCCTACTTTTCATGAATCTGAATGTATTGACGTACTTCTAGGAACTGAACTGTTTTTCCAACTCCTCTCAATTGGGCAAATAAGTCTAGGGAAGGAATTACCCACGTTGCAGAATACAGTCTTCGGTTGGATAGTAGCAGGAGGGATAGAGCAACCTTCCCCAAAATTGGCGACATGCGGTATGTGCCCAGGAGACGAGCAAGAAGATATTAATGCAACAATAAGTCGATTCTGGGACATCAAACAACCAGAAGCACAAAACAAGGAGCAAACAATAGCAGAGCGACGATGCGAAACATACTTTGAGAAAACATGCAAAAGAGACAGCAAAGGCAGGTTTGTAGTGCGTCTGCCATTTTCAGATGATCCAAAAATCCTAGGCCAGTCAAAAGATACCGCTCTCCGGCGATTCCTATCAATCGAGAGAAGACTGATGAAAGAGCCCGAGCTGCGCCACCTATATACAACTTTTATGGAAGAATATGATCAACTTGGACACATGGAAGTAGTTAACGCTCTACCAACAAATTACTGTTTTTTGCCACACCATTGTGTACTCAAACCTGAGAGTAGCTCTACGAAATTAAGAGTAGTGTTCGACGCCTCTGCAAAAACTCATAATAATATTTCACTCAACAACATTCTTTATACCGGGCCAGTAATTCAAGATTAACTTTTTAACATACTTCTTCGATTTCGGCTACCCCGCTTCGTTTTCACGGCTGACATTGAAAAGATGTACCGGCAAATTCGTGTTGATAAAAGAGATACGAATTACCAACTTATCTGGTGGCGACGCAACCAAGAAGAAAAGCTAAGGTGCTATCGCCTAAACACTATTACATGTGGAACATCAGCCGCCCCATATTTGGCAATCAAATGCTTGCAACGGTTGGCACAAGAAGAATGTGCCAGATATCCAATAGGAGCTGACGTATTATTGCATAACTTCTACGTCGACAATGTCATGACTGGATAGCATGATAACAGCCCGTGATATGCAGTCACAACTTGTCTCATTGCTTAACACAGCCGGTTTCAAACTGCGTAAATGGTGCGCTAATCACTCCCAATTACTCAATGGTATTGCACCAGAAGAACAAGAAGTGCAGTTAAATTTTTCCGATGAAAAGGATTCCCAGGTTAAAACACTGGGATTAATATGGCTCCCAAAAGCCGATAACTTTTGTTTAAAGATCAATGTTCCAGAAATAAACAAAATCACCAAAAGAACTGTGGCATCTGACATAGCGAGGTTATTTGCTCCTCTTGGATTGTTTGCTCCAGTGGTTGTGACAGCAAAAATCTATTTACAAGAACTGTGGGCACTGAAGCAGGATTGGGATGCTGCTTTACCAATTGAGCTGCATACAAGATGGTCAAAATTCCGAAATAGTCTTCTCGCACTAGAAGATATCCAGGTTCCACGACATGTCTTCGGAAACAATGTTCCAATCTCCTTTAACTTACATGCGTTTGCTGACGCATCTGAAAAAGCATATGGCGCTGCAATCTACATACGGTCTACGGATGCCCATGGAAGGGTAATAGTACGACTCTTGTGCTCTAAATCTAGAGTAGCACCACCACCACCAAAGAAGATAACGTTACCAAGATTAGAACTTTGTTCAACAGAACTAGCAGCAAAGCTTCTTGATAGAGTAAAGCGATGCCTTCGAATAGAAAACAAGCCAACCTACATGTGGACTGATTCAGAAGTCGTTTTGGCATGGATAAACTCAACTTCAGGTGACTTCCAGACTTTCGTAGGTAACCGAATTGCTTCAATCCACAAAGTATCCGTACCCCAGCAATGGAGACACGTCAGATCTAAAGAAAATCCAGCGGACCTACTATCAAGAGGTATACAACCTGAAAAATTACGCCAATGTCATTTATGGTTTTACGGACCACCATTCTTACACGGCAATGAAACAATTTGGCCCCCTCCGTATACAAAACGCAGTGAATGTAAATTGGAGCGTAGGCGACCTGCAGCAGCTGCTATCATCGAGCAAGAAGAAGGTCCCAAGAGCTTCATTAACACTAATAGACGCAACGCTTAACATCATGAAAAAGGACCAGCAAGGTATAAACCAACAATTTCACCAGTTAGAAGACCACATTAATCGAATTACCTTGGACGCAAACAACGCACATCAAGAACTCTATCAAATCCAACTTACACAGTCATTTATGTCATTAGCAATGCAATCAATATCACAAATTTCAATCGTATTCAAACCGCAATTTTAGACGTCATGATGGATACACAGCACGGGAAAATGAGCACACAGTTATTACGGCCATCTCAGCTCATCGAGGAAATCAACAAAATACAACCAAATCTTCCGCCATCATTAAAACTTCCGTCTACAGCAGATAACATTTTAGATTTCTATAGCCTCATGCACGTTCAGGGAAGTTCAAGATCCAATTATATAATCTTCAGATTCACTTTACCAATATTGTCTTCAGAGAGTTTAGAACTGTTCCACATCATACCCGTACCAGTTAAGGTCAATAATACATTCATCGCAATCCAACCATCATTTCCATACATGATAGTTAACTTATTTCGGGATCAATATTATCCCTTAACTGAATTAGAACTTCACGCTTGCACTTCAATAAAGGAAGAAAAAACAATATGCAAACAACAACGTCCCATGTACAGAAACGGATCCCTAAAGATTAGATTAGATTAGAAATTTACTTCATGAATCAAGCCAAACAATCACACACTTGTCGTATATCAAAGGTTGAAGGAGGTCCTCATTGGATTCAATTGCGAGCCTCTAATCAATGGATATATTCATTGGAAAAACAAACAACAGTCAACGTGGTATGTGGAACGAATGTAACACAAATCAGCCTTCACCGAGCGGGACTACTAAAAATGGAACCCGGTTGTATCATCAAACAACATCTATTCACTATAGAGGCACACAATTTATTATCATCAGAAAGAAGAATATCATACATTCCATCTACTAATATAACAAACGCATTGGTTCCTAACCTAACTTTGTCCGCAATGCATCTAGCACCTCATTACCAAATGCATACGGACGAGATAGACAATATCAAGGACAAACTATTACGCATGGAAGGGGAACTACTCGTACCAAACTCATTAAACCAACACGATGTTCATCACTACAGTATGAGTAGTTTAAGTTTCCTCATAGCTGTTACCATTATATGTTACCTTGCATGGAGGGGAGGGCGAGCATTTATTAGGAAGCCGGGTGACATCGCTGTAACTAATAAAAGCTCTTCAACACATAATCATCAAATCAGCATGCCTAAGGACTTGGCTCAAGAAGACCAACTGACAGATGCAGATTTTATGATTAATTCAAATTCCAGTTGAATATACCATTCAACGGGGGGAGAATGTTAAGATTTATATAACTTAAAAAACCTATGTTAGTACGTCCGAACTTACTTGCACACCCCATTCTAAATCTCAGCACAATCAATTTTCTTTCTTTCCCACCAGACTGTAAAATATAACCCCACGACTCAAATTAATACACATTCCAGTAGTATCCCATATCTATCCTATTTTTTGCTCCCGAATGTAACACACGTAAATGCAAGTCATATGCACACCAGCAATTTAATTTTTCGCAAGGTGTCTGTATCAGTTGTCAAATATGCGCTAGCAATTTGATGACTCCAAATTAATTTCCACACCAAATCCCGGTTCCATTCCCACGATATTCATTTGTAAAGTAGTATATAAGTTTGAATATATTCAGAATAAACTTCACTTGTTAAGAGTTCAGCACAAGAGACGGTGTTTTTTATTACTCAGTTGTACTGGTTTATGTGCCTTTACACAATCAACGCATTCGACAAGTTTATGTGCTTGACGATCATCTTAGAATCAAAATAGATTCTCTCAAACAGACTCCGATTTTCCTGTTGGTAAGGAAATCCTTAACATATTTGAATATTTTTGGACCTATGCCTCACGCTTTCAGCTTATTGAGTATTATATGAATTCCTATGCTGTCGAAAGCTTTTTCGAAATCTAAGGAGAGAATTGGAGTAGGGCATCGGCGCAGCCTTTATTTGATCGGAAAGCCACTAGGTTGGGTTTTATCAGCTTCCTAGGTTCCATAAACCAAAGTATTCTTTTGGCTACGATTTTTTCAAGAATTTCGGCCATGCAGGGTATAAGGGATATTGGCCTGAAACCATTTACACTGCTTATGTTTTTCTTTGGTTTGGGTAATGGGAATAATGTTGCTTGCTTCCAATTTTGTGGAATAATACCGGTGTTAAAAATATTATTGTAAATTTGCGTAAGTCTCAAAGTTGCGCAGAAGGGAAGGTTTTTTAACATAGGTTATGATAATCTGTCTCTACAGTGTGTTTTTTACCTTTAAGTTTGCTTAGACAACTTTCAAGCTCCAAAAGCGAAATTTTTCCCTTTATTAATCTTGCGGGAGCCGAACTAAGATTTTCATCTATAGTAGAAAGAAGAGAGAGTTGTTTTTTTGAGACGTAGTTTGAGTTAACATTTTCGTCTTTCAAGAAGTTGGACCAAGTGAGTGCAAAATGATTTTTATTGTTTGTTGTGTATGTTCACCAGTCAAACACCGGATATTATGCCAGATCATGCCAGATTATGCCAGAAATGTATAAGGCTATTTGCTTTTGCAGTTTTAAGTTTTCTGCGGAATTGAGCTTTTTTTTTATAACAAATTAAATTTATCTGATTAGGGTTATTTTTAAAAACTCTCCATGCTTTGAATTTTTCATTACGTAGGACATTAAGCTCTGGGCTCCACCAAACAACATTACGTTTAGAAGCTTTTGTTTTGCTTTGAGGAATCGACTTGTTGGCGGCAATTCGTATTGCTTTATGTAGGAGAGCAGCCTCTTTGTTGATATTGGCTGAAGCCTTATTTACTAGCAAGTATTCTGATATGTGCTTGCGAAAACAAACCCAGTCAGCAAGATCAGTTTTAAACTTTTGGTTTATTAAAGTTTGAGCGTAAGTTAAACCAATAACAAGAGTACAAATTATTGGGAAATGATCGCTGTTATGGAGATCATCCAAAATTTTCCAAGAGGCCTTACCATACAGTTCGGGGGAGCAGCAGGTTATGTTGACATGTGTTAGGGTGTTATGAGTAGAGAAGTGTGAAGTGAAGGGGAACCATCATGTAAGATCATTTGATTAGAGTTAGACAAAAAATTTTCAACTATCGCACTTGTGCGATTAGTGATTGAGGAGCCCCAAAGTGTACTCCATGAGTTAACGTCGCCTGTAAAAAGAATAGGAGTTTTTATTTGGACAATGATATCAGTAAGGTCGTCTCTTGTAAACTTCTGTCCAGGTAAAATATAAACCGAGACTAATGTGAATTTAATAGATAGATGTATTTCAAAAGCTAATGTCAATATGTTGGAAACTATAGGAAATATTTTATGTGGAATATTTTTTTTTAGTTAGAATACCAATACCTTGTTTTGAAGTTATGTTTATTGGAAAGCTTTTAAAATACGGGGTAAATGATCTAGGTACGATTGGTGTAAAATTAAACGCGCAATGAGTTTCTTTAATTGATATAATCGAGGGGGAGTATTGTTTTACGAGTATAACGATGTTTAGTTCGTCGTAGTTATTTATAAATCCTTTGACATTCCATTGTATAATGTTTATCTTATTTTCAGATAGATTTTGTTGGTCAGTTTTAGGTTGCGGACATCGGTGGCCAAAGTGAGAGTACGGTGAACTCAAACGAATTGACCCTCTCGCCCCCGCCAGTGTATTATTACTAATAAGATTATTTGTAATTGCCGTAAAGAGAGAGTTGAGCAGTGCATCTGCATTTTTTTAATTAGTTTGGTCTGTATTTGTTGAGTTAGTAGTTGTGGGCGATTAGCTGCTGATGGTATGCTTATACATGTTTGTTTAGTTAGAACTTGAGGGAGAGTTGAAGTAAGTGACATCGCAGTAGATTTTGAGATTGAAGATGTTGATGGTTAAATTTTATTTATGCTTGGGGAAGGGTTAGTATTGACATTTTGATTGTATGGTGTTGATTTATTTGAGTTGAAGTTGAGGGAATTTATAGAACTGTTTTTTTTTATGGGTACTTGTGTAGTTTCTTTGGCCTTTTCGGAGTATGTATGTAACAACATTGGAAGTTGGATGAGTTGGGGTTATAAGATTATAAGTGCGTTTGGCGTCGGCTATACTGCACTTGTTTCTTGATTTTATTGTCAGAATTGCTTTATTTTGCAAGTATTTGGGGCATGATTTTGATGAAGAAGGATGTTGGTCTGAACAGTTAGCACACATAGTGCGGGTACAGTTATTGCGGTCGTGTGGCGGGAGGTTGCAGTTTTCACACATTTTATTTTTAGTGCACCTTTAAGTCGTGTGCCCGAGGAGTTGGCAGAATGTATTCCTGGACTTTTGTTGTATACCATTCTATTTCAATGGTGGAAGGCAACTGATACCAATCAAACGTTAAGAGTACCAAACCTGTTGGACGCTAAATGTTTTCAAATGTTTTTTTTTAAATTATACACCTTGGTTACACCTTGTGATTTGAACTCTTTAACTATTTCCTCCTCCTTAATATTAATTAAGCAGGGAGCATAAACAATGCCTTTCGAAGAGTTAAGATTGGCATGTAGTTTGATCGTCACTGGACATTGATTAGCGAGGTTAGTAATATGTAAGAATTTATCTGCAACTTTTTGGTTAGAATCAAAATATTACCATCTCTGTTGCGAGATATGTTCAGGCTCTGTACTTATAGAATCTACTGCTTTTTTAAGTACAAAAATGATTACGGAAGACAGTGGTTGTTTTTCATTTGCAGGCGCAATAAGTACAAATCTCGGGTTTTTAATGTTTGAGATGTTGGGAAGTTTGGGAATTCTACAGAGGAGGAAAGTTGATTTTCCTTTAATCTTGGTTCGAATTCCGGTAGGGACTCCCCAAGGATGTCAAACCTTTCTTTCTGGCCCCGGGGACATCTTAACCTCAAACAGTATTAACTTCGCGAAAATGCGAAAACAAATTAATTGATTTGCCTTCTAAGAGGTAGTGAGATGGATATATTTATGTATATTGCACGAAAACACTGTCACTGAGCAGAGAAGTCAACGCTGCGAGAGCTAGACGATACTAAGATCACTCAAACAATGGACACTTTCGAACACCGACGTAATGTCTTGAGACTCACTCTCCATAGAAATCGCCAGTAGCATTCCGCGCTTTCAAACTTTTAACCGTAACACACATCTCGCTATGAATGCTCATCAGTATACCCCCAAGCCCACTCTCTGACGTACTCTAAAATATCGTGATTCATTGCTAAGCCGCACAACTCTCTCATGGAATGCCCTGCCTAGCTCTTTATTCCCTAGTCATTATAACCTTCAAACATTTAAAACTAGCGTTCACCGGTACCTCTCTTTTCATCGTCCTTGATTTTCCTTCGCCCGCGCTGTGTGCAAACATTTTAAGGGTACTTAAACCCTTTGAGCGCACGCAAACTTGCTGAGAGGTTTACTAGCTGCAGATCTGAGTTCCACCATGAAATGGGCGATCTGAAGGATTGTTTCCTAGCTGGATATGTCAGTTCAAAGCTCTTTGAGAGGGCATCGTTCAGCTTCCCAACAGCTTTTGTTTTGTTGTGTGTGTAGAGGGAGCATTAACAAACTTGCTGATCTCATAGTTAAAGCGATTACAGTTGATTTTCTTAGCATACTCGTACCTATTAGATAGCATTAAGTTGATTATTTGCTGTCTTGCTATCGTAACAAATGCTTGCTAAGAACAAAGATTGTTAACAACCAAGTCAGACGATAATATGAAGTGCAGAAGATGATTGCGTCTCATGTTGCATTTGCTACTGCCCAAACATTAGTATCGTTGTAGAACAGTTGTTTTTTCTGTCGATGGGTTTTGACCGCTTCATTTGATTTCCGTCCACGTTGTATTTACTACTGTCCCACGCTCTGAACACACCCGTAGATATTTATCACAATATTTAAAGCTCCTTCCTTTGGTGATGGCGATAGCATCTAGCAGAGGATGGATTGAAACACTTCAACCATTTTCGTTACTGGTTGTAGCACTGCTTTCATCTGGGCATTGTGTGTCTGCACATGAACTTCGTCTTGTTTTGGCCCTGTTACTAGCGCAACAAAAGAGGTCAATCGGTTTGAGTAACGCAAATTTTGCCGCTCTGTTTCTGGCACGAGTGCTAGAGTTTAGCCGGCTAAATCACAACAGTGCGCTCTCAATCGTTCCAGCTTATATACCGAACGCACAGTAGAAATAGGCGAAGGATTCACCGGAATCGAAAGATCTAGCAACTCTTGGTTCAGTGGCGAAATTTGACTGCAGCTTTGGTAGTATGTTGTTTGGAGAATCCGGAATAAGTACTCCGACCTCGGTCAAAAATACCACGTTCGCATTATCACGAGTACCACCCGAACTACGAAAGTACATAAAAGTCACCTCAAACTAGGTAGGATTGTAATATCGAAATTACGCTTTGGGTTCTAAAATGAAAATGTGGCCTACGCCTCCATAATTTCCTTTTATTGTCTAAAGGGAATTATTTAATTTTATTATTTAACCCATTTTCATATAGTATTCAGAAAATCTTTATTTAAAGGCATACTTCATGTTTATCGTAATTTAT
The DNA here is from genome assembly GCA_949129095.1 of Volucella bombylans. Classification (NCBI taxonomy): domain Eukaryota; kingdom Metazoa; phylum Arthropoda; class Insecta; order Diptera; family Syrphidae; genus Volucella; species Volucella bombylans. The sequence goes on along the minus strand of OX422142.1, from coordinate 46,446,050 downwards.
CTGAAATAAATGAACGAAGGGTAAAGATTTAAGGTAATTATTTTATTGTAATAAAATATCGACCAGTCAAGAATAAAATACGATTTGTCGTTTAGATGCAGATTAGTTGAATATTAATAAAAAAGATTTTGACGAAAACATTACCCCAATTAATTGAATAGTCTTTCAGAAAGTCAGCTCGCCAGTTCAATAAATGTCGTTTTGAAAAATTGCGCCCAAAATTTGAGTTCACCGATCAACCTGCTTCTATTTCACTTTATTCCAGCCGCTTTAACGTAGTCATTAAAAATCGTTTACACATGTTTTTTAAAACTTATTCTTTAAGAAAATTTGAAAACCAAGCATTTAGAACTTAAAGGCTTTTGTCGTCTTGTGTTAGGGCAATATTTAAACACCGTTTATATAATATTCAATAACATTTCTTATATCCATATTTCCTTAAATTATAGTACCGTACAGTAAAATGTAAGCTTGTATTTACAAACCTGTTTATCATTTTTTCATGTAACTACCTATGGTCCAACAGACCATATGCGGTAACACACATATCGAATAAGGAAGCAATAAATTCCAATTTTATTTGCTATAATTTCCAATTGCAATTTGCATTTCTTCGGCAACATAAATTCACCCTCAACAAGTTCTAAAAGCATCTTACTACTAACCAATGATATCGAACTCCCATAGAGATTTATATGGCTTCTTTGAGGCGATCTAGATATTTCGGTATATCGAGATACCTTAAACCGTCGAAGGTGGATGAACATATATAGGAATAAATTTGTGGCGGTACGGCAAAAGGATAACGATACATTGCAAAATATCGTTCTCAGCATTTGTCATCAATAATTTAACCGATAGATTTATAGGAAAATGTTTATTGCTCGACATAAAGACACGTATTAAGTAATCTAGAGAGAGGTACCACATTTCCGTAATTTAACGAGAAATTGTTCATGAGACATGTTTCGAAATTTAAGGGTAAAAGTAAAGGGGGAAATAAATTTAAATACAATCAATAAATGGAATTTGTACGTTTAAAATTGTTGGTTATGGGAAAACATTACATTAATATGACTTTAATTTTTGCTGGACTACCGAATTAATTTTTAACTATATAGCCTTTATTGATGACTGTCGACTTTGAGGCATACGCAAATTCATATCGATTATTTCATAGACATATATCAACTGTAAAACAACCTTGCAAAATGCTTGAGTGCACAAAAGAACCATGTTGCAATGAAGTATATCAGCTTTGTTGTGTTGTGACCTTTCAAAAACAGCAATAATAAATAATAGAGTATATTTTATAACAATGCAATGCGCAATGCTTCAAAATGTAAAACAAGTCACAACATTTCAACACATTCTGTGATAATATTCTGTGTTGGTAATGTGAAATATTTTGTTTTCATATTGAAATTCAAACGACTTATCTAATTGCACAATCAGATTTCTTTGCAAAGCCACATTCCAAAACGTTTGTATTTCTTAGTACCCTTTCCCTGCCTAACTACCGTTTTTGATATGTATAAATATATTTATAAATATATAAATTTATATTTGTATTTATAAATATTCTTATACCATTTTAAGGTCCTTTATAGTTTAAAAATATATTAAACTTAAAAGTAATACCTCAATATTTTTGGTGTTACCTACTTTGAGTTATATTTTCAATGTGAAACAAGCAATATAATGACTTTAATTCAATATAAACAAAAATTGTTTCTCCATTTGGTATTATTTTCATTCTTTCTATTATTTCTATCTGCCCTGTTGGCGAAATAAGGCCATATTGGCGTTACTTCAATTTCAACAGTGAAATTAAGTCAAATGTCATAGTTGCTGTTATTTCGTTGGGTTCTATTTTATGTCACCGTCTATGTAGGTGCTACAAAAGCACGAGCCGAATTTACTATCTCTTTCATTTTATATTATTAGAGGCATATCCCTTATTTGCCGTTGCTATGCCCGAAAAATGTTTGGTATATATGTAGATATGTATCTATATTCTATAATATAAAATATGATGTTTTTTTTTTGTTGTATTAGGTTATTGCTCAGATGTTGGTTTGATAAATTTCAAGAGGGTCTGGACCTGAAAATTAGCCTTGTGGCCGCTCTAAAGCACAACAACGGGTTGAAGACTTTGGAAGAATTTGTTAGGGATATTGCGAAACAAATATGCGTCCACTATTCAACGATGATTCGACATTTAAAAACAATTAGTGAATTGAACAAGCTGGGTAATTGGGTTCCACATGAATCGACGGAACAGAACGATGGGATTTGCTCTTGTTGTCTTGCTCGAAATCGAATATCAGCTTTAACGAGTTCGATGCACTGTCTGACTCCATACAAAAAATTGTATCACTGTATCCTTAAGCTGAAATCGTTATTGCGGCGGATTTCAATTTAGACAATTCTGGGTAGCTTCGACATTTTGAATAGACAACCCCCTAAGGGAAACAACTTGACCCAGCTTGTAAATGAGCCCACGAGAATACCAGACGTTGATAGTCATACCGCCAACACCTTGGACTTGCTTTTAACTTCTCACCCTGATAAGTACACTGTCGATTTTTCCTTCCAAGCTCGTCGGACCATTGTGTCATATCAGCTAATTTCACGAACACCTGTTTTTTCGGTCCTTCAAGATCAACCCGAAAGGGGAAAACCGAAAAAAGTTCAAGCGAGCCAAAAAAGACTGTAACGTCCTTTTTAAGAGTTTAAAATTTCAATATAACCAGAAACGGTTTCAAGGTGATATCCACGAAATAAATACTGGTGTGCCATAGTGCCACACGACACTCTTTTTAATATTCATAAATGATCTCTTGTCTGCTACTTCCAATTAAACACATTCCTTTGCTGACGACAATACTCTTTGCTTTTCATATTCATTCCCGAACTGACGTTCCTGAACAGCGTATGTTAAGCTCATTAAATTCTGATATTAACAGCATAACTGATTGGGGAACCACTAACAGAGTCGACTTTAATTATTCCAAAACACAACGGTGCCTGCTGTCGAAAAAGAGTAATTTAAACACCCAGTCATTACCCATAAATGGCACTAGAATCGTCGAAATTGAAAAACTTTCCATTCTCGGTATGAGTGTTAATGACAACCTACTTTGGAGCGACTACATATTCCATGTCGTCAAAAATGCTGCGAAATGTCGAGTTTGAATGATAAGGCCTCAATATATAAGGCATTCATCTGCTCAAAATTGGGGTACAATGTCCACCTTTGATCAGTTGATCCTAAAACCTCTGCACTCAGTTCACAATAAGAAGCTCTCACGTGTATTTAACGTATTAGACTTTTAGAGTTCGTAGCAACTGCAGTAATTTCTTCTAAGAATTGTTTATCATGCTGTCGACGGCTCAAACTCGGATTCTTTTCCTTTATGATTTAAACTATGATGACGCATTTAGGGATGTACCGGGAAACGAACGCAACATTCGACGTTGGTTTGTTCCACTCGGGAGATCTTAGCCTCGAAAACGAACCACGTGGGAAACCAGAAACGGTAATTGACGACAATGTTGTCAATGGTAGATGCAAACCCAACAAAAATGGTGCGGGACATTGAACAGAACATGGGAGTATCTCCCATAACAATAAGTCGATACCTATCTCTAATAAGAAATGTAAAAAAACTCGAAAACTGGGTGCCCCATGAACTGAACGAGGCACCAAAACTACGGTGCTTAGAAATCTTAGAAATCACGTGTGATGAAAAGTTGATTTTTTCTTACAACCGTAAAATATCTGGGCAGTAGTTGGATGTAGAATAAAAACCAAAACACACCCAAACTAGGTCTTCACCCTGAAAAGCTTATGGTGACAATCTGGTGCACATCGAAAGGACCGATTCACTTTTCATTTCTTCTACCAGGGGAAATGATAAATGCAAGCAACCTGCATTGGTAAATAGGCATGATCCGATTCTATTGCATGACAATACATCACGCTTAATGGCGCAAAAACTGCTATAGTTGGGATTTGAAATTCTTCCGCATTCACCGTTCTCTCCTGATGTTTCTCCAATGAAATATCGCCTTTTCTGTAGTCTGGAGTTATTCAAGGATGCTGAGTGATCTATTGACCGCCAACAACCAAAGGAGTGGCAAAAGAACTCCTTCGTGAGGATGCTCTTTTGTTCAGTTTTTTTGGGAAGCAGGGCTTTAGTTTGCCATAGAACACGCATGTTCTCAATTTAATAATTTATATTTTCATTAACCTTTAAAACACTAAGAACGTTAATTTTAACTTCGGTCTCTACATTATTAAAGGCGTTATTATATCAAAAAATATTACTACAATATAATATAATAAATTCCTTGCTAAACAGTATTTTGTGTTGGTGTGTACCATAGACTGAAGATCTGTCTCTATTGATTTTTTTCTGAAACAAGTAATTTGTAACAAACGTACGAGGGCGGGTTAATAAGTCCCTGACTTTTGGAATAAAACACAGATTTTTTGATAAAAAAATAATTTTATTTTTCAACGTAGTCTCCTTTGAGCTCTATACACTTTGTCCACCGCTTCTCCAATTTTTTTATCCCTTCCAAAAAAAATGATTTGTCGAGGTCCTCAAAATAGGCCTTTGTTTGCGAGATGACTTCATCATTGGAGTCAAATCTTTTTCCACCAAGCCATTTCTTCAGGTTTGGGAACAAGAAGTAGTCGCTCGGAGCCAAATCTGGAGAATAGGGTGGTTGAGGGAGCAATTCATAGCCCAATTCATGGATTTTTGCCATGGCAACTGCACATGTGTGCACCCTTGCATTGTCTTGGTGGAAAAGAACTTTTTTCTTGGCCAAATGAGGTCGGTTTTTTTTCAAATCGTCATTGAATCGGTCCAATAAGTTGGCATAATATTCCCCATTGATTGTTCTTCCCTTTTGAAGGTAGTCAATGTGGATTATCCCGCGTGCATCCCAAAAAACAGTCGCCATAACTTTATTGGCTGACAAACCCACCTTGGCCTTCTTTGGCGCCGATTCACCCTTAGAAACCCACTGTTTGTTCTCTGGTGTGTTGTGATGTTGTTTCGTCCACGGTTACAAAACGGCGCAAAAACTCCTCCATATTGCGATTAAACAACGACAAACCTTCCTGTGAAGTTGTTACACGATTGCGTTTGTGGTCGACTGTGAGCAAACGCGGCACCCATCTTGCGGAAAGCTTTCTCGTACCTATGTTTCTTATTTTTTGAGCGCCTATAGGACAATCGCTCTTAAGTTTTTAAAGAAGTATGAGAGTTCTTTTTAAATTTTGGGATGAAGACAATTAAAACAACACGAAGCCATTTTGTAAAACTTAGGGCCATTTATAAATTGTCGTCGAAAAAAGAAACGGTATATATGAAATCAAAATAAGTATGAACTTAAAATAGCTAAAATTAACAAAATCATTCATGTTGATAGGGACGCCACTTTTTTTCATATATTTTTCCTATTAATGCCTGTACCGGCAACAAACAGTAGCTCACTGTTCGACTGGTATAATCTTTAAGACTTTATCAAAAAGAAGTGGGGACTCTTCTAAAATAAAAATAAATATTTAGGTGTTTCAAGCAAATACTTTATATTATTTTGAAAATATACCAACAAATTAATATGAACATCCAAAATGCACGAGGGAATCTTTCAAAAAGGATAGAAAGTTTGTAAGCAATATAATTAATAGTAATAAGTATAAACTAAAACACCAGTTTCTCTCAAAGTTCTCTCAAATTTCAAAGTAGCAAAGCTATGGTCTCAGATCCTATAGAAGTAGCGTATGAGCCAATGAATATTTTCCGAAAAATGTATTTTCTTTATGACCATCCAAGGTTCAGCAGTCGTTACCGTATAACTGGTCTTGGTATTTGCACCCCTACACAAAACAGCTTCTTGTTTGAATCTGTTACTGGGTTTGAGCTGCTATACATAAAAAGTTCCTTGACGAACTCGAATTCTTGTGTTGCCACATATATAACTTTTATTTTAAAATCATCTTGAAAGAAATAGAGCTCAGTGTCGTCGATATTTTAGCTCACATTTTGTTGCAACATACAACGAGAGACCAAAATATGCAAGCAACATAAATACCTACGAATAACTAGAAGAAGCGACGTACAACTGGACGCCACCTGCACAGCCCAATATGTCGTGGGACCCAAACAGCTTCGGTATGACACGAAAATACTTTTTTTATTTTGTAAGAATAGCATAGTATATTACACCATGTGTATTAAGATTTTGTGATAAGTAATTTGTTTACAAATAGAGTATTTGTGAAATAAAAACTGATTCAAGTTAGAATCGTTAATAACAGAAGATTTATTCTGTGAGACTTCCCACCAGCAGTGGTGCAAGTAAGTTCGGACGTACTAACATAGGTTTTTTAAGTTATAAGACTCATAAATAAAAATCGTCATAACAGTGATACCCCCCACCAGAGATAAGGCTTACCCGTACTAACATTAACATGTTGGTCCTTCGAGCCTTTTGAGTTTAGTGAAAAGCGTAATCAAGCGTTAAACATTGGTTATAATTAGTTCCATCGTAACAGAAGTGCAATCAGTAAAAAAAAAATGGATAACTACTCGTATGACGTTTTTACCATTATGGCAAGATTGAAGACCTTGGCAAAAGAACTGAAAAGGCACAAACGAATTTTAGCAAGGACGGACCTTCGCGAACAACTCAACCATACAAAAAGGAACGCATCGGGAAGATAAATTAATTTTGGAAGGAATTTCAAGAGAACCACGGCAAGATAAGGACGTGATTAAATCTGATATACTATACGTGATGGGAAACACAGGCCAGCTCGTAAAATATATTCACAAGCATCTCTCCTGAAAAAATAATTCCAATAGAAGAGGTCGAAGAAGTTGGAAATGTGGCATCCGTGGCATCATCTAACGAAACTCAGAGTTTTTGGTTTAAAAAATTGAAAGTCAGGATGCAATTATGAGGACAATTGACTCGTTTGAGCTAACATTCAGGAACTATACCAAAGAAGTTTATGAGTATCATTAAAGGATATCATCATCGATCAGTGGAAAAATCTACCTTTATGAAGAGTTTCTATCGAATACATTGGCTGAAGGTCAAATGACTTCATACGTTACAGAGAAAAAATATGAAGGCGTACAGGATGACATAAACAACTGCTCCCTCCAAATGATTTCAACATCCTCTGAGGTTACAATTGCCATGTATATACTAGCCAATCACCTCTGAGGTACGACTCCCTCAGGTTAAAATCTGGGAATTTTCTAGAGTGCCAATAGTTTTGTGATATATTCACAACAGTAATACACAACAAAGTCACGCTGGGTATTTCCGAGAAAATGGAATACCTCAAGACACAACTAGATGGTGAACCACTTCACCTTACTCAGCATTCCGCAATATCAAGCGAAAGTTACCAGATCGCCTGGGAAACATTGAAAAAAGATACGATAACGAGAGAAGAATCGTTTCTATACACCTGTATAGGATGTTCAAGGTAGCCAAGGTAACCAAACAACGGCAAATTATCTTAAGATCACGCTAGATGCAAACAAGTCTTGCAGCACTCAAAAACATGGGTCTCGAGACTGCACCATGGGGACCAATAATAATCCATTTGATTTTCATTGGATTCGGAGAGCAGAAATCTGTTTGAGCAGGCACCCATAATCCAAACAAAATACCATCAAAATAAGAGCTTTTTGAATTCATAAAAAGAAGATATCAAGCATCGGAAATAATGGCGTCATCTCGAAACAAAAACAAAGAAGGAGTCAAATTAACTGTGCGGACATCAAACTCTAATTATGTATTTTGCCAGGGTGAACATAGTATTTACTCTTGCAGCAAGTTCATGAATTGGACTCCGAAAGAAAGGTATGAACGTGTAAAACAGGCAAAGATCTGCATTAAGTGTAACAAGAGACATCATACGTTGTTTTATCAGGAAGAATTTTGCGAAAGACGACGAGTTGAACAAGCCGTATCATCTCCAAGTCAACCAGAGGCAATTCAATCAAATTACGGTCATCAACATCAAGGTGTCTTTCTGGCTACAGCAGTAGTAATAGCGATCAATTATGATGGGCATCGCAAGCAATTGAGGCCGCTTATAGATTCAGGATCTTAAGCTACGATGATAACAGAAGTAGCAGCTCAGTCCCTCCGCTTAGCAAAAGAGAAAACGTACACTAGAATTAGTGGACTAGGAGGAAAGAACGTAGTCGTGTCAATAAATAAGGTATGTAAATATTATTATACAACCGAGGTTCAAATCAGAGTTCAAAATTTTGACTTCGGCGCTTGTTCTACGTAATCTAAACAGACTTACGCCGGATCAAAACAACATAAATAATATACCAAAGTATTTGAAAAAACTGTTTTTGGCAGATCCACATTTAAAGCTGCAATATACACAATTCATGAATGAATCTATAAGATTGGATCATATGGTTGAGATTAAGGTGTTCCAAAAAGAAACAATCAACACATACTATATACAATACCATGAAGTTTTAAAGCCAGACAACACGACTACAATACTACGTATTGTTTTTGATACGTCATCTAAGTCATCGACCGGATGCCTTAACCAGTTAATACTAGTTGGCCGAAGAATTCAAGGAGATTGATTTAATGACAATCATCAAGTCATCAAGAGATAGCGAAGACATCATTTTGCGGACAACGAAAAGATGTATTGCCATATTAACATAAAATAAATAGTGATCATCAAAACGATCAACGTATTGTTTGGTAAATGATCAAACGATGAAATAAAAGACTACAAGCTGACAACTATCACATGTGGTACAGACCCAGCACCATTTCTAACTGTGAGAATTCAACATCAATTGGCTTCGGACGAACAATAACAATACCCCACTGCTTTGTGCATTTTGAAGAATGACTTTTACGTGGACGATGTAATGTCCAGAGGAAGAACTGTAGTTCTCAAAGTGTATGAGTCTCGCACTTTCTCCGGAGATCAAACAAACCAACAGTAGTCATAACAGAATGACAACATATATGAGCGGTTTTCACCGTACACAAAATTGATCAGAGCTTTGGCATACTACAAGCGATTTGTACATATTTGTGTGCGAAAAATAAATAATAAGACCGGAACTTTGACTGCAAAAGAACTTGAAAATGCAATAAATTTTCCCGCAACAAGTTTGGCTCTCTTCTCCCTTGCAAGTCCCTTCGGACCCTCTTTTTGTTGAGTGGGAACACCGAGCTCTGGCGGAGGTGGAGGGCAGCCATCAGCCAGTGGCCCACCAACCCTAGACCTCGGTAAACAACCCACATAGGTTCACGGGCAGTTTTCCCTGCGGTCGGTGAAGCCCTAAGGACAGTAGGGACACTCAACGACGAACCAGGAACCCCAGGTTGCGAAAGGAGGTCCACCAGGAACACCGTTGTCGGAGCCCATAGATAGACCAACCAACGTCTATTGTACAAAAAAAAGTACAGACTGGCAGAGAGGCCAGAGGTCCCCAATTATAAAAAATAAATAAATAATTGTAAGGAGTGACACGCTATTGGCCAAATATGAACGCCGATCCACCGGAGTAGTTAGGGACCCGCGGATAAAAATATAAAAATTTAAATTTGCACAGGCACTAAACGTAGCTGTCGTAGGACCCGTCGTTGGGTCCACTTGTGCTGAATGAATGTGTGAGGGAGTCGGCGTGTGAGTATGTGTGTGTGTCTGGCGGGAGCTGTGGATCGTAAAAGATCTGGAAGTCACTTTTGTGACGACCAGCAATTAAAGAGCTCAGACAAGGTTTTTAGTTGGAGCAAAAGAAAACAAAAATTTAATTCGTTTGATATTGCGAAAAGCAATTTTTTTCTCTTGCGTTTGGGTAGTAACCAAAAATCTCTAAAGCAGAGTAACTTGGTAAAAACCGCGTGTTTCGGGCTTTGGTCAAATAAAAGAAGAAGGGAAGAGGAAAAGGAGAGAAAGGAGACGAAGAAGGATAGCGGAGCAGGAGTAGCGGTACGCTAGTTTGTGCCAGAAAGGGGCACATCACAGTCAGGAACAAAAACGAAAAAATAATCCAGAGAAAAGGCGGGACACGCGACCCGTTACCTAGCGTTTTTTTGTGTATGTTTCGGGACTGTGAAAATAGCGGGTCATTCTATCGACGAGTGTACCGCTCAGAAAAATTAAAAATAAATCGTCGAGCTCCAACGGAGACGTTATAACGTGGTATAAAAGTACGAGTAGTTTTTTTTATTTTTCTTCCTTTTTTTTCTTCTCGTGCGGTTTTTATTGGGGAAGATTTTCCTTTTGGTCCTTTTTTTAACTCTCGAAAGCTTTCGTGATTCCGGGTGAAAAATCACATGTCTTCCTTTTTAATTCTACCCAGGTTAACTGCCATCAAAGCGCTACCTGGGAGGAACCCACTGCGGGGATTGTTAGATCCAAGAAAGTGTTATCGTTTGGTTCGGGGCATCGCCGTATCGGTGCCGGGAACCAAACCTAACAGCAGTAGGAGAAAGACTCCAAATTCGAACTTGTCGGAAAGACAAAAACATCCATATATATTGCCAATAACAAATAGTTTTACAAAATTATTTGTTGAACAAGTAGGTACATAAGAAAATACGAGTATTTCATGGAGGTATCCTGCTAACATTAGCAACACTTCGACAGTCATACTGGATTCTTTAGGCGAAATCTGTCCTGCGTCAAGGCATTCATAATTGCGTATGGTGCACAACTATTAAGAACCACATTCTTGGAATATTACCAGCGGCCGGGGTAACATCGCAGAGGTCGTTTACCCATGCGCGCATTGACTACGCAGGTCCAGTTCAAATTCTCATGTCCAAAGGTCGGGAGAATCGGTCAACAAAGGGCTACATTCATATGTCTTGCGATAAAAGCTATCCACCTTCAGTTTGTTAGTGACCTCATATCTCAAGCATTCATAGCGTCTGTTAGAAGATTTACATATAAAAGAGGATTCTGCGCACATTTCTATAGTGACTGTGGAACTATGTTCCATCAATTGACTACTTAATAAGTTAATGTGCAAGGAGATAACTACTAGCCTTTGAATGAAGGTTCTTTCTCTTCATACAAACAGAGATCATCAGATTTCTACTGGTGCGACATGCAACACCTAATATACATCACTGGATCCACCATTAGTTCTAGTGATTCTCATCGGAAAACAAAGTATGACGACAAAGTTGCATTCATCCTATCTACCTGTTATAAACCTTACTCAAAAAATTACACATAAAATTACAGTTATTTTTTTTATTACATTGATTTGTGTTTTTTTTCATGAGGCCGACTTAATTAAACTAATTTAGCTTAGCAATTTATTTTAAATGTGGGTTAAATATGCTCTATCTAAAATTAAATTTCAACTATAAGTTTTTTTTTTCTGGAGAACATTATCATAGTTTCATATAGTTGCATATTTTCACATTTTGATTCGTAAACGTCAGCTTAAAATTAATGACTAATATTTAATAATAATAAATATTAATTTAACTTAAATCAATGTGGAAAGAGGGATGTGTAACTTTTACATATATGCTGACTAAATTCGATTATATAGCGTGGTATATAGGAATAAGTCAAATAAGACTAGCACGAGCTTTTTCAAAATACAATTTATTTTAGTTGTTTATCCTCTCAATTTGGGTAATGAAGCTTTCTCATAAAAAGGTAGTCTTAACCTTGTGTTAGGCTCTAATTCAAACATTGGGCGCGACCTTGTTTCCATCAGATTGAAGGGGGATAGGTAATGGTGATCGTCTACACTTTCTTTTACATTAGCATTGCAGTCGTTTCTGCATGTAAGCCATAAGTGGTGCTACTCGAATCAAATTGTACAAAATCTTGGTAGAAAACCATTTTTAATTTGGTCTTCGGCATTTATCACTGCAATCAATATCTTAGGATTTGTCTTTCAAAAGCTTCAAGTTCATTCGCTACTATATGTTAAGATTGGTCTAATTAGTGTGTTATATATTGTAGGTAGTAGCAGTTTAGTACTTTGTGACAGATTTTTATATGAAAGCAACTGCTTCAATATGGACGTAGCTGCCTTTGCCTTGCTCAAATCTTTTCTTGCGTGTTTGTTAAATTCAAATCTATTGTGTAGATGAATGCCCAAGTACTTCGTCTCTGTTTTAAGAGGTATTTGACTGTAATGATCATAAAAAATGTGCTCAGCCATTGTATGCTAGAAGATCTGTTAAAAGAGGTAACCGACGTAAGCGAAAAAGTAGTAACTACTTTTTATAGAATTATTAAATTAACTGACTGTGATGCCAATGCCATATATGGTGCTTTAAAAGCTCAATTAGAATTTGATGGCCTACATCTTCAAAATTTGGTTGGAATAGGTATGGATGGTGCAAGTGTAATGGTAGGTGTACGTAAATCTGTGGCTGTTCTTCTGAAAAATGACTTGCCGGATCTTGTTGTCATAAAATTTGTCTCTCACTCTTTGCATTTATGTGCCGAGAATGCAGCCAAGACACTGGCGAGACAATTAGAATTCCTGGTTCGAGAAGTTCACAGCTGGTTCTCTTATAGTTCTAAGCGTATTGAAGAGTACAGATTTTTGTACGAAACAATGAATAATGTTAAAAAAGTGCAAGGGCTGAGTGGAACTCTCTGACTTGATCGTGTCAGCGCTATAATTACAATACTAGATCAATAGGAAGAATTAGAACAATTATTTTCAATCGCTAAAAATCGAGACAAATGCTATATGGCTGCCCAATTACATGCTATAATGATAACGTTACCATTTAAGGCTTATTTGACTTTTTTGAAAAACGAAATGAAAACTATTACTCAATTGAATCAGCTATTTCAAAGTCACCAAGTGGAACCAGTTAAATTATTCGAGGATTTACTTTTGCTTTATAAAAATTTGCTCCAGAAAATCGTAGTTCCAGCTCAGTTGCAAAGGATAGATGACAATGAGCTGGTTAATTTTAATTTCAACACTTACTTGGTGCACACTTCATCGATTTACTTAGGTTTTGATTTTGAATCTGTAACACGACAAATCGATCCAACAGATCTACTTGACTTGAGAGAAAGATGTAAAACCTTTTTAGTTACCTTGGCTCGAGAAATTCAAACCAGATTACCGGACAATTTATCTACTTTAGAAATGATGGCGAATCTTGATCCGAAAATTTCAACGTCTCAAATAAAACCTGGACTTAAAGAAAGTCTCTCAACAATCTCCAGAAATCACATTGAAAATGAGTGGTGTCAACTACAAAATAAAACGTGGAGCAGATTGTCAAATACAGAAGAATTTTATGCTGATGTTAGCGAAGATTGTGATGCAGCGGGAAATAAACGGTTCAAAAATGTTGCCAAATTTGCAATAGCCTTGCTTTGTTTGCCTTTTTCAAATGCAAGTGTTGAGCACGCGTTTTCATCTACGCAATAGTAAAAAATAAATTGAGAAACAAATTATTACCAGAAATGTTACAGAGTTTAATGATGGTAAGATATACTCTATTAAGACAAGGTTCTTGTGTTAATTTTAACCCGACAACGCCAGCAATGATACAAAAGTTCAATTATAAAATGTATGTTGTATTTCAGCAATCGGGCTGAAAATGATTGTGTTGTGATGGAAGAAATATTATAAAACATATAATTTTTTACTTAAATGTAAAATAATTAATTTTTAAATTCTTTTAATACTACCTATGTGTAATAATTTACCAAATGAAGTAGATAAATTAAAGTTTATTTAAGTTTTTAATGAAGGTATTCTAATTTATTTCAAATTACAAAATCTACGCTGAAAAAACCTACAAATTTTATAAATGTCAATTTAGGGAGTTTTGCCTTAAATTTAGGGGGTTTTGACATAACTTTTGGGGGATGAAAGGGGACTTTATTGATCTTAAATTTCTCATCGATAATGATAGCAGTTCCTCTCCCATCGTCATTCCTCATGATATTATAATCTGGTTTCTAAAAGAAAACAATAGCTTATGAATATTTAGAATATTAATAGGATTAAAATTCATAGAAATAATTTTAAGTGTAGTGGATTGGACCACATTACAATAGAAACAGCAAAGTTAGGACATGCGAACTTCTTTTCATCTTTAGTTTGTAATTTTTGATAACTCGACCAAAAATGACGGATTATGTATAGCAGATCTGTAAGAGTTATATTGAATAAATTTTTTGATTCATTAAGAAAATCATTTATGGTATTTGGTTGATAATTGCTTTCAACCGGCTGAGTTTTTGGGAGATGAATGTTGACAATATTCTGCTGAGTTTTTGAGTTTAAATTGTTGCTATAGTACTTTGCTATATCTGCATACGAAAATGTGTCATTAGTGAATGAATTTATTGTGTCCCTTACTCGTGTTATATTTTTACTTGCTACATACATATTTAGCTTTTTGGGACAGCATCCGCCGTTTATCCTTATACAGAATCACAATTGGCACATTTCGGTATTGGGATTTCTTGATTCTTCTCTTTGAGACTCCTATTAGAATCAATACATAAGTTGCATCATGCGTTTCACCACACAATACGCGTCTTGTGTAAGTACAACATTCGCCTGTGTGGCCAAACCTTTGACACCTGTAGTATCTTCCAATTGTTTTGTTATGCTTTTTGTCTCAATAAACTCTCTGGTGTAGCAAATACCTTATATGCGTTAAGTCTTTACGGGATTCACCAAGTCCTAATTGGGTAACAAAAATATTAATTTCGTATTAGACTCAATGGAATTTAGTGTAGTAAATGGAAATATATTGCCAATTTTAACATATTTAATGCCTGCATTAACTCTTCCGCGGTTGTATCACCGTCAAGACCCTTCAATAAGATGGATGGCCGCTTATTTTCTTTAGGATAGAAAGAGAAAGCTCCAACACCTGTTCCACGAATTACCTACATATATTATACTTTGGTTTTCCTATAACCTATAGATAAATTTATGGATATTTACGATCTTTACAGGATTTTATAGATAGTAAAACCACGATTCTTATAGGATTTCCCAAACTGGTTGTCTTTTATTATTTTGGTGGAGAAGCCCCCACATGGAGACGTCAAATACAACTTTGAAATATTTAAAGAATTTGACAAACAATGGTCGAGTGGACAATTATATCTTTGAGAACATTTAAAGACTTTTACAAACAATTTGTTAGATTGAGGGAGAAGCCCAACCGACGCCGAACCCGCCAAAAAACTAACTGACGCTTTTTCCTTTCTTCGTTCAAGTAGTGTGTTCTGTTTTTTCTTCGTTAGGTTTTATTGGAGTGCGTTCGTGAGTTATAGTCTGAAGTTTCATTTTCTTCGTGATCGCTACAGTTGAGTGCCATCTCTCAACGAAATCTGCCATGTCGAATAATGTTTCGACCCGTTCTTGTGGTCCGGTTTTCCGGAATTTTGTGGTCGTCGGCGAAGGTTACTTGTTTGTGTGTACTCGGACTCGCGGTAGTTGCTACCCCTGGTTTTTCACTGGTCTCCGTGAAGCAGGGTTTGAGACGATCTATTCCTGCATGTTTTCCGTTCAAAATTATTTCAAACGTTTTCGCGCCGCGCTGAACTACGCGATATGGCCCGCCGTATGGTTGCTGTAACGGTTTCCGAATCGCGTCAACTCTGTCGAATACGTGGGAACAAATTTTAAGTTCTTTGAAGACGAAGGGTTTTTGGGTGGTATGTTGCAATGGTAGGGCCGGTCGAATTCGCTCAAAATGTCGATGAACCTGTTCTACGAAATCGGATTGAGCGGTTGTGATGTTAGTCGCGTGCAGTCTGACGGTATCCGAATGTTTTTCCGAAAACCAATTGTGCTGGACTCGCGTCGAACTCCTCCCTATGTAATGATCGCAACCGTAACAGAATAAGTGACAGTTTCTGAGTCCACTGCACGCATCTAAGTGCGGCCTTTAATGTGCGGTGCCCCTTTCGATGAAATCATTTGCTTTGGAATTGTACATATGCTGTCATGCGATTGTGCTTGATATCCTGTTTCTTGCAGATTTCATTGAGTAAGCGGGATTCGAACTGCGAACCCTGGTCTGTTGCGATTACTGATGGCATGCCATAACGAACGAACCACTCGTGGAGCAATGCGTTTGCTACGGTTTCCGCTGAGATGTTGCGAATGGGTATTGCATCGGGCCAGCGTGTATATCGATCTATGATCGTCAATAAATATCGGTAGTTTTCCGACGAACTTAATGGTCCTACTATGTCAATGTGCAATTCATCGAAACGTTTTGTAACTAGGGGAAAGTCACCCGTGGGGCTAATGACATGCCGGGAAAAATTAGATCACTGGCAGGGTAAGCAAGATTGGGCCCATTTACGACAGTCCTTGGCCATAGAGGGCCACACAAATTTTTCGAAACCATTTTCACAGTTGTTCCCACTCCAGGATGTGCAAGGGTATGGACTTGGTCAAAGACAGCTTTTCGAAACTCGAAGGGTATATATGGGCTAAGTACCCCTGTCTATGTATCGCATACAATTGATTCTGTAGTGAGCCCGATGGGAACTTTTTCGAACTTAGGTGCAGTCGTAAGGTTCCGAGCTCTCTGTCTGATTCTTGGGATCTCGAAATGTTCGTGAAAGGTATTCTGTATGGAAGCGAGATTTCTTATAAGCGTGACAGGGCATTTGCGACTGTATTTTCTTCGCCTGGAATGTATTGAATACTGGTTGAGTGTGGACCAATAAGGTCTAGATACCGAAGCTGGCGTGCTATTGCTATCGCCGGTTTCTGTCGAAAGGCAAATATTAGGGGTTTGTGGTCAGTGAAAATTGTAAAGGTTTGACCTTCTAACAGGTGGCGGAAGTGTTTAACGGATGAGTATATGGCTAAAAGCTCTCTATCATATGCGCTATATTTACGCTGCGCCTCGGTCAGCTTGGCTGAAAAGAAGCAGAGGGGCTGCCAATCCTCGTTTACTTTCTGCTGTACTACGTTGCCGATGGTGAGATCCGACGCGTCACTTGGATTTGTCACTTTTCTTTTTCTTTCCTTTGAGGAACTTAGTGAGGGCGGATTGAGATATCGCTGCCTTAGATATAAAACATCTATAAAAATGAAGCATACTTAGGAAACGTAGCAGCTGCCACACGGTTTTGGGTTTGATGAAATTTACAATCGCTTCTACCCTGTTAGAGCTTCAAGCCATCCTTTGTTACCAGGTGATCCAAGAAATTCATCTGTTTCTCTGCAAACCTGCACTTTTCTACGCTGATAAGTAAACCGTTTTCTTCGAGCCTTGTGAATAGCGCCTTTAAGTGTTCGAGGTGCTCGTCTTGGTTTTTGGACGCTTCTAGTACATCGTCTATGTAAACGAAACAAAATTTCAGATCGCCGAGGATCATGTGCATGAAACGCTGGAATGTTTGTGCCGCGTTTCGCAATCCAAAAGTCATTCTGGTAAATTCAAAAAGACCGAATGGAGTTACTATGGCTGTTTTAGGGATGTCGCTTGGCTCTTTCAGACAGATTGTGCCCAAAATCCTGTTGCAGTCTGGTTGCGTAACTGCGTTCAACGGGCGATAGTCGCCGCATGGTCGCCATTTACCGTCTTTTTTCTTAACCATGTGAAGCGGAGATGCTGTTGCTGTGTTGGCATTCAATTTGTACATCAGAAAACGAATTATCGTGGCTCTTTCGATCTAGTTGGAGTCACCACCATATGGATAACTTTATGGATAGTAAAGCCACGATCCACAAAAAATAGCCGTGTGTACAATTATAACTTGGAGAACATTTAAAGACTTTTACAAATAATTTATTGAATTGAGGGAGAATCCCAAGCGACGCCTAAGCCGCCAAAAAGTTAGTTTTTCGCATTTTCCTTTCTTCGTTCAAGTAGTTGATGGAAGGTGTGTTCTGTTTTTTCTTCATTAGGTTTTAATGGAGTGCGTTCGTGAGTTATAGTCCGAAGTTTCATTTTCTTCGTGACGTTCGTGGTCGCTACAAACCTAAATTTACAAATTTATAATTGAGATTTTCAACTTTACATTCAGATGTTGTCAGATTTATTACATTGTTTATTAAGCTACAATTAGCACCAATAATAAATATAGGTGGACACAATAATTTATTGCTTACGGCTTGATTTGATTTGTCGTTAATTGTTTGTCTATCATTCTGCGAACTGACATTTCGCACATCAATGTAATAGGTGTTCGCACCCTTTTTCGATTTCTTTCTATCAGGCGAAATTGATGATAAAGAATTTTACTACGAAAGAATAGTAAAGGGGTTATTCACCAACTTAGTTTGAGCAGCAGATCCAGATTCGTCTGAAATATTTCGTTTCCTTTTTTTGCTCCCATAATTGTTTGCAGCTTTCTTAAATTTTGTGATGACAGTAGTTCAATCACTACTGTTGATTTGTTGGTACTCTGTGTCCATCACCATGCGTGTATTAATCGAATTATTTTTTCTGTTTTGAACGGCGGCATCTACACAGTACACAAATGTGCACTTCTTTTTTGCACGTTGTGCTCCAGACTAAATTTTGGAGCGCAATTGCTTATCAAAGCACAATTTTCCACTATTTTTGTTTATTGATTATTAAAGAGTCACTATCTCAACTATATAAGATTTGGTTGGGCGTAATGTTTGTGGCCCGCCACTTTATAAAAAATTAGGTTGTAATTATTACTTTTTTTTATTTTAAATTTTTTTATACAAAGAATTGAATTGTTTAAAATTGACGTTTAAGTCTCAGCTCACTCGATGTCCTTTTTTCTGTTTTTCTGTTCTATCGTCGAATATATCCAACCAAATCGTTAAGGTTCAGCACGATATAAATATTCAGAAAAGTCATGACATGTTGTTAACTGAAATAAGGATAAATAAAATCCATGAGCATTCGTTAACCGCGTTCATTGTCCGACTCCTATGCGATCAAAGTCCGATGCCATCATTCAAGTTAATCATCCACCTGAATCAGCACCTCAAAAAACTGAAAGAAGAAACTCTTTCTGAATGAGCAGTTCAGTGTTTACAACCAAGCCGGGCCCCAGCAAGTTGCAACATACTCGTACAACAATAGACCAAAATATGCAAGTAGGTACGTACGTACGTATGCAAAACGGGACTCAGGTGTCACAGTCCAGCACGTCGTGATACCCAGACAAATTTGGGTGCCATTTCGCCAAAGTATCACACACGAAAATACTTTTTTTATTTTGTAAGAATAGGATATATTACACCATGTGTATTAAGATTTAGTGATAAGTAATTTGTATATAAATAGAGCACTTGTGAAATGAAGACTGATTCAAGTTAGAACCGTAAACCCCACGCCAGCAGTAAGGCTCACAAATAAAAATCGTCATACACGTGAGACCCCCCAGGTAAGACTCATTTCATTTCATTTTATATGCGTTTTTATTTTTGGAATTCATTTATGTACACTTACAAGCTAGACAAAAAAAAAACGCTAAAAAATTAGCTTAAATTACTTACAAATAATCTTATTCTAACTTACTGGCCCCATGCGGGCACTCAAAGTTAAACCTAACACTTAAACTATGTCTTTCGACGAATCTTACAGTCTAATTTTATATTTATTTTAACACTGCTTAATACTAGAACTAAGAAAATAAATTATAAGCAGAAACTTAGTATATAGACATTTTTTAATTTTCTATAAAACTTAAAACTAAAAGCCTACAAATAAATCTTAATCTACTTAGCCTACTTACATCTAATACATACAAATACAAACCTATATATATATATCCATAATACATATATACTTAATATATAAGTATATGTATATATATATATTGTTTTTTTTTAATTTTTAATTTTTAAACCGGCCTAAAACTATGTAACCCTGCCATGGCTAAAAAAAAAAAATTAGGCTGGCCCACTTTGCTTCACATGAAGCTACATATCACTAGAGGAGTTCGACGAAGAAGCATCCTCCCCTTCAACAAGCCACCAAAAGTGTTGGTGCTGCCGAGCAACATCCCTCATGTCGCGACTCCTTACTTAACCGGAGACGCTCCGCACTGCCATGTGCGACGTCTCTGTCGTAGTTGAATCGCCTGTCCGCAGCTGTTCGAGCGACGTGGAAGATTAGCGGCACCGCCAATCTGAGCTGGATCAGACCTTTGCTATCTAGATAGAGGAACGCTTCTGGAGGAATAAAGCCGTCAAAGCGAACTCTCTCGTGACACATATAATTGGGGTAGTAAACCCCGGAAATCAGGTTGTTCGATGAGGTCATTACTCTTGCAACGTGCCTTCGAGTTAACTTAATGACGAAATTGTCCACTCTTATTAGGTTCGCCCTATCGTATAAGAATTCATTAGGATTGAATTTTATGTACTTATACTCTGGTGTTCTGTATAAGCCAAGTCAAATCCTAAGACAAGCCCTCTCAAACACCCTAATCTTTTCCAATAAACTTGCTCTCACGTTGAACCACACGGGACATCCAAATACAAGCATGGGACTGATAAGGGCCAATTAGCAGATTACCTTCACCCTCGCATCGAGTTGGCTGTTATAAAACAGTCTCTTTGTAAGGGCAAAAGCACCTTTGGCTCTGGCCAGAGCAACATCTATATGTTTGTTAAAATACAGAAATTGATCTATCCAGATCCCAAGATATCTGACTACATTTCGACAAGCAAGTGCCTGCCCGTGCTGCCCCACGATCGAGAACTTTCGCCAATTCTTTCTGGTATCCCTAGAGGCCCCAGACAAAGGCGTCCTAAACAAAATGGTTCCCGACTTCTGAAAGTTGATTTTCAACTTCCAGTCATCGCAATATCGCTTAATTTAGTCGAAGTCACGCTGCAAAAGCATATTAATGACCTCAATCTTAGGACCTGATCTGTACGCGATTAAGTCGTCTGCGTACGCTATGGCATGGTGAAGTGAACCTATCAGATCACTTGTGTAAATGTTGAATAGGATCGGCGAATTTACCGCACCTTGTTGCAGACCGTTTTAATGTTAAATGTTCCAGCAGAAGTCACATCGTCATTCTTCACTATGAACTGTCTACTGGAGAGCATATCAAAAAGAATATACAGTAATGGTTTGCTAATGCCCAACCTGTCCAGCTTGAAAAATAGTCATTCTAACCATACGGTATCGAAGGCTTTCTCTAAGTCAATCAGGTAGGCACCAGTGCACTGTTTCTTCCCTTTGTTCCATTGGATATCAGAAACCAGTTTCAACACAGCATGAATGATATCATGCCCCGCCTTGAAACCGAATTGATTATCCGGAACTATATGTTTGTCCTCAACCCACTTAGTCAGGACTCTATTGATCACCTTCTCGAAAACCTTACTGATGTTTGGAAGAAGACTGATCGATCGGAGATTCGCCGGATTGGAAGTGTATTTATCCCTTTTGGGGATGGGATGTACCACCGCAGTTTTCCAATGCGCTGGACAATGTGCATTATTCATCGCATTATTAAACAGGGTGGTATAAATGTTCACCGCTTCTAGTGAGAGATGTCGGTATTTCATCGGTTCCCACTGATTTCTTACTTCTAAGTGATTCGAAGATCGTTTGGAGCTCTTATTTCGAAATGAACGGGGGTAGTACCCTATCATTGGTGATGACATTATTTGCCATATTCTCGTCACTGAATTGGGTGAAACCCGAGCTCTCGAATCGGCAATTCACAATTTCATTTCGAAGGTAGAAATTGTGCACTCGATTCTCAAGATCGTGGTTCGGTCCAATGATAACGTTCGCCTGATACATTTCCTGGAAAGTAGCTATTATAGCCTCCACCTGCTCCTGCGGATCCTAGATCACAGTTGTCATCATCAACAGCCTCATTTGGATTTATACCTGCTGCTACCAGTATTTGTTCGTTGTTCGTCGTTCGGGCGATTTTAAGACATGGAAGGTCGTTCTGATTATTTCGCCGAAATATTTTATTTATTTGCGGAAACATATTCGACAGGTGTTTACAGCCCGAATTTTATTGTTCCAATACAAACTTACAGAATTTCTGCAATTTTCCTTTATTAATGTTTGGAGGTTTTTAATTGACGACTTCAGTGTCATGATCTCCGGGTTATGTCTGTCAGTAAACTGTCTATACAAGGTTTTTAGTCTTGACAGCAATCTACTTTTATGTCGGTGCAGAGCGTCAATAGTTGTGTTGCGACACAAGTCTTCTTCGTCAGTGCGTTGGTACCGAGGTATCGTTTTGTCCATTGTTCGTTTAATTGCCTCGTCCATTAGTCTTAGATATCTATCAATCTCCTCGTTTGACAGATTTCTGTTGGACGGTGGGTAGAGCGAATTTGAGGAGAGTGCTCTAGTCATGCCTTTGGACTCATCCAATTCCGCAATTTCGTTGGGAACAGTTATTACGGTGCTGAGCCCGCAATGGTTACTGTCATACACGAAAGTGCACAGACAGTTTGTAGTTTGTTGATTAGTGCATGTCAGTTGTATTCGTGAGTCGAACAGCAGCAGATCCAAATAGGACCCGTATCTGGGAAACGACGGACTATCCGTCGCCTTAAGCCCGAGTCGATACATTATACTGTGCTGACCTCACCAATTGAATAGTATTTTTCCTCTAGTATTTGGTGTATTATTTCCCCAATCACTATGTTTGGCGTTGAAATCTCCGCCGATAATAAAATAGTTGTCTTCCAATTCCAGCCTCAGGAATAGAAAAAGCGTCTCGAGCTCTGAGATGAATAAGCTGGATTGAGTGGCCTTAGGTGCATAGACAGACACCATGTACAACCGCTTTCCACTACGGAGAGGGATATACACGTTGCATGCTTCCAGCATCCCAGGTAAGACTCACTCCTACTAACATTAACATATTTTTAATTTGAGTATCATTGTGCATTATTTTTAGAATTTGTCAAAAAGATCCATTATGGTATATACTTGTAAAAAAGGGTATCGGAAACATTGCGGAAAATTTATAAAATCTAGTTAATTACTTCGTCGTCCGTAACAATTTGTCGACTAAGAAGTAAAATTCTAAGCGGTACTTGTATCCCAAAAACTCGAGCTGCTAGACAAAAAGGAACGATAGATTCGAAACCAGCAACGTCAAATTAGTAACAAACAGTTGCAAAACCTCATGCAAAGGCAAAAAAAAGTGTGATTTTGTTTATCAGTGTAATGACAGACCGAATTTCTTTCTTTCTGTAATATCGAAAAAAAATGAGAAAGCAATCAAAATCAGAATTCTGCAATATCTTGTCGCGTTCGTTTCGAGGAATAATACAACTAGTTATTTACATTAGATATTTATTTAGAACAATTCAGAAAAAAAACGACGTATTTTCATAACCCATCCATGTCAATTCCTCGATACTCGATCGAGGCGTTCCGTTGGCACCCTTCTGGGTTGACAGCTCTGTCGTGGACTGCATTCTTACATTTTAACCTGGTTGTGGCTTTCAGCTGACAATCTCAGCAACATATAATGATATAATATTTTTGTGAAAATAGTTTGGGCTTAGGTTTAGCCGTTCTATAGAAGATGCTCTCATAGATTTTTGTAGGTACACTTATTAACTTAGGATTAAATGTTTTTTACTCGCACCTTAATAAATTGAACAAATTTTGAGCGTCCTTGAAGAAATTGTTAAGAAATCTTTGTTGATTGACAGCTTTATGCAATTGTATTTGTATAACTGGATTCTACTGATTTCTTGTGTAAGAGCTCATAGGGAATAATAGGAACTGAGATTTTATGGGCATGTGTTGTATTTACCTTGCACTGCGTGCGACTTCCAAATTTTTTTGAAAAGTAGGTGGTCGTGAAATCGGGGTTTCCTACCGTTATTGGTTCTTGGAGAGTTTGAACTTATCATTCATTATCATTCTGTCACCTCTGCTTCATTGACAATCAATTAAGTTTCCTACAGAGCAAAAATGGACTGACTTGAAATAAAAACCGTTTATTTTAGTTAATAAATTAGTTAATATAGCTATGTAAGCAATATAGACAGCCGTTTAATTTGACCAGCACTTATACACTTCTTACCGTAAAGCAAATAATGCATCAGCATACTCGTAATCTTTATGATTATATGCACGACGTACATACAGCACAAATAAATTTTTGCACTCGCTTCTTATATCCCCTAATTTTGCAGCATTTCCTTTCCAATCGCTCTCAGTAATGAATGAAATGCAATCATAATATTATTTAAAATTTTCGCACTTAATATCCTGTCCTAGGGGCATCCAAAAACAGTACAAACTAGGAAGCTTCCCTTTAACTACCACATGTCTTCCCGCCCATATCAAATGAGCAAAAAAAATAATCACCACACACAAAAAATCCGCTGGCATTTTTGGGGTTTTCAAATCCACATATACCCAAAGGGATAAAAGTTACCCCGTCTTGTATGTACTCGTATTTACGTGATACGACTTCAATATAATGTTCAGTAAAACTTCTGATACATCCTTCAGAATCAACCTGAACCGAAGGATTTACGAATATGTGTAATCGCTATAGCAATCGTTCACCCAGCACCATTTGCACTTCTGAAATTTTCTGTTTTCATTACGAACTTTCGCACACTTCCATGCTTGAATAATGCGTGGAAAGATGAAGTGCAATGTGCTTGTTCAGTTTGATCCTTCAGGATATTTTCGTCATTTCCTAAAAAAACAACACTTTGACAGTCACGTGTTCGACTGGGGCATTGATATAAATAATGCAATTCACACCCACAAAGTAGGACGAAATAAAAGAAAAAAATTGAAATCCGTCATCGGCATGAAGACGAAGACGAAGTGTCGAGACGCAATAACAACACCACATCAACTGTCATCATACATGAGGGATAGGAAAATATTTGATTAGTGCCAGTCTATGAGTTGAATTGAGGGTGTTTTTAGCAATGTACGAGTATGTCGGTCAGTTAGTGTAAATACGTTGTAACTCTTCCCTTAAGACACTCACGTAGTAAAGTAACCCTTCTCGAAGAAGAGATATTAAGTGCTATGGTATTCTATCTACTTCTATACACTTGACATACAGAAATATGAAGAATTATAAATTGGATGAGGGTGTTTTCATGGAAGCGGAAAAAGGAAAACGGAAAGGAACTGTCGTGGCTAAATTAGAAAATTATCAGAAATCAGGAGTGACGGATAATGATGTACGAGCATTCGAAAAGTGATGGAAGACATGATGAAAATGAAGCTTCCTTTATGAAAGAACTGTATAACGCAATTGGTGTGCATTTTATATTTACGCTCAAATAGTTTCCCAGTTGGAATGAGTAAATGGGTTTTGTAATTATGTATAGGATTTCACTTTTACATTTTGATTGTGGTACTCGTAATTACTTAAAATATTTTACGTACTGCAAACACAGCGTATTTTTTAATCTTCATCTCAATTCCCGTTTCGTTTTCTCTCCTTAATATCTAATAAATTGTTTAATCCATGTTTGAAAATATTAGCAATATTATATATATACTCGTATTAATATTAACAAATACATTTTCTCTATTCGAGGACCTAGTAGATAATTTTTTTTAATTTGAATGCAAATTAATTCATTTACGAGTATTTAGCAGGTTGTAGAGTAAATTGTTCCTGTTGTAAAGCCAACGAATTAAATAAGATATTGCCTGGAAATTTACTTGAAGGGTGCTTGAGAAAGTGCACTTTTTCAAAAGCCTCTAGTGAAGTAGTCCTGAGCCTTACAGAAATATAATGTACCGGAGGTGATAGAAAAAAACAACAACAAATTTTTATTCTTTAATTTTTTATTAACGAGAATTTAACACTATTATTGTTCAAACCAAAAAGACACTGTTGAGGTCCAATTCACCTGTATTTGAAGCATAAGAGTGCTGACTGTGTTTTCCTTTGTTTGTTACATGCATATTCCAAGAATTGATGGACACTTGTTCATTGTATCAGGTGTTGGTAATGTGCATGAGAATATTTTGAGTGATTTCTAAGAATCAGGTTAATTGGGTCACAACAGTTTTGCTTAATTAACATCTTTCTATTTTATATGATGTTCTTTATTGTTTCTATTTTAACTCCCTCTCCGTTAGCCCGAGGCTCAGACGAGGTTACATCTTTAATAACTTTATTATTTTTGCAACATTTTTTTATAATGATAAATACAGTGATCATTATTAAAAAGAAGTACATTAAAATATTCGTTACATTGAATTTCTTATGGACTGATTTGATTTCTTCAATATTTTTTCTATTATTTTCTATATTTTGCAAATGAAATTCTTCTAATTTTAAAAGTTTTATTGTTTTTTCCTCTTTTACTTTAGAAATAAAATATGGTAGTATAATATTGTCCTTAAACTTAAAGAAAGAGTTTTCAAATGTTACGTTATTGATTTCTAAGTTACAATTTTCAAATTTAATTATTTTATTTCCTTTTAAGTCCATTTTAAGTTTGTTATAATTATGTTTTATATTCACTTTTTCAATGTTTCTGGTAATAATAATACCCGGAATAATTTCATCAACACTGAATCTGGTGAATTTCTCCATAAGGCTTAATTATATTTTATTACTTTTAGGCTTTTCTTCAAATTGTCTTTTACAGTAAAGTTATAAATATTGTTAATTTCATCTATTATGCATGTTTTTTCTTTAAGTAAAATTGTCTTATTTGGTAGAATACGACAAGTCAGAATATTCTGGTATTAATACAACTATTACATTGAATTAATATTCAAATACTACGGCTATCTTTATGTCCTTAAGGCTTTTTATATTTTTGATAGAATTGAGTTCCTATTCTGTCAGAATGTTCCTAGTCAGTATACCTAATTTGCTTGTCAAAATGATTTGTTCAATGTCGTATAAGTGATTCCTAAGTAAGTTGATGTTGTAGTTTATTTGGTAATTTTCTTGGATGTAAGTTAATAAATATTTAACTTTGTTGTTATAAAAAAAACAACTTTTTTATATTTACTCCGAGGAACCGGACTTTATTGAAATGAACTTAAACAAACTCTAAAATAAACTTATTCTAACACCTAGTATTTATACCATCGGTTGATTTCTGCCAGACGCCTAGTCAGCAGATTGCCTTCAGTACAGGTGCAGTATTTGCTTCTGGATTCGGATGAATTTGCTTGTCTTGAATTCGGTTGAATTGTATGCTTGAATTCTGGTGAAATGTTGAATTGTATGCTTGAATTCTGGTGAAATTTGTTACATGCACCGGATGTCCAAGTGTAATGTATCAATTGGATCGTGGGAGCAATGCATCGTGGGAAAAGGTTAATAAATGTTTATCGTGTTAACTCCTCCGTTCTTAAATTCGAGTGTCCCCACTCGTGTCCACGTAGAATATTGGGACTTGATTTCTGTTATAATCTATTGGACCTTCATCTAACTGATTGGAGACTTCTAATCGGTTTTTTCGCCATATGATGATTTTTCTAGCTGCTAAGCCTGCCAATGCTATCGTTATTATGCTTAAAAGACTGAAGTTCGTTATCAGATATTTTGTTTCGTTCTCCTATAGCTGGTCTATGTTGTCAGTGTTTTTAAGATGAAGTTCTTTCATCATATCTAGAGTTAGAAGTTCTTCATAAGTTTTTGCTGGAGACTCTGGTTGTACTATTGCGGGCAGTGGCTTTGATGTAGGAATTTCTTTGGAACTGAAGTTTTGACCATTCGCATAAACAGATGAATTATGGTACTGAATGATAAATGTTCCCGAAAGGTTGACTTGATTGTTATTGACAAAAATCGATCCATTGAATCTATTTAAAAGAAGCGTTACTGGAAGTATCTCTTCTACGGAGGCGATGTGTTGGTTGTTGGTTATTGGACAACTCGATGGTTTACTTTGTAATAGGTTACTTATACAATTTTCTTTACTTAATTCTATGATATTTGATTTCTTACATATTGTTAACTTATTATAATTATTACAATTTTCTTTAATTCCATAGTATACATTTTTGCATTTCAAAATATTTTTATATTCTAATTTAATTATATTGTTTGCCATTTTTATTGGCTTGATCAACAAATTACTACATGTTTCTATTTCCGTTTCTGGAATACTAATAATATATAAAATGGTTGAACCATTGGATGCAATTTTAATATCTGCGAACATTAAAGCTTCTTCTAGATTAATATAGGGTAATTTGTCTTTTACAAAGATTTGTTTAATTAATTTTAATTCTATATTCGATAAAATAAAAGAATTTACGATTTTAACTTTTGCCCATAACAAGGCGTATTCAATATTTTTTAATTCTTCTTGTACAATGTTTAACTTATATCTAATAACTGTATAGTATCTTTCTTCTATATATTTATTTGTTTTAAAAACTCCATAAGTTTATTTGAGATATTTGTAATATTATTTATTCTGTCCATAGATGATTGATTAATTATCACCTGTTTATTATTGTTTTGTAGAATATTATGCATTTTGGACTTGATAATTTTGAAATCATCGTGGTCTGGAGAACCAGCTATCCACTTCCAGGCAGTACCCAAAAAATTTAACGCTTTTCGACTCTTGGATTTAGGTTTAAGATTGTCAAGTTGATTGAGAAGTTGTGTTGCTTGGTGGGATAAGAAAAGGAAATTAGGATCGGTGTTATTACTATCTTTATGCAATTTGTCTTGGAGATCCTTTATTAGATTTTCATAAGCCTGAAGGTCTATTTCATGAATGATTTTATAGGTGCCAGTCTGTACCTTCGCCATCCCGACATCTAATGATACTATCTTTGAGTTTGAGTAGTCTAATATTTGGACTTCGGCGAAAATGAGGGAAAGGAGGGATCTGAAAAAAGGGTATTAATTTCTAATATTATTCTTGTGCACTATTTTTCCTGTTTCGGTTAATACGGTAGTAGATTTGTCTTCTTTTACTATTTCTTTTTTGAACCTAGATGATAATTTTGAACCTAGTCGTTTGTTTATTTTCACATAGATGACCTGTCCTGGGGAATATGCTTTAGTAGGTTTCCTATTCTTATTATGCCATTCTATATCTTTAGCCTGTTTTTCCCTTAATTTTTGAATATTTTCCTGCCGAGATTGTTCATAAAGATCTGGATTGGTACTAACGGTTCTACCAAAAAATATTTCTATGGGCTTTTGTCTGTTGAAGAGTGTACTGAATAATTATATTCATATACAGCGCGATCCAACAGTTCCGTGAAGGATTGGTGGGTGTTCTTTACAACCCTTTATTTCTATTTCTTAGATTAGTGCTTTCATTTTGGGGAAATAAAGTTTTTGAAGAAGTTGTACTTTATTTTCGTTGCTATTACGATGAGCTCTTTGATGTTCTTTAAGTATTTCTTCCCTTTGTTTATTTTTATCGGTTACATCTACGAGTACTACTTGGGTTTGTGTAAACCTAGTTTTGCAGTATCTGAAAAAGTGTGGGTTGATCTCTTGGATTCTTCCCATTATTGCTTCTGAGGTAAATATTCCATTAATGACACTGGGATTGAGATATTGCTTTAAAATTGAAATTAAGTCTTCGTTGGTATATGCATTTCGGAAAATTATATGCCTATGGTAGGTTGGAAAGGGGATTTTGAACTGATAACTATTTTCGTTTCCAATGCAAAGCATAATTTAATTTTTAAAGACGTTTATAGGGCTTTCAACAGCCGGAATGAGATCGTGTCCTGAGCTTTGATCGCTGTGTTGGGTTACAGACATTGAGTTTACTTGACTAATTTGTGGAATACGGGACAGTGCGTATGCGACAACGTTACTTTTGCTTGGTTTATATTGTAGCTCGTAGTTATATTCCTCGAGAATCGCTTTCCAGCGTTTCATCTTGGAATTGTTATTTTTGCTACTTAGAGCATACGTGAGGGGCTGATGGTCCGTATAGATTTTAACACGAGCAGTACCATACAAATAGTTTCTAAGAGAATTTAGCGCCCATATGAAGGCTAGCATCTCTTTTTCATTTGCAGCATAGTGCTCTTCAGTTCGGTTATGAGATCTGGAAATGAATATGATGGGTCTTTCTTCTTGTGATAACACTGCACCTATTGCGAAATTTGAGGCGTCAGTGGTCAATTCAAAACGTTTATTGAAATCAGGGTAAGCTAATACCAAGTCTTTTGAGGTAAGTGAGTTTTTTAATTTATTGAATGCTTCGATTCCCATAGAGGATAAGGAAATTTGAATTTTTGCAGATTTATTTTTAGACATGCGCCCTTCTTCTCCTCTTAGAAGTGAGGTAAATGGTTTAGCTACTTTCGCATAGTCTTTTATAAAACGACGGTAGTATTCTGAAAGTCCTAAGAATGATCGTAGTTCTTTAATGGTCTTAGGAATGGGAAAATTTAGTATTAATTTTACCTTTTCTGGATTAGTTGTTATTCCTGAATGGGATACAACAAAGCCTAAAAAATAACTTCTTGCTTGAAGAAGTTGCATTTGTCTAGTTGCACCTGCATGTTTGCCTCACTTAATGTGTGAAAAATTTGTTCCACATGCTTTATATGCTCTGCTGTGTCTTTACTGAAAATAATTATATCGTCAAAATAGACGTAACAAATCTTCCCTATATGAGCACGAAGTATGTTGTCAAGTGCTCTCTGAAAAATCGATGGTGCATTTTTCAATCCGAATGGGAGTCGCGTGAACTCGTATTTCCCATTGTTTATAGAGAACGCTGTTTTTTCTCTATCGGATTCTTTTAGGGGAATTTGGTGAAATCCACTCTTGAGGTCGAGGACAGTGAAGTATTTACTTTTCCCTAATTGCGAAAGGACTTCGTTAATCTCCGGTATAAGGTATCTGTCAGCAATTGTTATTGAGTTCAGTTTTCGGAAATCAATAACCATTCTGTATTGCTTATTTCCATTTGAGTCTGGCTTTTTTGGGACAATCCAGACGGGAGAATTAAATGGTGATGTTGATGGTCGAATAACGCCATCTTTTTGAAGTTTTTTCTTTTGTTTCCCTACTTCGTCTTTTAAAGACGCGGGGTAGGGGTAATATTTGGAATAAACGGGAGAGTCTGAGTTGGTGCGTATTTCACCGATTACTTTTGTGGTGTAGGTCAATTTTTCGTTAGGATCTGAGAATAGGGAATGGAAATTTTTAATTATAGAATTAATTGCGATTATTTGCGGGTTAGTCATATGATCTAGTCGTATAGACAATGTGTTGACTGATTGTGAGTTTAACTGCTTAATTGAAATGTTTACTTTGTTTAGAATCGTCATGAAGCTTTCCTTCGTGTGAA
The DNA here is from genome assembly GCA_949129095.1 of Volucella bombylans. Taxonomy (NCBI): domain Eukaryota; kingdom Metazoa; phylum Arthropoda; class Insecta; order Diptera; family Syrphidae; genus Volucella; species Volucella bombylans. The sequence goes on along the minus strand of OX422142.1, from coordinate 46,414,791 downwards.
TGACTGCAGATAGTTGCTTAAGGCTGTCATTTCCTAGGATACCATGAAATGAGATTTAAGGCTTTGAAAAAGAGTTAAATTTACATCGCTTTGGCCAAAAAGGTTTAAAAAGGTGTAATGTGTTATTTTAATATTTCCTGCGATAGATTTAGCCAAAAAATGTTCTTGATTTGGTAGAGGATTTTTGACTAAGTCTGGTTGAATGTAATTCTTGCTAGAGCCTGTGTCGATCAAAAAGTTTAGAATTTGTCCACTCCCCGTTCTACATTGGAAATACGGCAACGAGGAGTCTGTCAACCTAAAAAATGGATGTCGCTGTATTGAAATTGCGGAAATTCATGGTAAGGTTCGTTTTGTTGGTGGAATAATTCAGCTTGCTGTCTCATGTATTCATTAAGGTTGGGATCATTTCTTGCTTCTTCTACGTTTACTTGCTGATAGAAAGCTTATAAGTCATTCGGCGAGATATATCCGTCATCCGGTTGTGGCACGGTTGGTAGTGGTTCCATAATTATAGATGGTTGTTCCTTATTGACAGGTGGTGGCTCCATTGTGTCTATATGGAAGTTTCTCTGAATTTTCGTTGGAATAGGTATTTGGTTAGAACCTAGAGGACGTTTCCCAGCATGCTTATGCTCTACTGGCCTGTTTTGATAATTGACGGCCTCGGTTCTTATAGTGGATGTCTCCATTGGTTCTGGTTTTGGGAAAGGTTTTGGAGCAGTAGGTCTTTGGGGGGGAAAGTTTGAATATTGTGGGAAGTTTGGAAACTGTGAAAAATTTGGATATCTGACTTGCGGAAAAGTAGGAAAATTTCCAGGAGGGCGGTTAGGAATTTGTTGCATTTGTGGCAGATATGCTATTTGTGGGTAAAAATGTTGCCGCGGAGGAAAACTCGCACGTTGTGGAAGGTTTGGGACGTTCGCTTTTCAAGAGAAGTTTTGACTGCTATGCGCATAATTCGAACGGAATGTCTGATTCTCCAATTTTAAGCACAGATTTAAAGCTTGTGGTAAATCTGTTGGTTCACGGATTAATAAGATCCTCGGGAGGTCTCCATTTAAGCCGCGGACAAAAGTGTCCAATGCTTTATCCCTGTATGTACGGGTTAATAACGATAATGACTCAGGTCCTACATCCATACAAAAGATTCTGTTTAGGATCAGTGACAAATGCTTATAGACTGCTTGATAGAAATCTTGAACTGACATGTTTCCTTGCATAAGGGATGTCATTTGGTACTCGAATTGACCATCCTACGACCTTCGCTACTAAACAGATCAATGACTACACTTTTGATTATGTTTATTAACTCAGCAGAAGGGACTACCGGGCATGGTTGAACCTGGGGTTGTGACTGAGGCTGGGGTTGCGGTTGTTGCACGTTTAAGACGGGGGGTCGAATCAAATTATTTGGGTTTGAAATTTTATTATTATTATTTTTTTTTTTTTTTATAAATTTATGGAATTTTAGGAAATTCAAATATAAGATTCAAAGTTATATTTATTTTTAATCTTAAATAATTTTTATAAACTTAGACGTAGGTTATAAATGGTTAAATGGTTAATGAAAAATGGTTTCTATTTTTCTTTTTTATGAAAAATATAGTTTTTTTTTTTTAATTTCACTAATGTTTCTTTTTTAAATTGGTTACAAAAATAAAATTACTCTTAAAAAAATATTTATTACTGTTTATGGAAAATCTTTAAAATGGAAACACCGATCGACTTTGAATAGAAAGACTATTTGTATGAGAAATTATATGTTCTTTATTTAACGACTGTCCTTGAAGAGGAAACAAAAGCGACTCATAGTATTAAATTAAGTGGTATGTAGAATTCAGTTAAAAGTATTAAACATGTGTATGGTATAAGAGTGTATGAGTACATATTAGTATATTCCAAAGCTAATCCAGTATAAGAGAATATTAAATTAATACATGGTTTGATATGATAGAAATTCAAGAAAAGAACAAATATGCATTAGAGACTAACAAAGAGAGACTTTACATTAAGAAACATTAAAACTTTTAACACTGTTGCTCCTTAATTATAATAGACTAAAAACTAAACATACATTGCTATGATGATGCTAAGCCTACTTTTATGTAGAGCGGCTGGCAGTCTACACTGCCTCCTTTTCCTCTGTGGTACATCTACTAAGGGGCCCTCGGTTTCTCTAGGGAGAGTTGTTGTCACTAAGTTCTCTTTATGTCCAATTCACTCGTATTATCGGGTATTAGCCGCTTTTATTATTTTTATTTTTTCACTCGGTATTTAGCCGCATTTAATATTTTCTTTTTATTTTTAATCGCGCACTCACTACTTATGGCGATTTTGACGATATCTTATTTTTTTAATCGCGCACTCACTACTTATGGTGATTTTGACGATATGTTTAATTGATTCCCGAGCAGTTAATTAAAAAAACAACTTTTTTATATTTACTCCGAGGAACTGGACTTTATTGAAATGAACTTAAACAAACTCTAAAATAAACTTATTCTAACACCTAGTATTTATACCATCGGTTGATTTCTGCCAGACGCCTAGTCAGCAGATTGCCTTCAGTACAGGTGCAGTATTTGCTTCTGGATTCGGATGAATTTGCTTGTCTTGAATTCGGTTGAATTATATGCTTGAATTCTGGTGAAATGTTGAATTGTATGCTTGAATTCTGGTGAAATTTGTTACATGCACCGGATGTCCAAGTGTAATGTATCAATTGGATCGTGGGAGCAATGCATCGTGGGAAAAGGTTAATAAATGTTTATCGTGTTAACATGTAATCTATTTCGTCTTGAAATTTGTAAAAGTCGCTTCCGTTTTGCTCACTAAATTTGTTTAGATACTGGGTTATATTTTCTTGTTGTGCCTGAATATGATCAGTAATGTTTTTAATTTGTTCAGTTAATTTACTGTTAAGAGAGACCTGCTTGATTTTTTCTATAGTTAGTGCTTTATTTTTTTTTTTGTGAGGGTTTCTAATTGGGCTTTTATTTCTGTTTCGCCTTCAGCGTCCATTGAACCCCCTAAATATTTCAAACCTTTTCCTAGAATGTTTACTAGTGCTCGTTCTACTCTTGTAAAACTGTATTAAGCATTGGGCTAGTATTGCCTATTTTCTTTTCAAGGATATGTATGTATATTGTTCAAAATATAATTTCTTGTTTCTTTAATTTCTGTTATGTTTATCACGTGAAGGATTTTCCTAAAGTTTTTAATAATGTCAATGTTGTCTTTCTTTATTTTTATGTAGTCATTATTGTTGTCGAGGTCATGGATTTCTAAGTATGGTCCATTTATAAGAAAAGGTGTGGGTATAAGGAGTAGGATTACGGTTTGAAGTTCCATCTGTAAGAGAATTTTCATTCGCTTTATTTGGTTTTGGTTTAAATTTCAATTGATGGGGAATTATTATTCTGAAATTTCCTTTTTCGTTTTACGATTTCGATTTATAGTATTTCAAGCCAGATCGTTTATCTACTACATGATTTTCGTCTAATTTTTCAATTTTAAGTTTTCTGAATTTGGAATAATTTTTACCTCCGTGTTTATACTCGTATTTGGTGAAATTAGTACCTGATTCTGCTTCTATCTCTTCCCTATTTGTATTAAGTCTTTCTATGGTTACCTGTTTTTTCTTTATGATTCTTTCCTTTATGTACTCATGATCCTCGTTCTTGATAGTACCATTCTTGAAGTCAATAGGCTTTCTATTGGTTGTGGAATGTATGCTATTATTGTAAAAAGTTATTACTTTGAGGATTTTTTCTTCAACAGTGTCATTCTCTGTATTAGAGTCATGTTTTAAAAGACGAAGATGTTCGTTTATTGTATTGTGGAGCCTTTCTATGCCCGCATTGGATGAGTGATTATTATTTGAAGTAGGAGTACTATTATAATGAATTTCTATGTTTTGGTCTTGTAGAAATTCTCTAAATGGAAGTGCCTTAAAACCTAACTCATTGTCGACAATTATCTTTTTGGATTGGTCCTACTGAAGAAAGGAATGTAAGAATTCCCTTTTGAATTCGGTCCAAGTTCATGCAATTATTCTGGTTTGTGTGGTGTCACTATTAGTCGTAAAGTTAGAAATAAAGTTCGAAATATGTCTTGATTGTTCCCTAACAATTCCTATCTCCCCTTCAAAAGTGGACATTAAAAATAGCTTATTATAATATAAAAGTTGCCAATGCAAAAGAAAAAGAGAAATTTAATTTCTTACATTTAACGATGATGTGGGTACTTTTAGCTGTTGATGTAGTTGATACTGTTGATATACTCGTAGATACTTTTGGGATCGTGGTGCTTATATTTTTTCCTCGTTGCACTTCACTTAAAACTTTTTGCTGTTCGGCTTTGTAAAACTCTAGAACCCTTTCTTTTTGTTTTCTTTTAAACAACGCTGATCTACTCACTCGCGATTATATTTAATTTGAAAAAAATTTTGTTTAGGTTTTGTAATACTTTAGAACTTTTTTTTTTGTTTCGCGATTATATAGGTATATGGTTATATTTTTTTTTTACTTTTTGGTTTAAGTTTGTAACTTTAAATGTTGGTTTAGTTCTCTGTGATAAAGTATTTGTTGCGTTTTTCCTTTTTATTTCACTACGCGACAATACACTTGCTAGCGATCCGATAACTTTAATTTGAGACGGTTAATCGTTAAAACGAGATAATAAAAAAAATCTGATTTTGTTCGTTGTATCAGGTGTCGGTTATGTGCATGAGAATATTTTGAGTGATTTCTATGAATCAGGTGAATTGGGTCACAACAGTTTTGCTTAATTTACATCTTTCTATTTTATATGATGTTCTTTATTGTTTCTATTTTAACTCCTTACCGGGAAAATCTCGTAGCTGAATTCAAATTCGGATGGACAATGAAACGTTTTTTTTTATTGCTTGATGTCAATAATCTTATGTACGTAGTTAGGGTAGGTATAATAGTATCCGGTCAGGCACTAGTATCTGGCTACTATCCATTAAATGTTAAATAATAAGAAAATTAAACATTATTTGCATATGCAAATACATTCCGACTATAATTCCAGGCCAATGTAATGGTTTGGTAAAGTTTGTCAGATCTGCACATCAAAGATCATAGGTAAAAAAATATTTAGGTTTTTGAAGTTCTTGGTGAGAGCAAGAAGTGCAAGTTTGAGTTCGCGTGTGATTAGTAGAACTGATCAGCGAATTGAGTAAGTTTCAGTGTTCTTTGTGAATATATAAACTAGTTTTGTGTTTTTTTTTAATAAATAGTATGTTTATTGACTGTAAAATATAAAAAAAAAATTAGGAATTTTTTGTTTTAAATTATTTAAAAATGTGGACGGTTACTAAAACAAAATTTTTATATGATGTTCTAACAACCGGCCAGGGTGGCCGAGTACTAGAACTTTGCTGAAATCGAATAATTTATCTTTTTCACGTTTAAAGAAAGAAAATACCACAATCCAATAACATTTTTTTTGTCAAAAGATTACTATGGCCGCTTTTTAGAACAAGCCGCACCACATAACTAATTGTGAGCAAATTCATACTATTTGTTTTAGGAAATGAGTCAAGAAATAGGTGAAGAAGAATCACAAGAATTTTAACGTACGCAAAGAATCGAACTTGCTCTAAAGGAAATCCGTGAAAACAAATTAAGCCATAGAAAAGCCGCTTCTACATATAATATCCCAAGGAGTACCCTTCAGGATAGAATATATAGAAATGTTGACCACGTTTGGCAGAAAAAAAGACCTGATACAATTTTGTATCCTGAAGAGGAAAAACAGATAACGAATTGGTGTATTAATGTAGCGAAGTGTGGATTCCCTTTGAAAAAAGACGACCTTCTGGACACCGTACAAAAAATTATAAAAACAGAAAAAAGGGATAACTCTTTCAAAGATGATCGCCCAGAAAGAACTTGGCTTAGGTTGTTCTTTAAACGAAACCCCTACTTAAGCTTAAGGGAAGCTGAGACGATATCAAAAGGCAGAGCCGTGTTAACAAAAAACAGCATTAAAACGTGGTTTCATGATTTAGAGAGCTTCCTTATAGAAAACGAACTTAATGATATCCTCCTCGATCCAGATAGAATAATGAATGGAGATGAAACCAGCTTTTACCACCTTTGGTGGTTTTTCCTTACATTCGACAACCTAAGTAGGTTGTTATGAGCGTCGCGAAAAATTGGTTTCTGGGAAAAATTTCATCGGGGTGGATGCGAAGTGAAACCTTCTACGAATATATTGCTAACTGTGTGGTCAAATGGATTGATGAAAAAAAAGTAAAGAAACCTGTTTTGCTTTTTGTAGACGGTCACAAATCGAACCTATCGATGCAACTAAGCCAGCTTTGTGCCGACAAAAACATTCTCTATGCCTTGCCGCCAAACACAATCCATATTCTTCAACCCGCTGACGTAAGCGTATTCAAGCCACTTAAAGAAGATTGAAAAATAAACAGTTCGAGATTGGCACATAAAACACATTGGAATAGTTTTAACGCGAAAGGATTTCTGCCCACTTTTAGAAACAGTCCTTTACAATAACAACCATTTGGCAGAAACCATTAAAAACAGATTTCGGAAATGCAGACTTTTTCCATTCGATTCTAATGCTGTGGACTTTGGAAAATGATGCGTTCAAGACGTAAGGGAAAGCTTTACTGCACAGCCTACAGAGTTTGAAGCCATAGAACCTGTGCAACTAGCTAAAGAAGATAGATTCTCCATTGTAAGGGCTGTCATCCTTGAAATCAAGGACAAACTTGAGAATGATGGTATTCATCTCTCTAAAATATTAAATATCTTAGAAACATCAATACCTAGCCCTGAGCAAGAGGTGCAAGAACAAGAAACACAAAATACCGATCTTGCTTCACTGCCAATGAACGTGTTTTTTGACGTTAATGAAGATGGCACGTTGCAGCTTGCCGACGTTATAGATTTCAACCCGGAAACGTATTCCGACATCGATTTCAGAGCACCAGAACTTCCAAGCCCGATTTTAGCACCAGTGTCGGAAACAGAATTGAATCAATAGCGAATTCTTTGGTTTCCCCTTCTCTTCAACCGCCAATCTTCAACCCAATCAATACCTCCGGATACCCCAACTACTTCAAAAAGATCTCTCTCCTCAATACCTTTAAATAAAAGCAATATATTAAAAACTCCAGGATTCACCATATTTAATTCACTATCACTTCAAAAACCATTTTCAAATCTAAAACAAATTAATTCAACTGAAAGCAGTCCATCCTGTTCGCCCTGCAGATCAAGATCTCCGCTTCATTTATCGAAACATTTATATTACCCAGACCCTATTAAAAAGAAAAATACTACACAGCCTTGCCGATCACCCAGTGCAATATCTTTACAGGCTTGGAGGAATATTTTTAAGCGTAAGGAAAAGGACAAGCAAGAAAAGATTGATGCGGTAGAGAAAAGGAAAGATGAAAGGTTACGAAGAAAAAAGAAATGGAAGCACAAAAATCATCTGGACGTAAAAGAAAAACCGAGAAACAAACCAACAAGCGATACTGAAGAAGACGGTCTCAAAAGCATAGGTTGTCCTTTGTGGTATCACCTTAAATACTACTCCATCAAAATGAAATTCGTTTGTGATATTTGCCTAAACTCAAACATAGGGTTTTCCAATAAGGACTTGACAACTTTTTTTTTTAAATAAAACGCAAACCATTTGAGATATTTCAAAAACTTTATTATCGGCTTGAAGTACAATAACGCCGCCGGCATGCAAACCGCACCAAACAGTTATTTTTTCTAGATGAAGTGGTGATTCATGAAGCACATGTGGATTGTCACCCGACCAATAACGCTTATTTTGCTTATTGACGAACCCATTGAGCCAAAAATGAGCTTAGTCACTGAAGATGGTTTTGCGATGAAATTCATCATCTTGACGCATCTTCTTCAGAACCCAATCGGAGAACGTACGTCGATTTAAATGATCCATCGGCTTCAATTCTTGTGTCAGCTTGATCTTGTATGGGTGTAAACCAAGATCCTTACGCAAAATACGCCATAATGTGGTCTGCGCGATGCCCAATTCTTGAGAACGCAGTAAAATTTTCGACACTTCGACCAACCCGTTGTCGCACTGACACGGCAACATCACACAACGAATATGTAGACTCTAATTTTTGCACTAAACTTGTTATTGCCTTCGAGAACTACTACAACTAGCGCGAGAATTATGACCGAAAATTGCATGATGAAAATGTTGAGTTTACTGAATAAATTGACAGTAACAGTTTGATGATTAGTGAAAGAGTGCGTTCACAAATTAAATTCAAAGTTGTCAAGTCCCTATTGGAAAATACTTTACATAAAAATGTACCTACTTAAAATAAATATTTGAAAGTTCCTTAATAGGTAAGTTAGACTTTAAGTTTTTTTCTGAAAGAAATATTGTTTTGTTGTTTTTTTTTTTAATTAAGAAATTTTGTTAAATTGTTTATTTTTAATTACTATTTTATTTATGAATTAAATTTAATTAACAAAAATGTCAGTAAAATTGTAGAAGACTATCGTTTATGTAAAAGAAATATGTTTGTTTTTTTGTTACTTTCAGCATATCTTTGTACCAATGTAATTACGTTCCAAGTACCTACCTTGTAGGTACCTACTTACCTACAAACAAAGACTGAAATTAATACCTTTTTTGAATTCTTATGTTTTTTTGAAAGAAATGTCTTTGTTTTAGTAAACTAGGATAAGTTTTTATCTAGTTGATTATAAACAAAAGAGGGCTGAACTTTAAAGTGCTATTTAATTATCCAAATAAAACAAATAGAAGAAAAATGTCATTAAACATTAATTAACATTAAATAATAGCTCAAAAAATACATACCTACTTATTTATTGATAAAAGTGTTTAATTTCAATCGTTTAATTAGATTTCCTACAAAAGAAAGAACCTGGCCGGATACTGAATCAAAAGTGGCCGGGCACTGAAATTTAGTGGCCGGGTACTGGTAAAAAAGCACCTTTTTTACAAAAGTAATTCCAGTTTTAATAGCATTAAACTAATTACTTTAAAATTATTTTTATTTGATAGGATTTTAAAAAAGATTAGAAAAAAAAAAAATAATCCAAAATGTTATATTACAATACGAATTTATTATAGGGCCCCAAAGTGAGAAAATGCGCTAGGTGGCCGGAAACTGGTACACTTACCCTAGATACGTCTTTGGTTTATGACATTGTAATATTATAATAGAGATACGAAACGTTGCAGATAGTATAGCCTAAATATATCAAAGAGTTACTATTCGTATGGACTTCTCTTATTCAAGAGTTATATCATCAAAGCGTGTTTTGAAGGATCCTAGAGCAGAAAGAATTGTATTCTAACTCTTATATTGCAATTTGATAGGCCAACCCTGGTTTTGATATACATACAATAGGTATCAGGGCTGCGAAAGAATGCAATCATTGCTGCATGCATTCATTGAAGTCCCCTTAAGAATTCACATGGATTTGTTTAAATTCAATGACTTCAATAATGACTTCAATTTAAAAAAAATAAATCACCATTCATTCTGAAGTCATGATTTAGCAATAATTTTTTGCATTCATAATTTTGAAGTCAAAATGAATGCAATCATTTTGAATGCTCTCCATTCACTGAAGTCACCTTGAAGTCACTAACATTCATTGCATTCACTTGAAGTCAGTGAAGTCTTTGAAGTCATCTGAAGTCATTGAAGTGATTAAGTGGTTTAAGTAAAAGATAAGAAAAGTATAAGCGGTTGAGAAATTGGATTGTACTGAGAGAAACAATTAAATAGTGAATTGTAACTGTACTGAATAAAGCGATTTGTATTGAAAAGAATAAGTTCTATCATTTGTACCCACACAAACATTTTACATTGGTGTCAGAAGTGGGATAGGACTTATTGTGTGATTGTGTGTAAAAAAAAAAAAAAACTGTTTTCTGACTATTTGAAAAAGCTAGAATGGGTCGAAAACTATTGCAGTTGACCCTCGTCCAACTCAACTCCGAGTTGAACAAGAGAAGCCTCAGCGCCAGTGGAGGATAAAGTGACCTGGTGCTCCGACTTTAGAAGGCTTTGAACAACGAGGGACATGATCCTGATGCATACTCCTTTGATGTAGACGAGGATGAACAGACAAGTACCGGCAATGACATGGCTGCGATGATGCAACTCCTCTTATTAAAAATGGACGAACAAAAGAATAGCCTCGAACAAAAGCTGGACGAACAAAAGAAAAATATGGAAGAACAGAAGAACATTCTCCAGAACAGTCTGGAACAAAAAATGGACGAGCAGAAGAGCAGCATTGAACAAAAATTCAACGAACAAACCAACAATCTGCACGGTCTTCAACAGAAAATGGATGAACAAAAGAATAATCTGGAAGAACAAAAGAACATTCTCCAGCAAAAATTCGAAGAAATCGATGATAAATTTGAAAGAATAGAGAAGAACGTTGATGACAAATTTGATAGAATAGAGAAGAACGTTGATGACAAATTTGATACAATAGAGAAGAATGTTGGCGAAAAATTCGAAGAAATGGACAGCAAAGTTCAGCAGCTGGCAAAAGAGCACGACACAGTGCGAAAAAAAAAACTGCGAGAATGTTCTTTAAGCGGTCCAAGGAGAAAAGAGTTGAAGCCTCCCTCATTCGATGGCCAGACCTCATGGTCTACTTATAAGAAATGGCTGCCTGTGCAAACGACTGGGACAATGAGGATGTCCATATGCTAAGTTTTTCTTAACAAATATTTTTTCTTAGCCTTAAGTATTCAATATAAATAGTTCTAAGCAAAATGTAAATAAAGTCGAAAGACATAGTTATAAGTATTTAGAGTAGCTTAGAGCGCCTGTGTGGGGCCAGTAAGTTAGTGTAAGATTATTAAGTAATTTTAAGCTAGCATTTAAGCATTTTTTGTTAGTATGTAAGAGTTAATGATTAAGTAAATAAAATGCATTTAAAACTAAAACTAATGAGGAAAAGTGCTTTGCCCTAGCAATGGCCTTACGCGGTCCTGCGGCAGAATTATTACAAACAATCGATATCGAAAAGAATAGAGACTATATGGCTTTAGTGCAGGCTATCGAGAAACGTTTTGGGGATAGCCACATGCGGGAAGTTTACAAGGTTCAATTGCAAGGCCGTATGCAGCAACGAGGAGAAACACTGCAACAGCTGCAAGCAGACGTGAGTAGACTGGCACATTTCTCATATCCCACCGCAGGCCAAGAAATAATCGACGAAATGGCAAAGGACGCATTCATCGGGGGAATTGCAGATTTGAAGCTACAATCAGCAGTAAGGATGGCCGGGAAAAGAACCCTTGCTGAAGCACTTGCCTTCGCTCTGGCGATGGAAGCATCCAATCAGGCTTCCAAAGGAATGCATTTCGTAAGGGAAATAGTATCTGGTGAATGCTCCTGCTCAAAACCAACTACCATTCAACGAAATATCCCGCGGGAGAGACGAAGGATGCCCTGCTGGAACTGCGATAAAGTAGGACATTTGCAAGGGCATTGTAAAGAACCGGTACGACGAGAAGGCTGCCTGCACTGGGGTTACAGGCAAATAGAAAGAAAAACCGGCAGAAACGGCTACCAAGAAACCGGTCAAATTTCCAAAAGCCATCAGTTAGGAAATGTTTACTTCACGGGGCAGAAGTCTGTAGCAGGAGTCGACTCCAGGGTAATTATCCCAGTCTCACAGGTAAAACAATGCAACGAAAGCCTCCCAGCAGAAGTAGTCAGTGGTAAAGAAGCGAAACAACAGGCAACTATCCAAACGATCAGGACTGAGCCAATAGAGGGTTGGAGTATAGACGAAATCCGTTCCTCCCAACAGGCAGACAATGACATTGAGGAAAGACCAAGCTGGCAGCAGATATCAGATCGGAGCCAAACAGTGGGACTCGCTTTTTGTGCAAGATGGATTGCTGAAGAGAAAATGGGAAAGTGCAGATGGGACAACATCTCTTATGCAGCTAATAGTGCCACGGTCCAGAGTCAGCCAAGTACTCCGTGAAATACATGACGGAATCTCAGGAGGCCATTTGGGAATAAACAAGACGTTGGAAAAGGTAAGGGAACGTTTCTATTGGCTAAGCGCTAAACAAGATGTCGAGAATTGGTGCAAAAAGTGCATAAGATGTGCGGCTACTAAGGGTCCAAAAGTAAAGCCACATGGACAAATGCAACAATACAATGTCGGAGCACCTTTCGAACGAATAGCCATCGACATCGCTGGGCCGTTTCCCGAAACCTTTAATGGAAACCGATATACCCTCGTAGTCATGGATTACTTCAGTAAGTGGCCGAAAGTGTTTGCCATCCCAAATCAAGAGGCTAAGACCGTAGCCGAACAGATAGTCAAAAACTGGGTGAGCAGATTTGGGGTCCCAATATAGCTGCACTCTGATCAAGGGCGAAACTTTGAATCAAAAGTCTTCCAAGAAATATGTCAATATTTGGGAATAAGAAAGACAAGGACAACGCCACTACACCCTCAATCTGATGGAATGGTCGAGCGATTCAATCGGACCTTGAATGAGCATCTATCTGAGGTTGTCAGCAACTGCCAGCGGGATTGGGATCGACACATACCCCTCTTCTTAATGGCCTACCGAAACGCGGTCCATAGTTCAACAGGGCACACACCATCCGAGATCTTATTTGGTCAAACAATTCGGTTGCCAAGTGAAGCAAAATTCGGATCACCACCGACAGAGCCCAAAGAGGTGAACGACTACGTGAATGACTTGCGCAGCAGGATTCGTAAATTGCATGAAGACACCAGAGAAAAGATGAAGCTAGCAAGCAGCCGCATGAAGACTAGGTACGATATCAAGGCGAAATCTTCCGGTTTCAATGAAGGAGATCTGGTCTGGCTGTATAATCCTCAGCGTAAGAAAGGCAAGTCACCAAAATTGCAACAGGACTGGGAAGGTCCATACAATGTGATAACCCGCATTAATGACGTTGTCTACCGGATCCAGCGTGGGGATCGAGGAAAATTGAAAGTGGTCCATTTGGATAGAATGTGTCATTTCAACGGGATGCTGAATGACGAAGTAGTTCGGGATGAACAACTGTAGAGAGGGAGCAATGTTATAACCACTTAAATGTAAGCAGCGACATCTAGATTCACAGAGCAGAAAATGTCGATACTCGAAGACCAGAAGATTTCGATACTTGAATAACGAAGTCTCGACTAGAGAGTGGAATCGAATTTTCTAGCAAATTGGAAATTGTATGGAACGCTGGATGGCGAGGATTGTTCTCGAAGTATGTCATTCGAGTATAAATACCAGCATCCCCAAGATATGCAAATCAGTTCTAAAGTGAAATTTGAAGTGTTAATTAGGAGAAGTGATTAAGTGGTTTAAGTAAAAGATAAGAAAAGTATAAGCGGTTGAGAAATTGGATTGTACTGAGAGAAACAATTAAATAGTAAATTGTAACTGGACTGAATAAAGCGATTTCTATTGAAAAGAATAAGTTCTATCATTTGTACCCACACAAACATTTTACATTATGTATATATACGAGTACATCGTATGTCTATGTTTGTGTAAGATGTAAGTAGGTTAAGTAGGTTAAGATTTATTTTTAGGTAGTCTGTAAGTTTTTAGTTTTAAGTTTTATAATAAAATTAAAATCAAAATAGGCCATATACTAAGTTTTTTCTATTTAAAACCGTTTTCAAAAATATGGAAGAACAGAAGAACATTCTCCAGAACAGTCTGGAACAAAAAATGGACGAGCAGAAGAGCAGCATTGAACAAAAATTCAACGAACAAACCAACAATCTGCACGGTCTTCAACAGAAAATGGATGAACAAAAGAATAATCTGGAAGAACAAAAGAACATTCTCCAGCAAAAATTCGAAGAAATCGATGATAAATTTGAAAGAATAGAGAAGAACGTTGATGACAAATTTGATAGAATAGAGAAGAACGTTGATGACAAATTTGATACAATAGAGAAGAATGTTGGCGAAAAATTCGAAGAAATGGACAGCAAAGTTCAGCAGCTGGCAAAAGAGCACGACATAGTGCGAAAAAAAAAACTGCGAGAATGTTCTTTAAGCGGTCCAAGGAGAAAAGAGTTGAAGCCTCCCTCATTCGATGGCCAGACCTCATGGTCTACTTATAAGAAATGGCTGCCTGTGCAAACGACTGGGACAATGAGGATGTCCATATGCTAAGTTTTTCTTAACAAATATTTTTTCTTAGCCTTAAGTATTCAATATAAATAGTTCTAAGCAAAATGTAAATAAAGTCGAAAGACATAGTTATAAGTATTTAGAGTAGCTTAGAGCGCCTGTGTGGGGCCAGTAAGTTAGTGTAAGATTATTAAGTAATTTTAAGCTAGCTTTTAAGCATTTTTTGTTAGTATGTAAGAGTTAATGATTAAGTAAATAAAATGCATTTAAAACTAAAACTAATGAGGAAAAGTGCTTTGCCCTAGCAATGGCCTTACGCGGTCCTGCGGCAGAATTATTACAAACAATCGATATCGAAAAGAATAGAGACTATATGGCTTTAGTGCAGGCTATCGAGAAACGTTTTGGGGATAGCCACATGCGGGAAGTTTACAAGGTTCAATTGCAAGGCCGTATGTAGCAACGAGGAGAAACACTGCAACAGCTGCAAGCAGACGTGAGTAGACTGGCACATTTGTCATATCCCACCGCAGGCCAAGAAATAATCGACGAAATGGCAAAGGACGCATTCATCGGGGGAATTGCAGATTTGAAGCTACAATCAGCAGTAAGGATGGCCGGGAAAAGAACCCTTGCTGAAGCACTTGCCTTCGCTCTGGCGATGGAAGCATCCAATCAGGCTTCCAAAGGAATGCATTTCGTAAGGGAAATAGTATCTGGTGAATGCTCCTGCTCAAAACCAACTACCATTCAACGAAATATCCCGCGGGAGAGACGAAGGATGCCCTGCTGGAACTGCGATAAAGTAGGACATTTGCAAGGGCATTGTAAAGAACCGGTACGACGAGAAGGCTGCCTGCACTGGGGTTACAGGCAAATAGAAAGAAAAACCGGCAGAAACGGCTACCAAGAAACCGGTCAAATTTCCAAAAGCCATCAGTTAGGAAATGTTTACTTCACGGGGCAGAAGTCTGTAGCAGGAGTCGACTCCAGGGTAATTATCCCAGTCTCACAGGTAAAACAATGCAACGAAAGCCTCCCAGCAGAAGTAGTCAGTGGTAAAGAAGCGAAACAACAGGCAACTATCCAAACGATCAGGACTGAGCCAATAGAGGGTTGGAGTATAGACGAAATCCGTTCCTCCCAACAGGCAGACAATGACATTGAGGAAAGACCAAGCTGGCAGCAGATATCAGATCGGAGCCAAACAGTGGGACTCGCTTTTTGTGCAAGATGGATTGCTGAAGAGAAAATGGGAAAGTGCAGATGGGACAACATCTCTTATGCAGCTAATAGTGCCACGGTCCAGAGTCAGCCAAGTACTCCGTGAAATACATGACGGAATCTCAGGAGGCCATTTGGGAATAAACAAGACGTTGGAAAAGGTAAGGGAACGTTTCTATTGGCTAAGCGCTAAACAAGATGTCGAGAATTGGTGCAAAAAGTGCATAAGATGTGCGGCTACTAAGGGTCCAAAAGTAAAGCCACATGGACAAATGCAACAATACAATGTCGGAGCACCTTTCGAACGAATAGCCATCGACATCGCTGGGCCGTTTCCCGAAACCTTTAATGGAAACCGATATACCCTCGTAGTCATGGATTACTTCAGTAAGTGGCCGGAAGTGTTTGCCATCCCAAATCAAGAGGCTAAGACCGTAGCCGAACAGATAGTCAAAAACTGGGTGAGCAGATTTGGGGTCCCAATATAGCTGCACTCTGATCAAGGGCGAAACTTTGAATCAAAAGTCTTCCAAGAAATATGTCAATATTTGGGAATAAGAAAGACAAGGACAACGCCACTACACCCTCAATCTGATGGAATGGTCGAGCGATTCAATCGGACCTTGAATGAGCATCTATCTAAGGTTGTCAGCAACTGCCAGCGGGATTGGGATCGACACATACCCCTCTTCTTAATGGCCTACCGAAACGCGGTCCATAGTTCAACAGGGCACACACCATCCGAGATCTTATTTGGTCAAACAATTCGGTTGCCAAGTGAAGCAAAATTCGGATCACCACCGACAGTGCCCAAAGAGGTGAACGACTACGTGAATGACTTGCGCAGCAGGATTCGTAAATTGCATGAAGACACCAGAGAAAAGATGAAGCTAGCAAGCAGCCGCATGAAGACTAGGTACGATATCAAGGCGTAATCTTCCGGTTTCAATGAAGGAGATCTGGTCTGGCTGTATAATCCTCAGCGTAAGAAAGGCAAGTCACCAAAATTGCAACAGGACTGGGAAGGTCCATACATAATGACGTTGTCTACCGGATCCAGCGTGGGGATCGAGGAAAATTGAAAGTGGTCCATTTGGATAGAATGTGTCATTTCAACGGGATGCTGAATGACGAAGTAGTTCGGGATGAACAACTGTAGAGAGGGAGCAATGTTATAACCACTTAAATGTAAGCAGCGACATCTAGATTCACAGAGCAGAAAATGTCGATACTCGAAGACCAGAAGATTTCGATACTTGTATAACGAAGTCTCGACTAGAGAGTGGAATCGAATTTTCTAGCAAATTGGAAATTGTATGGGACGCTGGATGGCGAGGATTGTTCTCGAAGTATGTCATTCGAGTATAAATACCAGCATCCCCAAGATATGCAAATCAGTTCTAAAGTGAAATTTGAAGTGTTAATTAGGAGAAGTGATTAAGTGGTTTAAGTAAAAGATAAGAAAAGTATAAGCGGTTGAGAAATTGGATTGTACTGAGAGAAGCAATTAAATAGTAAATTGTAACTGGACTGAATAAAGCGATTTCTATTGAAAAGAATAAGTTCTATCATTTGTACCCACACAAACATTTTACATTATGTATATATACGAGTACATCGTATGTCTATGTTTGTGTAAGATGTAAGTAGGTTAAGTAGGTTAAGATTTATTTTTAGGTAGTCTGTAAGTTTTTAGTTTTAAGTTTTATAATAAAATTAAAATCAAAATAGGCCATATACTAAGTTTTTTCTATTTAAAACCGTTTTCAAAAATATGGAAGAACAGAAGAACATTCTCCAGAACAGTCTGGAACAAAAAATGGACGAGCAGAAGAGCAGCATTGAACAAAAATTCAACGAACAAACCAACAATCTGCACGGTCTTCAACAGAAAATGGATGAACAAAAGAATAATCTGGAAGAACAAAAGAACATTCTCCAGCAAAAATTCGAAGAAATCGATGATAAATTTGAAAGAATAGAGAAGAACGTTGATGACAAATTTGATAGAATAGAGAAGAACGTTGATGACAAATTTGATACAATAGAGAAGAATGTTGGCGAAAAATTCGAAGAAATGGACAGCAAAGTTCAGCAGCTGGCAAAAGAGCACGACACAGTGCGAAAAAAAAAAACTGCGAGAATGTTCTTTAAGCGGTCCAAGGAGAAAAGAGTTGAAGCCTCCCTCATTCGATGGCCAGACCTCATGGTCTACTTATAAGAAATGGCTGCCTGTGCAAACGACTGGGACAATGAGGATGTCCATATGCTAAGTTTTTCTTAACAAATATTTTTTCTTAGCCTTAAGTATTCAATATAAATAGTTCTAAGCAAAATGTAAATAAAGTCGAAAGACATAGTTATAAGTATTTAGAGTAGCTTAGAGCGCCTGTGTGGGGCCAGTAAGTTAGTGTAAGATTATTAAGTAATTTTAAGCTAGCATTTAAGCATTTTTTGTTAGTATGTAAGAGTTAATGATTAAGTAAATAAAATGCATTTAAAACTAAAACTAATGAGGAAAAGTGCTTTGCCCTAGCAATGGCCTTACGCGGTCCTGCGGCAGAATTATTACAAACAATCGATATCGAAAAGAATAGAGACTATATGGCTTTAGTGCAGGCTATCGAGAAACGTTTTGGGGATAGCCACATGCGGGAAGTTTACAAGGTTCAATTGCAAGGCCGTATGCAGCAACGAGGAGAAACACTGCAACAGCTCCAAGCAGACGTGAGTAGACTGGCACATTTGTCATATCCCACCGCAGGCCAAGAAATAATCGACGAAATGGCAAAGGACGCATTCATCGGGGGAATTGGAGATTTGAAGCTACAATCAGCAGTAAGGATGGCCGGGAAAAGAACCTTTGCTGAAGCACTTGCCTTCGCTCTGGCGATGGAAGCATCCAATCAGGCTTCCAAAGGAATGCATTTCGTAAGGGAAATAGTATCTGGTGAATGCTCCTGCTCAAAACCAACTACCATTCAACGAAATATCCCGCGGGAGAGACGAAGGATGCCCTGCTGGAACTGCGATAAAGTAGGACATTTGCAAGGGCATTGTAAAGAACCGGTACGACGAGAAGGCTGCCTGCACTGGGGTTACAGGCAAATAGAAAGAAAAACCGGCAGAAACGGCTACCAAGAAACCGGTCAAATTTCCAAAAGCCATCAGTTAGGAAATGTTTACTTCACGGGGCAGAAGTCTGTAGCAGGAGTCGACTCCAGGGTAATTATCCCAGTCTCACAGGTAAAACAATGCAACGAAAGCCTCCCAGCAGAAGTAGTCAGTGGTAAAGAAGCGAAACAACAGGCAACTATCCAAACGATCAGGACTGAGCCAATAGAGGGTTGGAGTATAGACGAAATCCGTTCCTCCCAACAGGCAGACAATGACATTGAGGAAAGACCAAGCTGGCAGCAGATATCAGATCGGAGCCAAACAGTGGGACTCGCTTTTTGTGCAAGATGGATTGCTGAAGAGAAAATGGGAAAGTGCAGATGGGACAACATCTCTTATGCAGCTAATAGTGCCACGGTCCAGAGTCAGCCAAGTACTCCGTGAAATACATGACGGAATCTCAGGAGGCCATTTGGGAATAAACAAGACGTTGGAAAAGGTAAGGGAACGTTTCTATTGGCTAAGCGCTAAACAAGATGTCGAGAATTGGTGCAAAAAGTGCATAAGATGTGCGGCTACTAAGGGTCCAAAAGTAAAGCCACATGGACAAATGCAACAATACAATGTCGGAGCACCTTTCGAACGAATAGCCATCGACATCGCTGGGCCGTTTCCCGAAACCTTTAATGGAAACCGATATACCCTCGTAGTCATGGATTACTTCAGTAAGTGGCCGAAAGTGTTTGCCATCCCAAATCAAGAGGCTAAGACCGTAGCCGAACAGATAGTCAAAAACTGGGTGAGCAGATTTGGGGTCCCAATATAGCTGCACTCTGATCAAGGGCGAAACTTTGAATCAAAAGTCTTCCAAGAAATATGTCAATATTTGGGAATAAGAAAGACAAGGACAACGCCACTACACCCTCAATCTGATGGAATGGTCGAGCGATTCAATCGGACCTTGAATGAGCATCTATCTAAGGTTGTCAGCAACTGCCAGCGGGATTGGGATCGACACATACCCCTCTTCTTAATGGCCTACCGAAACGCGGTCCATAGTTCAACAGGGCACACACCATCCGAGATCTTATTTGGTCAAACAATTCGGTTGCCAAGTGAAGCAAAATTCGGATCACCACCGACAGTGCCCAAAGAGGTGAACGACTACGTGAATGACTTGCGCAGCAGGATTCGTAAATTGCATGAAGACACCAGAGAAAAGATGAAGCTAGCAAGCAGCCGCATGAAGACTAGGTACGATATCAAGGCGAAATCTTCCGGTTTCAATGAAGGAGATCTGGTCTGGCTGTATAATCCTCAGCGTAAGAAAGGCAAGTCACCAAAATTGCAACAGGACTGGGAAGGTCCATACAATGTGATAACCCGCATTAATGACGTTGTCTACCGGATCCAGCGTGGGGATCGAGGAAAATTGAAAGTGGTCCATTTGGATAGAATGTGTCATTTCAACGGGATGCTGAATGACGAAGTAGTTCGGGATGAACAACTGTAGAGAGGGAGCAATGTTATAACCACTTAAATGTAAGCAGCGACATCTAGATTCACAGAGCAGAAAATGTCGATACTCGAAGACCAGAAGATTTCGATACTTGAATAACGAAGTCTCGACTAGAGAGTGGAATCGAATTTTCTAGCAAATTGGAAATTGTATGGAACGCTGGATGGCGAGGATTGTTCTCGAAGTATGTCATTCGAGTATAAATACCAGCATCCCCAAGGTATGCAAATCAGTTCTATAGTGAAATTTGAAGTGTTAATTAGGAGAAGTGATTAAGTGGTTTAAGTAAAAGATAAGAAAAGTATAAGCGGTTGAGAAATTGGATTGTACTGAGAGAAACAATTAAATAGTAAATTGTAACTGGACTGAATAAAGCGATTTCTATTGAAAAGAATAAGTTCTATCATTTGTACCCACACAAACATTTTACATTATGTATATATACGAGTACATCGTATGTCTATGTTTGTGTAAGATGTAAGTAGGTTAAGTAGGTTAAGATTTATTTTTAGGTAGTCTGTAAGTTTTTAGTTTTAAGTTTTATAATAAAATTAAAATCAAAATAGGCCATATACTAAGTTTTTTCTATTTAAAACCGTTTTCAAAAATATGGAAGAACAGAAGAACATTCTCCAGAACAGTCTGGAACAAAAAATGGACGAGCAGAAGAGCAGCATTGAACAAAAATTCAACGAACAAACCAACAATCTGCACGGTCTTCAACAGAAAATGGATGAACAAAAGAATAATCTGGAAGAACAAAAGAACATTCTCCAGCAAAAATTCGAAGAAATCGATGATAAATTTGAAAGAATAGAGAAGAACGTTGATGACAAATTTGATAGAATAGAGAAGAACGTTGATGACAAATTTGATACAATAGAGAAGAATGTTGGCGAAAAATTCGAAGAAATGGACAGCAAAGTTCAGCAGCTGGCAAAAGAGCACGACACAGTGCGAAAAAAAAAAACTGCGAGAATGTTCTTTAAGCGGTCCAAGGAGAAAAGAGTTGAAGCCTCCCTCATTCGATGGCCAGACCTCATGGTCTACTTATAAGAAATGGCTGCCTGTGCAAACGACTGGGACAATGAGGATGTCCATATGCTAAGTTTTTCTTAACAAATATTTTTTCTTAGCCTTAAGTATTCAATATAAATAGTTCTAAGCAAAATGTAAATAAAGTCGAAAGACATAGTTATAAGTATTTAGAGTAGCTTAGAGCGCCTGTGTGGGGCCAGTAAGTTAGTGTAAGATTATTAAGTAATTTTAAGCTAGCATTTAAGCATTTTTTGTTAGTATGTAAGAGTTAATGATTAAGTAAATAAAATGCATTTAAAACTAAAACTAATGAGGAAAAGTGCTTTGCCCTAGCAATGGCCTTACGCGGTCCTGCGGCAGAATTATTACAAACAATCGATATCGAAAAGAATAGAGACTATATGGCTTTAGTGCAGGCTATCGAGAAACGTTTTGGGGATAGCCACATGCGGGAAGTTTACAAGGTTCAATTGCAAGGCCGTATGCAGCAACGAGGAGAAACACTGCAACAGCTCCAAGCAGACGTGAGTAGACTGGCACATTTGTCATATCCCACCGCAGGCCAAGAAATAATCGACGAAATGGCAAAGGACGCATTCATCGGGGGAATTGGAGATTTGAAGCTACAATCAGCAGTAAGGATGGCCGGGAAAAGAACCCTTGCTGAAGCACTTGCCTTCGCTCTGGCGATGGAAGCATCCAATCAGGCTTCCAAAGGAATGCATTTCGTAAGGGAAATAGTATCTGGTGAATGCTCCTGCTCAAAACCAACTACCATTCAACGAAATATCCCGCGGGAGAGACGAAGGATGCCCTGCTGGAACTGCGATAAAGTAGGACATTTGCAAGGGCATTGTAAAGAACCGGTACGACGAGAAGGCTGCCTGCACTGGGGTTACAGGCGAATAGAAAGAAAAACCGGCAGAAACGGCTACCAAGAAACCGGTCAAATTTCCAAAAGCCATCAGTTAGGAAATGTTTACTTCACGGGGCAGAAGTCTGTAGCAGGAGTCGACTCCAGGGTAATTATCCCAGTCTCACAGGTAAAACAATGCAACGAAAGCCTCCCAGCAGAAGTAGTCAGTGGTAAAGAAGCGAAACAACAGGCAACTATCCAAACGATCAGGACTGAGCCAATAGAGGGTTGGAGTATAGACGAAATCCGTTCCTCCCAACAGGCAGACAATGACATTGAGGAAAGACCAAGCTGGCAGCAGATATCAGATCGGAGCCAAACAGTGGGATTCGCTTTTTGTGCAAGATGGATTGCTGAAGAGAAAATGGGAAAGTGCAGATGGGACAACATCTCTTATGCAGCTAATAGTGCCACGGTCCAGAGTCAGCCAAGTACTCCGTGAAATACATGACGGAATCTCAGGAGGCCATTTGGGAATAAACAAGACGTTGGAAAAGGTAAGGGAACGTTTCTATTGGCTAAGCGCTAAACAAGATGTCGAGAATTGGTGCAAAAAGTGCATAAGATGTGCGGCTACTAAGGGTCCAAAAGTAAAGCCACATGGACAAATGCAACAATACAATGTCGGAGCACCTTTCGAACGAATAGCCATCGACATCGCTGGGCCGTTTCCCGAAACCTTTAATGGAAACCGATATACCCTCGTAGTCATGGATTACTTCAGTAAGTGGCCGAAAGTGTTTGCCATCCCAAATCAAGAGGCTAAGACCGTAGCCGAACAGATAGTCAAAAACTGGGTGAGCAGATTTGGGGTCCCAATATAGCTGCACTCTGATCAAGGGCGAAACTTTGAATCAAAAGTCTTCCAAGAAATATGTCAATATTTGGGAATAAGAAAGACAAGGACAACGCCACTACACCCTCAATCTGATGGAATGGTCGAGCGATTCAATCGGACCTTGAATGAGCATCTATCTAAGGTTGTCAGCAACTGCCAGCGGGATTGGGATCGACACATACCCCTCTTCTTAATGGCCTACCGAAACGCGGTCCATAGTTCAACAGGGCACACACCATCCGAGATCTTATTTGGTCAAACAATTCGGTTGCCAAGTGAAGCAAAATTCGGATCACCACCGACAGTGCCCAAAGAGGTGAACGACTACGTGAATGACTTGCGCAGCAGGATTCGTAAATTGCATGAAGACACCAGAGAAAAGATGAAGCTAGCAAGCAGCCGCATGAAGACTAGGTACGATATCAAGGCGAAATCTTCCGGTTTCAATGAAGGAGATCTGGTCTGGCTGTATAATCCTCAGCGTAAGAAAGGCAAGTCACCAAAATTGCAACAGGACTGGGAAGGTCCATACAAGGTGATAACCCGCATTAATGACGTTGTCTACCGGATCCAGCGTGGGGATCGAGGAAAATTGAAAGTGGTTCATTTGGATGGAATGTGTCATTTCAACGGGATGCTGAATGACGAAGTAGTTCGGGATGAACAACTGTAGAGAGGGAGCAATGTTATAACCACTTAAATGTAAGCAGCGACATCTAGATTCACAGAGCAGAAAATGTCGATACTCGAAGACCAGAAGATTTCGATACTTGAATAACGAAGTCTCGACTAGAGAGTGGAATCGAATTTTCTAGCAAATTGGAAATTGTATGGGACGCTGGATGGCGAGGATTGTTCTCGAAGTATGTCATTCGAGTATAAATACCAGCATCCCCAAGGTATGCAAATCAGTTCTAAAGTGAAATTTGAAGTGTTAATTAGGAGAAGTGATTAAGTGGTTTAAGTAAAAGATAAAATAAGATAAAATTAAAATCAAAATAGGCCATATACTAAGTTTTTTCTATTTAAAACCGTTTTCTTAGTTTAAGCTGTATTGTCCTAACTATAAGAATAAGAACAAACCCTGTCAAAACGTCGAAAGACATAATTTAAGTGTTAGGTTTAACTTAGAGTGCCCGCATGGGGCCAGTAAGTTAGAATAAGATAATTTTAAGTTAATTAAGCTAATTTTTAAGCGTTTTTTTGTATAGCTTGTAAGTGTTAAGTAATTCAACATAATAAAAATGCATATAAACTGAAACTGAAGTACTAGGTTCCAGTCCCAGGTCGTATGGCGAAAAGAGCAAACAAAAATGTTTAATGCCACCACCCTTTCGGCAGGGAATGGCAAACGTTTGAACTAAAAATGGAGAGTTTTACCTATTTAAAAAAAATTCTTATTCTCTCACCCTTTGTAGTAGGCAGGAAACACTCCTGTATCTCAAGGGCTGTTTTGCAATTGCAAAATTGAGAAAAACGGTCTCACAATGAAATATTTTGAAAAGATAAAATAAAAATTCGGCGGCTTGAAGGTGACACACGGCGTTTAAATTTACAATATTTAATAAGTGAAAGCCTATACTGACGAACTGTAGTTCTGACGAATATGTCAGAGCAAACTAATATGAGATCGTTTATGCAAGTTTTATAGCCACTCCCATATTATTATCAGGTTGTATTAGTTTTGACCTGTTCATCAGAGTTCGTTAGGATATGCATGGGCTATTGAATTCACCTAATAAAGGACTTTTCAATAAATAGTTACCTTTTGAATAGGTACACCGACTTTTTGGCACTTGGCAAACAATTTTTCGACAAATTAGTTATGTGAAGAACCGAAGCCTTGTTAGTATCCAGAATTAAACAATTTGGGACTAAAAAAATCCATTAATGATCGCGTAGAAGCGTTTATATCTACAGTGTGTAACTGGACCTTATTTCTTCAAAAATAAAGAAGGTATGCCATTGCGGATGTCGTTTTCCCAAATAATGATTAAAATTGGAAACCGAGTTCATGCGATTTAACACGTGTTCTTTCTTTTGACCATGTGACATGGAAGGTTTTTGGCAACACTCGCAACATACGAGTACTTGTTGTTATCCATAAAATTTAGTCACAAATGTGCCAAAATGTAATGAAGAATTTTATTAAAAAAGCGTGACTGTGGAACAAATGTCGTGAAGATGATTTGCCTGATGTTGTATTTTGTTATTAGTGGCTACTCCAAAATAGATTTAAATAAACAATTTTGTAATTAATTTTTGTTTTGTGTTTTCATCTTTTCCAGATAGTTGCAAACAAGCTAAGGTTATTCCCATGCCTTAAAAAGTTGATATCCCCAGCTCAATCTCTTTTACGTAAGCAGAATAGTAACGCAACAGTATGGTAACCGTATTTATGATATAAGAAGATAATTGATCCGAATAGCGTCACAATACTATAGGTATTTGCTTGATTTTTCGATGGCTTTTGACCATATTAACCATGCAATTTCTTGTGAAAATTAATATCTTTTTTTGGGTTCGGTACTAGTGCGACTCGGCTTATAAAAAACAAAGTATACAATCGCGGCCTAAAGTCTATTGGGTGATGTTCCTTAAGGTTTGACACTAGGTCCCTTTTTAATCTGTTTGTACATTGACGATGTTCCTAGCATGTGTACTGATGTATCTTTTCACTAACATACCTATACCTATCTAGATTTATTTATTTAAACCAATTGGCTAAATTGAATATTACATTATCAGAATAGACGAGTGTCTTTTAAAAACGTCGCTATGAGCAATAGGCTTCCAATAAATTTAAATAAATCACAATCCATAGTGATATCTAAAGGGTACGTTAATACGTACAAAGAATATGCTCGCCTTGCAAATAACAAATTACATTTTGTGGATAAGGCCTTGGTTTCAAAATAAATTTAACTCTTTCTGCCTGCGATCACATAATGAGCACTATTGGCAGATTTTATGGTTGTCTTCATAAACTCTGATTTCTCTCTAGTTTTATGCCCGTAGATAAAAACTTTGCTCGTCCCTCTTATGTGCACCATACTATTCGATACTATTAAATATTCAAAAGACTGCATTTTATGAATTCTTTAAGAACTGCGATATAATCCATTGTTTTAACTAAATTCATCTCGCCTATTCCTTGACTATGCTGCCAGACTTTGGAACTCTGTACTAATTTTAATAAAACATATAGGTAAAATTTTAATAGGTCTTATCGTTGGAATTTTATAAGAATCATTGATCTGTTAAAACCGTCCACTTTAAATGCTGTTGAATTTAAATTTTAATAAAACTAACTACCTATTGTGTTTTCTTTAAATTTTAACTATTTTGTTTAATCGCAAAATGAAACATGGTGTTTAAATAAGTGGTCCCATTTCTTTTGAAATGTTATATTTAAATATTTAGTCAAAATAAAGGGATTCCAATATTTTTTTTAAAATTTATTGGTCTAACTTACGAAATTCCATTTAAAAACCAGAGAAAAATCTCTTAATTTAGAGTTCTATGCAGAGAACTGGTTTTATAGTCTCCTATAACTCTCTTTGTAAAGATCAATGTATTCCTCAATTCCTTCGTCGTACATAGGCAACATGGAGCTATTATTCGTTACCTGAGCTCCTCTTGTAAGCCACTGTGTGTATATGACTAATATTGCCTCTGCTGGTACACGCTACCACTCACTATATGTATCTATAGGTAACCATCGTCGCCGTCGCGTCGTCGTCTGTTAGGAAAGAAGCGACCAACTAGTCTAAGCAAGTTGGGATGATGATCGGTTGAGATACTGTTTGGTGTCGTGAATCTTTTTAATTTTTTCCTGTGAAATTGAATTACCCAAACCATAGTTGAATTTTTTTTATTCTATTCTTTTCATCAATGTAAATTAAAATATCTGATCTATGTGGAAAGTTCAAAAGTTTTAAGAAAATAAGGAAATTCCATAAAATACTAAGTGAATTTATACAATAGTAATACAACAAAAAAAAGACCAAATTTAATTGCTGGATTGAGCTGGCTCCCTCCGGCGAAGAGCACAACCAAAAAGTATCTCAAATTGTTTTTCGACCATTCTGCAGTGGGATTAGTGAGTGACGCACACCAGTGAAATAAGTCTGCCGCATTTGGCTTGGTATTTGTGGTTTGTTTACAAAAATTTCCCATTGAACTAGATTGCATTTGCAACGTGAATCTGAAGAGTTTATTAAGAAAGAGATACTCAGCAGTCGTTAACCGTGAGATAGCTACAGCACGTGCAAGGTGCGAGCAGATAGGTATCAACATACCTCAGTTCGTAATCATCATTATTGTCGTAAACACGGAGATATAACAATAGGTACACTGGCCAATTCAGCGGTAGTCAACGGTCGTAGGAAGATGGGCACACGTGTACCACCACCGACGCCTCTCTGCGACAAGGCGATGGCTGGCATACCACAGCTGATCGACGATCTTCAGCGCCTGTCCGAAGATCAAGACAGTGCCGATGTGGTTTTCCTCCTAGGGCGCGAAGAGGAGCGCGTCTACGCACATCGCATACTACTAATGGCCAGGTAATGTAATATGTTAATTATTTTCAGTCGGGCGTGTAATATGGGGCAGTTACGTTAAGTTTCATGCCAGTGCCGATCGCCCGGCATGCTTGCGGTTAATCATCATAAATGATAATTGCGACATATTTCAGTAGGAAATGGATATACATATACATAGGTATGGGTTAATGGTATCTAGTGATTAATTGCAAATTATTGTTTATGAGAACTGAGACTGAGCTTTTGCGGTAATGCAATATTTGCGGTTAGGATAATTATTTATATAAAATAAAAAATATACATAGGTATATTACATTATGTATCTATGCATTTTTTTTTCTTTTTCTAGAGGCTTTATAAGTTAATTTGTTGTATAGGGTCCGCCATCTAACGTTTTTTTTTTCAACTAGTGCTTATTTCGTGAATGGTAACACTTAGCTCATGTCTGATTCGACAGATAATTAGTTTCATCCTTCCGCTGAACGAATATGGTTGTGTATACGCTTGAACAACGCTGGGAACGTGGGCCTGCGATCGACTTAGAGAAGATGCCGATTTTGCCAAAAAAATCATCTTTTCATATGAAGCTCATTTTGATCTTGGCGGGTATGTAAACAAGCAAAATTGTCGCATTTGGGGCACAGAAAACTCGCACGCATACATTGAAAAGCCGATACACCCAAAATGAGTCACTGTTTGGTGCGGATTTTGGTCCAGAGGCATAATTGGGCCATTTTTCTTTTTTTTGGCCGTTACAGTCAATGGCGATCGTTATCGGGCCATGTTGAACGAATTTTTGTTCACAAAAATTTAAGAGGAGGATATTGGCAACATTTGGTTTCAACAGGACAGAGACAATTGACGCTTTAAAGGACAATATTCGTGAAGCCTTGGTGAAATACAGCTGCACACAATCGATAATGTGCTTAAAAATTGGACCGATCGTGTAGGCTACTGCATGGCCAGCCGAGGCAGCCATTTGAATGAAATTATTTTCCATTATTAACCGGAAGGATTGTACTTTCAAATAAAAAAACAAATTTGAGAAAATGTTCAGTAGTTTTTTTTATAGCATTTTCAAAAAAAAATTTTTTTTTGGCGGACCCTATATTACGAATAGCTACATTTGTTAGGTCTTGTATCATGGATTTGTTGTCGGATACATGTAACAACTTTAGATTCGGGTTAAAAATTTTATGAAGCAAAGGTTTAGTGTTTTTTTTTAATATAAATACTTAAATATTTTTTTTTTTTCCTAACATTTGAAATTTACACATAGAGCCTATTTTTACGGACTAAAACTTTAGCAAAATACAAAAAATTTTAATACGTACGATTTATATAAAAATAAAAATTTATTTAAAATAACAGTTATCAATGTAATTTTTCTCAGGTTGGTGACTCTTGGAGGGTTTAAGACTGATCTCAAGCCGCCTTTTATGCTTAACAATTTATAAAACTAAGATTAATACTGCTCTCGGTGTTCGGTCTCCTTTTCTTCGAAGATTCGAAAACCCTCTTAGCTGAAGCATTTACGCCCATTTGCTTAAAAAGGCGGGATGCTGGTCATTGCAATAAGAATTTAAGACCCTAGCTGTTTGGACAAATCGAAGAAGTAAAGGTTTTGTGAATATTTTTTTATTTTGGCCTTTTGTACTTTCTGCTCCAGTACAAGATTGAACACACCATCGCGTATCCTTTTTGAAATCCATTGCTTGTTTGGAATAAATCGGAGTTTCTGTTTCGAACTGGCTGCACGGTGCATTTTAAATTCTTGAGTGTGGTATGATAGGAATTAGCTTTCCTGGTGCGAATGTTGTCATATGCGGCTTTCAAGGCGATAAAGAAATAATTATTATCGACTTGATCCATACTTTGTCGATCACTCATTACGCGTAGTGTGAAGATTTGGTCTATGATTGTTTCCCCGGGCTAGAAAACACACCAGCTGATGAGTGTGGTGCAATATGACTTTTGTCCTTCATATACTGGATGGGGTCATGTAGGCAGCATTACGCAGGTATATGGCTCGCTAGTTCCTGTAAATTAAGGAATTGCATTTCTTGAAGGTAGTGGAAAATGTACTCGTAGCTGTATTTCAAAATTTTGCAGATGATCATCGCTAGGAGCCATGAAGCCCCCTATTTTGCTATAGATAATACAGCCTCATTGGTAGAGGTGTCAGCATATATGTACATATCTAGGAAGCTTCCATTGTATTGTAGAACTTCCCTGTATGCGCAGCGCAGGGGCCATCGTGATTTGAACTCGATAATCTTCCCGTGACAGCTGCCAAAACATATCATTTTCTCAATGACCAATTTCTCACTACGATTCTGCATCCTTTTATTTGCATTCTGTCGTTTGCATTTGCCGTCAGCTCTAAAAGATGTCGCAATTTTTCCTTTTCTGTATAACCATCGAGCACAGTTTTAAAGGTTTTTTATTAGCACCTGCTGTGTAGAATTTGTATACGTTTCAAGTGCGTAGTCGCATGCTTATTGACATTTTGAGTAGTGATTTTATTATAGGGGAATCATTCACATACGAAAATAGTGTCTCGCTCATATCGGTCTTTTTTCTGTGGTAAGAATGTTAACGTTACAACCCTCAATCTCACACCCGTGGAATGATGGGTCTGTTAAAACCGATGAGAGCATACCAATACTCAGATGTGAACGCTATCGTTGAAGTAGGAAACTCACCTACAACTGTCCCTTTTTCAAGGCTCTGAACTTATTAGGCTCAAGCTCCGAACATGTCAAGCTATTTTAAACAAGGCCTTAATTGCGGTATTACCATCTATGAAGTTTGTAAGTTTAGAAAGTCGTGCCCCGGTAGAAGGCGACCTGTATCCGATGAATATAATTTTTGCAGATAATATAAACATATTTGCTACTTTACAACAGCAGGTATTGAAAGACTAACGCGAGTCAATGCCTAACTTATGCTTACGGAATCCAACCGTAACAATACAACACTTAGAGGCATATGACTTATTAGTGATATGTACTCGTATATCCAATGCTGTCAGCGGCGAAAATACTCGTAATTTTATGTATGCAAAATCTTTTAGCCATTATATTGTAGTTAGGTAAAAATCGAGAAATTAGATATTTTTGTGAATACTGCCTTTAAAATACATTATACAAATAATTTTTTATTCTTTTAAAAATTATGTAGGTTTAGTGTTTTAAGAAATTTTCTGAAATTGAATAAGTAACATTAAAATGTGCAAAAATCGGATGTCAATTTGTTAACTAGATATCGAGATAACGCGCAAGACAATACCTGGGTTGCTATTTAAGTTTTGAGATATGACAATACCGGTGTAGATACGTCAAATCCAACATCAGTATAGTAAAGTTTGACGTCTTTAATGGTATACGTGCTCATAGAGTTTTGTCATAGGAGTGTTATTTGCGTTTTTACAGAGACTTGCTAAATTCATCTCAACTAATAAATGGAATTAACTCGCGAGCAATATCGTGCTATGATTCTTTATGATTTTCGTCATGTATTAACTCAACAACAGTGTGCCGATCTACTAGATTCAACTTTTGGTGATGAAGCACCATCCCAAGCCACCGAGTTTCGCTGTTTTTTTCAAATTCAATCGTGGTCGTCGTTCGATCCTGGACGAATTTATTGAAGGTCGTCCAAATTCAATTGTTGTACCAGAAAACATTAATGCTGTGTGAGAACTGATAATGCAAGATCGTCATGTGACTACATTTAAAAATATTTCTTCGCTTTGGATACCCCATAATTTAACGCTCAAGTCCAAATAAATGTAAGAAAAATTCGATTTCAATGCTTCAAAAGACGTCTATAACATAGTGACAGGGGACGAATCATTGATCTACTCATATAAACCCGAAACTAAACAGCTGTCAACTGTATGGGTCTTTCAAGACGAGCGAAATCCAACATAAGTTATTCGAGCGCGAAGTACTTCGAAGCAAATGGTCGCCTGTTTCTTCGGAAAAACCGGACATGTCGCCGTCGTATCATTAGAGCAATGCAGAATGGTCAATTCGGAATGGCATATCACCATTCCACCATGGCAAGGCGAGCTCTCACAAGTTAACTCAAACAAAATCAAATTCATCAAAACTCAAAACATCAAATTGATGGATCATCCGCCGTTCAGCCCTGATTTGGCACCCAATGACTGCCAATAATTTTAAAAGTTCATGACCTTGATTTTTTTTTTATAATTTTGTGATAACCGACACCACTTGACCTATCACCCGTTTCCGGTTTGACGTTGATTTTTGGGACACCCTGTATATGTGGCTATAATTTCTTGAACATTTTTTTTACTTTTTATTTCTTTTTAAGTTAAACAATGGATTACTATAACTTAACACAAGAAATGAAAAGAAATGCTGTTATCGTCGCTATATGTGCGAAACACACCGATTTAGAAATCTCAAATTTTCTCAATTGCGCTCGATCATTCGTACATCAGGTTGGGATACAGAATTCGTTGCTAAACGCAAAATGCATGAGGAACGTTCGAACATTGTTAGAACCGCACAATTTGTCCAACAAGTGCAAGCGATCATTGACGAAAACCCGTTAAAGTCAATGAGAGCGCATGCAAATTAGCTTAATGTTTCAGAGGGCCTAATCCGTCGAGTTTTCCATGAAGACCTTCGCTTTAAATCTTATGTTAAGCGCAGAGGACAGTTTATGTCAGAAAAAACACGAGAACAGAGAACTATCCGATCTAAACGTTTTTTGAATAAGCTTAAACACCCTGAGACGCCTAAGATGTTATGGTTTTTTTCCGACGAAAAAAATGTTGACCAAGATCAGAAGATCAATCCTAGGAATGGTCGCCTAGCTCTCCAGACCTTAATCCTCTGGATTATTACGTATGGGGCGTAGTTGAGCGTGAGATTAATAAACATCCTCATAACACCATTTCTTCGTTGAAGGTTACTATACGAGTAAATACAGTTATGGTCAATATGAATAAAAGGGACATTTGATCCGTGCGTGGAATCGTTTCCGGCACCAGATAGAGGAAGTTATTGCTGCTAATGGAGATTTTATTGAATAAATTTATCGTTATATAATAAGTAAAAAATGTCTAAAAATTTCATTGAATACTAACAAATTTTGTAAAAAATACAAGCAAACTAGTTTTACTCTCAATTTGTCGTCAAATACTCTACGCACCCTTTACTTGACAGTCATATCCTCGGAGCAAGATACTGGCTGCGAAATGTGGATTCTTTTGCTTAAGAGTCACAGATTAGTTTGGCCCTCCAAATTAAGGATAAATTCGCTAATATTAGCCTGATATGTGGCCATGAAAGTTCCACGAGCTTCTCGATAAAACTTACGAACAATGTCCTAGGAAATATCTTATTTACCTTCTTACTTAGGTGGAAAAAGTGCTTCGAAACTTGGTTCAAACGCATGCAAAATTGATCTTCATGGAGAGTATTTTGAAAAACCATAAAGCCATTTTCGATGTTAAATATTCGTTTTTACTTGATTTTCTCAAAACTTAAGTAGCAATCTACGTATGAACGTCTGAAAAACCGCGCGCAACTTATACACTGTAACTTGAAAATTAATTCAATTTTACAATCTTTTTAATGAGATTTTCAGAGAATGTAAAAGGTTTTCCAATAGGGACATTTAATTTGTGAACGCACTCTTTCACTAATCATCAAACTGTCACTGTCAATTTATTCAGTAAACTCAACATTTTCATCATGGTAAAGTACACGAACGAGCAACGTCTGCAAATTATAAAAATTTTCTACCGAAATTCGGACTCGGTGACTGCAACTTTAAGAGCGTTAACTCCAATTTTCGGTCGTAATTCTCGCCCTAGTAGACAGGCAATAACAAGTTTAGTGCAAAAATTTGAGTCTACATATTCGTTGTGTGATGTTGTCGTGTCAGTGAGACAACGGGTTGGTCGAAGTGTCGAAAATATCGCTGCCGTTCAGGCGTTTGTAGCAAACGATCCAAATCAGTCAATTCCACGGCGTTCTCAAGAATTGGGCATCGCTCAGACCACATTATGGCGTATTATGCGTAAGGATCTTGGTTTACACCCATACAAGATCAAGCTGACTCAAGAATTGAAGCCGATGGACTATTTGAAGCGACGTACGTTCTCCGATTGGGTTCTGGAAAAGATGCGCCGAGATGATGAATTTCATCGCAAAATTATCTTCAGTGACGAAGCTCATTTTTGGCTCAATGGGTTCGTCAATAAACAAAATATGCGTTATTGGTCGGGTGAAAATCCACATGTGCCGGCGGCGTTGTTGGGCCATATTTTTTCTTCGACGATAACGATCGTCACGTTACTGTGAATAGTCAGCGTTATCGCGCCATGATCATCGATTATTTTTGGCCAGAATTGGAAGATATGGACTTGGACGACAGGATGGTGCCACAGGCCACAGGCCACACAGCACACGCTACAATCGATTTATTGAAGAGTAAGTATGGTGAGCGTGTTATCTCAAGAAAAGGGCCAGTCGATTGGCCGCCTCTTTCGTGCGATTTAACGCCGCTTGACTATTTTCTGTGGGGCTACGTTAGGTCATTGGTTTATGCCAACACGCCGACGACGTTGGAAGAGCTCAGAGCCAACATTGAACACGAAATAGCGGCCGTTTCGGCCGAAATGTGTGGCCGACTCGTTGAAAATTGGGTCCAACGAATCGACCGCTGCAAACGTGCCCGCGGTGGCCATTGATTGTACTTCAAGCCGATAATAAAGTTTTTGAAATATCTGAAATGGTTTGCGTTTTATTTAAAAAAAAAAAGTTGTCAAGTCCTTATTGGAAAACCCTATAGATATGGTATGGCATAACTTCTAAATGTGGATGAATGTGGATATGATTTGTTGAACTTCGTAGTTCATATGTTCTTCTTTGTCGGCGATGGCTGGGTGTTGTAGGATTAGTCGCTGAGCGGTGTCATTCTGGTGATGTTCAATGGTGTAACCAAGACCACTCGTAAATTGGGCTTATTTTACCTCTGTGACTTGCCAAACTTAACAGCAAGAGTAACACTCGCAGGAGAAATGTTCTGTAAAGGATGACTGAACCTCAAAATGAGGACGTCTACCGAATGAATGTAAAAGACTGAATCAACGGTGGCGTTAATAGTCAGCATTACAGATCCCTTATATGGAACTGAAGTCAATAAGTACTTTACAGTCATATTCTCGAAGCAGGATACTGGCTGCGAAATTTAGACTCGTTTGCTTAAGAGTCACAAATTAGTTTGGGCCTCCAAATAGAAAAACTGGGACATAGATATATTCGGGACGTGAGCGAACAATCCGCATTAAGGCTAAATTCGATAATATTGGCCTGACATGTGGCCATGAAATTTATACGAGCTCCTCGATAAAACCTACGAACAATGTCCTAAGAATCATCTTATTTACCTTCTTACTTAGGTGGCGCTGCAGTTCAGGGTGAACATGGGCCTCAACTAACAAACCTCTCTAGGTAGCCCGATCCTTAGCTAAATGCTTCCAGTTTCGCACACCAAGTCGGTTGAGGTCCCCTTCTACTTGTGAGCGCCACCTAAGATGAGGTCTTCTATTGGTTGCCCCTCCAGGTTCGATTTGAAGCCTCTGCGGAATGGTGCATATGTGCCCATTCGATTAACACGCCCTAACAGTCTCAGGCGACTGATTCGCATTTTTCTGACTAGGTCGATGTCGCTGTACAGCTCATACAGTTTGTCGTTGAATCTTCTATTCTCTCGAAACGGCCGAGGGTATCGTCATCCGCTGTCGATAGAGTCATGCTTTAGCACAATAAAGCAGGACTGGGATGATCAAGGTATTATATAGAGTTTCCTTAGTTATTCGTGATAGGGCCTTAGGATTCAATCCCTTGTTAGCCCAGGGAAATAACGTTTGGCAAGAGTGATTCTTCGTTATTTTGCTACTGAGGTATTGTTGGCAAAATTAATAGCAGAGCCAAGGTAGATAAAGTCCTATAAACTATATAATAAATTATAGCTGTCGACTGTGACATTCTGTACAGTTCAGTTTCCGCTGCAATGTTAGCGAACGCACCGGTGAACGCCCGCTGAGTTCTGCCAAATATGTCAACATCATAGGTGTAACTACTGCACAGAATTTTGATAGACAGACGTCTATGTCTTACAGGTACCTGCGTGGACCACTTGGTGGACAAGTTTAACCACTCACACGTTTTAAAAAACTTAAGCGAACTCAAGAAGGTATAAATACACTTATAATGCCTCAGCATGTGTTAAGTTTTTTGGAAAATGGGATACAGAGAGAAAGAAATATGTTTGGACTCAGTGATTATGTCGTTAATCGGTGGCATCCAACATTTAATGGGGAGACTTGCTGTTTTTAGTCAACTACTCATCTTACTTGATTTTTGTTAACTGCAAAAATGAATATCTTTGGGGCGAGGTAGGGATTCGAACATCGCTCCCACAGTATTTAACTGCGGAAATACTAATACCGTTTGTATTAAGTAATACATATGTATGTTGCAGAAAATCCAGCATGTTTGGCACCGTTGGAAAGATCTTGAAATTCAGAATACGGCAAGAAAAATCTAACTTTGATACATAAACATTCTTTTCCTAAATTGATAAGCATATTTTTCAAAAATTGGTTATATCTTAAAAACTTGTTAGTGGATTGTAATTCCATTTACCTCAATTGAGTGTCCTCAATTGTAGCTCAATTTACGTGTTGTAGTTTTGAAAATATTTTAATTGTTTTTTTCCAGGATTTTCGATCTTTAAATGTTAACAT
Organism: Volucella bombylans; assembly: GCA_949129095.1. Lineage (NCBI taxonomy): Eukaryota > Metazoa > Arthropoda > Insecta > Diptera > Syrphidae > Volucella > Volucella bombylans. The sequence continues at coordinate 46,378,611 of OX422142.1, read as the reverse complement.
ATTTTAGTCCTTTCCAATAGTTTGCGCCAAGAACCGATTTGGATTTTTACTTCTCATGTACTAGATAGTATGTAGATTTTTTTTTAAAACGTAGGCAAGTGCGCATACAACCTTTGCTCATTACCGAGTTCCCGTAAGCTATCAGTTTCTTTCCCAAACAATTTTACTCGTCCAAATTCGCATTTATCCAATGGTTGCATTTTATCAGTTAGGTGATGTTATTCAGCACAGCTCTCTCAACTATTTGGACACTTATTTGACTACAATGACTGCCATATACTAACAATACTGCGTGATCTGGTGCACCTTCTCCATCAGGAACATTGTTAAAAAATGAAATGGAGTCATTTAGCAACTAGTTAACGAATTGAGGCTCCTTCATCCACCCGTTTGCTGATGATGCGTACAATGTTCCCAGAAAACCATCTCCAGAAGCCCACCTAGCCTGGACAGCAGCTTTTTAAAAAATTATAAGCGAATCATCTGCAGATACGCACTCAAGTACTGTAGTGGATTCACATCCGGATCCTCCTGAAATGCTGGTAAGTGATTTCCACTTAACACCCAATGAACGATTTAAACTTGGATCATGATGAAATCTGTTTCGTCTGCGTTGAAGACGCACTGTGGTTTAACCTATTATTTTCAATAATCTACTGCAGCTTATCAGAGAAATCATATCATGTGTGGCCGTAGTTCAAGTGGTTTCCAAATCGGATGGTTTGACGTTCAATACCAACCGCGCCTGAAAGACATTCTTTTGTCAGGCAACTAAAACCACGTAAGATGAGTGGTTGCATAGAATACAACAACAAGTTCAATTACATTAGTAATTTAGTCTCCCCATTTAATGTTGCATGCCATCCATGGAGCGAAATAACCACTGAGCTCCACTGAGCTCCACTGTCTTCCTTTCTCTCTCTGTCCCATTTTCCTAAAACTTAACACGTGCTCAGGCAAAAATAAGTAGTTTCCACATTTTCTCCCCCACTTTGATTTTCAAAGTAAAAAACTATGTGCAATAATGATTTCCGCGCCCAACATGTATATATGTATATTCTTTACCAAGATGATGAATAACATACGAACTACACATACAACATTTTCAACCTTCGGCTTTGTTCATATATGAAGATTTTGGAAAAAAAACATATTTTTCGTATTATACTTGTATGTGTATATATCCTTTTATTGAACAAATTTAAACACTTTATACACATAAAAAAATTGCTCTTTGGCCAGCAAGATGACAATTCCCGCCAACATTTCGTTTAAAAGGAACATGAACATGTACGTTATGACTTTTTAAATATATCTAATATTTCCCAAATTCAATCCGTCGAACACAAATAACAATCATACATGAGCACATTTCGTTTTTGTATTAAAATAAAATTTATTTTTTGAAATGATATGTCTCTTGGGGTAAAAACTCATATCTTATATCCCTTCGGAATGGTAATATCAAACCTATCCGGCGCAATGCAAATTATGTGGTGTCATATTTATCATTTCCATATTAGGAAGAAGAGCAGCAGAACTTTGAAATGAACGGCCTTCTTAATTTTGGTATTTTGACGAACCAGACCGTTTGTTGAATTATGCTAATAATCTTGTACATCTTTGACACCAGATGATATCAAAGTATTTTTCCAAATATACAAATTATCATAAACGTACCTGCATACACATATGGAAATGCTTGTACCTTATTTAAAAAAATAAATAAATAAGAAAGTTAAGGAATGTTAACTGAAAAAAGAGTCAGGTATGTAAAATCTTGCAAGGCCATCTACGGCCGTAAATTGAAACCCTTACCAGGGAAAGAATTTGATGGGTTGATTTTCATATAGAGAACAAATATTATACCTTGAGCTGTCCCAGCAAAAATGATTAAACCTTGTAACGATTGTATAAGTACTAAATATCTGCTGCAATCTTTTTTTTCTGTCTTAACAGCGCATCCGAAACAAGAAATACAATATTACGAGTACATTCCATTCCTTCCAATGTAATTAATATTTTATAGTAATATAAGAAATCGCTTCAATGACAAACTGCCTACAGTGCCAGGACTGGCTACATTGGTGTCCATTATCTGCAACTTGATGGCTATATTTAACCTGCTCAGTCGTAGAGAAACTGCTACGCGATTCATCGTCATGCTTTTGCGTTACAGCAGGTAGTGTTATACAATATTTGTGTAACACATTTAGATAATAAGCAAAAACATGACGCACAGTTTGTAGTTCTTTTGCTAAGAAAGCCTCTAGGCATTTCTAAAATATTTGTTTGATCTGACTACAATCTCAAGAGTAAAAAAAGTTATTTCAAGTCTTGATTGAAGACGCAAGTTCTAGCATGTTCATTAGCGATGTCATTTTTCACAATCCCTATGCGCCCTTGACAAAGCTCAATTAACTCAGCCGTCGTCTGTACGAGTATGTGTTCAGAGAAATCTAAGCTATTAATTTGGCATGGGGGATTAAGGATTGAATAAAGCTTTGAGCACTGATTCGCTTTCAGTGTGGATAGAGTACTGTAGGCAATCGCCCCTATTAGGAAAGTCGTTTAAGTCCTCATCAGAAAAAGAAAATGTGAAGTCGGAATTACAGTAGTCGTTTAAGTAATTTCTTTACGTCATTTATACGACTTAAATCACTTATCTTTTTTGGAATACATGTATGTAAGATTGGTTTGAAACGAATGATAAATATTTAACTAAGGATTTATTAGTTTAATTTGAACAAAACAAGTAATTAAAAAAATACATGTGCCAAAGTGTGATTAGGAAAACTATTGATTAACAATTATAAAATTTCGGCGGGTAAACTACTTTCGGCTTTTATTCCGGCACAACTCTTCTTCAACTGCTCTGCTCTCTGACTATCGGTTCTTCTGGCTGCTCTCTCATACTGCGCACAGGGATGCCACCTCATTATGTGCAACTAGGGTTTTGCCACTTTACACTCGGCCACCCTGCACGTCATTTGTCTCAGATGACACTTCTTCATCATCGTCGTCGTCGTGTGCGCCACTACTGCCAATAAGTCTTGCCCGTCAGCTTGTTTATAAATTAACTTATTTTACACCTTGTATTCGGCATACTGTTTCTGCTTTAAGATTTCCGCAACTGCTGCTAAGTGCTCATTTCTCATCTCATCTCTCAGGATTTGAGCATGCACCTCTGACGTAACTATCAAGACCGGAAAGCGACTAAAGCTGTGTACGTGTCTCATCCTACTTCCAGTTCGATGCTCTATCTTGAATGTGAGGTCCTGTAAATACATCAACCACTGTACCACTTCTCTGGGAACATCTTTTTTTGCGGCTGTCTGCTGCGCAATCGGTAACAAGATCAAACTCGACGCTTCGCTTCTTGCGTCGACGTTTTCTTACTCCAATAAAAAAAAAAGTGCCACTTTTTGTCATGTTTCGTCAACGTGCAGCTGTGGTTTTGCATTTTGCGTAAAGATCTTCAAAACCGACTCTTGAGCAAGCGCAGACTTTAACTTCTTAATCCCTTGTACTTCTTCACCTTCTATCTTAAGTTTGTTAACGGTTTGGCTAGCGTGACATAATCTTGTATAAACCGTCTGAAATATCGAGTCAATCCAAGAAATGCAAGCACACCTCGATTATCCCATCATTTATCAGCTGTTGAAAGACGTAGTGGATGAAGCGCACTGAGACTGCCGGCGAGTTATAAAAACCAAATGGCGCTCTATTAAATTCAGTTCCTCCTTCGTCACAAACGTAATATATTTTCGACTTTGATCCTCAATTTAAACATGGAAAAACCCATTTTTGAGGTCCGTCACAGTAAAATATCTAGAACTCACCATTCTCTCGAGTACTTCCTCAACAACTGCAACTGGGAATCTGTCTTTTACCACCATCGAATTCAACTTACGGAAATCTACACATAATCTGTAGCTGCCATCCTTCTTCGCTAGTACAACTTTGCTAGCAACGTCGGAACACGACTCGCGTACAATACCCTGCTGTACCCATTCTTCTAGCTCCTTCCTTAACCACTTCCCGTTCGGGTGCTGACAATCTGATAGAATCTCTCACGAAATGCGATGTTGTTACTCATAGGCACAATGTTTAACTTGATAGGACAGGTTGATTGAACATGTAGCGGTCAACTCCATAACTGCTATTTTGTATTGGGGTGCTACATCGATATCAACTTTATGACTTACCACATTGTAAACATTGTACTCCGGATCTTCTGTGTGTGTAAAACTGTAGCCATCAATGTTCAGCAAGACCGTAAACTTCCTTAAAAAATCGTAGCCCTCGATTATGTCAACATTAATATCGTCATCTGGAACAACGAGTTTTGTTTGTGGAAGTTTTTTTTGTGTTTTAACTCAAGTAGTCTAAATAAACATTATTTAAATAATTATTCACTCTTTTAGGATAAAAATATCAAATCCCAAACAAATTAAACGGTTGGAGGAAAATAATTATTAGCAACGAATTTTAAGGGATGTGTTTCTCAAACGGCTGGCACAAAAACTGGGTGGGGAAAGGTAACTAAGATTTTAAACAACTTCGGACCACCATTACGATGTGAAAAGGTATACAAATAAAGGGTTTTCCAATAGGGACTTGACAACTTTGAATTTATTTTGTGAACGCACTCTTTCACTAATCATTAAAGATGATGCAAAATCATCTTCAGTGACGAAGCTCATTTTTGGCTCAATGGGTTCGTCAATAAGCAAAATATGCGTTATTGGTCGGGTGAAAATCCACATGTGCTTCATGAATCACCACTTCATCCACAAAAAAATAACTGTTTGGTGCGGTTTGCATGCCGTCGGCGTTATTGGGCAATATTTTTCCGTCGACGATAACGATCGTCACGTTACTCTGAATGGTCAGCGTTATCGCGCCATGATCACCGGTTATTTTTGGCCGGAATTCAACAGAATTGTGCCACAAGCCACACAGCACACGCTACAATCGATTTATTGAAGAGTAAGTATGGTGAGCGTGTTATCTCAAGAAATGGGCCAGTCGATTGGCCGCCTCGTTCGTGCGATTTAAGGCCGCTTGACTATTTTCTGTGGGGCTACGTTAAGTCATTGGTTTATGCCAACACGCCGAAGACGTTGGAAGAGCTCAGAGCCAACATTGAACGCGAAATAGCGGCCATTTCGGTCGTAATGTGTGGCCGAGTCGTTGAAAATTGGGTCCAAGGAATCGACCGCTGGAAACGTGCCCGCGGTGGCCATATGAACGAAGTCGAGTTCCATTCATAAATGTTTTGATTGTACTTCAAGCCGATAATAAAGTTTTTGAAGTATCTCAAATGGTTTGCGTTTTATTTAAAAAAAAAGTTGTCAAGTCCTTATTGGAAAACCCTATAGAAGGTATGAAAAAAAATTATTAAGACCTATGTATGTTTCATAGGTTTGGTTTGACCTTAAATTTAAAGTAAAGAGGAAGCTTATATTCAATAAAAAAAAAGCAAGAAGCTACTGGAGGAGGATCGTACATACGAAAAATGTGAACGGAAATTGGTGAAGCAGTAGCAAGACTTCTTGCTTTAAATGAAACAGTTGATCCTGCTAGAAAAGTATTTGGATGCTCCCAAGCGATACAGACTACGAAACACATTCCCTGTACTTCACCATCCTTACGTTATTCAAATGAATCAATGATTAAGATTGCATCAACATCAGATGAAAAAACTTCAGATTGTACGCCGATAAAAACCACAAATGATTTCTATCCATTAAAAGCTTCCTTTTCTTGATCGTATTAATTCTCTTTTATTGGATCCTGTTCATCCTCATCATCATTACTCAATGCTATAAACATTGCTATGATGTCCATATTTATATTACGAGTACATTGAATTTGAATTGAAGCTACCAATCTAATTTAAAGATAAAAAATCGAAAGGACAATTTGAAAATATCGCAACAAAACAATTCAATATTTTAATCTGACTGTCAGCTGTAGTTGTGTAATTGAGGGGAGAGTCGAGTCGTTTAGGTTTCATAATACCGACATTAAAACGACTGCAAAATGAAGTGACTCTCTAAATGACAAAATCAAGTGACTCTCTAAATGACACGAGAAATCATATGAAGTTGTTACTTGCAAAGAACTCTACCGGATCTCTAAGAGTTGTTCCATAAAGCATTTCTGCTGCGGAGGCTTTGATATCGTCTTTAAAGGCTGTTCTCAATGCCAACAACACCACCGGAAGAACGTCGACCCAGTTGGATTTCTCGTGGCACATCATAGCAGACTTTAGCGACCGATTGCGGCGTTCAATAAGTCCTTTTGAAGCTGGATGGTATGGTGACTTACGGATTCTTGCCGACCCTACCAATTTGACGAAGGTGTTGAAAAGTGCGGACTCAAACTCTGTTCCGCAACCAATTGCGTATAGAACGCTGTGGCCACTGTGTCTGCATACATGTCCGATAATGGGCATCTGCCGAATCGATCGGTCATCGTAAGGCAATATCTGTTACCTGTACATAGTGGAAGAACAATCAGGTGGATATGTTGAAAACGCTGTTCTGGAACTACAATTGAATTCGGGAGTAGTGTGGTATGCTCATGAACTTTTAAACGTTCGTGAACACCCAAGAACGTCTTTCCTGATGTTTGGCCAAACGTACTTTTGCCTAAGTTGGCGACTGGTGATTCTTCCGCTTGGGTGAGAAAGATTGTGGATGGAATCGAAAGCCATTCGACGCAGAGATTCTCTAATATACGATTGAATTGTATTGTTTCGAATATGTTACAGTAAATTTTGACCTCAGGTTCCAAAGTGAGTTTTTTTAACTTTGGCGTTGTATGATTTTGTTTCAAAATGAAGATGCGATAAGTCTAATTCTCGCAGATCAAATTGCATTGGCATGGTTATGGCATTGAGTTGCGATAAGAGATTAGGCCACCAGGATTTTCAAAATATCGTTTTTTTTATTGCTTTCAATGGCTGCTTAGGACATCAAAAAAGATATCCCAAAAGATTGTGGCCGAGAAATATCTCGAAGTACTTGTTTTTTTTTTTTTAAATTTGATTGATTCTTAAAAATTTTAAACGCGTTTATCTCAAAACTGCATTTTTCAAGTTGGCCGCAACGATAACTTGAACAATTTTCAACCAATTTACTTCATATTTGATCTAGGTCTTTAAAAATATATTGTATAAATAAGTACGTAGGATTTTTCTTATATGGCATAGTTCATTTGTTATTAACAATTTTCTGGCGATTTTTCTGCGAATTTTGCAAATTTGATTTTGGAAGTTGGATACTGTTGGATACTTCCCCCACAAACTTTAAATGCTTCTTCTGCCAAAAATGTCCAGGGAATGTGTCGTTTTTCTTGGACTCTTTGATGAGCCTGTTCATAGATGCCTGAATGTGAGCACAATTGAGTATGTATCGCCGTGTATTCAGTATCGCCGATAATAGTTGATGATGTCAAGAAATCGACGTAGTTCCATGATGACGGATGGTTTCGGGTAATTGTAAATGGGCTCAACTCTATCTTCAGGTGGTCTGCAATCAGTTTTGTTGATTGTATGTTCAATGTAAGTGACCTCACACTTCCCAAACACGTCGGCCAAAGTCAATTACAGCATTGATGAAATGTCTTTTCGGCTCTTCATCATGGGCATCAACTGAGAAAACAAGATGGGCGGGTGTATTGTTAGCATTTTTGTCAGCAAACTCAGACTAAGCTTGATGCCGTGACTGGCAGAGAATATTCCACGAACGTGGTATGGTATATGTACCATCCATAAGGTGGGCCACATGTCATCCGGAATATTTTGACCTGATAGTCTTCGTATCTTCCTAAGATGACTTGATGGACCTCTGTCGCCACAATTGCTACCAACGAAGGCTCTACAGTCTGGTTTCGGTAGATGAAGACTTTCAAAACGCAAGTGTTGGCGTTTCCGTATATCATTTGTATCTCCATGTTTCCGTATTTTAGCGTTTGTGCTCCAAAGCCCACTACTAGTCCATGTTCGTTCAGGAAATCTGTACCAATGATGCACTCGTCGCATAAGTCAGCCACCAGAAAAACGTGAGGGAAGGCTATTCCGGGCAGGTAGATTTGTATACGAACTTCACCATATACCTTAACCGTTTCTCCCGTAGCTGTTCTCAAGCTGTAACTGCTGGTGTTATGCAACCAGGATTTCTGCACCAGAAAGTATAGTCTTCAAGAATGTTCATACGACCAATCTGCTGATGCTGCACAGATCAGCACGGTTGCATAAAAGATAAATCAACCACTGCTTACCCAAATGAGTTTGTCTCTAGGGCGTTTTGTGCTTTAGAAGATAGTAACGATTTCTACAAATTTAAGCAAAGCATTCGACGAAATAATTCATGGCCTTATCATTTTCAAAGCAAAAAAAAAAATTGGCTCTTAAACCCAATTTGTCGCATGGATTATATCATATTTAGCAGACTGACCGTACAGAGTCATTTTCAAATTCTCAATATCCAATGAACGATAGCTTTTGCTAGGGCATGAACGATTTCAAAAGCCATTTCATTGTCCTTTGACTCCCATTGCTTGCAAGACGACTTAAATAAGTTTCTTAGAGCTTAATGTCAACAAATGCCAAGCGTTAACCTATTCTCGCAAACGTCTACCACCCCCTCCAAGAGACTACTTCTACCATACTACTACTACTACTACTACTACCCATATGTATGAAAATAGGCTAAAACTAAGTAGCTAGTGTCCTTTTTATCCACCAGTTCCTGACTGGAAACATCGACTCCCGATAATTTTGCAAAATATTTCCTTCACTATCGATCCCTGTAATCGAAGATCCCTGCCCGTACTCAACATTCACACTCATCATAGGCCAATAATAATAAATGATTATCTTAGTTTGGCTACCCTAGTTTTGATTATCAGTAAAGTGAATTAATGATACTTTCGTTCTGCTTACTTTAACAACTTTCATTGCAAGTAATTGCACTCTTTGAAGTTGAATTGGCATTGACATCTTGTAATCAGCTTTCAATCTCTCCTTTTAGTCAGTTTTAAACAATTTTTGACCTTCATTCCATGTTTTAGATGCAAAAGCTTCAAAACAGCAAAACGTGGTGAAATCTGTCGAATTCCCGGATGTTCGGTTTCGCCATCAGCCCCAGGAACACCGACTCCTGTGCGTTTGCAACACGTTAATTGTGAAGTTTTCAGACAATTCGTCGTATACGTGTACACTGGAAAGGTAAGGATCCCCAATGAAATAAAAAAAAATTTCTGACTCGCCAAAATTTCCAGATAATGCTGCAGGACTCTCGAGTATTTGAAATGATGACATTGGCACAGGACATGGGAGTCGAAGAACTGAGAGCAGCTTGCGAGGATCATGTGATATCAACTTTATCCGTAGACAACGCGTGCACTTTTCTGACAGCGGTGATGGATATTCATGAAAAAGCGGGTAAGTGTCTAGGAATCCATGTATTTGGTTCAGTTCGTTTAGAGGTTGGTGCAGTAGATTTGTTAATTTTGTTTAGGTTTGTGTCATAGATGAGTATTCAACTGAAGTCTACCCTCGTATAACAATATTAAGTCAAAAGTAGTGCCATTTGGTAGTGGAATATGCTTAAAAAAAAATTCCTAAGTATTTTCTATCGTCCACAGTTGCTTATTCATAGAAAATATTTTGTTTAAACTTTTAGCATAAATAGATGCAAATCAATTATAAAGATGCAAAATAAACAAATTTTCACAAGAAAATCATAAAATAAATTCGAATATGATTTGCGCATTTCAACATATGCACATACATATATACAAAATTTCCTCACCACAAGAGTACTGAAGCCGACATTTTCTTTTTCCTGCAATGTCAAACATTGACAAGTAGTGTTTTTCGGACGCCGGGAAACTTTTTAGCCGCAAAATATCCAGACAAAGATTAGATTTCATATTTACCTAAGTTTTGTACGAAATAATTTTGCAAAAATGTCTTTCAAGGGAAATACAAAAGTTCAAAAGGTGATGGTACAGCCCATCAATTTGATTTTTCGCTACCTCCAGAATAGATCTCGTGTCCAAGTTTGGTTGTATGAAAATGTTTCTCTCCGTATTGAAGGACATATCGTGGGATTTGATGAATACATGAATCTGGTGCTCGATGATGCTGAGGAAGTGTGGGTTAAAACCCGACAGAGGAGAAATTTGGGAAGAATTATGCTAAAAGGTGACAATATCACGCTGATCCAAAACGTTAGCCCATCGAAGGATTGAGGTTAGATTGAGCTGGCTACACTCCAAATAAAACCAACCTGCTCTCTGGAGTATTAACAATTCTACCTTCTAAGCATTTTTCCAGTAACTCAGTAACTCATGAATTGAACATTGTATTTAAAACTAAACGTTTTGGTGAATTTTTGTGAATTCCAGAAAAAAGAAAAATAGAAATACATATATTTAAACGAAGGTGTGCGGTTTTCATTACGCTTCATCGAGGGTAATTTGCACTTTTTGTAAGGACTCCGTCGATATTTGAGTAGTCTTTCACTACCTTTGAATGGTATTTGTGCGGAACCACTGTTTATTTAGTGTGGCGGATGGGAATTACATATGTATTTCGCGTAGATAAATTCATTTAATTGGTAAGTTCATATCCAGGCGGTTAACTTTTGTGTTAAATTATGAGCACATCAGTACAATATGGGACTCCGTGATCGCTTTCGACTGTTCATAAGCAGCTTCAGTAGAGTTGAAGTTCAGTTCGAATCAGAACCGATTTAGTCGATGGATACATATGAATTGCTTCAGGCTATCTATCGAGTTGAATACTTATTGCAGCCGTAATATGCTATCTTAATAGTCTGGCTATATTTGTTATGCGACTAGACACGTACCACTTATAGACCGGATTTAGTCTTTTATTAGTATCCAGCTTCCCACGTAGTGAATTGGATATCGTTTTCATATGGGACCCACATATCGTCGCAGTCGCCGTTATTAAGAATATTAAATATTCAGGTTTCCAAGAAACCTTTTGGAGTGTATGTCTTTCGAACCTATAAGAGACTTGAAATCAATTTACCCATGATGAGGTAAGTGTTCATCTCTGTCTTTGAATTGTAACGCCTGCAGAATTAGTTGACAATTCTTTCGTGTCAACATCTGTGGTACTGTTTAATTAGAATAGCGATAGCGATAACGATACAAAGCAATAAGCCAAAGTAAACCTTAAAGTTATAAGATTTTAAGTGAAGCTTCAGCGTGTTTTGCCGCATATTCTACAATCATTTTTCTTTCACTCCGACGTCTTCCTCTGCTCATATATGCAATTAGCAAAAGATATATCGGAGTGACATAAAGTCAGAATGGAGCATCAGTAGTTTCTATGTCATTTGCTTAAAAAACTCCAGAATAATCAGGTAGACTGGAGATGCTTAGGAAGAAAATTAAGGAGCAGACACCTCTTCCGACAACATCCTCGGCTTTATATTTCTGCAGGAACGATTGGAGTAGGTTATTCTCTTAAAGTCGTGTGAAAATGGAAATTGATTCAATTGTATACCTATTGTATCAATGAATCTAAATGAGTGCGGCTACTCAACACACTCATTTGTCTCATGCAATGGATTAATTCGCATTCACATTATTCACCAGGACTGAATATAAGAAGAAAGTGTGCTTCTAAGTAATGAAAACTATGAATGCTCGTATTTTGAGTAATTGTATTTGCAGTTATTTCAAATAGTGTTTTCATCATGAACTAAGTACTGAATTTGATAATTATTTGGGTGTGTTTCCTTTTTTAGTAGTTATTATTAGTTAAATTGTTAATAGAATAAGAAAACGTGATGAGAAAATGTGAATTTTATGTTTTACCACAGTAAAATTTCTTCGATCAACGCGAGTAGAATTATATAATTCGAATGCACTCTTCACCCATCGCATTCATACCATAAATAAAGAATACTATGGGTAGTGAGTGGAATCGAGTCTGCTTCATGGGCTGTATGAATATTGTGAGTTAAACGAACTAGTTGTTTTCACATTCGAGGGCATTCGTAATTTTCTTCACTCATTTTCTGTTTCTCAATGGGTGTGAAGTGAATGAGTAACATCGTTAACATCTATGGGTGTCTCGTGGGTGACTTTTTCTTCATGAACATATCTAATATCTATCTGCTGTCTAAAACTGTTAAAATACTTAAACTATGCTGTATTTCCAGAGAGCGACCAGATGTCGGTGATACTCATAGCTTTAGCTTTGTACTGCTTTATGAGCACCCCAGTTTGTTTTTTGAACATTATCGATGGAAGTGGTTAGTATTCAATCCTTATATTCAAAATTGCGTAGGTGAACGAATATGTATGATGTTAAAAGAAAGCTCGATCTCTCTCTCTCACGCTCTCTCTTTCCCTTACACCAGGTTAGGATTGATGTTGGATCGTAATAATATCAATCAAGTGATTACTAAGCAATACGTTAGAGATGTTTAGATTTTTACGTTAGTAACTATTCAACCCCAATCAGACGTTCAAAGATGTTAAAATTCAAGCAACCCTATTTTCTATATAAGCGAATCAAGCTAGAACTCCTACGTTAAAAATAAAATGCATATATTAACCAGAAACTGTAAGAGTTGAGGTCTACAACCCAAAATATCGTTATATGTATATCATGAAACTTAGGCTTTTCATCACCTATCCTGTGCCATAGTGGTGAATCCTGCACCACAGCAGCTTAAGAGGCTTTATAGGACTAAGTCCTGAGTCCACTGTATTATAAAAAAAAGTAGTACTACTTAAAGTAAAAAGACTCAATCATTTAGTAGACAATAAAGCCAATTAGCGAATCTCTTCAAACTTCCAGAACTAGAAATGGTTAATATTGCGGGAAATTTTAAATTAAAATGCTAAATTGTGTAGACTTGGATTCCCAGGGTCCACTGTTGCACTCTTAAAATGTGGTTTAGTATATTGCTATTTTAAAAACGTAGTCTGTTGTTCGGGTTTATGTACTCGTATTCGGTCTAAGCCACAAAGTCTCGCTGACTCTAAGGACATCAACCAAGTGTCAATTTATATGCTATGTATATGTTTGTCTTCGTCAAACTCGATACAGGTTAAAAAGGTGCTGTGTTTTTACTGTTTGAACTCAAAAAGGTGTAGCAGATTGCTTCATTGGCTTCCAAATACTTACCAAGCATAACCATGTCAGACTCTAGTAAGCAATAGTTTTCAGAGATATTTAAGGTTACAAAGCGATCACGATAGACGAGATGTAGATTGTTCGGTTTATAAAAAGTTACTTCAATCTGAAAAAAAATAGATTTGTCATCTAGCAACCAAATGAAATAACAGGTGTCTATTGCAATATATAATGGGTAAATGGTAATTTGACAGAACTAGATCAAAACCTCAATGGGAAAAAGTTTGATTATATGGGGTTTTCTGAGACATATATTACAGACCAAATGGACGATGATGAGACTCATTTGGGAGATTACCATACTCCCATTAGATATACTATAATAGCGAGTCAAGGCATACTGGTGGGCTTTGTGCCTATGTAAAAAGTAATTTCCAAGTCAAGGAGGTTAATGAAAAAAAGCTTTTCTTCCTAACTATATACATATGTATATTAACTTGTGGTAAAAATCACAAACAACAACCCAACTATTCTCCTAGCTGGAATCTATTAGTGAGAGTGTTAGCGAGGCCTTCTATGAATGGTTAGTATAGTAGAACCAGTGTTATCAAATCAGCAGTTTGTTACCGCAGGCGATGTACTCGTAAATATTGATTGCTTCGATGAATCAAATGCATATACAAGAGAAATGAAGCATACAGTTGAAGTTGAAAACTAATGTAGATAAATCATTACTAAACCCACAAGAATAACCGACTCTAGCCAAACGCTAATTGACTGTGTTAAAACAAATACGACACAACAAATCTCGAATTAAAAAACAATAATAATCTATCGTAGTATTATCAGAGCGATTTAAGAAAAAAAATAAGCAAAGAAAGCAGAGTTTCTGAAATACAACAAAGCCTGTTTAATCAGCCTTAAATCAGTTTAGATACAGCAAGTTTAATCGGGAGATTGCTATAAGACAAGCTAGTACGAATAGCTAAAACCCAAATTCATTTAAATTCAGTATAAGGCAGAGATAGTTAACGCTAAAAATACTAACATTAAAAACCAAATCGCAAGAGCTACCTACCAAAAAGCCATAAGGAGGACCATAAAAACATACAGAGGGTGTTCAAAATATTAGGAACATTTCATTTTTTTCACATGTTTTTTGTTTATTGCTGTGGATTTTGATTTTGGAGCATGTAATAAAAAATTCAACTTTATAGTTTTAATATTTATCATATTTATTCAATATTTATAGAGGAAACAATTTTTTTCTTTTAATATTTTGTCACGCCTCCCTTAACTTTTTTTAAGGCACGAATTCGTCCTGGCATTGTTTTCATATTTTTAATGAAATTTTTGCAGTGTTCCTAATATTTTGAACACCCTCTGTATGTAGGTGCCAAACAAAATAACAAGTCCAACAAAGGACGTATATTTCACCGGAGTGCGTATAAAAGGGGATCGAAATATTGCAAATGAGTTCAAAAAGTTTTTGTACAAAGTATTGTGCAAATTAATCAGTCAATAGCGTCAGTCAACAGCTCACTCCGATCGCTGAAACCATAAATACAACAAACAGTATTAAGACGATTCTTGGAGTACCGCAAGGTTCGATGCTCGGTGTCTTGCTCTTCATTACAATTTATATTCGGGAAAAATACGCATGATTGTAAGCACAGTATACAAGCGGACTTACTCAGGCTAAATTCATGGCTAAGGATTAACAAGTTGAAATTAAATGTCAATAAATCCAAATGTATGGTTCTTAAACGTAAAGTGAACATTAATCTTATTATAGAAAATTAATTGATTGAGAAAGTAGAACAAATTAAGTATTTAGGAGTGATAATTGACTATAAATTAATCTTAAGGGGGTAGTCTCATGCCCGAGGTTAAATTTTAAAAGTTTTTAAGGATTTTTTTTTGCGGAAAATGAAATATAATCTTCTTATGATAATGATATGTTATTATTTAGCTATTGAATAATACAAAAAAATGTTTGTTAAATAAAAAAAAAATATTTTAACGTCTTCTGTTGAGGTAAAGTAGGTCTCTTCAACAAAAAGTAGGTAGTTGGCCCCCCTGGTTGCTCCTTTTGTAAACATCTGAAATCAAAATTCCAAAAAGATTATTATTCAGTAGGGTTGTCATTCTGACCCGTAGCAGATTTAAAACATTTGAGTGAAAAATAACGAAATGGTGCCTTGTAAAAAAAAAATTCAAATATCGACTGCTTTTTCGGTTTAAAATCGAGATAAAAAAAAAGTGGATACAAAATCTAATTCTGGACAGAACCATTCATGTGTAGAATATTGTCTCGAAATTTCAGCCGAGTCGGTCTAATAGTTTTTTTTTTAATCATCTGGGCCGGTGGATAAAAGCAGTTTCGAGAAAAACGCGTTTAAAGTTTATGAGCGCCGCAGCTGCAGGGTACCCCCTCCCCTATTATTTGCAGTAACTTTAAAATGGCTTAGTGTATTGGTCTAAAATTTTCATTTCAAGAAAAAAATCGGCTTTTTGATTTTACAGTTTACATGGCGAATATGTTTAAAAAAAAAAATATCAAAAAAATTTTATTCTATGGAAGAACTAGATGTAAGGTTTCGTTAATGAGTGCAATACATATAAATAATACTATGATTAAACCGCACTTTGAATAGTGTTCTTCAGTATTATATATCTCATGTGATAGTACGATTATTAAATAGCAACGTTTATAAAATAGGAGAATGATTATTATCTTAAAGTGTAGTCGGCTGACCCCAATAAAGTGTTAAGTGTAAAACACAACATTTTGTTTAATGTTTTAAATATTATTTCAGACATCAGACATCATTTCAGACTATACCGTTGTTGTATATGTGTCTTATGTATGTAAGAATATACAATATAAGGTAGACACTTGGGGAAGAATAAGAAAATACAAATATTTATTTCATCATTTTAAGTACAAAGGGAGAATATGCTCAACTGTTTAATGCAAAATTAAAATTAAAATTTAAATTTACGAGTCTTTTGTGAAGACAAAAAAATTCTGTTGACTTCCAACTCTTGAACATCCTACATACAATTGGGCACGGGAAAAGCAAGGTTCCCCTAATGCAAACCAGCGACAGCTAAAGTTTGCCCTTGGGATTTATTTATTGAAGTTGCCCAATTTAGCCGTGGTAAAATGACATCTTCTCCATTGCCACATCCAGTAATTATGGTAGCTTCAATAACATGAGGTAATAGTCTCTTAACTACAAGTCTTGTTCCATTACAAAGGCGAGGTTGGTCTAAATTTCGCAGAACCATGATAGTAGCTCCGACTTTTAACTTCAATTTGTTTGGAGGTAAGCCCGGTGGTTCTAAATAATTCAAAAATTCGATAGATCCACCACAGTATCAATCGATTTATATGTTTGGCAGTCGCCATGTATTATCCCCAGAAGTTGACTGTTGATGTTGTTGACAGTGATATTTCTTAGTGCGAGAATTGTTTTTTCGCGTAACCATCTATGATCAAGGTAATTTTGTTGTAGATTTGGAAATACTTTTTCAATCAGTTCATTGATCGAATCGACCTCTGTATTGACTTGATCAGGTTTCAAACGGCCATCAATACCACCATTCCTTCTCCCAATTCAATTAATTTTTTTGCAAACTCACTGGATAGTGTATCGCCATGAAGATGTGCTCGCATGTTTGTGGAAAGTTTCATGGTTTTAATATGACTCTAAAGGTAAGAAGACTTAAGGCAAGCTTGAATCTCATCTGCTTTGGATCCTTTTGGAATGACTGGAAGCGTCTGTCGAAAGTCTCCAGATAAAAGAACCGTTATACCTCACATCAAAGACTTACAATTTAATATGTCTTGCAGTGTTCGGTCAATAGCTTCTAATATTTTTTTATGGGCCACACAATAAGCTTACACCTTTTAATAATTTCAGTCATCCCAGATGTCTTATTTATATTACATACAGGCAAATCATTAACGTTTAGGTTTAATGGAAGTGTAAAAACAGAATGAGCCGTTCGACCTCCAGGAAGTAACGTAGCAGCAATGCCAGATGATGCCACAGCTAGCGTTATTTCTTTTTACTGTCGTAGTTTAGCAAGCAGAAGCTGTGTCACAAACGTTTTCACAGTACCACCTGGTGCATAAAGAAAATATATGACACCCGTTTGTTTTGCAACATGATTTAGCACGACAGAATATGCATGATGTTGATCTGGTAACAATTTTGGTTCATATTCCTGAATATATTTGGTGAGGCTGTTGATGTCATACGAGGTCTCCCGTAAGATCTCAGTACGTAAATTATTAAATTCATTTCTTTTGGTATTAGGAAGACCAAAAGAATGTAGGTTTTCACTATCCAGGGAAATTATTTTATCTTCGATATCGAGTAAAGCTAAATTATAAATTTCATCCGAAAAGCCAATTTCCATTTCAGAATTTTGAATTTGAACTTGGTATCTAAAATCTTCTGCCAAATCATCTTTAAATTTTATCCATAATGCCAAAGGAGTGGTAATTTCATATTTCATATTTCAGATATTCTAAGTAGGATTGCAAGAAGGCACCTAAGTTTATTTGCTGTCTGCAATGGTATTGCCTCTAACAAAGTGGTTTCCCACTGCATGTCATCTTCAAATAATACTCGCTTAAAGCAAGCCTCTCGGTAAGTCTCACAAACATAATCATTTATAGTTCGCAGAGATGTGAATGTGGTAGGACCTGTAACTTCATGACGAAGTAATCGTAAAAAAAGCATTCATGTTGGCTGGGATGGACAGTGTAAACTCTTCCAATAGCAGTATCGTATGGCCCTCGACGGTTTTTCCCTTTTTCTCCTGCTCCATTGGTTGTTGTTCCATGTATAATATGATGGAAACTGATTATAGTTTAAAGAAAGCTGTCACTTGTCAGTGTTGTTTCTCTTGGAGATTGCGGTTGTCTTGAGGCGGTATCTGTTGTGAAATGAACCCTCTGACCATTTTCTAAATGGACAGCTAGGTGTTGCACGGTCGGATATCTATCGTGAATAGTACAACCGAAGATTCTCCAGAAAGCTTCATTACTGCTTACATATCGACCCATTTTATATTGCGTAACTTCATTGTGGACGGTTGTATCTTGAAGAGCATACATAGCAACATCGGATCCCTTGTTCACATACTTGCATACATATTTGATAGATTTCTATAGAATAGAATCCTACGTTTATATGAGCATTAAATGTCTTAGATAAAAGAGGACAGTAAGGTACAATCCACCTGTTATCAATTTCGTGCTGCCCTATTTTCGTTTGAAAACCACCATTTTCAGGTTTTCTTCGCCTATAAGAAGGATATCCATCCGCACCAATCTGAGTTGCACAAATACATTTTTTAGGGAATCTCTTGGAACATCTATTGTCTTCCATGCAAGGAGAATTGTAATTGAACGAACCACTTGGACCATGAACCATCTGTGTTTTAATAATTTCAAATAGTGTTTTGTCTTTTTCATTGGAATGAATTTTGTTTGTAAGCCATATTAAAATGTGAGCGTGAGGTAACCTTCTTTTTTGCCTCAATGACTTGAGACTCCACATTCATCCAAGAAACGCAAGCAGAAGGTGTTACGAGGTGGATATTAAGCGTTATAGGCCTGCAAAGAAACCATTTGTGTCATAGAAAAATAGGATAGTGCTCATAAAGTTTACGAAAAAACACATTAACTGGACGATACAGAAATGGAAAACAGTGCTATGGTCAGATGAATCCAAATATAACATCAAGGGATCAGATGGAAGTGCGCACGTTAGACGACCAAAAGGAAAACCCAAAATATTGCCACGGTGGCGGCAATGTCATGGTATGGGGTTGTTTCTCCGACCAGAGAATGGGGCTTATCCACCAAATTATGGATATTTTAAATGGTCAAGGGTACAAAAATATAATGGAGGATATTATGTATCCATACGCGGATGACAACATGCCCTTGCGCTGGTTATTCCAACATGGCAATGACCCAAAAGACAAACCTTGGGGTTCCTCGAGGTTCAATCCTAGGTGCGCTCCTTTTTATAATTTACATTAACGACATAAAAAGTATACTAAAGCACTCAAAGATAGTATTATTTGCGGACGATGCCCTTCTTTTTATATCGGGAAAAATAATAAATGAGTGTGAACAAAAGATCCAATATGACCTATTTAATCTACACAGATGGCTGAAAATAAACAAACTAAAGTTAAATGTGTCAAAATAATGTATGTTATTTAACTATAGTCATAGTCTTAACTTAAATGTAGAAGGCCAATTAGTGGAACAAATCGGAGAGATTAAATATTTAGGTGTTATTATTGATCATAAATTAAAGTTTAATTTGCATATTAATTATATTATTAAAAAAGTATAAAAAAATATACTTCTTAAGTAGAATACGTAATAAGATTTCAGCACTAAATGCAATAAATATATTTAATGTAATGATCAAACCACATTTTGAGTACTGCTCGTCAATTTTATTTTCGTGCAGTGATAAGTTGTTACTAAATATACAACGATTAAACAATAAAGCAATGAGGATAATTTGAAAACTTAGCAGATATACATCGGTATCTTTAATGTTTAATATGTTAAAATGGTTAAGTGTCGCGCAAAGAATTTTAGTCAATGTTTTATGTTTTATATTCAAAATAAAATTTAATATGCTACCTTTTTACTTACAAAAATACATGCGATATGTTCGAGAATCAGAACCATACTATTTACGAAATGAAAACGACTTACGATTGCCAACTTACCGTTCAAATGCTACGAGTACACAAAATAGTATTGTATATAAAGGCTTTAATCTTTTTAACTCAATGCCAAGTGAATTAAAAAATGAAATGGATTTTGCCACATTCAAAAGAAAAGTGATTCATTTTGTAAAATACAATTTTCCTTATAGATAAATATAGATTTTATATATTTTGTAAATAAATAAATAAAGTCTAGGCTCATGACTGAATGGTTAACTGTCGCCGGTTAACTGTGTGTTCTGGAATGGAGAATCTATGGGAAATTGTAGATCGAAAAATTCGGACTCAAGATTACTCCTCTAAGGCTTCTCTTTTTGCAGCTATAAAAGAAGAATGGTGGAATATCCCAGTGGGTACAATAAACAATTTAATTGAATCCATGCCTGGTCGATGCCATGCAGTCCTTCAAAATAACGGATATCCAACGAAATATTAATTAACAGTCAATATTTATTCCGAATTAAGGTTAGTTGTAAAGTTGTTTTAGTTTTGCCAACGCCTTACGAAAAGACGGTTTTGTTCTCCATTGAATTTCTTGTTATATGTTACTTTAAAATAAATAAAAAATGATGTTTTTGAAGAAGTATCTTTATGTTTTAAAGTTTTAACTTACATCGTTTTTACATATTCTTTTGTTCTCGTGCCATGTAGAAAGACAGGTAGATTTTTAAAAGTTGCTTTAATTTTTTTCACACACTATATGTGTAAATGAAATTTAATGCATTAATTGCTTAATAAATAAATATACATATATATCAAACAAAAAGCAAAAAAAGCAGCTAAAGAGTTCGTAAGAATGGACACTACCAAAAGGTACATCCATAGGTAGGATGAACAAATGTAAAAGACGAGTAATTTTTAACAAATAAGGCAGACTGCTCTGTTAGTCGTAGTTTATCTGTTGCATACAACTTCAAAAGTATAATATAACTGCAATAGGAAACGTGCATACTTTCTCTCCTGACACTGTAATCTGCTTTCACTTACATAAAATAAAACTCTCCCGCAACTTAGTGTCGACACTACTTAGAAAAAGAGGTAACCACATAGCCCATACTCTGTGACTTTGCGGCACTCTGTGGTCTCTAGGTGTCGTATCAAAAGTGGAGGACTGCTACCAAATCCTACTCAAACGCACAAGCAAAGTTGAAGAATTCATAGTCTAATCGGCTTTTGTTATAAACGATTTTAGAAGACGTAGTGACTATCAATTTAAGAGTTAAATTCTTTAAGGATTTAATGATTCATATAGAAGGGGATCTTGTTAGTGGGATTGATCACTTCTTGGAGTGAGTCAGAATATGGATTTGATAATTTTCCTTGATTGCACTTGTTCTGGACGAAGCTGAGTGTTGGATTCTATAATGGTGTTTTTTGTCATTGAATTTCTCTTTGCTTGAAGGTGAGATGGGCAGATAGGTGGTAGGGTTTCTTAAAGTGTTCATGTAAAGATCCCAGTTTGTTTTCTATGTCTTAATGCCATCAGGAATCGAAAAATGAAGAAAATGGGTAATGTTGGACAAAAGTGCGACATTTAAAACATTTTGTCTATTATCAAAGATAGATTAAGTATTGAACCCCCAATGTGAATGACTCATCTTTCTCAAGTGAGATGTTAGTTTTGACTTGGGACATTTCTGGACTCTTCAGATAAGCAACCCCACATGGCCGTGATCGAAATACAGCGACATGATGAGACATTATTTTCTTAATTCCTATTTTGGCAATATCCACATCCATGTTGATGTACGAGTATGTAGTATAATATTGAAATAAGTCATCTCACGAAAATCAGATCTTGATACTCTTCGTTGTGTGGATCGAATCCAATTCAAGCCTGAAACGGTTAAAATCCTCAGGAAGAGATAAATTTCCATTGACGAAATGAAATGTTCCCTTTAGGTAGAGTCTTAGTCGAATCAGCGCCAACTGATCACTTTGCTAAGTTAGTTAAGGAAAGTTCGATAAGTGTTCAGTTGCAGTTCAATATGAAGTTTCACCGATGGACCCAGTACGTACAGTCTTGCTTGTGCAACTTTATCTTCTCGTTGTTATCAGTGTGGAGCTAATGGTGTATGCCTGTTATGAAAGCAAGCGGTCTATCATTAAAGTTGGTACGAAAGCGTTTCTCTCAAGGTTATTAAATTTCCTCTTATAACAGCGTAACAATCAAAAAGGACGAAACAAATTGTAACACTTGCACACATAAAAAGAACTGTTGTATAAGAAATTTTGAATATACCATTGTGTTCTAAAATAAATTAATCTAGCCGAAATGGATGCAACAGATGGGTCACGCAAAGAAATTCCTGATAAAGAGAACTTGTAGTGTTCTCCAGTGGTTTTTGATACTCGTATGTCATATCCTATTAGAATTTAGGAAACCTATTATTCATAAAAGTTCGATCTGTCAGATGTAGGACTCCCTGTATTAACGAAATCGTAGTTACTACTGCATCGACGGTTCTAAAATTTTTGCTATTCCTTGAATAACTCAGATTATAATTCTAGCCCGATTTTTTTTTCAAATTTTAGTCAAATGTGATTTCGACTAGTACTACAACAATTTCCTCTATTTTAAAGACAACAAATAATTGTAGCTTGTGTATATTTTTTTTAATAACTTAAAAAAAATATCGGCAGATTTTAGTCAAAATGCGATTAGGCATGAATACACATCATCTGACAAAATTTCAAATCGATAGTACTATTCGATCGCGAGTTTTCGTAGGCATGTACACATACGGACATACGTTCACACACAGTCATTTTATTAAAAAAAAAACTCTGTAGACACCTTAAAACCTAAAGATACGAGTATCATAACATTTCCATTTTCGATTTTTGAGCTGAATGCAAAAACTTCCTTGTCAGGAAGTTAATAAATACTTCATCTATTTTTTAGGTGCTAAGTGTGCTGCTTCGTTTATGGAACGCTGTATTATTTATATCGGCGAGAATGCTTCTGAGTGCGTAAAGACAAATGCATTTCTCAACTTGACAAAGGATGGTTTAATAAAGCTTATCTCTTCAGATTATGTAAGTGAAAAATATTCTTTTAAAATGCTATTTTCTGTAATTGATTTGTTTTTTGGATAGTTTTGTTTGGAAGAAGAAAACGTTTGGCGTTGTGTTCTTGCCTGGGCCAAGAACCAAGCGGGAGTCACTCAACCCACAGCCCACTGGACAGAAGAAGAGCGTGCTCGTGTTTGCCAACATTTGTCTGGTGTAATGGGTCATGTTAGACTTCTGCTTATTGATAGCCAAGTATTTGCAGAAGAAGTGGAACCGACAGGAGCTGTACCAATGGAACTTTCACTTGAACGATACCGTTATGCAGCATTGCATTCGAACAAAATGGGTGGTGGGGCTGCACCGCCTGTTGTTCCACTTCCCGGAGGACCTTTGTCAGAGGACGATAAACGATTGCAGCCACGTCTAATGATGAATATGTTTCCCGGTTCAAACATTCTCAAAAATGATAAGCTACATTTTCAAGGCATACTTAATGGATGGTAAGTTGCTGTCTATTCTCAAGTAAATTATGAAACTAATTTCATTAATGTGTTGAATTTTCCTTCAGGTACGGGGTCCCTAAACAAACCTGGCGTCTGGTATACCGGGCCTCCAGTCATGGTTTCGCTTCAACGACTTTTCACAGATTTTGCGATGGGATTGCACCGTGTTTTGTCATTGGAGTGGTAAGTTACTTAAAGATTATTGTTCATTGATTTAAGGTTGACTGTTTTGCTGTATTAAAGGGAAGTCGTGGTGAGATCAGTGGAGGGTTTACAGACGTAGCTTGGGCAAAGACAAGTCGCAAAGGAGGGTACATACATTCTGAACGGGCGTTTCTGTTTACATTTAATTCAAATAATGATTCTCAACCCGCAAAGTTTGACATTGTCAAAAAACCTTATGCAATTTGCTACCATCCAGAGTAAGAAAATGTAGAAACCTTTCTATATAAATTGAAATTAAAATAAATGAATCTTTCGTTTTAGTTGCGGACCGATTTTTGGAGCTGGAGCAGATTTGCTTATTTCTAACAATTGCAATATGAATATGGACTCGTATTCGAATCTACCACATAGCTACGATGGCCCAAATGCCAGTTATATGCCTTTGTTTGGTGACTACAACTTTATGGTGGCTGATTATGAAGTTTATACATTAGCAGCTGCAGCTCCCAGTAACAGCCAGCCAGGAGTGAAAATGAAGTATGACCGATATTAAACGTGAAACTATCTACACATCGCTATACTCGTATTTGTCTTAGAAAGAAAAAAATTACACTTAAATTAGGCTGTCCAGTTTCTGAAACGCAGTATTAAAAATTCTTGCCTCTATATGTTCGAATAAAACTATGTTTACTTAATATATGTTTAGTACCACTTTAAAATTTATTTATTTAAAAAAAAAAACTAAAACATCAATTAAGGATATTTGACTAACCTACATATTTAGTTTCGTTTTAATTTGCACAGATAAGGGTACTCTCTTCTAGAGTAAGCCTTCTAATGGTGAGAAGTGAGTGGTATAACAAAACCTAGAGCTATGCTATAGCAGAACAAGTACAGTGCATCGCTTATAGTAAAGAATCTGTACTTCTTCATGATTGCACATACATACATACGAGGGGATTGTTGTCCTATATGTAAACTTCTCTAGCTGTGAAATTATTTGTCTTTGTGCATTAATTTCTAATAATAATATTTCTACCAAGTAAGTAGGAGCCATTGGTCAACCATCGGTTTCTGGGCGATCAAGATTTTCTTCGACAAAGGCATTTTCCAAAACTTAACAAAACTTAACATGTGATCAGACATTTTACGAGTAGTTATATCACTTATATATATTATTAAGTGTTAAGTTTAAAAAAATAAATGTAAGGTCCTAAGAACTTCAGATAACTTCAATTAATACAAAAAAGATTGGTTAAACGCGGATAAATTTGAATTGTCCTCTAGAAACACTACTTTGATTTACTCTGTGAAGACAACTAGGAGCACGAATCGGCACCGAACTGATAATTTCTTTGCATGCGAAAAAAGCTTCTCCTTAGAAATAAAATACTGACGGTCAGATTGCGGAGTACGAGAAAAAATATTACCAACATATGATACTCTACGCGCCATAGATTTCAAAATGAAGATGTAAGACACGACTTATGTAAACAGTAAATTCTGTGCTACTTACAACTCCACATGAAAAGATTACATCATCATATTGATCAAGAGTCTTTATGCCAGAGATGACAACGATAAAACAACATTGCAAATGTTATATGAAAAAATTACTACGAAGGAGCCTGAGTTGACAATGATGAAAGATGAATTTACATTGGTGACATCAGTCGCGTTGTATTGACGGCAAAAAGAAAAGTTTGTTCACAAAGTTTCTTAGGCGTCAACCGATCCGCAATCGACTACTGAACAGGAAAGAAGCCCTAACATTCTGAATATACACAAATACCATAGCTACAGTCGACGAATTACGTTGGTGCAATTATGTATTATGGAATAATGGCTTGGGGTAGTGCAGCTAAAACACACATTTCCAGAATACAAAAACTTCAAAACGCAGCCCTTAAACACATAAATAGTATAAAACAACGAGGAAATGAAGAAAATTTCAAAATTCTTCGGGTAGAGGATATATTTAAGATGACCACCGCTATTGAATACTTTGATGACAACCGATTTACACAACGCATCAGCATCAAGTCAACACCAGAAGGCATACCCAAGGAATGCTACAAATTCCCAGAAACTATAATAACTACGGTAGGCGCAAACTTCAATATACTGTTCCCACAATAATCAACGTATTACCTCATCAAATTTTAAATATTGTTAACTTTAGAAAAAGAAAAAAACTTGTTAAAACTTTCTTATTAAGAACGAATTCAAGCAACTAGGTGTAACTATAATAACTATAAAATTAGCTTTAAACTAAATTTGTAATACTAATCACAGCTATAACTTTCCTCACTTTATTATGTAATTTGCATTGAAACATAATTTTCTGCAGACAAGCTACGGCTTCGCAGATACTTATATAATTGTAAATAATTGTAATAATAATAATAAATAAATGTTAAAAAAAAAATCCCTCAAGGTGAGATCACCGTCGAGTGGCGTGAAAAATAAACGAAAAAAAAAATTTAAAGAAAAACATCTTACTTATGGAGTGGAGTCTACCAAAATATCCGACTAAATTTACATAGACGATTATCGAAATGCTCTAAAGGCTATTTTTTTAGTCCTCGAACAGAATTAATTTTTCCATAATTACTCGAAAGTATGCAAAACAACAGCTTTTGTCTTTAGCAAATCACCGATACTAACTCACATGAAAAGCCAAGGGAAGCAATATTGAAGTTCGAACTTCACATAATTTACCTTGCAACCATTTGCTTTGCAAATTGCGAGTGTCGTGAATTCAACACGTTTTTGCACGTTAATGTTGCATTACAAACCTGTTTGTTGGAACCAGTACAGCCTTATACTGAACACGCAACGGAAATACATTTCCGGGGGACAGAATGACTAGTTACGGCCCTTGTAAAGGCAGCCTTGTCCAATGAATGAAGACCTCAGCATAACTACTAAGTCCGACCAGCAGCTCCTCCCTGTGGGGTCCCGTGGGAGTTTCGTAGAAACTGAAAAAGAGCGAATGGCGAGTCACGTAGCATTGTCTGATGAATGAAGACCTCAGCATTACTACTAAGTCCGACCTGCATCTCCTCCCTGTGGGGGAGGAAACTCCTCCCGGAAACTTCGTCGCAACTGGAAAAGAGCGTTACAAGTATTAGTTAGTCTATGGCCCAGTGACCCGCAAAAAGCTGCGAAACGGAAACAAAAGTCAGATGGATACTTTGTTGACGACCATTGGCTATCGACCTAGGACAACGATTGGGTTCTGAAACATTAAGACTTTCCTCGACAACGTGAAATTCCATATTCCTCTAGCTTAAGCTAGATTTCACGAGATACTACTTGGACATATTTGGAGTTGAAGGTGGTGGGACCACTGACTTCAAAATCCCTTGTTAGCCTCATGTCCTATTCAGTGCGTACAGTTGTGGGTAGCCGTGGCTCAAGTGATAGTGTGTTGGCTTCCAAATCGGACGGTTCGGTGTTTAATCATAACCACACCCGAAAGGCATTGTATTTTTCAAGCAACTAAAATACAACAACAAGTCCAAATACACTAATAATTCAGTCTCTGCATTAAATTTTGGCTGCCACCCATAGAGCGAAATAGCTACTGAGCCCTAACATCTTTCTTTCTCTCTCTAAAATTTAACACGTTTCCTGAAAACTTAATATGTGTTCATGCATTTTAAGTGCAGTCATACTCACTTGAGTGTTGAGTTCCTTAAAAATATGTTGTCACATAAACAGGGCTTAAACATGTAAGAAACATCAGAATTGACCACGACAAAAGGTTTTTAGACTATTGCAACATCAACCACCTTGCCATTAGAGGCACACTGCTTAGGCACAAGGACTGTCATGAGATCAGTTGTGTTTTTGATTGATAGACTACGAATATCATATTGATCATATGTTTGAGAAAATGATTATACAACGTGTATGTAGATATTTATGTATTATAGTATTGCCAACACCTTTTCCTAAAAAAAAAAAAAACTACGAGTAGACACAAGTGTCAATTCATCAATAAATGTTTAGCAGCACATAAAATTTGTACAGATACAAACAGTAATAAAATCGAAATTTTATAGCGTCTTACAACAGAAAACAGGCCGTTTTCGAAAACGTCATCTGCATCAAATTGCTTTTGCAAAATGTTCTTAAACGCAAGCTGCGAAAGTCATTTCTTCGAAAACAACATCATAAATCACACTACATTTGCAGCATGTTCGATAATGCAGTGTTTGCAGGGCAGATGTTCATAAACATCAACTGCGCTGCAAAAAAGCAGCCACAAATCTGCGCTGTGCATTAAAAAAATTTTGCTCTGTTCGAAAACATCAAATCCTCTTGCAAGAAAAAAATCAT
The DNA here is from genome assembly GCA_949129095.1 of Volucella bombylans. Taxonomy (NCBI): domain Eukaryota; kingdom Metazoa; phylum Arthropoda; class Insecta; order Diptera; family Syrphidae; genus Volucella; species Volucella bombylans. Next base: position 46,350,663 of record OX422142.1, on the reverse strand, counting down.
GTAGATGACACAGATCAACGATACCAAATGACGTTTTCAGTTTGATGTTCGCAACCCTTAAGTATTGCAAATGACGAACAAAATGACGATCAAATGACGTTTTCGAAAACGGCCACAGTGGTTTTATTTCCTTACATAGTATAACATAGTGTAACTCTTAAATATGGAATCAACGGACATTACATCCCAACACAACACATTAACATACAAGTGATCTGGCGACCAAAATAAATGTGGAGCAGACATAGGTATTATATATAGTGGGACCACCATCCGATCCACTTTGGGGAATATAAACAGCCATAGCACCGGCAGACTCCGAGATCTCCATCTGCGCCAACAAATATAGGACCACTTTGAAAAATGTTCTTTCACCAGGCGCAGACACCATCGTCGTCACAATACCAAAAAGCCAGAGGACATGAATTTCAGCATGTATTTTGACACGGTTCGCAGAGCGTTTTAGTTGTAAGAGTTCGGATTTCAGCGGCCTAAGCAGTAGAGCAGATTTGGAAATTCAATATTGCATGAAATAGAAGGAAGTGCAGCTTAGTGTACGACGTAAAGTGCGTAATTATAGTAATGAGTCACCAGAGCAGAAGAAGCAGCCAGTAAGTGGGACAGTGGGAACGTCTATAATATCACAATGCAAATTACAGGTGGCACAAGTTCCAAATCTAATCTTGTAGAAGATTTAGACTGGAACCTATTGACTTCGGATGAGAGACAGCTAACCGGATGGGAGAATCATTTAGGGACCGGTCCTGGACCCAGAAGCACGTTTCGCAGTAACAAATTCGCGAATACACTCCCAATAACACTAATGAATTATCGACAATCAGGGCCTTAAAGAAAAACAACGCAGTTCAGATAGATAACATTTTCGGGACATATCCCCTTGCATCGATCACATCAACATACTGCGGATCATTATTAAACAATGCGTGGAGGAGTATAGATCTCCGCTACGCTTGTTGTTCATCGATTTGGAGAAGGCCTTCGTCAACTTAAATCGAGATGCTATATGTACTTTGTGCAGAAGAGGTTTACCAGTAAAATCTCGTCCCTATAACTAGGGCTACCTATGAAGGTGATAAACTTCACGTCTTGCATAGCGGTAAGGTGTCAGATGAATTCGAAATCGGGAACAAATATGAGACTGAAACCAGCAATGACACTATATTGAAGCATTTGGACTACGCCGACGATGTATGCCTGCTTTCACTTAAGATAATGGATCTACCACAATGTCTCCGCAACATCGTTAAGGTGGTCAAGCCGCACCGTATATCGAACGGCCAACTTCATGTGACAACGGGTCAGAAACCTATAGACATCCAAATACGAAGGAGAAAATGCCAGAAGATGGTCACATTTTACGCCACGAAGATAGTTGTACCACGAAAAATGTCATGCAATTGAATAAACTTACTCAATCAGGAGGACGAGTTGGCCGCCCAAGGTAAACGTAAAGTAGAACTGAGGAGTAGTCACGAACACTGGGATTAAGGTGGAGAGAGCCTAAGTGTATCGCTGAATTCAGAACATGATGGCACGCGGTTGTTGCGACGCCTTGTGCCGCACAAGGCGTTCGAGGAACTTAACTAACAAACAAACGTGGCACAATTAGGATTTGGTAGCATGATAGAAAGAATTTCGAAATAGTGAAAGAAATTCTACGACGGAAATTTGGAGCAGAATTCCATTAGGATCGGCTTACCCGACTTTTTAACCGTAGCGATCGAACAAAGTGTATGGTTACCGTGGTTGGAAATTGTATTATGCATTTAAAGAAATTCCCTACCACTGTTCACAACAAAGGTGGGGTGGCCGTGGTGTAGTGGTAGTAGCAAACGCTTCAGTCGTTCATAGACCTCGATCGGGGACAGACGTGTTTTCGACTTTTTCTCCAGTGAAATAGTGCAAAAGTGACAAAAGAACAATTAAGAACATTTTCCCCAAGTGATTCGGTGGCGCAGCGGTAGTGGTGTCGGCCGACAAAGCAGGGGTCGTGGGTTCGATTCCCGAAAAAACCACATCGAATTTTTATTTTTAAAAAAAAAGTTTAAATCGATATACAACGGCAGAAACAGAAAGTGTGATCGATCGATCGTGAGATGAGTGGAAGTGAGCGGCCCGCTATTCCAATAGCGGGGTCCGCAGATGGCATGTTGTCATCTGATGATCAGGCCGTACAGCCAGCCCAAAGATCAGAAACAACAACAACAGAATTTGCTACAAAGAGGAGGAGGAAGCTGAGGCCGACTCCGAATCTCGTAAAGCGCCTTTCCCTATCAGCTTCCTCAGAAATGCTGCATGGTGGAGCGAGGGAAACGACGGCAACAACAACAGCAAGGGCAGCATTAAAGTCAAGGAGGCAAGTCTTGGATAATAACGAGTACCCGTACGTATCGGATGGTGGGGAAGGCCACTACATGGGTGCAGACAATAGCTTCGCATCCCTAGCTGCATCTGAGTCAGATGACGAAGATGATGAAGTGGAAGCTATTAATACTACAATTAAACAGCTAGAGCAAAAAGTGCTTGCTATTAAGGCAAAGCAAGAGGCAAGGAGGAAGTTGGAAAAACTGCAACAAATCCAGAGCCCTCAGAAACAACCAAACGTAAGCGGGGAACTACCACAAAAACAGAAACAGCCGGTTAAACAACAACAAATACAGAAATCAGCCAAGAACTTACAAAGAAACATGTGCAACCACAACTAAAGCATCAGCAGCAAAAACAACAGCAGCAGCAACAACCGCAAAAGCAACAGCAGCAGAAACAACAACAACAGCAAGGGCAGAAACACACTAAGCAGAAAGTGCCTCCAATTAACACTTTCAAATTGGAGCTGAAGGACACCATTGAACTATGTAAGTCGGCCATTGGTAACAACTTTTTTATTAAAAGACTAAGTCAAGATAGGCATGCGATCCACTGTAACACAGTGGAGCGCTATACTAAAATAAAAAATTTATTGAAGGAATCGACGACGGAGTTCTTCTCCTACACCCCGAAGGGGGACAAGCTGCAAACAATGCTGCTGAGGGGGATTGAACCGTCGACTGATCCGGAGGAGCTCCTTGCACTGCTGAAAGAGAAGGAGTGCGAAGAGCTCAAATTCGTAGGGGTTAAGCCATTTGTCACGGCTAGAGCCAAAAGGGAGAAGCGGAAACTACCGTTCTTCCTGGTTCAGCTAAGTCCCACCAGCAAACTGGATGGTCTAAGGAGCATCAAAGTCCTAGACTACCAGGTTGTACACTGGGAAAAATTAAAGAGGAGCGAAAACAGCCTCGATGCGTGAAGTGCGGAAAGAACCACAAGTCCGAGGAATGCGCTCTAGGCAAGGACGGAGCCTCAGAAAAAAGCCAACTCTCTTGCGCGTTATGTAGGAACACGGGACACACAGCAAATTATCGGGGTTGTCCCAAATTCCAATATATCAAAAGAGTAAATCTGGCTCGGCAGCAGAAAGTGGAAATTAAACGTCCACTCGTGCAGACACAAACACCAGCCGTTACTCCCCACGTTACCTACGCCCAAATGGCGGCAGGTAGGGGAAATACGGTACAACAACCAAAGGTAGCTTCTCAGGCCCCAGCGCCTAGAGCACCGGAACCTGTACCTGACATGCTGGCTATCTTGCTCTCTATTCAGGGGCAGATGGCTCAGCTTCAGCGTCAAATACAGGAACAGGATAAGCGGGTAGATCAAATATACGCGCTGCTGCCGGGCCTAACGCACCTCCAGTCGTAATGGGTTCGTACATGGCGGAGCAAACTCTGAAGACCCTTGCTGTGAATGTTAATTCACTGATTAGGTTCGAACGACGAGCCGCACTATTTAAGTTGCTTAAAGACCAAGCCCCTGATGTGCTTTTGGTTAGCGAAACTAAGCTCACCAAGAGACACAAAATGAGGCACAAAAGATATAAAATAGTACGGAGAAACCGACCCAACTCCATTCAGGGAGGAGGCGTTGCGATTTTCGTACGAAAAGGTATACGTTTTAAAAGAGTATACAGTCGGGTAGTACGTAGGTTCCAGGTGCTGGAAGCATGCATCGTGTATATCCCTCTCCGTAGTGGAAAGCGGTTATACATGGTGTCTGTTTATGCACCCAAAGCTACTCAATCCACCTTATTCATCTCAGAGCTCGAGACACTTTTTCGATTTCTGAGGCTGGAATTGGAAGACAACTATTTTATTATCGGCGGAGATTTCAACGCCAAACATAGTGATTGGGGAAATAATACACCAAATACTAGAGGGAACCTACTATTCAATTGATGGGGTCAACACAGTGTTATGTATCGACTCGGCCTTAAGGCGATGGATAGTCCATCGTTTCCTAGACACGGGTCCTATTTGGATCTCCTGCTGTTCGACACACGAATACACCTGACATGCACAAACCAACAAACCATAAACTGTCTACGCACTTTTGTGTATGACAGTGACCATTGCGGATTCAGTACCGAAATAACCGTTCCGAACGAAGCTGCGGAATTGGACGAGTTTGTTCAAAGGCATGCCTACAACTATAGTAGGGTGCGTTGGACACACTTCTCCAGAACACTGACGAGAGCACTCTCCTCGAATTCGCTCTACCCACCGTCCAACAGAAATCTGTCAAACGAGGAGATTGATAGATATCTAAAACTAATGGACGAGACAATTAAACGAACAATGGACAAAACGATACCTCGGTATCAATACACTGACCACGAAGACTTATTCCGCAACGCAACCATTGACGCACTGCACCGACATAAAAGTAGACTGCTGTCAAGGCTGAAAACCTTGTACAGACAGTTTACTGACAGACATAACCCGGAGATTATGACGCTAAAGTCGTCGATCAAAAACCTCCAAGTATTAATAAAAGAAAATTACAGAGCATCTGTAAGTTTGTATTGGAACAACAAAATTCGGGCTGTAAACACCAGCAACCCGAATATGTTCCCGCAAATAAATAAAATATTTCGGAGGAAAGATCACAACGACCTTTCGTGTCTTAAAATCGCCCGAACGACGAACAACGAGAATATACTTATAGCAGCAGGCATCGATCCAAATGAGGCTGTTGATGATGACAACTTCTTTGTGATCGAGGATCCGCAGGAGAAGGTAGAGGCTATAGGAGCGACTTTCCAGGAAGTATATAAGGCCAATGACATCATTGGCCCGAACCACGACCTGGAAAATCGAGTCCTTGTGCACAATTTCTACCTTCGAAATGAAATAATGAATTGGCGATTCGAGAGCTCGGGTTTCACCCAGTTCAGTGACGAGAATATGGCAAATAATGTCATCACCAACGATAGGGTACTACCCCCGTTCATTTCGAAGGAAGAGCTCCAAACGATCTTTGAATTACTTAGAAGTAAGAAATCAGTGGGAACCGATGAAATACCGAACATTGTGCTTCGACATCTCCCTCTAGAAGCGGTGGACATTTATACCACCCTGTTTAATAATGCAATGAATAATGCACATTATCCAGCGCATTGGAAAACTGCGGTGGTGCATCCGATCCCCAAAAGGGATAAAGACACTTCCAATCCGGCGAATCTCCGCTCGATAAGTCTTCTTCCAAACATCAGTAAGGTGTTCGAGAAGGTGATCAATAGAGTCCTGACTAAGTGGGTTGAGGACAAACATATAGTTCCGGATAATCAATTCGGTTTCAAGGCGGGGCATGATGTTATTCATGCTGCGTCTAAACTGGTTTCTGATATCCAATGGAACAAAGGCAAGAATCAGTGCACTGGTGCCTGCCTGATTGACTTGGAAAAAGCCTTCGATACCGTATGGTTAGAGGGACTCTTTTTCAAGCTGGACAGGTTGGGCATTAGTAAACCACTGCTGTATATTCTTTTTGATATGCTCTCTAGTAGACAGTTCATCGTGAAAAATGGCGATGTGACTTCTGTTGGAACATTTAACATTAAAAACGGTCTGCAACAAGGTGCGGTAAATTCATCGATCCTATTCAACATTTATACAAGTGATCTGATAGGTTCACTTCACCATGCCATAGCGTACGCAGACGACTTAATCGCGTACAGAACAGGTCCAAAGATTGAGGTTATTAATACACTCTTGCAACGTGACTTCGATAAAATTAAACGATATTGCGATGACTGGAAGTTGAAAATCAACTTTCAGAAGTCGGAAACCATTTTGTTTAGGACGCCTTTGTCTGGGGCCTCTAGGGATACCAGAAAGAATTGGCGAAAGTTCTCGATCGTGGGGCAGCATGGGCAGCCACTTGCTTGTCGAAATGTAGTCAGATACCTTGGGATTTGGCTGGATCAATATCTGTATTTTAACAAACATATAGATGTTGCTCTGGCCAGAGCCAGAGGTGCTTTTGCCCTTACAAAGAGACTGTTTTATAACAGCCAACTCGATGCGAGGGTAAAGGTTATCTGCTACATGGCCCTTATCCGGCCTATGCTTGTGTTTGGATGTCCCGTGTGGTTCAACGTAAGAGCAAGTTTATTGGAAAAGATTCGGGTGTTTGAGAGGGCTTGTCTCAGGACTTGTCTTCGCCTATACAGAACACCAGAGTCTGAGTACATAAAATTCTATCCTAATGAGGTCTTGTACAATAGGGCGAACCTAATAAGAGTGGACAATTTCGTCATTAAGTTGACTCGAAGGCACATTGCAAGAGCAATGACCTCATCGAACAACCTGATCTCCGGGGCTTACTACCCTAATTATATGTATCATGAGAGAGTTCGCTTTGACGGCTTTGTTCCTCCAGAAGCGTTCCTCTACCTAGATATGAAAGGTCTGATCCAGGACAGATTGGCGGTGCCGCTAATCTTCCACGTTGCTCGAACAGCTGCGGACAGGCGACTCAACTACGACAGAGACGTCGCACATGGCAGTGCGGAGCGTCTCCGGTTCAGTAGGTCGGTAGGGAGTCGCGACATGAGGGATGTTGCTCGGCAGCACCAACAATTCTGGTGGCTAGATGAAGGAGGGGAAGTCTCGTCGTCGAATTCCTCCAGTTCTACGTAGCTTCATAGGGAGCAAAGTCGGTGTTCTGCATATTTTTTTTTTTTTGTAGCCGTGGCCGGCTTACATAGTTTTAGGTAGAATTAGGGTAGTTTTAAGAAAAAAAAAAAATAAAAAATAAAAAAAAAACAATAAAAAATAAAAATCACAAAAAAAAATAATAAAAAAAAAACAAAAAGAAAAAAAAATATTAGAACAGAGGTGGGTAACACGCTCTAAAATATGGTATAGGATTAGATAGTTTAAGTAGGATTAAGTAGGTTAAGATATAGTTGTAAATAGTTTATACGTTTAGTTTTAAGTTTTATATTATAACAAAAAGTCCATATACTAAGTTTTGCTACTTAAAGTTTATTTTCTTAGTTTTAGTTTTAATAAATGTAAAACAAAAATAAAAATAGTCTGTAAGGAACGTCGAAAGACATAGATTAAGTATTATGTTTAACTTAGAGTGCCCGCATGGGGCCAGTAAGATAGAATAAGATTATTTGTAAGTTATTTAAGCTAATATTTAAGCATTTTTTGTCTAGCTGTAAGTGTCAATGAATTCCAAAAATAAAAATGCATATAAAATGAAATGAAATGTAGCAAACGCTTCTCACTCGGAGGGTCCAGGTTCGAATCCTGCCATGGCAAAATCAGTTTTTCATTGTATAATTGGAACTCAGACAAAAAAAATTCTGCATGTGAAGGCATAACACTGACACGTAGATTTGGCTGTTATAAGAGTTTCAAGCAATGAAAAAAATACTGGGAATTATATCTCGAATCACTCTGAGTGAAGAAAAACTCTCCGTCCTATTCGGACTTCCCACCCCTGGAGAGCAAACATAGAAACCAAACACACCTGAGTTTCAAACCACTACTAAAAAAATTTTCCTTTCTCCTCCTTCTATCTTTCCGCCCGCGCCCTGGCAACAGTAAAAGGGTATCAACCCCTTAGGCGCGCGTAAATTATAAAAAAAAAAAAAAAAAAAAGGTAATCCTCAAAAATGGACATATTAATAATTTTTTGTTATTCATGATCTTCAAATCCTTCAATTTTTGTACAACGATGTTCAAATCTTTTCTTATAATGCCAGAATACAAGTATTCCGTTGAAAACCAACTATTCTTTTCTGACATATGAGTGAATGCCTTATGATATTCTGCCAAATAAAGTTTTTTTTACTATGACCGAAATTCAAAATATGATTTTAAAACTGCTGTAAGCAGTTTCGCGTTTAAACATGAGTTGAATCTGGAAGTACACTTTGCAACAGAAGGTATAATTTCGTGATCTAGTTATGTTATCCACTTAAAGTAATTAACGTGATACATGCTAATTGATAGAGCCCAATTAGCGTGTATCTACATTATTTGGTTAATATTTGTAATTGCCTCAAAGAGGTGTGCTTTGACGCCTAAGGGGGTATAGGTTAGTTTTTTTCAAAAGCAACTCTGAACAACATCCTGTACAATATTAATTAATACTACGTCAGTGCTGACAAGGCATTAATCAATTAATGTAAAATAATTATAACCAATGCATACCAAACAACATAATTACGTGAATATACTATGTTCTAGGTACATATTGTACATACATGGGCTGAGCCCTATTTGCATTCAATTAAACAAGAGTGATGGTTCCCATAAAATTGCTTATACGAGTACTTCAATCTGAAGCTCATTCACTAGTGTGCCGGGGCCAATAAAATATCAGAATGAACTTATTTTTTTTGATTTTATTAATAATGGTGTGTTTCAAAGAAGTGTTCACTTATCGAAAAGAAAATGTAACATTAACAATTCAAGATATAAATCTACGCTTCTCCACTGAAACTAATGTGTTCTTTGATTTTATAAAATGTTTCTCGGACGAGGACCTGGCAAATTTTCAAGTACCGAGTATAATGATTACTTACACGGTGAACTTTCAATTCATATATATTTTAGACAAGGATATCTTAGCTATAGTGTGCATAAATCCAAATTCATTCGCGGATGTACAAAGTAGTTTAAATCATGTTTTGCACAGGATGCATCATGTGAATGTGTTATTTATTTTACAAGACTCTTCCAATCCACAGCCAATATTTAACTGGGCTTGGCATAATGGATACAAGAATTCTATCGTTCTTTATTGGACTGAAAATGGGCTACAACTTGCCGAATTCCATCCATTTCCATCCGTTACTTTGGTCAATCTAAACCATATCAACGAGAGCAACTTACAAAAGCCATTCACAAACTTTCATCAGCATTCAATAAGATCATCGATTGCAAACGATCCTCCTCGTTCATTTCGTTACGTAAACCGACATGGAAAAACCATTTACACCGGAATGTTCTTAAAACTGTTCATTCTGTTCATTGAACATTACAACGCGACAATTGAAGAAGTATTTCTACCGAAACCATATCCAAACAGCTATATTACGCCCGATATGATAGCGGCCGTAAAAGCGGGCAAAATTGATATTTCCCTACACCCTTTCCTTCAGCTTTATGATAATTACCTATGCTCCCAAGCATTTTATATAGCTTACTTTCATATAATGGTTCCATATTCTAAGCAAGTGGAACTTTTTAAATACTTTGTCTTGCCATTTGACAACTGGACTTGGACCGCGATCATTGGGACAATTTTACTCTTTGCACTGGGAATATATGTCAGATCAAGAACAATTGTTGAAAATTTTCAGTTCGGAAAGGCACTACTGCAGGCGTTAAGCGGAATTTTAAACATTTCATTCAGTTTTCAAATATACAAATCAAAAATATTGCTACTCATCTTTATCCTCCTGTGGGTGATGGGCCTGATGTTTTCAAACATGTATCTGGCTCAACTTTCAACATTTTTAACAACACGAGCCTACGAAAAACAGATAAATACTTTCGAGGATGTCGTTGCTTCTGAGCTCCCGATTTCAGTAACGGAGTACGATTCAATCGTTTATAAAAGCCAAGGAGTTCCCAAAGAATTTCTGGATAAAATTGAAACCAGTGATGTTAAAACTATACACCAACAGCGTAGAATACTGAACACCTCTCGAATGGATATTATGAGTACAGAAAAATATTCGTTTTTTTCGTATCAACAGCGATATTTGCCAACTCCTCGGGTTAAATTGATTGATAAGCCTTTAGTAGGCTTGATGCCAACTTTTGCTATGCCATTTACGTCACCCTATGGTAATTTATATTCAGACTTTATTCAGAGGGCAATCGAAGCTGGTATTTTTGATAAGTTTACAGGAGATTTAAATAGTGACGGCATCGCAATAGGACTGATTGCATTCATTGAACCTGAGTCTATAGAACGAGTTCCACTCACCCTACAGCATTTTAAAATATTCTTATTCCTTCATAGTGGTGGATTTGCAATCTCAACGTTATGCTTTAGTATTGAAATAATTTATTTTAGGTTTAAAAACACAAAAAAATAGATTATTTTTTGTCGTAATTTGTAATGTAATACACCCAAATGTTAATTTGTGTTGAAAAGCTTGTTAAATTTATCTACATGGAAATTGATGCTATTGAGAAATTGGACAAATTGAAGAAAAACATCGTTCTTTTTCTCTTCATTCTTTTATTCTTCGGAGACTAATGACAAATTGTTGCTTCGTAATACTACAATAGTACTCGACTTATAAGCTACTTATATTTTTAACCAATTTTTTATATTTCAAACCATGAATCCTCTTGTATGCACTTATATGTTTTTAAGAGAATAATAAAATTGAATGTAGTCCTTATGTTAAATGATAAAAACGAAATGCATGAACTACGATAGATGTTATGTGTAAAATAAATACAATTTTGCTTGGAAAACATTCATTGACAAAAAGTAAGTAATTTATGTTAAGCAATAGGTAAGCGGTGGTAATAAGAAATATATCTTTTATAACATAACATCCTTTCTCGTCACTAAAGAGTACTCTAGGTGGGCGTTAACGCGTTAAACATATAGTAGATGGTTGTTTTGTGTCACAACATCGGAGTTATTAGTTACAGCCCCGCTAAAACGTTAGTGGGCAGTCAGTTCTTTTCATGGTACCTAGAATTGTCGGCACGAGTCAAAGGAAGATCTTATTGAGGACGAAGGAGACTTGATCCAGAATTAGTTTTTGGACAGCCTTTATATGAGTTTCTAGTGATTTTGAAAAGACTTAGTTTATTGGGTTTTTGGAATATTGCTGAAATTTCATACATAGATGAGACAGACTCTTGCTTCTCGTGAAGAAAGGAACAACTTTTAAGAGAAGCGAATTAAAACTCTCACGCATCATATATGGATTTTCGATAGTGGTTTCACAAGTCACCTTAAGGATATCGAGCTAGCAAATCATACCCATGATTGGGCATGCATTGGCGATGTGGTTTTTAAAACCATTCATGTCACTTATTTTATCCACAACAAAATTACAGAACATGTGTGAATGTGAATTAAATGCATAACTTAAATAAAAATGAAAATGATTTTTATGCATATAGTCTTCTCTGATACAGCGAAATATCTGGGTCTAATTTTCGACAGGAAACTAAACTGCAAACGTAATATTCAAGAAAGGGTAAAAAAGTCACATTAGTTTTATTCTCTTAAAAAAAATTATTGGGAAGAAATAATTGGGTGGTTGTCCGGCGGATATCCATTGACAAAACAGTCAACTTTAGCAAACTAAAGTAAAGGACAGCATGTGTGGGCATAAGTAGAGCATTACGCACTACTCCCTCCGCGTCACTGGATGCTTTGTTTCACTTGACACCCTTCGATATTTTCGTCAGGCAAGTAGATTCTAACGCAGCTTTTCGTCTTGATTCAAATAGACAGTAAATAAATAAACTAATATTTTTAACACACTACGAATCCTTCCGGAATTTCATGTTAGCATCCCCTGTAGATCTTTGTGGGAGGAAGATGCCTTCATGAACGACAAGTCAATTCATTTCAATAAGGATCTATCCAAGACTGAAATCGGGGTTGCTGGCGGTGTTTTCTCAGATAACTTTAACCTTTCTTTCCGCCTTCCAAATCACTGTAGCGTGTTCCAGGCGGACATTTTGGCAATTAAAGAAATCCTGTGCTGGTTGAAAAAAAAACGTGATATCTGCAAATGATATCCGCATTCTCGCTAAATTTTAAAACCGGTTTAAACTGCCGATTATCTCTTATGGAGATGACAGAGCAGTTCCACATTCAGCTATGTTGGGTGATGGGGCATAGAGATATTCCAGGGAACTATAGGACCGACGAATTCGCCAAAATTGTAACTACTGTACCTATCCTTACTGAAAGAAGAACAAACCTTAGGTGGACTGTTGGGTCAACAAAGCAAATACAATATTTGCTCAGTATGTTAGTGAACAAAATAGGAACAGAGGCGTCCTTGAGATTATATGATACACATGCATATGGACATATGCGGTCCAATGAAAAAAGACCCAAAATATGTTTTGTTATTTGTTGATGATCATTCACGAAAATATTTTGTGTATTTTTCGAAGGTGAAAAACGAAGCTATTGTGGTTTTTAAAAGTTTTAAGGCCATAGTAGAAATGCAATTAGAAATTAACAAAGATCAAAGCATTTAGAAAGATAACTGTCCTGAATTCATTAAAGAGACATTTAAGACATTTTTGGAGTCAATATCAATTAATTATTATCAGAACCATACTTACACAGCAAAAAGGGGTAGCTGAGCGAGCCAATCGGACAATTGTGGAAATGACTCGGTGCATACTCAACATATACATATATAGTACGAGTACCATACAAGGAGTTACACTATTTCAGGTTTAATCTGGCTCTATCCATCTGCATTTCATTTTTAAGCATTTGGATGCATGGCATTCATGTTAAATAAGCGACCAGGACCGTCGAAATTAGTTTGAGAATCTCATTTTAAGTCGAAGATAAAAACAAAGTAAACATCCAAATAATAAAAGTTCTTTATTCTTTGAATAAAATATTAAGACTAAATAATACAAGCATGACTTCGAACTATTTATATTGGTGGATAGTGGTGTCATACACAATGTGTATACTGGTATTGTATTGAACTATCTAATCCTAATTGCCTAGCTGATTGTCGCTGTAATTTGTTTTGCTTTTTGTTCTGATTCCATAACTTCTCCCTCCTTAAAAATAATCTTTTCCATAGGCGTTTTGTTGGCGATTTTAATTCGATTAAATATTAGATATATGCAATGAAGCAGCCAATATTATTAAAAATTTTACATATTGGTGCATTTGTTTATGATATTCAACTTCCTTTATCTCTTTTAAATTTTCTGATTGTCTGATTGCAATTACTTTGAATGATAATTATTTTTCCTACCTGAATTTTACAGGGTCAATTATAATTATTGATTGTACGATGAACGTTCTGGTGCTAGGGACGGGTATATTATTTACATATATTTTACAATTTTGATTTAATATTAATATAATATGTTGTTACTTTCGTATTTTAAAATTGCAACTAATATAGAGTTTGCTTAGATTACTATTTTTTTATCTCTATCAAACACTCTTGTAATTCACGTCATTAACTTTATTTGTGCATATATAATATGTATTTGTCTTTATATAACTGAAAAGATTCGAGTTGATTTAAATCCGTTTCTTTGGTATATAAATATTTTTGACTCTTTATGCTGCAAATTTTTGTATTTTTTATTTTTATTTCTAATTGATTACTATTAGGTATTGGGATTATAAATATATGATATGGAACATTGGGTATATTTAGTGGGTACGTTGATGGCAAATAATATATTATAATATCACCTGTTTTCATTAGTGCTGTGGTTAGTTTTTAAAGTTTTTCTATATCAATATACAGGTATACATCAATATCTTCATTGGTCAATATATTTACTAGTTGTCATTAGATTACGCTTTGCAAAATTTATACAGTTTTGTGTTTTCATGTTAACATGTTCTCGTAACGTCATTAGTTGAATTGTCATTTAAGTTATTAGCAATTCTCTTTGTAGTTTGTCAGTTGAGCAAATTTTTTTTAATATTACATAGTTGCTTGTCAGTTTTTATAACTGTCTCTGCTTCTTTCAAAGAGTATCTAAAATTGTTGCTAATATTTGTGTATTTAGAGCTATTATAGCATTGTATGATTATTTTTGTTATTTTTAAATGTTCTTCAGTTTCTAATCTATCGTCTTCACTGATTTAAAAAAAAAAAAAAAAAACATTTCATTCCTGATCATATTATACAATAATAACTAAACCTCTTTTTATTCTATGAGATATAAAAAGTTGTAATTTTGTGTTTAATAATGTCTATCTTCCTCCTTACGGGCTACGTTATTAGAAAGAAATATCATTTAATTTATTGATGGACTCTTCTAATGTGTATGGGGTTGGTAGTATTTTCTGTGGTTCAATGATGTGCAAAATCCTTGTTCTTGTTGTAACTAAATTTCCCTGTGTATTAGTTTTAATTTCTTCTACCGCGAGCATCGAACTTGTCGAGTTGTAGAGGCTGAGTAGGGTCAATGAATCTCGAGAAGAAATTCTCCAGACGAGTCCTGAAACCAAAGGATGCTCCCCCCTCCCTCCCCAACTCCCAAAGCACTCCCTTCTTCCCCTTGCCTGGATCAAGGTGTCATACGACTCGTGCTCAAGATCAACCTGGCTGAGGGCCCAATATCTCCAAAAATAGCTCAGTCGCGAACGGAGTATCCGGATACCTGACGACCTCCAGATTAGCTAGCCTTATCTGTATACAACGGATCTCTGTACAGATGGACACCCCTTTGGACACCCCTATGGATAATACCAAAAAAACAAAAACCGAGGCCGATACTCCTTCAATACCGGGCGGTAGAAGGGTGACTACACCGACTACCGGCAAGGCTCCTGCATTGCCGAGAGGAGGTAAAACTGTGGCAGGCCATGGTGCGCCATCCTCTAAAGGCAAACGGAACGAGCCAAAAATTAAGAATTCAGGAAGTGTTAGGACTGTGGCAAGCCATGGTCCTATCACTTCCTCCACCCCTAGCAGCAGCAAGTTTGTGGCAGGCCACGGACTTGTCGCTGCTACCAAAACTCCTTCAGGCAGTGTTAAGACTATGGCAACTCATGGTCCTATCACTTCCTCCGCCCCTAGCAGCAGCAAGTTTGTGGCATGCCACGGACTTGTTGCTGCTAACAAAACTCCTCCTTCTAAGGAGGAATCTGGAGCTCAGCCGCATCGGCAGGCTCCATCTAAGGCGCTCTATACAAGACGCCGAAATGCTTCACGCATTATCAAAACCTTCGGATCCATTCCGGAGGTTGAGAGAAGTGCGGAAATAAAGAGCAAGGTTGAGTGGGCTAAAAACATCCTAAAAGACGGATTACCCACTGCTTCCACTGCTCCCAAAATGTCAAAAGACTCCTCTAAGCGCCAGAGATCGTTGGAGGAAACCGTACCGGTTTCCAAGAGGCCCAAAACATATAGTTCCACAACCCCTGGGCCACCCAACAGCACATCTCTGAGGTCTTACAATGAGGTCCTAAGGGACGCATTGGTGATCGCGGTGATCGATAGGAACGATACCGACGGTTCTATTACACCGAAACGGTGGCAGCTGGTCAAGCTGAAGCTTTCGAGCAACTTCTTGGCCATCATGCGGGAAAATCCCGGACCACCTCCTATCACAAGCGACGCTGGCTGGCACCAAGGCCATGCAAGCTCATCGCATGTTCCAACCAGAGATCTCTCGATCTCTTCACCAAGGCCATCGATGGTATAGGAGAGATTTGGCCAGGTGCAAAACTCGAGGTCGTGTCTAAAGAAGACATTCCTAGCAAACCTCGAACTCGTACCTGGATTCCAGCCGAACCCTCCTCTCCAGAAAGTATTCTGGAAATCATCCGGCTCAGTAACCCGACTCTTCCGACTCATGACTGGAAAGTCGCGAAACGGAACTAAGGGGTTCTTATAGATGCGCGTTAATCGTGATCAATAAGGAATCCCTTAATCCTCTGGCGCAGACGAAAGGCATGATTCAGTTCGGATTCGAGTCCATACATTTAAGTGTGTACAAAAAGGATGAGCTGGATGCTGATAAGCAACCTCCTCCTCCTATAATACCTGATATCACAACCTCGGATCTCGGAGCATCGATATCCTTTCCAGAATTGGATAGCGACGACTCCAATCTGTCCGAGGTGACTATCAAGCCGTCGGAATCCTCTTCTGACACCCAGTCGGAAATGGAAACCGATGACGAAGCAATTAGAGGTCCTACACGATCAGAGATAGAAGATGAGCTATTGGGCACATCTTCAGAATCGGAGGACCTCAATAACACCGTGGTGGAGGCGACTCTGGAAGACTGTAGCAATGATACGGTTTCTCCAGATTAATCTCCATCACTCAAAAAAGTCTTCGGCCGCACTCATTCTGCGTCTTTCTAAAAACGCAAAAGACATAATCCCAATCCAGGAACCATGGATTGCAGAAGGCGTGGTTCGTGGACTTAGGACACCCACATACGCTCCGCTCTATACAAGAGACAAAGGTAAGATTAGAACTTGTATATTAGTGAAACGAAGCCTTAATGTATTTCTACTTCCCAACCTCAGTGACCCCGACTTAACCGTTGTCGGACTAGAGACTGCCAAAGGCTCCTACTGGCTGGCATCTGCTTACCTTGGCCACGACCAAGTGGGGCCTCTCCTTGGTGATAAACTAGAAAGTGTGGTACTGGAAGCTGGAAGTCAAAAACTGGCCTCATAATCGGATGCGACGCTAACGCACATCATACGGTATGGGGCAGTACCGACATCAATGATAGAGGTGAGTCACTTTTAGACTATATTTTAAGTACTAACCTCTTAATTTGCAATATTGGCAATGAGCCCACTTTTATAACAAGAAACCGACAAGAAGTGTTAGATATTACTCAGCATCACCCAAAGGCTAACAAACTGGATGGTATCGTCTGAACACTCCTTTTCAGACCACAGATACATTCAATTCAGTCTGAGTGATGCTCCCCCAGCCAACCAGCATTCCGGAATTACCGGAAAACTGATTGGCCAAAATACAGAGGAATACTGTCAAAAACGTTATCCTCTGAACTATCAAGTTCCCCGCGTGACACCAATGAGTTTGACATGAAAGTCAGGGAATTCACTCTGGCTCTCAATCAGGCTATGGCCGCTTCCTGCCCTCTTATTCAACCAAGAGGCAAGAAAAAGCCACATTGGTAGACATCGGCACTGGGACTGCTCAGAAACGCCTGTAGAAAACTTTTCAATGCAGCAAAAAGCTCAAGAAAAGTGACCGACTGGGACTCATATAAAGAATCCCTCAAATTATACAAAAAATAACTGAGGAAGGCAAAGCGACAATCCTGGAGGTCATTCTGTGACAAAATTACAGAAACCTCTGAGGCATCGCGGCTAAGAAAAATCCTCTCTACAAATCCTATGATGCCTAGCTGTTTCAAAAAAACCGATGGCTCTTGGACAACTTCAAGTGATGAATCACTCAACCTGCTTCTGGACACCCACTTTCCAGGTAGCTTCCAACTCGTGGCCAGTAGCAGCCCAAACTAGAGACAAACTGCTCTGGGCGCTGCATGGCTTCAAACCATACAAGTCTGCTGGTCCGGACGGTATAATACCTGCCGAGCTACAGAGGTCCTCAGATATTATTCTACCAGCGTTAGAAAATATTATGAGGAGCTGTGTAGAACTTATCCACATTCCACTGTTATGGAGAGAAGTCAATGTAGTATTCATTCCCAAAGCCGGAAAATGTTCTCATGTAGTCCCAAAGGACCTCAGACCTATAAGTCTATCATCATTCCTTCTGAAAACTTTAGAACGACTGACTGATATCTATATTCGAGCTAAAGTTGATCCAAGACTTCTGTATACGGCTCAACAAGCCTACTGTAAAGGAAAGTCGGTGGAAACGGCTTTGCACTCTCTGATTAGCCACAACGAACGATCCCTACAATATAAGGAGTACACAATGGTTGCTTTCCTAGACATAGAGGGCGCCTTTAACAACGTCAACACATCCGCAATCACGGCTGCGCTGTCAACTCTGCAGGTAGACGGCTCATCAGTCTAATGCTAAAAATCAGGATAATCAACTCCAAACTGGGTGAGACTTCTGCTAAAATATATGTCAGTAGAGGTACGCCACAAGGCGGTGTCCTCCCTCCTCTTCTCGGGAACTTAGTAGTTTACGAACTACTGATATACCTGGAAGCGGGTGGTAGCAGAGTGATTGCCTATGCGGATGACGTTGCCATAGCCGTCTCAGGAAAACGTCTTAATACCATTAAAGAACTCCTCCAAGTAAATCTCAACAGATTAACCCGCTGGGCAGATCGCTGTGGATTTGGAATAAACCCCCATAAAACTGATCTTGTCCTCTTTTCTAGGAAATACAAAATTCCAATCATAGACCCTCCTTCAATAAACGGTACCAGTTTAGTTTTCTCCGATACAGCAAAATATCTGGGTCTCATTTTTGATAGGAAACTAAACTGGAAACCTAACATTC
Organism: Volucella bombylans; assembly: GCA_949129095.1. Lineage (NCBI taxonomy): Eukaryota > Metazoa > Arthropoda > Insecta > Diptera > Syrphidae > Volucella > Volucella bombylans. The sequence continues at coordinate 46,332,110 of OX422142.1, read as the reverse complement.
AAGAAAGAGTCAATAAAGCTACAATAGCTTTATTCTCTTGCAAGAAAGCCATTGGGAACAAATGGGGCTTTCAACCTCGCATAACCCACTGGCTATACATCTAGGTCATAAGACCGATACTTACTTACGGGGTGGTTGTCTGGTGGACGGCCTTGGAAAATGCAGTCAACCGCATTAAATTAAGCAGAGTCCAAAGAACAGTATGTCTATGCACAAGCGGAGCCTTGCGGTCTACCCCCTCTGCGGCATTAGATATTCTGCTTCACTTGACACCCCTCGACATTTTTAGCAAGCAAGTAGCTGCGAGTGCAGCTATTCGCCTTAAAGCGACTAGACAGTGGACAAATAATTCATTTGGCTACGCCAATATTCTTAATATATTAGGAATCCTCACAGAGAACATCGATTACACCATACCTGAACTTTGGTTTGACAAAAACTTCCATGTAAGCTTCCCCTCTAGATCATTCTGGGAGGAGGATGCTTTCATGGAGGACAAGTCAATCCATCTCTACACAGATGGATCTAAAACCGATAGCGGAGTTGGTGGCGGTGTTTTCTCAGATAAGCTAAATCTAAGCCTCTCTTTCCGCCTTCCAAATCACTGTAGCGTGTTCCAGGCGGAAATTTTGGCGATTAAAGAAGCTCTGTCCTGGCTGAAGAAAAACGTGACATCTGCAACGGATATCCGCATATTTTCGTATAGTCGGCCCGCCATCAAGTCCCTGGACTCGGTCTCATTATATTCTAAAACCGTCCTTGAATGCCGATCATCTCTCATGGAGATGGCAGAGCAGTTCAACATTCACCTTTGTTGGGTGCCGGGCCACAGAGACATTCCAGGGAACTGCAGAGCCGATGAACTCGCACAAAATTGGAACCACTCTACCTATCCTACCGGACAAAGGTAGTATAGGTATACCAATCGCTACGTGCAAACTAACACTAAAGCTAGATGCCAATAAAAGAACAGACCTTAGGTGGACTGCTGGACAAACTGTCTAGCGACCAAACAGATCTGGCCAAGGCTGGATCTGAGTCGCTCTAAGTGTCTGATCCTTTTAGATAGGAAACATCTCAGCGCCACAATAGGTGTCATTACTGGACACTGCCTCATAGGCAAGCACGCAGGAAGGCTTGGCGCTTTTACTAATGACTTCTGTAGAAGCTGCATGGACGAGGAAGAGGAGGAGACAATCCTCCACCTACTCTGCACATGACCAGCTCTCTCCCAGAGAAAAAAGCTTCATCTAGGAGCTTTCTTCTACAACGACCTAAACGATCTAGAAAATTAGACGTTAACAGTCTCCTACGCTTTATTATAAGCTCAAACTGGTTCCAGTAGTAAGAGGATCATAGATGCACGTGGCATCACAATGGGCTAATAGGCCTAAGTGTGTTGGTATTTTCAACAGCCACTCTTACCTAACCTAACCTAGTTTTAATTTCTATGTATCTTGCGTCAGGTTTAAAGCCTTGTACTGTTATTCTTACATATTTTTGTAATCAGTGGTAAGAGTATTGTGATCGTCACTACTATTGTCATTTCGGTTTTTTTAATATTTATTGGTAGTATATTAGTGAGTTTCTTTTTAACGAACTTCGGTTTTAGCTTGTGTCCTATTTTCTATTTTTTACCATTCTTGCCTTTCTAAATTCTTTCCTTTCCTTATTGTTTAAATTTTACTATTTTACAATAATTACTTCTACTAGTTTTATTCCTATAGGTTTTTCGCCGGTTTTGCTACGTATTTTTATATTATAAAATTCTAAACCCAGATATAGTATCTCTGCTATGGTTTTTCGTAGTAATATATTTGTAGTTCGTAATTTTTTCAATAACCCTTGTTACCTTTCGACATCTGAGTTCCCAGTGCGGTCGTATTGTTTTGGGATATGTACATCAATTTATTTTTCTTTATATACCTACTTGAAGTCGTTATCATCTATTAACTTCTTTGGTCTATCTATTATAGCAAATCTTTCCAGAATTCCATCTCTTAAGCTAATCATATCAGTGGACTTAATTATTTTTGCTGTGACGTATGCATTTTGAAAATTTGTCTATACTTAGTTGCTAATACTGCAATATTAGGTAAAAAGTAAACATCTGCATGTATAATTTTATTTATATCTTCTGTCTATTTCAGCCTTATCACAAAAGTCGCAGGTGTTAATGTATCTAGTGATTAATTCTTTTAGATAGGGGAAGTATATTTTATTTTTCAAGCCTTTGCAGATCTTGTTTATACCCGCGTATATATGTTTTTCTTTTATATGATAGTGCGGTATTCTTTCTATTGCTTTTTGTTCGTCTTCCATGTCCTCGGCCATGTATGAATATTTGATAAACTGTACTTTATTATCGTTATACATTCCTATTAATTTAATTTGAACTTGATTGTATTCCTTTTCTGTTAGTTCTGAAAAAATCGTTTTTGTCCAGGTTGTATTCCTATTATTTTTATGAATTTTATCTGGCATGGTCTCTTTAAATCTGTACTAGAAATAATTGTTCTCCTAAAATTGTTGCATACCCATTAATTTGTTTTATTTGATAATATAATATAATTTGTGTTTTACATCTTTTTACTATAGTTTCCTTTATTGGTATGTATATTACAGTATTTTCTTTATCTATTCCAATTTCATTCTGCTTGTTTTTCTAATATGCTTTATTTTATATATTATCTCTTGTTCTTTCATTATACAATACCTTCTACGAATTTTTAACAGTAGTTTCCAGTGGCTTTGTTATTTTTAATCAGTGTTTTAAATTATAATTCCTCTTCCAAATTTAGGTCATTAATCTTTACTTATCCGTTGTTCTCGTAAATGCATTCATAAGGGCAGTAAGTAAAATATGATTTTACAAAATTTATCTCCATACACGTACGAGTATATTGATCTTTAATATTTATTATTGCCTTCAAAGATTTTAAAATATTTTGACCTATTAGACAGCCAAAGTTTTTATTTTTTAATTCTACAAATTTCCATATTGTGTACCTATCACATACAAATCTAGCTCTTCGGGTTGCAAATGATTTGTTTGCTCCTTTGTCCGCTGTCTATTTCTTATTCGGGTTGCTCTTAAGCAATAAGTAATGATTCTTATCGCCCTCTGTAGTGTTGAACAATTTTTTAGCACTTCATCAATGACACTATTTTCTGCTTCCAAGACGATGTGTACCCTTGTTGGCCGTATCACTTCCTGCGTCTCCAAACATGCTGGTTGTTCGGGAAATGCTGCTTCCCATTGTTGCCTTAGGAATGTCGGTCCATACCATCACATTTTGTTTCCGATTATGGCTGTCAGACAAACACCTCGGGACTCTAAATCGGCAGAATTGGACTCCGATAGCACGTGCTTCCGCACTACACCGCTTTCTGATTATCGATGCCGCTGCCGAATATTTGACTATTCATCGTCGACAAGTTTCTTCAACACCCTGTTTCCGAGAAATGTTGCCGATGCAGTTCCGAATGTGACTGTGTCCAGACGGAATATTTTCCCTACTAGATGTGTTGATGAAATCTGAACTGAGTTATTTAAGTTTCCTCTTTGGTTGTTATTACTTTGTCTACCGATAATTATTTGTCTAGTTTTTTTTCTTTCCTAATTAAACCTGTTATACTTTCTTGGTCTGTCTTACCTAGTTTGATGATTGGGGGTCATGTCCAATAATTTTTCTGTGGCTATAATATGATTGAAATTCTAGAATATTGTTAGTTTTATTTGCATAGGATGTAAATTATCGATATGTGGCCTAAAAACGTTTTATTGGAATTTCGGGGTTAAATTCATTGGCATATCTGCATCAAAAATACATTTCCAACCATTATATTCAGTATTCTTTTTAATTCTATATAATAGTTTCTTACATCGAAATTCGTGTTATTATTAATAATACTTATTATAACTTTATTGATCTTGTTATAAAATTACAGACTGCCAGGACTTACTGCTATTGAAACTTCGTAATCCTGCTGCCTGTCGGTAAAGTTGAATACATGATTTCTTCGATATAAATTCATTTATTAGCTTAATTTTTGATTCCAGGAAGTCGAGATACATTGTATTTCAATAACTTACGTTTTTAATAGAAATTAAAAAATATAAAAAAAAACATGTTCCTACTTTTATATTTTAAATATATTTGCTTGCAAATAAATTTGAACATTCAGAATAAAAAATTGACCAAACACAGCCGATTGCACGAAACCAGAAATCTAGTTTGACATACTATACTATTTGAGGTTTATGTATGTTTACATACATGTACTCGTACACAGTACATTTTGGCGTAATATCGAGGAGATGAATTTTGATTCTCAAATGAAAACGAGAAACAAAATTTTGATTCTGAAAAAATGAGGGGAAATGGTTTTACGTTACTTTTGTTCTCTGGAGCACGGAGAAAACCCCAAACGAAAACGACATTAGTCAAACGATACTGTTTGGTCGAGAGCACAGATAAACTAAACTAGATGTCAAACTCTACTAATGCTTTTGCAAACCCTTAACTTTCGCACAGACACACTGTAAGTGAATTCCAACACTTTTGCATCTCTATAACTTTGTCAAAATTTGCTAGAATGAGAGCAATTTACAAGTAAAATTTCTAGAATGAGAGCGATTTGCACGAGTGTGTGTAATGTGGATGACGTTTTTTGGTTCAAATGGGCGTGGTTTGTATAAAAAAGGAGATAAATTGCCATTGATCACAATTCACACGTATTCACGGACAGAGTCTCACGGATAGTGGCGATCAGTAGAAAACTGGTTTTGATTTTCCAATATCTGGAAAGTTTGATATCTAGGTATAGTTAGTCTATGGTCGAGAGTCCGAGAACATTTGTATGTAGATGAACTAACCTAAATGGCAAACTCTACTAATGCTTTTGCAAACCCTTAATTTTCGCATAGACACACTGTAAGTGAATTACTAACACTTTTACATCTCTATCAGAATTTGCTAGAATGAGAGCAATTTACAAGTAAAGTTGCTATATAGCATAAAAGCGAATTGCATGTGGATTTGTGCAATGTGAATGATGTTTTTTGAGCAAAATGGTCGGGTTTTATATAAAATGGGAGGGAAATTGCAATTTATGACAAATCACACGTATTCACCCACAGGGTCATGCGGATAGAGGCGATCAGTAGAAAACCGGTTCTGGTTTTCCAATATCTGGAAAGTTTGCCATCTAGGTTAGTTCATCTGTGCCCGAGAATTGACTGCAAAACTTGATGATATTTCGTGAGGTAGTATATTGAATTTTAAGGCAAAAAATTTCTCCCTGACATTTCAGGCAGATAAAGAAACGTCAAAAATCAGCTGATTTGCTGGCTTTAATTCAAGTGAAAGTTGTACTTCCATCTCTATTTTATTGATAAAACCATGAATTGAATGAATCGAAGGAAACCATGAGTGTTTCTGTTTATTTTTGTTTTACGATTTTTGTTTTAGAAAAATTAAATAAGTTAAGCTAAATGAATTTCTTAAAAAAATGTTATCCTCTTTTATGTTTTCAGTTAATATATGTATAATATAATATAATTTTGAGTCAAAGATAAAAACGAAGCAACATCCAAATAATAAAAGCTCCTTATTCATTGAATAAAATCTTAAGACTAGGTTTGATTAAGTAAGCGTGGCTATTGGTGAAACCAATTCACTTAAGTCTATTGGCCCATTGTGATGCCATGTGGATCTTGGAACCATTTTGAGCATCTTATGAAGCGTAGGGGACTGTTAACGTCTAAGGGAAAGCTGCTAAGTGGAGCCTCCTTCCTTGAGAGAGAGCTGGTCATGTAAAGAGTAGGTGAAGGATTGTATCTTCCTCCTCAGATGGCAAGTCTTCTTTCCTGCATGCTTATTGCCTATATGATTGTGTCCTGTGGTGAAATGATAGCGCTGAGATGTTTCCTATTTTGAAAGATCAAACTCCTAGAGCGATTCAGATCCAGCGTTGGCCAGATTTGTTGATCCAACAGTCCATTTCTATTACCATCCAGCTTTAGTAGTAGTTTGCACCTAGCGATTGGTATACCGATGTATGCAGGCATAACTTCGATCTATTTATATTAACGGATGGTGGTGTCATACAAAATCTGTAATCCTAATTGCTTAGGAATTATATGATTGTCGGATGATACTCTAATTGCTTAGGTGTTATATGATTGTCGATTGACATAATTATTTTGTATAGCCATTGCATCTAAATAATAGGACCAATTCAACGCCCTTTTTATTCTCAAATAACTTCCGACTTAACGGTGATGTCATTTGTTTTGCTATTTATTCTGATTCCATTACTAATTCCATTCAAGGGGCATCGAATGTGCTATGATAGACTATGCAACTGGTTCGAAAACTCATCGCCTATATGATCGTAAAAATGGTGGTCGTATACCAACTTAACTATAATGTTACATATATGGATTCCATTCTTGCAGAACTGCCAAATATTGAAGCTGATACGGCTCAATTCGTTCCTAAATCTAATGATATCGAATGTAATGGTCAAAGTGAAGATACTGAAAGGAACGTCAACCGAAAAGAAGTTGGAATAGGAGAAAACGAACAATCAAATGAATTACGTTTAGGAAGTAAAAGGAACGAAAAGAAGCACTACAAAGTTAAAACGCAAATAGGTGAGTGCAATCTATGATAGAAGAATTTGATTCTCTAAAACAATCACACAATGGAGCTTGTTCACTTACTAGAAAATAGGCGTACAATTAAGGCAATGTGGGAATTCAACATTAAGCGCAATAAAGAAGGGCAAATTGAGCGTTATAGAGCTAGACTTGTTAAGCGTTGCAACCAAAGATATCGAATTAAATTCTCGTAAAGTTTTATCTTGTGGCTGGGTCTTCGCCAAAGCTCCTAGTAATTGCATTGGTGATAATTACTTTAATGGACATTTAATTCTATGAAACAACCGGAACATTTTGTTGACAAAGGAAATTCGCAGAAAGTTTGTAAACTGAACGGTCAGGAAGACAGTGGCGTTTTAAATTAGATGATATCTTAAAAAAAATCGGTTTCATCCCTTGTGTTGACGATAGTTGCGGGTATATGTGTAATAAAGGGTTTTCCAATAGGGACTTGACAACTTTGAATTTAATTTGTGAACGCACTCTTTGACTAATCATCAATCTGTCACTGTCAATTTATTCAGTAAATTCAACATTTTCATCATGGAAAAGTACATGAACGAGCAACGTCTATAAATTATAAAAATTTTCTACCGAAATTCGGAGTCGGTGACTGCAACTTTAAGAGCGTTAACTCCAATTTTCGGTCGTAATTCTCGCCCTAGTAGACAGGCAATAACAAGTTTAGTGCAAAAATTTGAGTCTACATATTCGTTGTGTGATGTTGCCGTGTCAGTGAGACAACGGGTTGGTCGAAGTGTCGAAAATATCGCTGCCGTTCAGGCGTCCGTAGCAAACGATCCAAATCAGTCAATTCCACGGCGTTCTCAAGAATTGGGCATCGCTCAGACCACATTATCGCGTATTTTGCGTAAGGATCTTGGTTTATACCCATATAAGATCAAGTTGACTCAAGAATTGAAGCCGATGGACCATTTGAAGCGACGTACGTTCTCCGATTGGGTTCTGGAGAAGATGCGTCAAGATGATGAATTTCATCGAAAAATCATCTTCAGTGACGAAGCTCATTTTTGGCTCAATGGGTTCGTCAATAAGCAAAATATGCGTTATTGGTCGGGTGAAAATCCACATGTGCTTCATGAATCACCACTACATCCACAAAAAATAACTGTTTGGTGCGGTTTGCATGCCGGCGGCGTTATTGGGCCATATTTTTTCGTCATCTCGATCGATAACGATCGTCACGTTACTGTGAATGGTCAGCGTTATCGAGCCATGATCACCGATTATTTTTGGCCCGAATTGGAAGATATGGACTTGGACCACATGTGATTTCAACAGGATGATGCCACAAGCCACACAACACACGCTACAATCGATTTATTGAAGAGTAAGTATGGTGAGCGTGTTATCTCAAGAAATGGGCCAGTCGATTGGCGGCCTCGTTCGTGCGATTTAACGCCGCTTGACTATTTTCTGTGGGGCTACGTTAAGTCATTGGTTTATGCCAACACGCCGACGACGTTGGAAGAGCTCACAGCCAACATTGAACGAGAAATAGCGGCCGTTTCGGCCAAAATGTGTGGCCGAGTTGTTGAAAATTGGGTCCAACGAATCGACCGCTGCAAACGTGCCCGCGGTGGCCATATGAACAAAGTCGAGTTCCATTCATAAATGTTTTGATTGTACTTCAAGCCGATAATAAAGTTTTTGAAATATCTCAAATGGTTTGCGTTTTATTTAAAAAAAAAGTTGTCAAGTCCTTATTGGAAAACTCTATCCATATGTATCAATATATTAATGTTGTTATTGTGTATGTTGACGACCTGCTACTGGCCTGCAAAGAAAATAATGATATGGGGTTTATCAAGCAGCAAACATAATTTGAGTTCGGTATAGTAGATAAAGAAGCATTGACTCATTTATTCGAAATAGAGAATGAAAGGGAGCGTGAAGGCGGCTCAGAATCCTCTATATTCCTCTCGTGTTTTAAAAATCTAAAAAGCAACCAATAGTTGCACTTAGCAGCACCGAAGCGGAATACATGGCGTCAAATGAAGTCATATTCTTGTTTAACCTCATCAGTGAAATGGAATCCAGCAAATTAGTCAGCAAACCAACAATATTATACGGCGATAACTTGAGTCCTCGATAATTGATAAAAACCCAGTCTTCCACATCAGAAATGAACATATCGATATCAAAATGCGTTTTATTCGAAATGTTTACGGAGGAAAAGAAATTTAGACAGAAGTACATTTCTATAGAAGACATGCTAGCTGATATTTTAACTAGAAAGCTTAAGAAAAGTAAGCATGCAAAGTTTTCAGAAATACTTGGCTTTATGTAATATTGCATCGAAGGGTTGTGTTGAAAATAATGCATTTTCAAATCAATGTTCTCTCATTATAGCACAATTACACTTAACGAATATGTAACTATAACATTATATTTCTAAACTAGTTTATAGTCTTGTAATTTACCTCATTGGATTCTGACTCAATTGTCTTTTAATTTAAGTCCTAACAATATCAATCAACTACCGATGAATACTGTCGAATGATGCCTTAAAATTAAGAATAAATGTTATTTCTCAACATTTATTCGTAATTCTTTTCTTTTCTTGTATTGAATTAAGTATACAAATTTTGATAGGACACACTTGCTTGGTTTGCTGTGGTTTAAGACGTTCATGCGGTACGTTTGACATGATCTTCCTTAAGTGAGTAGGTAGTAGATATAGTCTAATACGAGTAATATGTACGTACTTTGTAATTCAACCGGACAATGTTTTTCTCAAATTTTCTTTTTGTGCCTTTTAGAGATTATTAATTCCTTAACAATTCAAATTCATGTGGAAGTGATGATGTTTCTAACCTTGTAATATATCGTCCTCTACATCTTCGACATTCTTTTTATTACAGTATGTAGTTTAGGTGATATATCCGAATTTTCACGCAAAAAAACTGAAATGCGCTCTTGTGATATCTCTTTTTAAAAAGGGTACTAGAAAAAAAAAATAATAGTGACATTGGAAATGACTGAATGTCAGATTCTACGCCGGTCTTGTCGTTGACATTGTTGGTCACATTACATTACAGCGACATTTGGGACTTCATGAATAGCGGTTAATCTATGATACCTAATCTCGGGGTTACTCATAGTCCGTTTAATGATCTATGCACTGCCTTTCAAAGGAGAAATTAAACCTGTCTTTCTTAGCCCTAAGTATACAAAATAAACATTTATAAATAAAATGTAAATGAAGTCGAAAGACATACATAGATATAAGAATTCAGATTAGCTTAGAGTGCCTGTGTGGGGCCAGTAAGTTAGTATAAGATTGTTAAGTAATTGCAAGCTAGCATTTAAGCATTTTTTGTTAGTATGTAAGAGTTAGTGATTAAGTAAATAAAATGCATTGAAAACTGAAAAAAAAACTGAGAAATTAAACCTGATCTGGGAATTGTATATTGCTCTGACAAACCTTTGAACTATATTTTATGCTAACGCTGCGAAGTTGAAGTCATTAATCACTTAAAGTATTTTAAAGTGAAAATTCATCGAGTTGGTTTGAATAATTTCAATTTTAAAGTCGTGTTTCCTTTTCAAGTTTGTTATAGCCTTAACAAGATTATTCTAGTTATATATTAACAAAAATTGCTTTTGACATTTTTCCTCCAAACTGCAGTATTGCATAAACTTATATAAAATGCAGCAATAATCGTTTAGCAAAGTGCGTTATAAGAAAAGACTGCTAAGCCCCCGTCTTGCTTATTCCTTAGAACTTTTTACGCTAATGAGAAATCACTACATAATACAATTTACTATTTAAATTGACATTGCCATAATTCTTTTGGATATCTAAGGCCACAAACTAATCTCTTCATTATAATTGACTTAAGTGAATCCCTAAATATAAATATCATTGTTAAAGGTGATTACGATCGATCAAATGAAAATGTTTATTGGCAAACAAGATCACGATCAGTATAGTATGGTCACTAAGCTCTATTTATCGCTGTATTTTGAATACACGTAAAATGCATTTCCAATTATGATACACACATGCAAATATAGCATACAGATCACATAAGTGTATATATGTCCATGAAAACCTATTCTGAATTTAACTATAATCGTAAATGATAAAAGCTTCTTTCTTGTCTTTAATTAACTGTTTGCTTCACCTATATATTGATTAGTATGATAGTAGGTCATGCAAAAATTGGAAAATGTTTATTCAAAAAAATATCTAACAAAGTGACAACAACAGTAATACTATCCCAAGTGGTTTCATGTTTATACAGTAAATTGAAAAGTTTGTTGTCAAATACACTCGAAGAAACTCCTTCCTATTTAAACTGCAAACACATACCAATACCAAGCAACTGGTAACAAATTACAATGAAACATCTTCGACACTTGCAATTGCAGTGGGACGATTTGAAGAATGTAATTCTTTTATTTTTGTTCTCCTCTAGAGGACGTTCAACACCACCATTTGTGCATCAAATTTTCAATTAGACCTTTGATCTCAGGTGTGTTTTCCTATGCCCCCTCGCATAAACTTTGTAAGACACTAAGGACAACGGACAACCAGATGACCGTTTGAACAGACATCTCGGTGGAGTCGAACATCTCTGACTCTGACCAAAATCAATAACTAAGTACTCCCATCTGCCGAATGGAGTAAAACATAGACGACTTAGTGCAGTATTGATGGTGTGACGTGGTACTATGTAGTGCTATGTGGTAAGTGACTCGTCCAACTTTAAGCAGCATCTTCAGGGGACATCAGCTCTGGTCATGAGCTATGACGGTGGTGATGTTGAAAATGCAGTAGACATACGACCTCTTTTCCTTGTTTAAGTGTCAATGAATCTTCAAAGATGTTCACATTCCTGAACTTGTTGCATACCCGTACACTGTACACAGTGGCAATGGGAGTAGGAATATAACGCTTCAATTCCACTGTTTTTCGAGTTCATTGCTCAATCGAAAAAAAAATCGAAATTGATATGTAAATTTTAAAAGAAGTGGTTTTGTTTTACAATAGTTACAATTCCAAAGAAAATAATTTTACTAATATAATTTGCTGAATTGATCTAAACAAAAGTAAATTAAAACCTAGGAAAAAACTTAGCTGAGCGAAGGGATGTTACCATACACAAGTACATGGTTCTACCGTAAATAAATAAAATGCTATGCAATTTAATTAGAGGTCATTTCTATTGCTGATATTTATTATTCGTGTAATAATATAAAAAAGTTATCATATGTCTTTTAGTAGTACTTTAAGAATGAAGATTGCCAGCTATCCAAGGCATGTATTGAACAACTTTAGTAAGAACATCTGGATCACTTGAGCCACAGAATGCCGAACCAAAGGAAATAATACCATATTGAACATATTTTCGATCTCTCGAATAGGTTGAAAGGTAAAATAGTGGTCCTCCGGAATCCCCTCGACAGGAATACCTCATATTTGTGTCCTCCATGCATAATTGATTTTCAGTGATGTTAACAATTTTATATTTTTCCCTACATAAATTGCTATTTCTCATTGATATCGTAGCCTTCTGCAAGACACTGGCATATAAGTTTGTCTCGAAAATTCCCCACCCTGCTATTATAGCTTTCTGGAAAATAAGCGATGTTGACTCGTCGAAGATTGGTAAACATATTGGCTGAACATTTTCTAGAGAAAATTATAATTCATAAAATAAGATTTTAAAATGTGTTGACTTCACGGTTACCCCTGAAAACTGCCTTTTCTTTAAGACGGACAAGTGCAATATCATTGGTTAGCATTTGCCCATTGTATTCTGCATGTTTGATAGCTTCATCAACGTCGATTTCCTGGAATAAAGGAGCACATTTCCTTCGCTTACCTATGCCGACGCAGTCTGGATTTCTGTTTATATCGTGTTCACCTAAACGCACTCTAACTCTGCCAGGATTAACAACATTATACCGGTTAGTATCAACTTAAACTTAAACTTAAACTTAAAAAGGCCAACATCTTACAGGTTGTAGCGAATACAGTGAGCTGCAGTTAACACATATCGATCGGTTATTAAAGATCCACCACACTTTATTATTGCCTCGCTGTATACTAATAACGCCATCCATGGGAATTCCGAAATTATAGCATCTTCACCATACGCAATGAGACTGCCGATATTTTTACCACACGCTGTTGAATTTAGAATAATCATTCCAGATTCAATTTCTGGGAGGGATTTATCAAAGCCTTGTTTTATTTTCGCTTGTGGTATGCTTTTCGGCAATGGTTTTTCGGGAATAACTTCCTCTGACTTACAGCAGACGCGAACCTAGGAAAAATAGTATGTGCTCGTATTATTGAGATTTCTCCACATTAAACTTATAACTTTTGTTATACGCACTTCACCATTAGTTACATTGCAACGTGTTTCCCAAAGGAGCTGAAGTATGTTGGTTCGTATAGGTTCTGGTCCATTATTTATCATATCTCTTACCATTTGACATCTCGATATCGGAACACATTCTCCTAAGGGACATTTAACTTCTGCAAAAATAATGAAGCTGGTTAAAGTAAGTTGACATATTTCTTACTGATTTAGTCATTTACCTGCATGTATTTCAATAAATACGAATAAACCAATTGAAAAAATGTACGCCCACTTAAAAAATGAAACAATTTCCGACATTCTCAAATGCTATTGTCGACGTTCAAGCCTGAGATTTGAAGTGAAACTGATTTTGATGCAGCTGTTCAAATAATATCAGAACTTATTTCTGTAGATAAGAAAAATTGCTATTAATAACCAGATCAATTGAAATATTTGTAGTAAACACTTTCCTCTGCTTATTAGCATATAGAAACTTAAACTCAACTGGCCTTTATATCTAAAGATATAATTTGAAAACAATTTTCAAACTAATGGGATTACAGGGTTAGTCAAATAAGCCTACCATATATGTTATGTATAGCACTCATTGCAGAATAAATTCACCTCTGTTGGACGATTGCCAGTTGCCAGTCGTCAAGACCTAGTTCGGAACTACTCGTATGTACTATAGGTATCGTTACCATATAACTAACCCTCAAATACCATATTAACTAACTTGTAAAGGTAGAATTAAAATTCGATGTAAACGTGGGTCAGAATTAACAAATTTGTTAGTCCGATCCTTAGTTAATTGGACATACTCGTATATGGTATCCTAAAAGTACCATCATCCAACCAACAGTATGTCGAATTTCTACAAACACTTAACGGTGAAACTATGATAGGAGATTTCAACGCAAAGTTGGGATGCAACAATACCACATTTAAACAGATAATGCATGCGCACTGCTTCGAAGACGGAAATGGTAACGGGGAGTAGTTTATCGATTTCTGGAGTAGTAATTGATTGGTCATCAGAGTCCAGCTCTTTGAACACCGAACCCACAATATGTAAGATAAGGGTCAGATCTGAATGGCATCGAACGCTATTCGCTCAATTTTATTTAATTTTCATAATTCGGTGCAGCAAACCAGTGTGATATCTCATTAAGAGATAAGACGAATTTTTGTTGATATCGGATAAGGATTAACTAAGGAGGTGGAGGAGATGATTATAAATTACCCTTCGAAGCGTTAAATTCAAGTTTTCTTGGATGGTTTCAAGTGTGTTATTTACAAAATAAATGCTTGTTTGTCCCAGGGCTCCCTTCCGTCTCCGACACTCTTTTTAATTTTCATCAATGATCTCTTATCTGCGACTTCTAATCCAAAATATGCATTTGCTGATGACAGTACTCTCTGCTCATATTCGTTAACGGACTCACGTCTTTGCTCTTCGGTTGTAGAACGAGAACGGCAGCGTATATTAAGCTCTTTAAATTCCGATATTAACAACATAACCAATTGGGGAACTATCAACAGAGTGAAATTTAATGCTTCCAAAACCCAGCCATTATCCATGAATGGCACTTGCATAGTCGAAACCGAAAAACTTTCCATTCTCGGTATGTGTATCAGTGACGATTTACGTTGGATTGACCATATATTCGATTTCGTCAAAAATGCTGCGAAACATCTAGGTTTCCTCAAACAATGAAAGAAATACTTCAACCCACTAATCAAGCCTCAATAAGGCATTTATCTGCCCGAAATTGGAGTGCAATATCCACAGCTCAGATACGCCTAAAACATCTCTGTACCTGCTAGATAAGATTCAAAATCGCGCAATAAAACTCATAGGTGATAATAATATCACTCAGACAATGTTCACCCTCGAATATCGACGTAATGTCTCGTGCCTCACTCTGTTCTATCGCTATTTCCATCACCAGTGTTCCATAAAATTCGCCAGTAGCATTCCGTCCCTTCAAACATTTAACCGTAACAGCCGTCTTGCTATGAATCAGTATACCCTCAACCCTTTTTTCGGACGTACTCTAAAATATCGTGATTCGTTCCTAAGCCGTACAACTCGCTTATAGAGTATCCTGCCGAGCTCTTTATTTCCTTGTTATTATAACCTTCAAACACTTACAGCGAACGTTCATCGGTACCTCTCCTTTTTTCCTCCATAATTTTCCTTCATCCGCGCTGTGTAAGCATTTTAGGGGTACCCAAATTATGGAAAAAAAATGGAGTAACCAGTTGGCGGTGGAAAAATCCATCCGAGCAACGCCGCGATGGTCTAAATAGCTGATATACACCAGCTTCACCAGCAAAACAGAGAATTCAACTGTGGAAAGAGCGTTTGAAGAAGAACTACTGGCCTAAATGGCGCGCGCTAAGAATATCAGCATAAATATTTGCACCCCTCACAGGTATTATGTGGCAAAAAGAGCTTTTCAGGATGCTAAGAGCAATCTGGTGGACTACTGTAACAGGAGGAGTATACGGGTTCTATTTCTACCGATCGGGCAGGCCGATTGTATTCAATTAATGAAAATATACGAGGTGTTGCTAAACATAACACACATACCTATATACAGTATGTACGCCAAAGGGAATTAAAATACCCTCGGCTATCGCAGGAGAATACTCGTATGGTGTCATATCTGACTCATTAAGCATTCATAAGTATTAACTATGCAGAATAACATTTGTCAATTGGATAAAGATTAATTTTTAGGTTACGTGAATCTCAATTAAATTCGGATATTTATTTATTAAAAGGTTTATAACTTGAACGTTGCTTCTAATGTGTAGAAATTAGAGCACTTAATTAACTAGAATCTTTAAGGCATGCTCATTAGCTAACAAACTATTTACAAGAGAAGAGCTATTCTGAACAATCTTTTGCTTTGTGGTGTTTTAAAAAACATTAATGTAACTATGGTATTTCCTTCCGAAAAACTGTTTCACCTTTCCGTTTCTACAATAGTTGTTCTTCATACGGCAGCCTCTTTTATATGTCCAGCTACTGAAGTAGCTACTGATACTCGTACGTATTTTCAATGCATCTTGAAGATCGTAAAAAAAGTATGTAAATTAGTTTAAAATATGCCCGAAAACGCACATCAAGAGTTTTTCATTTTATGTTTAGTATTTAAGTACGTACATATGTATCTATAGCTATCATCCATCTACTATGCTACTTGAAAAACAGTTCTAACGTCTAACACATTAAAATTGTTGCCGATAGCAATGGACATTTGAAATTTATGTGAATACTCTGGTTGTCTACTGGAAATATTTTATGTTGCTATGCGTTCGGTCTCGATCAACGTCTTAAGCTTCAAGGCTTTCAGTATTAGGATACCTAATTATAGAAACGAGTACGAATAGAAGTATTGCTTTTTTTTTAAATGTATTTAAATCTTTGCGTTTGTAGCTGGAGTCCATTCGGCTGTCAAAAAATACACCGCCAAGAGCAGCGGTAGTGCCTAGATTTAAAGCATTTAATGACCGCACCGCGCCACCCCGGTTAGTGGAGTAATGATGGCAAAATTTAGCCGAGGGCTGTGTCTACCGTCTGCCGAACTAATTGTAAATGGTTTTTGGCGGCTGGCGTAAAATTTTCTAATGGAAGTGCCATTTTATGTTGAACTTTAGAGCTCGTGGTGTAGTGGCATGATAAATATTCAGAGCGCAGATAGATATTCACTAGTTTTGTTCAAATTGATTGCTTTGATAATGATCTTGGTGCCGATGTTGGTGGTGGTGACGATGATGATGAACTTGGCTACTAGGTAGTAGCGAATATCTATATCGGACTATTGACAGGTTGAAAGGTCATCTTTCATGTTTGGTTGCTCTTGGGCCATTTATCTTTTGCTTTTGTTTTTGTTTAAGATTTTTGTATTTTCTAATTGCCACAGGGTAAAGTACTAAGATGAGGCTGTTATAGGCTCGATATGTAATGGAATTGAATTCCAAGAAATTTTAAATGAATTGTTATTAGAGTTATTAGGTTCAAAGCAATTGTGAAGCGCAAAGAATTAGTAATCAGATGTCAGCTTGATGTGGAAAAAGGGGAACATTGACTTGATGGAATTAAGCTAAGATATTTATGTAAATTTTAAAAAGTGAGTTCATGGGGTTAATGTGTTTCTGAAGCAAAGCAATAAACGCGTTTTATTTTGCACGCGCTTTTCCAATCTGACTGTTTAGAAATGTTGGATTTTTAGGGATAGACACAGAAAATTTGTGATTACAATTGCTACGTTTTCTTTACTTTATTTATATCTGATGATATTAAATTTAAAGAGAATTAAGACTATACTATTTGCCATTATTTCTTTGGGTTCTCTGGGACGTCCGAGTGTCCGAAGCCCAAAAGAGTGTGCTGAGTATGTGTAGAGGCGCTCTCGAACATATGGTGTGAGGGTTGTGTCCTGACGTAGGTATTAGATTCGCACTGTGCCAAGCAATGGCCTGTGGAATAGCTGAAACTTCAGTTTGGAAGCCACTTAAGATAATTGAAGGCCAATTGATAGGGAGGTTAAGCTCTTTCCGTTTATGAGTATCTCTGAAACCGAGGGCAGGGTTAATTGCAATCGTTAGCAAAGTTTGGAGAATCGTCGTAGGAGAGGTTCTGAATGTGGCAGTGATGTCTATATAGGGAGTTCTTGGCATTTCTTGGTTGATATTAGTCAGTTTTTAAGTGGGAATAATTGGTCCCTCGACCGTGAATGCATGAAGCTAGACCTTGATCCGACAGCCCTCTTTAATTTTTTTCATTTCAGTTTGGCGTCTACGATGAGACCTAAATACCTGGCACTCGTTGGGAAACTCAGCGGTGAGCCATTTAATTTGGGTGGGATGATGCGGAGTATCTTGATTAATTAATAACATACGGATTGAAAGCATGTTTTTACAAAAAATAATGGTGGAACATTGTGTCTGGAAAGATTGAACTAGATTTTTTGATCTAGAAGTTTTTGATCAAAAATATACCCAGAGAGAGTCATTTCTGTGGTATTCAGTGAGCCGATTGTTCCGTTCTAGGTTAAGTCTTCGTTCTCTTTAAGCCTAGCTCGTACCTATTTTCGATTGCTATGAAATTATATTATTTTACGTCGATATTACTCCGCAAGCATTATAATGCGATTGTGACTTTGTAGTATTTAATACCAAGGTATCAGTATGGAACTGTGTGTATGGACATCTTTGCCTATTGATAATGTAAACAAGTGGTTCAATGACGTGGGTTTGCAGAAGAGAATGGCAAAAAAAATAACAAAACGTATCAACATCTGGTCAAGGATATCCCTTAGAAATAAATGTAAAACATACTTTTTGTTCGAAGTTATACGGGCATTGCAAATCTTATAAAATAAACTACCCTATGCTTTGTTACAGCTAGCACGGCATGCCTCTACCTAAAGCAAGGTCTAATTACTATGCTAGACAAAACATGTACATTGTTAATGTAATCTTGGTGTGCTAGTGCATACCCATGGAGCGAAATAACCAAAATAAAGTCTTCAGTACGGCTGGGATGCCCTATGAGGTCCTCAAACAGAGGAGAATTCACATGTTCTGCTGGACAGTTTTAGCAAAAGCTTGTTCGATGGGTGCTTAGAAAGTATTGGAAGCAACAGTGCTTGATCTTATTGGATAAATCACAGAGTCACACTCCGCTTAGGAAGATGCACACATTAGGGGAGCAACGAGGTTGATTAATCATCGGTACAGCGTCATGATGGATCGTTTATGATTCATGCCGGGAGAGTGAAATGTATATAGCAAGATCATCATCCTGATTATCCTGATCACCCTTCATGTAAGAATTTAACAATGTATTTAAATCGGCTAGATGGATGTACATACGGAATGCCTTGGGTTAACTTAATGGAATTCGGGTGGTGGATTATCGGAGAGCAGAGCTTGCTTATCACCATGGCCCCACCTGCTCTCAGGATGAGCACAAACCTGGTGGTCAGAACGCAGTTTCAGAACAGTAACCATTAGTCTATTCAACTCGATTTTTCTCGAGACTAGCACTACTGCATGTCTTGCGATGCTCAGAAGTACAGAAACTTGCAAATCCGAAGGGTCTTTTGATAATGGCCTACAACTTTCAAGGAAAAAGTTACCAATAATCTTTCTGTGTCGCAGGTCTAGCTTGAGCTAAATTTGTCTGGTTTAAACCGAGTTCATGGGTGTAATAACATTATAATATTCTAATCAAGCAAAGAGAAATTCGTGTGGGTTGTAAACATGTTTGCCTGAAATACAGCACAGTAATTTGGGATGAAGAATGAGATACTCACTAACGAAGCTCTTTCCAGTAGACGCACTGAAGGTGTTGTCGAAATGGGATAATAGCACAGTTAACTATAAAAGAAGTAAATACTACGATAAATTGAAAGCGTAACTAGTCAACAGTGGTTGAATAGAAAAGGCATATCTCATCAAATGTTATAATAAATTTCTAAAGTTTTCTTTCAATAAGGAAACAAACTTTTTTTTTTTTATAATTTACGCGCGCCTAAGGGGGTTAGATACCCTTTTACTGTTGCCAGGGCGCAGGCGGAAAGGTAGACGGAGGAGAAAAGAAAATTGTTTTGTAGTGGTTTGAAACTCAGGTGTGTTTGCTTTCGATATTCGCTTTCCAGGGGGGTGGGAGTCCGAATAGGACGGAGAGTTTTTTCTTCACTCTGAGTGATTCGAGGTATAATTCACAGTATTTTTTTCTGTGCTTGAAACTCTACAACAGCCAAATCTACGTGTTAGTGTTATGCCTTCACACGCAGAATTTTCAGGTGTCGTTGTTGAAGTTGATAGCCGACCCGAGATAGATAAAGTCCATTACTACCTCATCGTAGCTGTCTGTCGTCACGTTTAGTCGACAGCATATACTTTGTTTTTCTTTCATTGACCTCCAACGCTCCACTTACAGCTCGCTGTGTTCTTCCCATTACGAGTATGTCAATGTAGCCTGCGTAAGCGATAAACTAAACAGACTTTTTACAGATGTGGTTCTATAACTTAAATATAAATTATATCACAACGCACCGTCTTGTTTAATCCCTTTCATCAAAAGTCTCAATTTTATCATTACCAACCTTGACTGAGCAGCGTCTACTTGTCATTCTGCCTAATCGTGTGAGCTGGCAGAGACATGGCTTTGTATAGTTCGTCTCTAAGGATGTCATCACATACGGCTTTGAAATCGATGAAGAGGTGCTTTGTTTCGAAAATTTAATCTGTGGTGGATTAAAATCGGACAGAAAGGGGCCAGTCAGTCTGTTGACAAACAGTCTTAGTCGTTCGCATAATAGATAGGCAGAAAGGATCTTATGTGTGATGTTAAGAAATATATATTAAATATTCTGTCATGCGTCGAAACAAAAATATATTGGGTAAAGTGAAGCCACCTTTGATTGGGTTTTGGATTGCAAAAAGTAATACACACGGTACCTTAACGTTGCAAGTTTGTCCATCTCTCGTAAAGAAAGGTACATACTCGTACAACTTTAAACAGATATTCGGGTGTACGAGTATATTTTGATTGAATATGCTAATATGTCACCACTGTATATATTAATTTATTCACGCTTTTCAAATATTATACAAGTATAAATTCTTTAATTGTTTCTCATGTTTGAATGATCGAAAGCGAAGGCGATTAGTTCTTAATCGTTAAAAAGCTATGAATCTATAAATCTTTTTAACCCTTTCAAAAGGAACAACCCATTGATTTCTGCTAGTTCGTTTTTAATTTCCGCCTTTTATAGTTTAATAATGATTTTAATTACTTTTTAATCAATTTTTAATCATTTTTTATTGGACGTAAAGTCGAGGCTCATCTTTGAAAACGTTAATAAAGTTTTAGTTTTTGCTAAGAGTGTTAAACGAAGCTAATCCAAATTTATACTAAAAAAGGAAATACACCATCAATAATATAATGAAATCATCAGAAATACCAGATACCATGTTTGATGCTTAATCAACGGTTAGCTAAAAACCTTAACCAACACTTGTACAATAGCTACCAACGAAACCTTCAAAGTCAAATTTAATTTTAATATTTCTGGATTTTCTTATCCCAAATTATATGGTAGATATGAATTTATAATTATCCCCAGCCAGTGTTCGAGTTCCAATAATGAAAACAGTCGAAAGAGAAATCCATGGTGTTCACTTTTAATCCATTTATGTACATATGAATATTGATCTCGTTCTAAAGTCGGCGATGAAAATTTCCAAAAACTTCTTCACACACTCGATAGCCAATCAAAGTGGATTGGAATAAAATTAAATTCGTTTCAGGTGGCCAGCACCTTTTATCATTTTAATCCAATTCTTATCGTTGACACTGAATAAAAGTTTCACAAAGTATGTATGTATATCTCGGCATCTTTTATACTTCCAATCGCACAAGTTATGAAGTTCAAATTATACGGAAGAATAATTTCACGGTTTTCGAGATAAGACAAAAAAATTATTCTAGATATCACAAGTGGGTTTGACCATTGGACAATAATAACAAAACGTTTTTAACGCCCAGTTGAAACAGATGAATAAATTACTACACAAACAAAAAAATAAAATAAAAATAATAATAAAGAATTGAATCTAATTTGAATTCAGAACTGGATCGCTTATCCTAAAGAAAAGATGCATATGCAGTGAGATGGAGGTGTAGCTCATAAACTACGTACCGGGCATCTGTCCCCTATTCAACTTCAACTCAATAATTTTAGTTTCGGAGCCACCGAATTAAAGTTATTGTTCTTAACCGTGACTGGTGGCGGTTGTAGACTCAATCCGATATGGTTAAATTTATAAATTATTTGAAACACATTTTCTATTTGTCTTATGAAGAAAGCATCGGGATGGGGGCAGTGAATTTAGATATTAGTGGTTCATATAAATTCTACTGATAAAATATTGGGTTGTACCACATGAAATGTCCGATTTTCGCTCAGTCGGAAATAAAAAGTGAGCATCTGTGCCAAAACTATAAATTTTATTTTTTTATAAAATAATGTGGTACGTGTGCTTGACGTGTGAGAGTTTTAGGGTTCGTTACAAGTACCGTTTTTTTTTTCTAGAAATTATTTACCATGCTGTCGGCAGTTCAAATTAGAACCCTCTTCCTTTACGAATTAAAAATGGGACATAATGCGTCATTGGCAATGAAAAACATTAATTACGCATTTGAGGATGTAGCGGTAAACGAACGCACTGTTGGTTTGGAAAGTTCAGTTAGGGAGATTTCAGCCTCGAAAATGAACCACGTGGGGAGCCGGAAACGTTAGTTCTCGACGATGTTTTAAGAGCAACGGTGGATGCGGACCCAATGAAATCGGTACGTGAGATTGCACAAAACTTGTGAGTATCCCCAATGACAATAAATCGACACCTTTCTCTCATAGGAAAGGTAAAGAAACTCGATAAGTGGGCACCCTAAATGAATCCCAAAAACTACGGCGCCCGTAAATTTGCGCATCGCTGACATTAAGAAACCAAACTGAACCGTTTTTTGTATCGGAGAGGCACCTGTGTTCAAAAGTGGATACGTGGGCAGTAGTTGGATGCAGATGAAAAACCAAAACACATCCCCAAGCCCGATCTTAATCCAAAAAAGGTTATGGTGATAATTTGATAGACATCGAAAGGACCAATCCACTTTTCAATTCTTCAACCAGGAGAAACGATGAACGCTATTAAATATTATGAGAAAATCGACATATTGCATGCCAAATTCGCTAAAAACAACCTGCGTTGGTCAATAGGCACGGTTCGATCCTTTTGCATGACAATGCTAGACCCCATACCTCACAAGTAACGGTGCAAAAGCTGTTGCAGTTGAGATTTGAAAATTTTCCGCATCCACCGTACTCTCCTGATATTTGCCCAACGGATTAACATCTTTTCCGCAAGATGGACCATTCGTTAGTCCAAATTAAAAAAAAATTATCATTTTTCGTCAAAAACTTTCGTGATCATACCTTAAGAGAAGATAGCAGTGTGTTGACATCGAAGAAACGACTTCTACTCTACTCCCTGTTAGTTATGGAGTACCACCAGGCCCAATTTCTGGTCCCATTTTCTTCATTCTCTACATAAATGATCCCCAACAAACTTTGGCAATGATGTACAGATATTAATAAGTAGACCCCTTTCAGAACTCTTTCCGGCAACCACAGCTATTTCAATGTATTATAATTTATTATCATGTAATTAATATTGTTACAATACTACATAAAAGAAAACTTTTCTTTTCAAACGTTATGACCACGTATCCCAACATTAAGTTAACATTTTTGTATTATGTGATATTCATAAAATAATGCAAACAGGCCAGCGGCAGCATCTTTATAGTAAATTGGAGTTTCCAAAGATCACATTCACTTATCGAACCCAAGTATTCCTGCTTGACATCAGAACGTTCTTTGTATAGTATATACCACCCGTCTATGGAATTCTCTGCCAATTGTTAAAAGAAGAACTGAAAACTTTTTTTTATTTTTTTTAAAGAGCCTAACACTCAAGTGGGAATGACTACACTTAAAGTGTCGGAGCACGTGTTAAATTTTGAGGAAAATGGGACAGAGACAGAAAGAAAGATTTTTGGGCTCAGTAGTTATTTTGCTCCATGGGTAGCATACAACATTCAATGGGGAGACTAAATTATTAGTGTAATGGGACTTATTGTTGTATTCTAGGCAACCACGCATCTATCGTGATTTTAGTTGCCTAAAAAAAGAGAATGTTTTTTGGCCACGGCTGGTATTGAACCCAGAACCAGTACCTCAATTAGAGCCATAGCCACCTACCACTACAGAACATTCAAATACATCTCTTTATCTTAACTTAGCGCAGACAGTTCTCCTCTTGGTCTTGACTAATAAGTTCATCAGCGTTCTCATTTCCCGTGAAACAGTTGTGACCCCGAATTTAATCAAGACGTCAAAAGCATTCGTTTGGTCAGTTATATTCAAATAAAACTCAACCTTCAATAGAAGCTCTAATCTAAGTAAGTTAAGCTCTTCTCTGAGCCTTGCCTGGTAAGTTCATGGGTGATCTCTTTTCCCGTGATCCTCTTGTAACCTAGCATTGGGTGCTATCATTCTGACTGCATTCAGAGCCTTGCATTTGCTTGGAAGTGGTTACAAGCTGGCGCAAAATTTGTCACCCGATATTCCTTATGTAATTTTTTTTATGAATGAAAAACTTTGGTTGTGCTTTTGGATTATGTAGACTTGATGTCTTAATATTTTTTCCATTAAGACGAGAAAATGATTCGGGCTCGATTTGTGGCATTTTCCATCACTCTTGCCAGAACTTCCGGTGATAGGTCCTCGCATTCTGGACGGATATTCTCTTTGAGGGCTTCACGGGTCTGAGGCTTGTTGACATGGACTCGTGACTTCAAAAAATACAATAACAATAAAAAGTCTAGAACGATTAAATAAGGCGATCTTGCCGGCCATTGCAAATGCAGCCCTCAGAGTTTCGGTTGTGGCTCGTGCAGTATAAGCCGCTGCTCCATCCTGTTGGAACTACATGTTCTCCAGTCTCAATTCATCCAATCCAGGAAGGAGAAAGTCGATGAGCATTGCTCTGTAGCGCTCGCCGTCCACGGTAGTCGTTTGGCCCGCGTCGTTTTCGGAAAAATAAGGCATGTTGACGTCTCCAGTGTAAGCAGCAGACCATGCAGTAACTTTGAATGGGTATAATGGCTCTTTGTGGCTTAAACGCGGGTTTTCTGCGCCACAGAAGCAATAATTTTGCTTACTGACTTCACTTATCCACAGAAATGGAAATGGGCCTCGTCGCCGAAATTCACTCTGCGCCGACACCACCGACGAATTATTCTGCAAAAAATCGTAACAATTATTCCGCGTTCTTTAGGAGTATAGCGATTCATATCTTGTGAACGTGTATTTTGTAACTGTTTACTTCACAAATGTCGAAGTAAAATTGACATTTTTGTCAACGGACTCGCCACACCGAAAACATCGGTTCCCACTAGATCACCGAAATCAAGCAGTGTTGGGCGCGGTAAGTACCTAGTTGGCGGTCCACTTGGGAACTTCGGTATACAGCGTGCTGTTGACAAACGCCATATGGGCATAGTACCCCGGCGTCAAATCCCGGACCTTACAAATTTATTTATTGTAAATTATATTATTTGCCACCATTTGCAAAAATGTTACCAAATTCCGATAGAGTGATGACTTTTGCGCAACATAGTAGTATTCAGGAAATTTTTATTCACAGTGTTGGACGCAGGTACTTTTGCCCTGAAATACAATACAGTGCATTGCCATCAGGACCGAGTATATCTTCGCTTTTACGAAAAACGCATGTTTTCAAATGGGGAGTAACATCTTCCAAAAAGATAAATAGGTTTTAGAGGCCTCGATTAACACCAGACTACATCCCTTTCTTGGTTCAGATTCTGATCGAAACTATTCCTGGGCACAGGTGTCATTGCATCATAGTCTTATCATAGCCATGCGTAACGCTTCATCAGAGCTGTTTCAGACGTGCGCCGGATTTCGTCAAGATGATGCACTTTCATCCAATTTCTTTAACCTAAAGCTTGAACAAATAGTGAGTAGGGCTGGTGTTAACACTACAGGCACTTTCTTCCACAAATACGCTGGTAAAATTGACATCATCGTTCGATTCCACTGATCCATCGGTCAGGCGTTTGCAACATTTGAAGAAAAGGCTAAAGAAGTTGGTTTAACTGTGAACGAGGGCAAAACAAAATATATGCTGTCGATAAGCAAAGGAACATCCATCCACCATTTCGGACAAAACATCATAGTCGGCAGCTATAATTTCGAGGTAATAAAAGAGTTCACCTACCTCGGAGTGAACATCAACTCTACAAATGAAACCTTAGTCTAGATCCGACGAAGCTGGACCCTAGAAAACTCCTACCTACTTTGATTTATCGAAACAACTGGGTCAAAACTCTAGACCAGAAAAACTAAGTTCTCCTGTACAAGACCTTGATCCTGCCCGTTCTGCTATATGGTTCCTAGTGCTGGACGATAAGCAGGTAAGCAGAACTAATACTGGGTACTTTTGAAAGAAAAATTCTTCTTCGAATTGACGGTCCCGTATGAGAAGGGCGAATGGAGAACAAGATACAACCGCGCACTCTACGTAGCTGTACGAAGATATGTATGATTTAATTATACACCTCTCAGATTACTGAAATTTGAATTACCTGGCTACTTGTTCGACGCTTGTTCAACGTCGAGTGTGTCTTCAAGGTGTTCTTTAATTCGCTCCAGAATAATTCTATCTATTATCTTAGCCTCAGCAGGCAGCACGCAGATGCCTCTCCAGTTTTCGCACTGCATTAGGTTGCCTTCTTTAGGGAGCTTGACGATCATTCCTTTCTTCCACTCATCCGGAAAACTCTCGGCCTGCCAGGTTCTTCCAACAGGTGGGAGCAGTAGCTCAGCCGATGCAGTTGTCGCAGCTCGAAAAAGCTCTACGGGTCTGCCATCAAGTCCTACCGCCTTATTGGTTTTCAGTGCTTTGATCGCGGTAATGATCTCTTCCTTACAGGGGATAGCGATGCGAATTCGGGCATTTCTTTCCACGGGCTCCTGAGTCTGACTTGGGTGCATATTACTGGCGAATACTCGGTTCAAAACCGAAGCAAAATGCTAATTCCATCTCTTGAGCTGATCCTCATCCGATATGAGCAACGAACCCTCTAGGCCTTTCACTGGGTGTTGAGTAGAGTTTCGGCCACCTATTAGCTCTTTGGTGATTCTGTAAATGGTTCTGCTGTCGCACCTAGCTGCTGCTTCTTCCGCTTCTGTAGCCAGCGCATTGATGTAATTGCGCTTGTACTCTCTCATCTTCATGCGATATAGGGACTCTAGCTCGATCCTCCCTGCTGCTGGAGTTGCTGCAATTCGAGTTCGAAGCTGTTTACGTTCGTCGATCCTTCTCCAAGTATCCTCGGAAAGCCACGCCCTTTGTCTTCCCGCGATCGACCGACAATCCTGTCTGCACCTGATGTGAAAACAGTTTTCACAGCATACCAATGATCTTGTATGTTGGTGGGCAGTGAGCTGCTGAGTGTTTCCACTCCACGTGAGATATGGTCTCTTAGTTCTGG
Organism: Volucella bombylans; assembly: GCA_949129095.1. Classification (NCBI taxonomy): domain Eukaryota; kingdom Metazoa; phylum Arthropoda; class Insecta; order Diptera; family Syrphidae; genus Volucella; species Volucella bombylans. The sequence continues at coordinate 46,304,938 of OX422142.1, read as the reverse complement.
GCGCACTGTGGGATCTCTTAGTCGGTCGATGTTGAACCTGGGCATTCTCGTGTCGTTAGATCTTCGAACGGACAGTCGCTATCATAAGATGGTGATCTCCTACCAACCCCATGTCCGCTCCTCTTCTGTTTCGGACGTCTAGAAGACAACTTCTAAAATGGCGACTGATGGCAAGATAGTCAATTTGGTTGGAGGTTGCTTGCCTGTTAGTTGACACCCAACTGATTTTATGGCAGGCTTTCTGCTCAAACATGGTGCCACCTATGACAAGGCGATTTGCGTTGCAAAAGTCAACGAATCTTTCGGCGTTATCATTGCGGTTGCCTCGTCCGTCCCATCACATGTTTGAGCCCTTCATTGTCGCTACCTACCTCTGCATTCAGGTCCCCCATCACTATGACCATATCACCGTTGGGTTTTGCATTAAATACAGCTCCCAACTGGTTGTCGAAGGTTTCCTTTTCTTCCTCAGATGAACCATACGTAGGGGCTTAATACTGTATAATTGTGACGCGACGTACTCTAGTTTGGAATCGGGCCGTTAAAATCCTATCACCGTGAAGTTGCCAAGAAATTAGGCCTCTGCGTGTTGTGGGTGTTAACAGCAGTCCAACTCCATGTCCGGTTATCCTTCCGGAGTAGAGTAGTACAGTGTTACGCGTTGTAGATTGGTACTGACCCGCATCTAACCATCTTATCTCGCTTACTCCCAGTATGTCCAGCCTATATCGCATGAACTCATGTTCAAGGAAGCATGAACTCATGTTCATGAAGGAATCTGGCTTTCTTCACTCTGTGAGTCAAGGAGCGTCTTCATATTTCAGAAACCAATCTTTGTCCGAGTACGATAGCCAAAAGTCGTCAACGAGTTATCAGTGCTTATCCGAGGCATTGTTTCGGTTTCCGTAGCGGGCGAATTTCGGTAACGCGGATTGCTGGCCCAGGTTACAAACCCAGGGTTTGGGTTAGAGAAATATTTTTTTGGCCCTAAGCCCAACCCGACAAAAGAAAACCAAAAAAGTTGAAACGAACCAGGAATGACTGCATCGTCTTTCTTAAGAGTGTGAATTTTCAATACGACCATAACCTTAGGCAAAAAATACTACAATGTCCCAAAGGTAGTAACAATTTTTGGTCGTTGGTCAAAAACATTAGAAATTCTTCCTCATCCTCCATCCCATTACTCATTTATAATGACATTCCAGCTGTCAGCTCTTTGGATAAGGCCAACCTGCTTGCTGCATACTTTGCGACCAGCAACACTTCCAGATTGTGCTATACCTCCGCCAACACTTGAGTGAGTTGAATCTTCAATGGGACGAATCCACTTTCACACTCGTGTAGTAACAGAGTACTTAAGATCTTAACATACACAAATTCGCTGGTCCAGATGGTACGTATATCTCCACTTCTTCTGAAGAGGTGGCAAAATCACTGCGTAAGCCTTTTCATCAGCTTTTTCGTCAATGACAACTTACGAGTAAGTTCAAGTGACCTCATATTCGATGTCGCTAAATATTTATCTTCTAATCACAACCCTCAGGTTCGAGAGCAGGAAGACCGATTCAGGCAGGATACCATCATGACTTAGATGCTTGGATGCTTGTCAAAAGCACACTCTCTTCTGCCCACCAGATGTTTAGAGCAGTCTTGTAGGATCTTCTGCGTCCGTACGCATTTTGCTTTTGAAAAGCAGTTTGTGTACATAAAGCAAGACCATCCTGCTATAAAACATAAAGAAAGTCAGACTGATATGTCTAAAACTTTTGGAGAGCGTACAGTAATTTTTTTCCGATTCTTGGACCATGACTTGCCACAGTCCTAACACTGCCTGAAGGAGTTTTGGTAGCAGCGACAAGTCCGTGGCCTGCCACAAACTTGCTGCTGCTAGGGGTGGAGGAAGTGATAGGACCATGGCTTGCCACAGTCCTAACACTTCCTGAATTCTTATTTTTTGGCTCGTTCCGTTTGCCTTTAGAGGATGGCTCAGCATGGCCTGCCACAGTTTTACCTCCTCTCGGCAATGTAGGAGCCTTGCCGGTAGTCGGTGTAGTCACCGTTCCACCGCCCGGTATTGAAGGAGTACCGGCCTCGGTTTTTGCTTTTTGGTTATTTTCCATTAATGGTCCCACGAGTAGCGGAGAAAGGGGTGTCCATCTGTACAGAGATCCGCTGTATACAGATAAGGCTAGATAATACGGAGGTTGCCAGGTATCCGGATACTCCGTTCGCGACTGAGCTATTTTTGGAGATACTGGGCCCTCAGCCAGGTTGATCTTCAGCACGGGTCGTATGACACCTTGATCCAGCCCAGGGGAATGATGGAGTGCTTTGGGAGTTGGGTAGGGGGGGGGAGCATCCTTTGGTTTCAGGACTCGTCTGGAGAATTTCTTCTCGAGATTCATTGACCCTACTCAGCCTCTACAACTCGACAAGTTCGATGCTCGCGGTAGAAGTTGTTGGGGAAAGCCATTCTTATTTTTGGTTCAGTTGTAATCCTTACCACTTACCACTATAAGCAATGCTGATATTGCAAGAAAGTAACATAGTCCATAGCAGTTTACACTCTTTAGTTAGATCAATACTATCTAATCGTTCAGAAAAATTCTCACTTGCTTACTATTTTGTATCATGTTTTTAAAGTTTCAAAAATTCTACCATTCCAAGATTTACGAGCATTTTACCATTTATAGCATGCAGATATATTGATCTCCAAGCACAATAGTATGAGTACGCTGTGAATATAAAAAGTTTCCTAAGTAATGTTACTCTTACACTCTATCATAACTTTGTATTAGCTTGTGACCCAATAAAATCAGTTGATGAAACAGGACAGAGTACTCCCAGTCAGTTACAGATTTTTTTTATCTTGCGTAAAACAATAGAAAAGCTGTTTCCTACTATGTAGGACATATTTCTCACTAGTAAGATTATTTATTCGTTCATAGCAACAGCCGAATATGAAAATATAGTAAATCAAATTTCTGTAAAGGCATAATATATTACAACAAAATTGAACTGCTCCTCACCAGGAGTTGATACCATTTTTGAAATGAATTAAACTAACTAGGAATTACAAATCTCATTTTCCCCCAAATGGGCACACATTTCGAGAATAATTTTAATTATGCCTCGAAATGAAGATCTCGATTTGTGTAATGTAGTGAAAATACAAAAATTCTAACTCCTATAGGCCGCAACCTCTCCGACATGTGTGTATGTACACTCGTACTTGGATACCTGCATCTATGCCACTGACCGCTTGCCCACTGGTTCCCTAAGATTCACAACAACACTGAAAACATCACGAGAAATGAACCCTCCAAGGAATTTATTTCGCACCTGACTACGATGAAAGTCAAGATCCCAGATCCCATGATCCCAGTGCGAGTGACCGAACGTTTGCCAAGTTCTCCCCGGCGGATCGATACAAGTGCAAAACCAATATTTCGATTATGGTGACTCGCTTTAGAATTTTCGTAGTTGTTTTTTCTTTTTTTAGTGATGGAAGATACTTCCGCCCATTTGCGGTACAATAAAATCACATCTGAGAATCTTTGGGATCCCGCCATCCCCATGAGGAAAATTTATGGGACGTTCATGCAGAATTCTTTGCGGGAAAACGAAGTTCTGTTTTGTTTGGTGTCGGTTCGGTTTGGTGTAGCACACTTTGGGAAATTTCTAAAATAGGCGTACAGCGCAATTTGCGGAATGTGAATAATTTAACCACCATGAGGAAATTGATCTTGGCTTGGTTGGCGTTGGATACGCACACACATATTATGAGATTCATTCTTCTCCGATATGGAGAAAAGTAGATATCTACTTGAAGAAGGTCAGATTAGGAAGGCTTCGAAGTTTTGTCTGACGATTCCCTAAATTTAATTTAATTGTTTGGTTGCTATTTCACTTTCGAAATTCACGCGAAGGTCATATTTTCTAAGAAAAATATTTTTAGTTTGATTTTTAGAGTGATGAATTGAAATTTAATCCGCTGTATTGTAGTGCATGCTTCAATAAGATACCCTTTTCAATTTACTGTTGAATAAAGTCTCCTCATCACCCTTTCACAGTAACAGGAGTGGACTATAAGGGACCTGTATGGTTGCGTTGTTCCAATGACAGAGGTTAGAAATCGTTTAAAGGATATATTGCAGTATTTGTATGTATGGCTATAAAGGCAGTTCATCTCGAACTAGTTAGCGGTTTAACAACCGAATCATTTCTTGGTTAGTTCCAAATGGAAACTGAAAGTGTATTCCGAGTAGAAACATATTTCAAAGCCAGAGAAGTCTTCTATCCAACTAGACTGTGGGTTGACGCGACGATCTATTGTAAAATGACAATTCCAGTGAAAGGTGTACTTGCATTGGAACAAGGATGCACAGCACGACATAACGGAGTCACAATATCAGCATAATTGGCGCTCGCACAAGGGATTTTACGTATCCTTAAGATGTTGTGATTGTGGTTCCACAATTGGTTCCTGCTTATTCTAAGCAATAAATGCGGTTCTCGCAATAAATTTCTTTTGTAGGGCTATACAGCCTCTGCCTATTATCTTTATCTTTTGACGTAACTTCAAACTGTTTGCTTAAACGTCTTCGCATTTTCTTTTACCTTAGATGTCATGAACAACTCATGGTTTTAACAGAATGCAATTCAGTATATTTTTTATTTGGCTTCGAACGTACACCTAAACTTATTGCCAAATTATGGGTTTTGTGAAACTCTGTTGCACCTGAGTTTAGTGCAAGCAATGCTAAAAATTCGTGGACGAAGACAAATTAAATATTGTGCTTGGGACATTGCACATTGCGCAACTTTTATCAAGAATTTCAAAGACGAAGACCACGGTGGTATTCCACAGTTTATATTCATTCAAGACTTAATGTGTAACCATTTCTTATAAAATGTATTTTTATTAGATTTCCTTCATTAACCCTTGCGTGTTAAACAAAATAACTTAATTACTTTATTTCTACTTACTGGTCTAATGCGGATACTCTTAGCTAAACCTAAAACTTAAGCTCAGTCTTTCGGCGAAATCTAACTTAAACTTTTTTAGGGGTGGCCGTGGTGTAGTGGTAGTAGCAAATGCTTCTCACTCGGAGGGTCCAGGTTCGAATCCTGCCCATGGCAAGTCAGTTTTTCATTGTTTAATTGGAACTCAGACAGAAAAATTATGCGTGTGAAGGCATAACACTGACACGTAGATTTGGCTGTTGTAGAGTTTCAAGCACAGAAAAGAAAAATACTGTGATATACCTCGAATCACTCTGAGTGAAGAAAAACTCTCCGTCCTATTCGGACTCCCACCCCTGGAGAGCAAACATAGAAACCAAACACATTGAGCTTCAAACCACTACAAAAACAATTTTCCTTTCTCCTCCTCCTATCTTTCCGCCCGCGCCCTGGCAACAGTAAAAGGGTATCTAACCCCTTAGGCGCGCGTAAATTATAAAAAAAAAAAAGATTAATTCTTAATCTACTAAAATTATCTTAAGCTACGCATTCGTAAATAAATACGTTATTTTTTTATATTTTATTTATTTAAGTTTATTGTTTTTACAATATTAATACTACCTTTACCTACTTAAACTATGTAAGCCGGCCATGGCTTAGAAATTAAGGAAACTGACTCTGCTAATGGCGCTACTCCGAATCAGTTTCCTTTCCTTTAGGAAGACACCAAAACTATTGGTGCTGCCGAAAGATCCTTCTAGGCTGGCGACGCTTCGCTCTGTCATGCGTAACGTTCTTGAGTGGGCTGTCAGCAGCTGTTCGACCTATTTGGAAGATTAGCTGTAACGCTTCTGGGGAAATGAAGCTGTAGAAGCATACGCTCTCGTGATATAAATATTTGTGGTAGTAAGGCCCAGAGATCAGGCAGTTGGTCGAGATTAATACTTTGCAATGTTTCGGCCGTGTGACGGACTGTTTTTTAAGCATTTTTTGAAAATTCAAGAAGATTTAGAAAGTGTTACCAAGTGGCTAAAGGAGAACCGACTGCAACTTTACATTAACAAAACGAAGAGATTCTGAACGAGAGACTACAAGACTGATTATTGATGGGAGGTTATTGAAAATGTTTACGAAATTAAGTATTTAGGCATCATCATTGACAATAGATTATGTTTTTCTAAACATGTTGATTACATATGTAAAAAAATAGCAAAAAAATAGTTTTTTTTAGAAGAACAACAAATGATATTTCTACTATTAATGCAATTAATATATATAATGTCATTATAAAGTCTCATTTCGAGTATTGTTCCACAATTTTGTTTCTGTGTAACAGTGGTGATAAACAAAGACTTCAGGCATTACAAAATAAGGCAATTTTAAAGTGCAATAGATATATGTCAAGTAATGTCATGTTAAATGTATTGAGATGGTTGTCTATGGAGCAAATACTGATTATGAATTTCCTTTTATTTGTTTATAAGATTAGAAATAATTTAATCCCTAAATATCTATTTCAATACGTGCAAGACATAAGGGATATACAACCCTATTTCTTGAGGAATATAAATGATTTTAGACTACCAACATTTTTTAAGACCAAACGTTCAAAATTCATAACTTATAAAGGATTTAAATTGTTTAATGAGTTGCCAAACCATACGAAGACAGAAACGAGAATTAAATTGGTTAACAAGCATGTAATTAATCTTGTTAGAGAAAGATACTAAATGCCAGTTTAACTATGCATGTAATAAAAACTAACTTAATATGTATATATTATAAAACTTCCTAGATGTAAAAAAAATTTATTTTGATTTTAAAGCTTTGTAAAAGTTAATAAATAAACAAAAGATGGAACTTTTAGTTTTCTATCATTTATTTATTACTATTTCAAAAGTATGTAAAACAAATTTAAAGTAAAAATCTTCATTAGAACGTAAGTTGTATCACCCTCATTGAAAAAAAGTACACTCACTTCCTCCACGATTTCGGCTGATTTGGCTTATCAAAAAGAAAACCAAAAACAGTGTTTCACTCTATAAGGCTAAATGCATCGAGTGAACTAGAATCATTTGAAAATATTGAAAATTGGGTTTTTGGCAGACTTCTGAAGAAAAAGTTTAAAATTTCATTTCATTTCATCGTTACGAAAAATATAGAAATACTCGGAATTTTAGGATGATTCTATGTCACTTTGTTTGTCTATATGTGCAAGTGAATCGGTCAAACCGTTTTCGAGATATGATGGAGGAAAATTTTAAAAACACATTTTTTAGATAAACGCGCTTAAAGTTTTAAGTATGGTTAAAACTATGAAAACCTTAGCTTACCATCAATCTGCGATGCGAAGTTTGACAAAACAAGTGACCATAAAAAAGTCCTTCTAAATTTGTATAAACTTGTCTAAACTTATCTATACTTGTATAAGTGCACATTTGTATATTAAGGTCTCAGGGCCGGCCTGCTACTACTCAACTTAGCGCTCTGCTTCTTCTAACTGCTGTATCTTTATAGCGACTTCAAACTTTAAAAAATTACTTAACCAGCATATCCTACACATTATTTAATTATGAAAATTTTTTTTTTTAGCCCATCACACGGGGTAACCCCCTTAATGAGGAAATTTAGTTTTGCACTTTTTTAATTTATCATTATTTTGACCTGAGGTTTACATAGGGTGATTGAAGGTTGCACATATATTTGTATAATTTAAAGAGTGATAATGAATTTGTGATAATGAAATGAAGGTACTCTTAAAATATTGATCCTAATTCACTAGTATGGTACATATGAATAAAGTAAGGTGCACCTCTTTCATTTAAAAATTTCACTTCTCTGCTAGGAAGTGGGTGTATGCGAATTGAATTTAAATTTTAATTGAATTCGCGGAGGCGGCTGTTCAACACACATTTGAATTTGCGATAAATGTTCTTCGGTAAAGACAGATACAGCATTTGCTGCATCTGAAGTGCACAGGATGTGAATGTTGAATGAAACTCATATACAACGGATAGTAGTTGATTTCCAGGTTGTTATACTGACACAAGCTATATCGCGAAATGAGTGAGATTTTGCTGTGCAATTGTGAGGTTTTTTACCATTTTCAAAGTAAACCTTATGTTAGCCAACTTTAAAGACGAGTAATTGAACACATGAGTTGGTAAGATCTTAAAAATTCAACTGGAGAGTAGTTTTACTCAAAAAGCATGAATTATGTAATACAATAATTCTTTGAGAATTTTGAATAGTAAAATTTCAAATTATATTATCAAAATATTCATTGCATATTGTATAAATTAGTAAATGTCATGTGACAATGTTGGAAATAAAATGATAATTCTGCAATTTCTCTTGCTTAATAAATACATCTCCTGTTCATCTTCTAGTAAGAAAGTTGATGGACTTATCGGCAGATAAGTAGCTACTGTAGTACTACAATAGTTTGCAATGCATATATTGGGTCACTTCTGCTATGTACAGAACGGCACTCTTGAAGTAGCATTCACGTCTAGTGTTATAATGGAGTGGTATTGTTTGGTCCTTAGGTTTATTTATTTCCCTATATTGTCTTTTTTGCTTTTTCAACTATCCCTTTAGTAGTATCAAAAGTCGAGTGTAATTTTCGAAAATCATAGTGGCACTGGTTCTCCAATACTCGTTTATAGTCTCATATCATATGATCACGCTAAAACTCATTTCGCACTTCCCAGGAATGTCTTATCGCGTACTAATATTTAAAGCTTAAACAAGGGGTTTCTAGTACTCTTTTAACAAACACTAGTATACCACGGGAGCCCATATGGAGGACCCTCCTTTTTTTTTGTTTATCAACGATCTCCCTCAAGTCCAGTGGCTTAGCTTCACCTTGCGGGGCCCGGGTGGAAAATTTCTGTAGGGGCCCCCTTACATACCTCAAAAGAGATTTGCATATACATATGCTGTATAATTATAATCAATATGCGTCGTATGTCACGGATAAGTGATAATAAGTTAGAAAATGCTGTAAAGTACTCTCTTAAACGTACTTCAAATTAATTAATTTTAGAATATTTTTGGAAATAAAATATAAAATAAATAAAAATAAATATGTAGGTACATAGCGCTACAGTTCGGTGTGGGCCAGGGCCTAGCTTCTCGCACTCATTTTTGTTGCGCACGTTTAAATTTTTACACTTCTGAGCACAAAAACACCATAATTAAACAAACACGATACACATCAAAAATCCAAATTTACAAATCTCACCACACACTGCGCATGAAATGAAATAATAGCCTAAGTTAAAAATATCAATTTCGAGCAAACTAAATAATTAGAGTCAATTATACATCCGCTCCCAATATCACCTTCGCAAAACTGTAACATCATGTTACAATTAATATTTCAACTCCTCATATATTTTTTAATTTTTATCAAAACTGTGAAATGTCTGTGTCTTATTCTGTGTACATTAATATTCTCTCTCTATAACTGTTTTGAAGTGGAAATAACAACAACAACAAAATTGGTAAGTCAAAATATAAACAAAGTCAAATGTTACAGTTTTGCACTTCATATATTTTTTTAATTTTATTTTAATAATAATTTTTAGTATGATGTCCAATAGCCTTTGGATTTTTTTAATTCCTATATTCTGTTTGGTAGTCTTCTAGTATAGTTTTGAACAAACTCTGCTGGATTTGCCTCCCATACATGTTTAGTGCGCTCCCACAGCTCATTAACGCCTTTTGCTGGATATGGGTATTTTTCTAGTTGCACTTTAACGTAGCTCCACAAATTCTCAATAGGATTCATGTCTGAAGATAGTGGGTGCCACGTTAAAGTGTTGAATTTTGCCTCTGGATCCACGTTTGTACGATATGTGCGGTGTGTTTGGGGTCAATTTCAGGAGCAATACCCATTTTATTTACAACACCTGGCAGATTTTGTTGCAAAATTGACAGATATTGTTCTTTGCGCATTATACAGTTAATTCGCACCAAGGGACCCACACAATTTTTCGAAATGCAGCCCAAACCATTATTAAACCACCACCATGTTTAATTGTTTGCCGCACTTGATGTGGTTCTATGTTGTTGGGGTCCCTTGTTCAATACCAAGCACGGCCATCTGTCTAAAATCTGTTAATTTTGGTCTCGTCAGACCAAATAACCTAAAAATCATCATATTAACTATCATAAAATATCTACTCGTATGTTACATATGTGTAAAATATACTCACCGAATCCCAATCTGTAATTGTCCAGTGCTTGTACGTTATAACGAAATTCTGCCTCAACATGCACATGTCTTTTGGTCAGCATTGGCTTTTTCTTTATTTCTGCTGTCTTCACATCCAATATGATATACGCGCTGTCCACTGGCTAGAATTAATATTTAATATTTAAAGTGCTGCTGCCGGAGTAACTGCAGTACTACTCGTCACCAAGTTAGCTATATGACGTTCATTTAATTTACGCGGCCGGCCTCCTTTATTTTCTGGATTTTTTCTGATATGCTTTTACGCATCCTCTGAACTGTCATGTTGCTTATATTATATTTCTTAGCCACATTTGTTAAGATTTACCCTGCAGAAGCAATTTTAAAATTTGATTTTTCTTTTCCACTTTCATTATCACAAATGCACCTTTAATCACTTAACGAACTCATCATAATAAAATATCAGTTTCATGGTTACAAAAAAAAAAGAAACGAAAGATAACGTTTTCAATTAATATTGGAGAATGCAAACTAATGCATTCATGCAAACATGTTGTATATATGTATGTATGTATATACGTATATTCTAAGAATAATTGAAGTTCACTTCGAGTTGATGAAATAAAATTGCCTTTTGTTAAATCAAACTTTCGTCTTTTATTTAAATAAGTTATAGTAACAGTAACTTCCCCATATCCAGACCTGTAAAGCAATGAAATACATTTGTACTGCAGTACGGTGAAAGTACTAAGTAGCCTGTAATTGTACTTGTACTTAAAAATTTCAAGTACAATGTACTCCCTACTTCAAAATAAATAAGTACCAGTATTTGCCTAAGTACTCTGTTCCAAGTACATTTACTAGGTGCTTGAATACACCCCAGTACATTTTCAAGTACTTTTCAAGTACATACAAATCCTTCATACCTATGTTCCTCGTCAATACTCTCATTCTGCTTTTATTGGAAAAGGATATTTACTACACATAACTGATACTCATTTAGGAAGCGGAATGAAAATATTGGACAAATATCCGATATATAAAAAACAATCAAACTTAACACTCCTTTGACATCATCGGGCCCTGTGGAAAGGTTGGTTTCCTTTGCTGGCCTAATTAACACTCCAAAACGCAGCGCGCTGTCTGACCAGCATTACGAGGAATTAGTTTTATTGAAAGCTAACTCTTAAGTCTTTCGAAAAAAAAAATAAAAAAAAAACAATAAATTAGTTTTTCTTGCAAAACCACAACATCGTTAGGAACCGTAATTTGTTAGCAAAAGTTAGTTCAAAAATTACAAATTGAGTATAAACTTGTAAAAGGTAAGTACTTGAAAAGTACTTGCAAAGTACTTACAAATGTACTGGGGTGTATTCAAGTACCTAGTAAATGTACTTGGAACAGAGTACTTAGGTAAATACTGGTACTTATTTATTTTCAAGTACGGAGTACATTGTACTTGAAATTTGTAAGTACAAGTACAAGTACAGGGTATTGGGTACTGGACTCGTACTGGTACTTCAAAGTATACAGCTCTGCCCATATCCCCAGCAAACAAACAATATACAGGTTGGCACAAGCCACACATCAGAGCAACCCTATTGGAATGTTGCAGGAAAAATATCCTTCGCAGCGACTGGAACAAAGAAAAACCGCTTCACACGGCGCAAAGAAAGAATGCACAATGAGAAGGAGCCGATATCATTCGATTATCCTTCCGTAGTCCATAATGCACAACGGACTGTGATAACGGGACCTGCGACCGAGATCCTTGAAACGAAGTGCCACGTTGTGCGCAAACATATTGTGACAAGAATCAAGCCTTCACTTAAATTTTGAATTAATTTTAAAAGAGGATTGATTTATTTTCGATTTGGAAACTAAACTACCATCGAGTTTGGGGCTCCTTGAGCATGGGGGCCACGGTGATTTCCACCTGTAACACCCTCGGTAGCTACGCTCTGCTGAAGTCATTCGAAACAATTTAATCCATATGTTGCCGACGATGTTTTGCTACAGATGACTTGCTGTTTATTATCGCAAAATCCAGCGAAAATTGATGACATTTTATTACATACGAATACTTTGAAATCTGTAACTGGGTTTTGTTCCAGAACTTAAATCAACTTGTGAGGCTTCGAAGGTAAATATTGTACAAGTGATTCGATATAAACAATAATGTAAGCTATTTTTGGTATGATTAAAAAGTCCCATGTGAACATTAGTTCTTAGAGCCTATACCAAGCTTCCTTGTTGAGTAGTACGAAAAACTATTTTTTTACCATTTAGTTTGAAAATTAGTATGTTCGGTACTTTGAGCGAAAAGCTTATATCGTTTTCAATTACTATTCGCTTTTTATTCAATAAATGTATGCATATGTATAGGGTTTTCCAATAAGGACTTGACAACTTTTTTTTTAAATAAAACGCAAACCATTTGAGATATTTCAAAAACTTTATTATCAGCTTGAAGTACAATCAAAACATTTATGAATGGAACTCGACTTCGTTCATATGGCCACCGCGGCACGTTTGCAGCGGTCGATTCTTTGGACCCAATTTTCAACGACTCTCCAACACATTTTGGCCGAAACGGCCGCTATTTCGCGTTCAATGTTGGCTCTGAGCTCTTCCAACGTCGTCGGCGTGTTGCCATAAACCAATCACTTAACGTAGCACCACAGAAAATAGTCAAGCGGCGTTAAATCGCACGAACGAGGCGGCCAATCGACGGGCCCATTTCTTGAGATAACACGCTCACCATACTTACACTTCAATAAATCGATTGTAGCGTGTGTTGTGTGGCTTGTGGCATCATCCTGTTGAAACCACATGTCGTCTAAGTCCATATCTTCCAATTCGGGCCAAAAATGGCGCGATAACGCTGACCATTCACAGTAACGTGACGATCGTTATCGATCGAGATGACGAAAAAATATGGCCCAATAACGCCGCCGGCATGCAAACCGCACCAAACAGTTATTTTTTGTGGATGTAGTGGTGATTCATGAAGCACATGTGGATTTTTACCCGACCATTAACGCATATTTTGCTTATTGACGAACCGATTGAGCCAAAAATGAGCTTCGTCACTGAAGATGATTTTGCGATGAAATTCATCATCTTGGCGCATCTTCTCCAGAACCCAATCGGAGAACGTACGTCTCTTCAAATGGTCCATCGGCTTCAATTCTTCAGTCAGCTTGATCTGGTATGGGTGTAAACCAAGATCCTTACGCATAATACGCCATAATGTGGTCTGAGCGATGCCCAATTCCTGAGAACGCCGTGGAATTGACTGATTTGGATCGTTTGCTACGGACGCCTGAACGGCAGCGATATTTTCGACACTTGGACCAACCCGTTGTCTCACTGACTCGGCAACATCACACAACGAATATGTAGATTCACATTTTTGCACTAAGCTCGTTATTGTCTGTCTACTAGTGCGAGAATTACGACCGAAAATTGGAGTTAACGCTCTTAAAGTTGCAAGCACCGACTCCGAATTTCCGTAGAAAATTTTTATAATTTGTACACGTTGCTCGTTCGTGTACTTTACCATAATGAAAATGTTGAGTTTACTGAATAAATTGATGATTAGTGAAAGAGTGCGTTCACAAATTAAATTAAAAGTTGTCAAGTCCCTATTGGAAAACGCTTTACATACAAGTGTTCTATCTATAACGTTCTATCAACTAAATGATATGCTTTAAATAAATAACGCTACTATCTTACTTTCGATAAAAAAAACGTGTTGTTGTTGAAAATAGATACCTAATCACAATAAGTTGAATTCACATTACTGAACCAGCTTGACGTGTAGTTGATTAAATTTTTTTTCACTCAGCAAGGGTATATTTTCTACCTACAATTAATACACCATTTCATTTTCCAAACATGACATACAAATTTTTTTAAAATGTGAATTAAATACACTTCACAGTAAACATCCCACAAATAACATTCTTCCACCTACGATCGTGTATTGTTCGTTGTCTTCGCATTTTTATGTCAGTGTTTAATCAACACCTCATTAATCAAAATGACCAAATGCTTAACCACTGACATTGGATGGAGTACCCATATTCGTCCGATTTTTTTATATTTCTTTTTGTTTTAAATGTCGTAACTGTATCTTTGTTTTTGAATGACGAAATAAACAGGTAATTACCCAGAAGGATTTTGCTTGAACTTAAATATCTGAATGAACTTCCGCCGGCCCGCCCCGCCGTCACCGGCAGTTCATACCCTGCGGATGTAACAAATTACCCTTTTAAGTGTAACACTCAAGGAACATCGCTATTTCGGCTTATCTGTTGCAGGCTGAATCATGAAAGCTGAATGAACAAAGTGTTGACTAGACGACTCCCACTCCTCGTCTGTCTGTTCGTTGGTCCGTCTCTCTAGACTCTCTAGACACAGATCACATGTTGTATTTGATGATGTTCTATTTCATTATTTGTGATAAAGAAACACACCCAGACGAAAAGTGTTAACTTACACCCTTGTTGCGATCTGAACTGACATTTATAAATCACAACCAATCAAAACATATAAAATGCATGCATCAATATAAATGCTGCCTCAGATATCGAGATAAATCATTTATCAGGCAGCATTTGTTTAAAGCGTAGAGGGCTATTGCCCATCTTTTGCTTGTTGAATGTGTGCACAGGCGATTATTCGTATATGATGATGCGGCCCAAGTGAAGATACCCAAAATAATATTGTAGATTTTTCTGTCAGTTTGGTTGTGTACCTTTGTTTTTAGGAAGAAATGTGTCATAGTTGCAGTTTATATTTACATGAAACATTGGATGGAGCATAATTTGTCATGTGATGGACCTAAAGTAGTCAATTTATGTACCTTTTCAAACTGTAACTACATCTTGGAATGGCTCACATGCTTGCGATGGTATTTCCTTTTTTTTTGTTCACCCTCCGCACACACGCTTCTCAACACTCATGTCTGTTATTTAATTTGAGGTGAGTTAATGTGAATATTGAGCAGTGTCGTGAATACTTTACATATGTCCAGTATTGCGGGTTCTGGGTCCTCTATTTAGCAAACGTAAACTTTGCCCTGGCAAATATCCAGTGCCACCATCGATCGTCCCGTTAAAACCTTGGCAGGACTCAAAGAACGCTCGATGCCTCGTCGCCATTAAGTTGGTGGTGTAGGTCAAGAAGTAACATTCCTTGTTAAAACCGATTTGGCTCTGGCGCAACACCTCATAAGGGTCTGTGTCAACCCTTGCATGGCCTCACTGCTTGCAAAGACAACTATGGAATCCTTAGGTTACTACACACTCGGACATCGATAACGGCTTTGAGTGGGGACCCAATCGAAATGAATCCAACAAAAACCAAATCAACGGAGGGAATATTAGTGGAAGAGAAAGGTAATGAGGAAAATCCCTTTCAAAGGAGCTCAAGGATGCTAAGGTCACCAGACACCGCACCAGCACCTTTAGGGAGAAGCACTGAAAACAGTGTTCTTTCTGCGACAAGAGAGACGGCATTTGAACCAAATTCACAGCTATCTGCCTTCCACAAACTAGGTGAGCAGATACGGCAACTGGTGGAAATGTTAGAAGATGGGAAAAGGCGTTCAATACATCAACCTATGAGAGACGCAATTGAAAGCATTAGATCCCTATATGAGCTTTCTGCTATTCAACTGCAGGACGAAAAAGCAAAAGAGGTGATAAGGAAACACAACTCCTCACAAACCTTTCCCTGGCTGAGAAACGCACAAGAACCCAAGAAAAGGCAGGGTCAAAATGGCGAAACCCCAGAACCAAAGAGAAATAAAAAACCCCAGGCGGTAGAGTCGAAGCAAAAAGAAAACAATATTGGAGGCATAACTCCGAGGATCAAGGAGAAGAACACCGCCATTCCGACAAAACAGAAGTCAAACGATGGCAAACAGTTGAAAAAAACTAAGAAGGAGACTAACAAAAAGAAGCTTGAGGCGAAAAGAAGTAAGCCGGACGCGTTCGTCATCGAAGCAAGTGAAGGACTATCTTACGCGGAGATTCTTCGTAGCGTAAAAGCAGACCCCAAACTAGAAGCTATTGGAAAAGAGGTATCCAGGATAAGAAGGACCCAGAAAGGAGAGCTCCTAATACAGCTCAAGGAACATGGAAATAAGACAGAAGAGTTTAAGAGTGTCATTGGCGAGGTTTTAGGAGAGCGAGCGAGTGTAAGGACACTCACACATCGCACTACCATCGAGCTGAAAGACGTCGACGAAGTTACCGGAAAGGAGGACATTTGCGAGGCAATAAGGACTCAACTCGGGGTGGAACTACAACCAGCAGACATATTATCCTTGCGAAAAGCGTACGGTGGAACCCAAACAGCAACAATCGGACTTCCCGTCGGACTGGCAAAGAAACTGTTAGATGCAGGAAAGGTAAAAATTGGATGGGTTATTTGTCGCATTCGAGAACGAACGCTTCTCCAAAAATGCTTCAAATGTCTTGAATTTGGGCATATAGCCAAGCATTGCAAAAGCAGTGAGGACCGATCCAAGCTATGTAGAAGGTGTGGAACGGAAGGCCACATAGCAAAGAACTGTGATAAGGAGCCATCATGCATGTTCTGTCGAAAAGAACACCCAAACGATTCGAAGCTTGAAGCCGGAAGCAGCAAGTGTCTGGTTTTTAGGAAGGCCATCATCAACAAGAAAACATGAAGATAATACAGATTAACTTAAATCACTGTAGAATTGCACAGGATATCCTGACACAAACGGCTAGAGAAGAAAAAGCGGACGTTATTTTGATAAGTGAACCGTATAAAACTCTGGACAGCAATATATGGATCTGCGATAGGACAAAGCACGCTGCTATATGGATATGTGGAAGGCATGCCTTTCAAGAAACTAACGGACTTACGGAGGGCTTTGCACGGGCCAAAATAAATGGCATATATTTTTACAGCTGCTATGCACGTCCAAGCTGGACCATTAACGAGTACCAGGCAATGCTAGACAACCTATCCGCCGACGTTCGTGGTAGAACCCCTGTGGTTATCGGCGGCGACTTTAATGCATGGGCAACGGAGTGGGGTAGCAGACTTACAAACGCCAGAGGCCGTAGTCTGCTAGAAAGTTTTGCAACCCTTAACATAGGCATTGCAAACCAAGGTCGTGCAAACACATATCGTAAGGCAGGAACGGGCTCGATTATCGACATTACGCTCGTTAGCAACTCCCTCTTACGAAACATAAAATGGCGAGTCAGCGAAGAATACACGCACAGTGATCATCAAGCAATAATATTTGAAACGAAGGAGAAGAGTACCGTGCAACGCGCTAAACGAAAGGGCCCAACATGGAAGGACACAAACTTCGACCTGGAGGCGTTCGAAGAAATGATAAATACCGGAAACATAATTCAAAGCGGAACAGCTGAAGCCTGTATACAACAACTCGTCCGCATTCTCACTACTGCGTGCGATGCATCAATGCCCAGAAGAACGGGTACTAGAGGAGGAACACCATGCTACTGGTGGAATGAGGAAATAAAAAAGCTTAGAGCAAAGTGCTTAAAAGCCCGACGCAAAGTCCAAAGATCTAGGGGAAGAGATCGCTTTGAAGAACACCTTATTGTCTTTAAAAAAGCAAGACGCGACTTAAAAAAGGCAATCAGGGAGAGCAAGACAAGATGTTTTAAAAAACTTTGTGAAGAAGCCGACATAAACCCTTGGGGTACAGCATACAGGATCGTCATGACAAAGATAAAGGGCAGCAGGTCGCCGCAAATAACATGTCCAGCAATCCTAAGCTCCATAGTAGAACACCTTTTCCCCCGAAGTACATCTACTATGTACCATATCGTTAGGGAGTCCAACACGGAGGACATTCCAATAGTCACAGCGGATGAACTCATGAACGCATGCAGGAAGATAGGCGACAATAAAGCGCCGGGACCTGATAGCATACCAAATAAGGCACTAAAAGCAGCTATCCATAAGCGCCCAGACATGTTTATGGAAACAATTCAAAAATGTCTTGAAGAAGGAGTTTTCCCGGATGCTTGGAAACTACAACACCTAGTCTTGCTTCCAAAGGGAAACAAACCACCTGGGGAACCGTCCTCGTATCGTCCAATATGCCTTTTAGACACAATGGGAAAGATATTGGAACGGATAATATATGCTAGACTGCTCGCGGTAGCAGAAGAGAGAGGAGCACTATCAGACTTGCAGTTTGGATTTAGAAAATCGCGGTCTACTGTTCAAGCCATAAAAACTGTGGTCGACATTGCGGCCGAAGCGATACAAGGAGAAAGATGGCGGTATGGTACAAAGAAATATTGCTTAGTGGTGACTCTAGACATCAAAAATGCCTTTAACTCGGCAAACTGGGCGTTCATCAGAAAATCACTAGCCAGTATGAATACGCCATACTACTTACTGAGGATAATAGAAAACTACTTTACCAACAGAAAACTGAGGTATGAAACTGACGAAGGGTTGAAATACTACAGCGTTTCAGCTGGGGTTCCACAAGGATCAGTACTCGGTCCACTCCTATGGAACATTATGTATGACGGAGTGCTAAGGCTTATGTTGCCGAGAGGAGTTCAAGTAATCGGATTTGCAGACGACATTGCCGTCGTTACGGTGGCAAAAGAAATAAAGGAGATAGAGGCTGCCACAAATGTAGCGATTACTCGCATCAAAGACTGGCTAGTATCCGCCGGTCTAGAATTAGCGGACCATAAAACGGAAGCCGTCTTAATTACCAGTAGAAGAATTGTGGAATACACCAATATACGGGTGGGACATCAAATAATCCGATCGAAAGAATCAATCAAATACCTGGGAGTAATACTTGATAACAGATTACAGTTCAAAGCACATATAGAGTACTCCAGTAACAAGGCTTTACTGCTGCAAGGAGCTCTCTCTAGAATACTACCAAACATTGGTGGACCTGGATATGCCAGGAGGATTCTCCTATCTAGAGTAGTCAGCTCAGTCCTCTTATACGCTGCTCCGGTCTGGGCGGGAGCACTCGCCATAAAAGCAAACAAGAGAAATCTGTTGTCCGCATACAGGCTCAGTGCATTAAGAGCGATCTGTGGATTTCGAACAATCTCAGATGAAGCAGCCTTCGTGATAGCAGGAATGATTCCGATCGACATTCTCGACAAGATGCAGGTGAAATTGCAAGAATAAAAGGAGAAGAGCGAGCGGTCTCAGCAGCCCTCTGGCAAGCCAGGTGGGATAATAGTACAAAAGGCAGATGGACCTACAAGTTGATCCCGGACATCGAGACCTGGACAAAACGAGCACATGGGGATAACAACTACCACCTTACGCAGTTCCTATCTGGTCACGGCGGCTATCGTAAATACTTGCACCGATTCGGACACGATAGCTTCCCTTTGTGCCCAGAATGCTCAAACGAGGAGGAAGATACGGAGCACGCCATATTTCATTGCCGACGTTTTTCGCAGTGGAGAATTAATCTGCCCAGTCCAATACTACTCATAGACCAAATGTTGCAGTCGGAGGAAAATTGGATGGAAATCGGCACATTTGTGACAATTGTGCAAAATGAGCTAAGAAGAATTGAAAAAATTAGAAGAGCTGAAGAAGCAAATACAAGAAGAATAGCATGATCTGCTAACCAGCCCTGCGAAGTAATACCTAACGGCAGTCCCGCGGGGAGAGTGGTTGAAGGACGTAGTGGTGTGGATTAGTACGTAGGCGCACTCCTGGCATCGAAAATTCGGGTGTTGCGAATCGTGCATGTTGGTGGCACGGGCTACCGCATCTATGAAGATTACCACATCCATTGGCGCAACCAAGAAAAAAAAAAAATATATATTTGATATATATTTTTTTAATTTTTAATTGTTTGTTTTATTTTAATACTTTACTTCGTATGTACGTGTACATAGCTTTAATAAACGGAATAAAATTATCGGAAATTCAAATTCTACACAAGGAATACCAAATAAACTTTCTGTCGAAATTGTCAAACTGTCTTTTAGAAACCGATGGGCAACAGGTGAATAACAACCAGAATTTAATGGACTGATCAGTGCTGATGCGCATAGCACCGACACGTTAATCTTGAGCAGAAACCTGCTACAACAGGCAACAGCATACATACTTTTCCAGTATTCTCAGTGTCTTAGGTTTCGTTTCTTTCACATGTCAAGAAGCTTCCAGCATCCCAGTGAGTTGTTACCGCTATTTGTCTTAATTGTGAATTGTGTTGTGCATTTTGGTGTTTATTACAATACTTAAGGCAACCTCAACCTCATTTGAGTGCAAGTCTCGAGTTGGTCTTGAATAACTTTTTAAAGCATTCACCGGGTATGACTAGAGCTACACACACCTTTTATCTAAGTATTTAGGGCACGTCCTTTATCTTTTCTGTTCTTTTAGAGCATTTAAAATGTCTCTGATGGTGTCTAGCATTAAGCTTCTGATTCCACATGTCATAAAATTGTTTAATAGTTGTTGGCATATCAGTGAACCTCTTAATTTGATATGATTGAACATGAGAGACCTTGTGTTGGTATGTGATCTCTGAACTGTAGAGAAGTTTAATTGTGGTTAGGTTATTGACTAAGTTCCGAAAGTCCTTACAGATTCAGTGCGCTTTCTAACTTAACAAATAAGTCGCCGTATGTATGTGCATGTATGTGTATGTGTAACTTCTTCTAGACTTCTAATAGATCTTCAAATTAAATCAAAGAAAAAATTTATCGTTTATGTTGGCTCAAAATCATTCGGGTATTATTACAGGCGACATTTAATTAAAATTTTTGATGAAATCATGATCTAGTTTCGCAAAGACGTGAACACTACTTAGAGGTTGAAATGAGGATAAAACTTACCGGGCGTAGCTTGGAAGACAATAACTTTGCATGCTCTTTTTGAGTTGAAAAGTATGGAACTTCTAAAGCGTATTCTTTAGTGAATGTTTTCATTATAGCTAGTGCTAGAAAGTAAAATCAAACAAATTAAAATATATTGGGGTCCCGAGCTTAAAGATATTTCTTTTGGCCATATCAGCATTAGACCTACTGTGACGTTAGCTTTAAGTATACAAAATAAATAGCTCTAAGAAAATGTAAATGAAGTCGAAAGACATAGTTATAAAAATTTAGAGTAGCTTAGAGTGCCTGTGTGGGGCCAGTAAGTTAGTGTAAGATTATTAAGTAATTGTAAGCTAGCATTTAAGCATTTTTTGTTAGAATGTAAGAGTTAGTGTTAAGAAAATAAAATGCATATAAAAAAAAAAAAAAAAAAAAAAAAAACTAAACTAACCTACTGTGACGTTTTTTCGCTGTCGACCACCAGGCTTTTAGGTGAAGATGGTAGGATATACATTAACGACCAAACCGAAGCTTTAGACCTGACGTACTCAAGACTAATGTGATTTTATTAGACATAACATATTGTCCCACACATCTGAATTAAGGAACAAGGTACACAGAAAGCACCCAATACACCTCTGTTAAAACCCTGTACAAATGGATGATTAGTAAAAAAGCCATTAACAATGTGATGATTCCCTTTTAATTGCTAATCATTGTATATACAGTGTGTTCAACAAAAATACGAGTATGTATATAAAATACCAATCTAAAAAAAAATGAAAAATGCCAGAATTTTATTAAATCATAAAATATAACATATCTATGACGTTTAATGGCGATTCATCTGTCGGTTGGTGAATAAATTCAATTTGATTCAAAAAAATTTTCTTGGCGAATGTTTGGCATTTCTGAAGTTCATCGCAAACTAAGAAAATAAGATTTGGAAGCACTGTTTTATATTCCCTAACTAGATAACGTATATAAATTGACTTAGCGTATGTCGCATATTGTTTTAATTTATATACAAATATTTTTTTTTAACGGATAGCGGATGTGGAAAAAAACACGACTATTATTATTTACCTATATAATTGCTTGGCATCGTCTAGTGCAAGTTTCTTTTTTATTGCGCATATTCTTTAATAAATGTAGGCCTTAGTCTTCAATATTTTTTTTCGCCTTAAGCCACTGCCTTATTAAAGACCATCTATTTACTATTGAATTCGCATCAGGACTTTGGGACGCCCAATTTTACGTCTCTATACCGCTTTCCTCTTTTCAAGGTGTGCAGAGGAGACTTCAATGATTTGGATCGTTATCCTCTTGCAAAATCCAGTCGTATTGTTTAATCCATACAGAGATTCGGCAGACTTTAGCAAACCTTTCTGGTATAATTTAAACATGAATTGTGCATCGAGGTTTTGTGTAAATATTATTAACTTTCCGAATCCTATGTCCGAGAAGCATCCATGAACATTTGCTAGATGTTTTACATTGCGGTACAGAAACTTTTTATCTTTTTTTGTTTTGTACGTTGAATTTTCGTTACCTTTCGTCTGATTAACGCTGTGTGCCTACTTTAAATTGTAGGTGTGTGATGCTGGTAAAGTAGGATATTATTGAAAGACACTTATTCGTAATTTACCTTCATATATCTGCACAAGCTGTTAAAACAAGCTTTGAATTAATTTCGAAATTAACAATTTAATTTATTGGTTCGATCTGTTACAAGTTGATTATTCGTAGTCGTAGGAAAATTATATTCCAATAGTCCCTTACAATACAAATAATTACCCTAACCATTTCGGCATGACTCAGACAAATCTTCCTAATGCTCATAGCATTCACTTCAAATTCGGTTCTTTTCAAAAAGCTTTTGAACTCAAATGTCTTGCTTTACTTCGAGGATAGCTAATATACTATATGTATATTATCCACTTATAGTGGGAACACGGTCGCTGACTAATTTTCTAACTAAGTTCCATAATAGACAAATCTATCAATAAACCTTTATGCCAGTGTGACACAAGACTCAACCTTACACCTGCTCTTTGTGTCACAACGATACGAGTAACATTCCAGCATGCTATAATTCTTTAAAACTTCGAAATGCGGTATTACAATACTCTATAGGTGGTGGAATTCCTCAAAATTTGTATCTACCCGCGCATTTTATCAACCACAACAATACTTGTTGATTAGCTTGATTGTATGGGGTTACATGATAAATTGGTTCGATTAGCTGTTGCTTGTAATTCAACGCCTATAAATGGACTATGCATTCGAATCGGGTGAAACAAGTAAATTAAATAAAGGGACCATATGACAAATTGGCTCTAATTGAAAGATTAGGTTTATCTTTCGGGCTGTATACTAACAAGTTGGTGAGATTGATATAAATTGACGCATATTTCAGGCATATCAGAACTAAAACAATGATAATTGAATTCTAGTTCAGATATGTACAGTCAATAGTAAACAAAATTGTGGGAGAGAAATAATCAAGGCATATTTATACACACACGTATGTTAAAAGAGTGTAATCTGGAAATTGATATGTATGATATATTATATATGTACATATGTACGATTTCGGCCGTCCAAGACAACTTTCTGCCTGTAAAAACGCGTGAATTATCAAAAACGTCGATGCCGATACCAAATGCAAAAATTTCACAAAACGATTTAAGGCCAAAGTGATATAAGGTCAAATCAATAAAATGTTTACTTTAAAAAAAAAATAAAAAAAATTGGAATCAAGGTTAGGTTTTTTTACCGTATTTCATTTCTCCACTTAACTTTATTTCAAGATCTTTCCAAATGTACCAATCATGCTATACATATTTTCTGCAACATTATCTCCTTAGAAGAGCCATTCATCCACTGTGGGATCGAGCGTTGAGAGTCACATTTGTACAAAAGTTTTTCCGTTACAATTACTTCCGTCCACCACCCTTTAGTGTTTTGACTCATGAGTGTATTGCAGGTATAGGTGCCTACCTGACAGTTTGTGACATAGCCTCAGTGGAGCGACGAAGTTGCGGGAGCGGCTAAACCCTGTGGAAAGGAAAGGTATCTTTTGCGGGTGAAGTGGGCCACGTAGTATCTATAAGACATAAGCGCCTGCCTGACAGTTGTTGACAGGAGCGACGAAATTGCGTGAGCTGCTAAACCCTGAATTGTTATCCTATAGTATATACATTTAACATAATATGGTATAAAATGATCAAAACAATAGTCGCTTTAATCATTTTAAACTTCTTAGAATGGTAATTGATTTATATCGGGTAAGCAAAAGTAAAAACGATGGAAAGTTACATAATAGAGCAGGCTCGATAATAGACCTGAGTTTTATAAATAATTCACTTGCGAGTAGAACAACAGGGAAAGTGAGCACTCATACACTCATATTGATGCATCAGGGCGTGCGATGCATCTATGGTACGATCGACGACTACTCTATATTATCAACCACTTTATTGGTAGAATGAAGAAATCGCGCAGCAATGTGCTGAATACCACCGTGCAAGAAGACTGTATCAACGCAGCCGTTAAAGAAGCAATTTCGGTATAAAGTGCGAAGAGAACTTAAAGTGTCGAAAACAGCAGAAAACTCCGCAGTTGTAACGAACTGTGCATAAAGCGGATGAAAACCCTTACTGCAGAAAATAGTGGAAGGCTTTTTCCCAAGACAAAGGGGAAATTCAATGGAGGAGAAGTCATCGACAGCCGAATAACAATGTCACAGCCGAAGAGATATTTGACGCTTGGAACAGATTGAAATAGAATCTCGTATTACTACCAAAGGGAGGCAAACCGCGTGGGACAAATCAGCCTACCATCCACTATGTATGCTGGATAAGGCGGGAAAATATTGGAGCATGTCATCTCTAATAGATTAGAAGCAGCCATTGAAGAAGTATGAGGACTATCAGATCATTAGTACGGTTTTCGAAAGGTATACGCAACTATTGATGCCATTAAAGCGGTTATTGATACAGCGAAAATGGTAATGACGACAAAGGAGACGAGGTACTGCTATGTCATAACACTTGACGTCCAGTCAAGCTTTCAACACCGAAAATTGGGTACATATTCTAGAAGCGCTATGAAACACGAGAGTACCAATTTACGTCTGAAACATTGTGAAAAACTACATCTGACAGAGAGTGTTACTGTACGACACAGACGATGGTTTGATGGAGTACACGGTCAAGAAGGAGTACCCCAGGGTTCAGATCTGGGGACGGTACTAATCTACAATTGCATTCATTGATTTGATCTATCAGACGAAGCTAAAATTATGCGGTATGCGGACGACATCGCTCGAGAAAGCGAGGAAAACGCACGAAACAAAGCAGTGAATGGGAAGTGAAAACATTCAGCCATCCCCCAAAATACAGCAAGGCAAGCGAGACAGGCAAGTATACGAGAATTTATATGCATATAAAAGACCATGCAAATGCGTAAAAAAGGCAGCATAATGTTGTGGCATCTGATAAATGCTTTAACACAGCAAAATGACCACAAAACAGCAACCAGAAACAGAGAAAAACACATACATGCACACATATAGTATATATACATATATTATATATATATAAAAAATACAAACAGTCGGAAAGGTGGTATACAAATTAGGAGGACACGAAAGGGAGACCTCCATATACAACTCAAGGAGACGGGTATCAAGACCACCGACATACCACCATCGACATAGTCGATGCCATCAAATTTGTGACAGTTTCACCAGCAAATATTTTATCCCTGCGAAAGACTCACGGAGGAACTCAAACAGCAACAATCAGCCTCCCCGCAGAAGACACAGAACAACTTTAGAAGCTAGAAAGGTTAAAATCTGTTGGGTTAACTGCCGCATGAGTGAACGGACCCTGTTAAAAAATAATTAAAATAATTCAAATGCTTAAAGTTTGATCACCTAGCTTGGCAATGCAAAAGCGAAGAAAAGCGCTCCAAACTATCTAAGAGATGTGGGACAGAATGCCACAGAAGGTTTTGCAAGTAAAACCATCCAGATGACGTGAAGCATGTAGCTGGAATTAAAAAAATCCCCACTTTTTCGGAGGGCTATCACTACAAACAAATCTTAATCAACAACACCAAACGAACAGAACTGACAACTGAGTGGTAGCGCCGCTTATCGTTAAGTTAGTATCGCCAAATTTCATTGAAATAACTGATGGTAATATCTCTGGCAGACAGATACATTTTGGCGGCTTCACAGCAGACACGCTTGTCTGAAACTTTGTAAACTAAATAAATAAAATTTAATTCTAAGACGAATACTATAAACTCGTTTCCATGGTCCTATCTCCATCCGCACATTGACGAATATCCCCACAGATCCATTTCTACAGCTGCTATGCTCGATACAGCTTGACGTCCAATGAATGCCAACAAATATTGGACAATCTAACTGCGGATGCTCTTTAGAGAGCACCAGTCGTTATAGGTGATGACTTTAATGCGTGGGCCAGAGAATGGGGCAGCAGACTCACTGAGACCAGAGGGCAGGCACTACTGGAAACATTCGCTCCCTTATCGATAAGTATCGCCAACAAGGGTCGCGACATCGCCCTTGTGAGCAGTTCTATCCTGAGTACCATAAAGTGGAGGGTCAGTGAGGAATACTCAAAGAGTGACCATCAAATGATAGTATTGGATATAAAAGGAAAGTCGTGTGCCTAAAACTTACGGGTACAAAATGAAACGACAGAACTTTCGACAGAACACTTAAAGAGATGGTGAACGATGATCTAACCGTAGGTGGCACAGCGGAGATTCTCGTACATCGCCTCACAAATACCATCGCCACTGCGTGTGATGCATCCATGCCTAGAAGAAGAAAATAGGAAATGAAGACACTTCGGGCAAAGCTGCCCGACATAAGGCCCTTCTCTGTGAGGAGGCCGACTTTAACGTATGGGGTTCGGCATACAGAATTCCTCCAATAATATGTCCAATAATACTGAATAGCGCATCTTTAACCCCAAATACCAGCAGTGGAAATTCCATTAATTACCAAGGAGGAGCAGCTTCAGGCATGCAACAATATAGTCGACAACAAGGTGTTCAGACCAGACGGCATTCCGAACAAGGCAATAAAAGCGGCTATAAGAGAGGATAGACCTGATTACGATGACGATGCAGAAGTGTCTCGCAGAGGAACGTTTCTCGAAAAGTGGAAATGCGACATTTGGTCTTGCTACCCAAATGAAAGAAGCCTCCAGGAGAACCGTTGTCCTATCGCCCAATATGCCTATTAGACACAATGCGAAAGATCCTCTGGAATATAATTTACAATAGATTATTCGTAGTAGAAGACGAAAAAGGAGCTCTCTCAGACTACCAATTTGGCTTTAAAAAATGCGATCTACTGTTGAATCCGCTACAAAGGAGGCAATTTTCTGGATAAAGGATTGGCTAGCAAAGTCGAAAAACTGTAGAGTTAGTCAACTTCCAGTTTGATAATCAAATAAACAAGTAGAAAGAAGTGGTTAAATATCTTGGAGTAATGCTGGACAACAAATTACGGTTCAAAACACACGAGGACTATTTAACCAAGAAATGCATACTGCCTAACATTGGTGGACCTGGATGGGAAAAAAGCATCCTATTCTACAGAGTTGTAGCATCAGTTCTGTTGTATGCCGCCCCAGTCTGGGCGCAGGCATTCAGACATACAGACTGTGCGCTACGGACAATCAGCGGGTTTCGAACCATATCAGACGAGGCCACCTTTGTTATACCGGGAATGATTCCATCGACATTTTTGCAGATGAAATATGAATGATGTATAACAAAAGAGCCTGAAGCCAATTGATGTCAATTGATGTCAATGGAATCAAGAGGATCAAAATTGAAGAAAAGGCAGGGTCAATAGCTATGTTGCAAGCGCGCTGGGATAATACAACGAAAGAAAGTAAACATCGAAGCTGCAGCTTCAAGTGAAGTGTTGAAGTGTTTACACTACACACTGTGTGTTTAATACGCAGGCGTATTCTTCGCATCGCCTTCTCGTTATGCCATCTGTGTATCTCTCCGGAGATTGCCAAGTGAAGGTGACATATGGCGAGCTTCCTGCGCCACGCATCAGGATAAATGTCGGACAAATGTAGAGGAGAACTTCAGATTACCAAGTTCTTTCTTGCCTTTCTTCTTACGACTGAGCCCAGTAACGTCGTAATTACGGGATACTGGACAAGGATCAACGGCGTGCGTTGAATCAATGTCTAGAAGAGCAAATAACAGGAAAGATATTGGTTACTGGTAGAACGATGAAATAAAGTTACTCCGTGCAAAATACTTACAGGATCTGCGCAAAGCCCAGCGTGCAAAAAGGAGACCAAACTTCCAAAAACTGCTAGACACAGCCTAACTAGGGCCATCAAAGAAAGCAAAACCGCATGCATCAAAAGTCTCTGCCAAGCCGACATAAATCCATGGGATTCAGCATATAAAATAGTGATAGCAAAACTAAAAGCTCCCGATAACATGCTAGAAAATGCTGAGATCCATAGTACAGTATCCTTTCTCGTTAACATCAGCCATAATGTGCAACAACATAAGAGAAGTTAGTTCATTAAAAATCCCACTAATCACCCTCGAGGAGTTGCTAAGAGCAAGCTACTGGACCTGGCGGCATTCGGAACAAAAAAAAACATAAGGCGGCTGTCAAAAAGACAGAGCCTCTTCATAGGAACAATGCAAAAATATCTCAAAGATGGAACATTTCCCGAAAGATGAAAACACAACATTTGCTTCTGTTACCAAAAGGAAAGAAGCAGAAAAGAGCGTTCAACTCTTGATGCCATACGAGCGATTGTCGATATCGCAAAGGGAGCCATCGAGAGAAAGATGGCTCTACAGCACAAAAGGAGTACTGTGCAGTTGTTACGCTGGTCATTACAAACGCCTTTAACTCTGCGAGCTGGTTATCAATTACTTGTTAGTAAGTGACGAACTATTTCAACAACAGGAAGCTGAGGTACAATTCGGATAAAGGCGTAAAATACTACAAAGTCACTGTGGGAGTACCACAGGGATCGGTCAAAGGGTCGATGTTATGGAACATAATGTATGACGGAGTTTTACGACTAACGCTGTTCAGGATAGTAATGATAATTGGATTCGTCGACGACATTGCAGTCGTGACAGTCCCCAAACAGATTCATGAAGTGAAAATGAAGCAAACGCACAGATAAAAGATTGGCTTGTCTCCCCCGGATTGCACCTAGCCGATCATAAAACCGAAGTTGTCCGCATTAAACTAGCCAATTTTCAGATTGGTATCCATTCTATTAGGTCCAAACTAACAATTAATTATCTGGAAGTTATGTTGGACAACAGACTTCAGTACAAAAAGCACTTGGGCCATATATGTAAAAAAAAGCCTCGAAAATACAGAAAGATCTGTCGTGAATATTGTCTAATATCGGTGAACCTGGATAAACTAGAAGAATTATACTTTTCAGAGTAACAACATGAGTCCTTCTGTATACCGCCAAGGTCTGGGCAGAGGCACTAAGAACGAAGGAGTTTAAAAGGAGACTGTCGTCAACATACAGATTCTGCCCGCTAAGGGTAATTAGCGATTTTTGAATTATCTTAGACGAAGGCGCCCGTGTTTAAGCTGGAATCGTCCCCAAACCTTGGCAGACGAGACGCTCAGAATATACAATAGAAAAATCTTGAGTCAGTACGATGCCAACGGCATCAGTTGATGATGGACTGGCTTTCAATTCAGAATGTTCGGTGTTCGAATCGCAATCGCGTCCGAAAGACATTCTTTTTTTTAGTTAACAAAAATCAATTAAGATGAGTCGTTGACTATAAATCTACAACAAGCCGATTTCCATTAAGAATTTAGTCTCCCCATTAAATGTTGGATGCCACCCATGGAGCGAAATAGCCAATGAGCCTAAACATCTTTCTTTCTCTCTCTATGCCATTTTCCAAAAAAAAACTTAACATACTCGTATGCTGAGGCATTATAAGTGTATTCATACCCACTTGAGTGTTAAGATGTAAAAAAAAATCTAGATGATAAAAACTGAAGAAAAGGCAGTGTCAATAAATATTTGGCAGGCCCGTTGGACTAATAAAATAAAAGGCAGATGGGCGTTTAAATTAATACCGACAATATAAGACTGGATAAAAAGAAAACAAGGGGACTGTAACTATCAGCTAAAGCAGTTCATATCTGGTCGTTGTAGCTATCGGAAATATCTACACCGCTTCGAGCACGATCGCTCAACTTTTTGCCCAGTCTAACCAAATCAGAAGGAAGAAGCACAGTATGCAATATTACATTTTCTGGGATGGAGAACACACAGTCAATGATTGACCAAATGTTGTGGTCAGGGAAAATTGGATGGAGATTTCCACATTAATAACAAACGTGCAAAACGAGACGGGCAGGATCGAAGGAATAAGACGTACAGGTCCTCGAAGTATATAGTAGCTAACGGCAGGAGAGTGGCCGAAGAGTGTAGTGTGTGGTTTAGTACGTAGGCGTATTCCCGGAATCCAGTAATCAACAAGAGAATCGTGCAAACTAGTAGCCCCTGCTACTGGTATTTTTGAAGATTACACACCCTTTGGCACAACAAAAAAAAAAAACATGCTTATACCCATCAATTAGACAACAAAACGAGTACTAGAACAAACAAGCCCTTGATTTCTGACTTAAAGTTACTTCCTACCCACGATGTTATACCTTGCTGCGGTTCCGTGGGTGGGGTGTTACAAGGACCATAATTCTTTGCTGAGGTTAGGTTTAGTGGGTCAAAGTTTCACTCAAGAGGGTGTGGCAACTATTAAAATGCCGGAGAACGTGAGAGAGAGAGAGAGAGATTTGGTAGGCATATATCAGGACATCTTATCCTACAGAAACCTGGCAGTAGGTTCAGACTGCCAGAAATAGAAACTTACAAGGTCAGCGATGATCTATAAGTCAAAGAGGACATAGCAAATGTAAAAAAGTATCTTCAACCGAAAGAAATGTATAGAAAAACATTTTCTTCAACATTTAATGGAAGAAATTTTAGAGACTGTTCAGACTCTGGTGAGAAAGTGGGAATTTTCCGCATAAATTCCTTCTGTCGAAGTTTAATTTAAATGGTTATCCAACAATTTCCATGAATGCTTTTATATACCTATTGGTTGAGGACCCCTTGTATGGCTTTTTGAACATACCTAACTTAACATACCTAACATACTATGTAGCCATGGTAAAACCTGGGATAAATAATATATGGTATGAGTTAAATAAATAGGGGCAAAGCTGACAAACAGAATAAAGAAATCTTCTCCAAACTATATACGAGTACGTCATAACCATTCAACTATTTAGGATTGACAAAGTTTACGTCCGCTTGATCAAAACAAAATTCGATAACAATAACTGAGAAATATTTTTTTATATCTTGCAGATTGGACATGATAACGTTGAGATTGTGTTTGTCACTATTTCACTGTTTTGCTCATTAATAGTAACGAATGGGGAATTATAAAACAAAACAATAAAACGAAAGTGAAATGAGAAAAAGAATAAGGGCGAATGTTTAAAAATAAATTCTCACAGATATTAAAACGCATCCTAATCAAACGACGTTCAGTGCAGTTCTATTCTGGGCAAAGTGAGACTTTTGTGTAGCTCTTCTCAAGAAGATGCCTTTTTGATTTTTTTATTTGTAAAAATATTGATTTTTTTTTCATATTTAAATTTCTTTTACAAACAAAACAATCTAAATCTAGTTTTTTTTTGTTTTTTACTCTAGAAGAAAATTGAGCAACTTTGGAAAGCTCTATAAATCAAAAGGCTTATCAGAAAAATTTTTTGAGTATATTTTTATAGGAAATCAAGTATAAAATATAATATCTTAATTTAGATTTTTGCTCCGACTTCTGCATTTGGAGCTACAGTGCCAAATAATGTTTTCATTTTGACCTTTATTAGCAGAGGATGACCAGTTATGCTAAAAGAAAATCTTTTTCAAGTTTAAATATCACGAGGTTTTTATTTGTGATATTTACAATATATAATTTTTCGTCAAAATGCTGTTATCCTATAATTGGTCGGCTCCATTTGACAGAGTCACAACGTTCAACTGAAAAACAAATATGCACGCGAGAAAAAAAAGATACTCGTACTACTGCCCTCCGAAATAATAAAGTAATAATTTTATTCATTACACGCGAACCAATTAACACCTAAAGCAATATCCTAAGCCCCTAAGGCGTATGCACTTGTTTGACTTGTGTGGCGTAGACGTATTTTACACTTTAGTGTAATTTGTTTCGCCCTCTCACGAACACGCTTGCTGTTTGGTGAACTAACTGCCACGTGAGGCCAAGCTCTTTGAGTCAGCAAGAATAAATGTGCTAAATAAAAATGTTTGCGCGCTGGGCCTGTAAGGGCGTATGTCCATTATGTTGTCCTCTCGAATATGTGTGCATCCTGTCATGGGTGGCAAGATAGAATGTAAGAGCTATTTTAGTGATTGCCACATTTAAGGTGTGAATGAAATTCAATGTGTTATAGTATGGTTAAGTTCTTAGCAATGCAACATGAATCTAATCCCTGGTGTATGTTGGACGCAGTCGAATTAAGTTTTTGTATCTCCACTTAATAGTCTCGATTTCTACAGAAATATTATTTCTTCCATTGGCATTTTGAATTGCTAGCATTTACTAAATATAAGCTACACTATTTGGAAATGTTGATTGATTGTGGGAAAAAGTGTTGGGTTATTTACGCTCTATTTTGTACCCAAAAGAAGGCTTCTCTTAGAATCAAAGAAATTGCTTATTATACATGCCAATATTTACTCAGATGACACTAGAATTAAAATGGATCTAAGCTAATATAAAACCTTTTCAGTGCGTGCGGTTTTTGTGCTAACGCCAGATGAGTTTCTTTTTTTCAGTTTTTAGGCATTTTTATTTTTTTAACTTAAATTACTCTTATAGGCTAAACAAAAACCGCTTAAAAATTAGCTTAAATTACTTACAAATAATCTTATTCTAACTTACTGGCCCATGCGGGCACTCTAAGTTAAACCTAACACTTAAACTATGTCTTTCGACGAATCTTACAGTCTAATTTTATTTCTATTTTTACATTTATTAATACTAAAACTAAGAAAATAAATTTTAAGCAAAAACTTAGTATATGGACATTTTGTAATTTTTTATAAAACGTAAAACTAAAAGCCTACAAACTACCTAAAAATAAATCTTAATCAACTTAACCTACTTACATCTAACACAAACTTAAACATACATAAATATATATATACGTAATATGTATATACATAATATATAAATACATGTATATATTTTTTTTCATTTTTTATGTATTTATTTTTTTTTGGTTTGTATATATTTTTTTTTCTTAACACTAACTTAATCCTACCTAAAACTATGTAAGCCGGTCATGGCAAAAAAAAAATTAGGCTGATCCGCTTTGGCTCAGATGAAGCTATCTATTACTTTATTACTTTAGGCATTCGACTACGAAGCATCCTCTCCTTCAACTAGTCACCAAAAGTGTTGGTGCTGCCGAGCAATATCCCTCATGTCGCGACTCCCTACCGACCTACTGAACCGGAGACGCTCCGCACTGCCATGTGCGACGTCTCTGTCGTAATTGAGTCGCCTGTCCGCAGCTGTTCGAGCGACGTGCAAGATTAGCGGCACCGTTAATCTGTCCTGGATCAGACCTTTGCTATCTGGAGGAATAATGCCGTCAAAGCGAACTCTCTCGTGATACATATAATTGGGGTAGTAAGCCTCGGAGATCAGGTTGTTCGATGAGATCATTGCTATTGCAACGTGCCTTCGAATTAACTTAATGACGAAATTGTCCACTCTTATTAGGTTCGCTCTACTGTATAAGACCTCATTAGGATAGAATTTTATGTACTCAGACTCTGGTGTTCTGTATAAGCGAAGACAAGTCCTAAGACAAGCCCTCTAAAACACCCGAATATTTTCCAATAAACCTGATCTCACGTTGAACCACACAGGACATTCAAATACAAGCATGAGCCTGATAAGGGCCATGTAGCAGATTACCTTCACCCTCGCATCGAGTTGGCTGTTATAAAACAGTCTCTTTGTAAGGGCAAAAGCACCTTTGGCTCTGACCAGAGCAACATCTATATGTTTGTTGAAATACAAAAATTGATCTAGCCAGATCCCAAGGTATCTGACTACATTTCGACAAGCAAGTGGCTGCCCGTGCTGTCCCACGATCGAGAACTTTCGCCAATTCTTTCTGGTATCCCTAGAGGCCCCAGACAAAGGCGTCCTAAACAGAATGGTTTCCGACTACTGAAAGTTGATTTTCAACTTCCAGTCATAGAAATATCGCTTAATTTTGACGAAGTCTCGATGCAAAAGTATATTAATGACCTCAATGTTTGGACCTGATCTGTACGCGATTATGTTGCCTGCATACGCTATTGCATGGTGAAGTGAACCTATCAGATCATTTGTGTATATGTTGAATAGGATCGTCGAATTTACCGCACCTTGTTGTAGACCGTTTTTAAAGTCACATCGCCATTCTTCATGATGAACTGGAAAACGCCAGATGAGGCGAAGTCTTCCTGTACTGTATTGTCCCTTTGAGTAGGAATCAAAGAAGTTTTGACGCGTACCGCGCTACATCGCCTAGCCATCTTAGGCGACCGTTGCGCTGACTGGATATCTTCAATCATTCATGCTTTTGGGCTATAGAGCAGGGTTAGAATTATTAGGGCCTGGCACGTGTTCCCCTTCAGAGTTATGTCCCTTTATTACGAAGTTCTGTTGTTGTTGTGTTGTTTTTTGAATATTACTAGACTATAATGACTGATTGTTCGAGAAATTCTTGACCGTCTGCATAGCAATTTTTAATTGGACATATTTAGTATATGTGCAGAATTTTATACGATACATATATCAACAGCGTCGTCAAGCCATGTAATGTTTTAGGTATGATGTCATTTGTCTTACCCGACGAGTAAGAGAAGTTTTATTTCGGAATAGTGGAGCAAAAATGATCTTTAGAGCTATTTTTAAAAAGAATTGTTAGCAATGTTTCATTTTACGTACACTACTGTTTGAAAAATAAAACTATAAAACTATAGACATTCGAGTATTGACGGGGGACGAATATCTTTTGGAAGATGTATAGAAGTGGTGGAGTGGAGTGAATGATTTTTTATATATTTTTTTTATTTTTTATTCATTATTCTCTATCACAATGGTATTAGTAATTCCAGATATAAACGTAACCTAACAATAATATAAAGAATAGTTAGTGGCATTAGATATTATAAAAGAATAGTTGTAATGCCACTTCAAATAGTTATTTATGTTGTGGGGTGGACATATTAAAAAAGAAAACTAAAATTCAAACCAAAGGGACCAAAAAAAGAAAAATTACTATAGGATGCAAAAACAAGCGAATGCATACATAGAAAAATAAAAGATTTGAACAATTTAAATATTACACAGTATACTGTGTAATATTTATAGCGAACCAAAATTTCAATTTCATCATGATCGAAATCAAGAAGCCACAGTTTTACTTTGTTTAAGAAGGCGAATAAAGATCTAATGGATCGTATTTCTGCAGCTTTGAGTGGAAAATCGCAAAATAAATGGTTTTTAAAATATCACTGGAGCAAAACTTGTTGAGGCGATAGAAGCATCGAATGGTAGAAAGGAGATATTGCTTTAAGATTGAAATGTGTTCGGACCAATTCAAATTTCGATCAATTGTCACTCCAAGATATTTAAAGTGATTTACAGTTTCAACTTTAAAGCATGTGGTATGACAAGAGACATTAACATCACTTTTTTTTTAATTTAGAGCAGGCGTGAGGGGCGTGAAATATGACATCTATGTCGGGACATTCCTGTGGACTTAGGCTAAAAAACATGAGCTTTGTCTTGTTGCTAACTATGATCTTATGTTCAGCGAAGCAGGTTCTCAATAAATGCGCATCGTGGTTGATATCAGCAATTAGGTTCAGAGGGTTGACAGAGATATATGCGATTCCCAGATCATCAGCATAAGCTTTAACTTTTCCATTAAAAGGCAGTGCAAATATGGAATTGATGTAAATCAAAAACAAGATAGGTCCAAGGAACTCCAAGATGAAGAGGGCGACTAATACTCGTCCCGACTTTAACCTGTTGGATCCTGTCTTTGAGATACGACGCAAACCAATTATACATAAATCCGCGAAATCCTGCATTATCTAATTTATTGTATACAAAAGGATGCTGTGATCAACCATATCAAACGCTTTAGTTATATCAACAAAGAACCCAGCGCAAGATTCATCCAAACCTTTCTGTATAAAGAGCAAAAGTCCAAAAGAGCATCCTCAGTGTAAAGGCCTGTCCTAAACCCAAACTGCATTGGACTAAAGAAATTCGTTTGACCTAAATATTCCAAAACCCTGTTCTTGACCGCCTTTTCAAAAATTTTAGAAATCGAAGACAGAAGTAAAATCGGCCTGTAATTATTTTTCTCTTTTCTATCCCCTTTCTTAAAAAGTGGTATCACAAGGGCACGTTTAAGTTTTTCGGGGAAAACTCTGGACACAACACTCAGATTAAAGGGATATTTTTCACAAGAATATGAATTTCTCAAGGAATTAATAATTTTTAGGATCTCAAGGCCAGTAATTGGTGCAAAAAAGAAGCTATTCCTACACAAATGGATATCAGCAGTACTATTGCAACAGCTACAATGAACAGTGGAATTTCCGGGAAAGTGGTTATCTCCAATTGAAACAAAGTGATCATTGAACTCATTCGCTACTGCTAGGGGATCAATGATATTACCATCACTGCTATTAAGTTCTACAGAAATATGGTGGTTTTTAACACTGCGATTCATAATTCTGTTTACAGCTTTCCACTCTTTTTTCAGGTTTCCTCGGGATTTTCTCATAAGGTTGAGGTAGTAATTATCGCTGCAAATCCGAATTCCCATGTTTGTTGATTTACAAATATGTTTATATCTATTTTTTAACCTAAAATTCATAGGATGTCTATAGCATTTTTGACGGAGCTTGTTTTTATATTTTATTTTATTAAGAAGAGAGTTCTTAACCCAGAGCTTAAGCCTTATTTCTGAATGTTTTCGCAAAGTTACAGAACTTGAAGAACTTATGTAGTTTTTTAAGGTTTTCAGAAATAAATCATAAGCCCTGGAAGCATTCTCTTCAGCGTAGACCTCAACCCAGTTCTCAAAAAGCAACAAATTATTCAGTTCCAAAAAATTAATTTTGGAAACTATGGGTAAGGTTGAATTTTTAAAGTGGTTCTGATGTTTTAAACCATAAAACAGAAGCCCAGTCATGCAGTGATCAGAAATTCGTAAATCAATGTTAATACCAGTACAAAAATTTGGTGAGATTTCCTCAAAACGACCAAGAACATGATCAATACAAGTTCCTCCGATTGGTCTAGTTACCTCATTTACGAAAGAGGTTAACCCATGCTCAGCAATAAGAGCAAGATAAGAATCGGACGCAGGACTTGAAGTTAGTAAATTCAAGTTGAATTCCCCTAGAATGATAAGATTGGGCGCTTTCAGGTTGCACAAAAAATTTTAAAACTCGTCATAAAAAACGTTAAGAGACTGACTGTTAAATCTATACACACAAACAAAAGTAAAAAGAACATCGCATATCCTACAAGAAACATTAATACCATCAAA
The DNA here is from genome assembly GCA_949129095.1 of Volucella bombylans. NCBI lineage: Eukaryota > Metazoa > Arthropoda > Insecta > Diptera > Syrphidae > Volucella > Volucella bombylans. The sequence continues at coordinate 46,267,167 of OX422142.1, read as the reverse complement.
ACTCGAAAAACTGTAGTTTTTCACCTCACGATCGGCATACAAGTTTCACACAAAAGAACCTACGCCACCTGCAGAATACGAATCATTAGTATTAGCCACAAAATTATAACCAGGAATCGTCTAATCGCTGGTCTCACAAGAATAAATCCAAATTTCAGACACAAAAATTATTTCAGTCAAATATTGAAAAGCTTCTAGATTGCTGACCAGTAAATCTAATATTTTGATGTAAGACGAGACGATTTTGTTTTAAGACGAGACTGGTTATAAATGAGAGTCAAACACATCTACACCTTATTTATTTATTTATTAACTTAGACCACATAACATCCGAGACGGACCTAAGGCTCACTTTCACCCTGCATGATTTAGATATTTAAGGCGGGTTATTTCTAGCCTCTTATTTATGTCCCTGTAAAACGTATCTTCCAGAGCGCGAGAGCGTAATTCGGATCAAATATATTTTGAAGGATAATTATATAAGTTTAATTATACGATTGCTTTGATTTTCCGAGGGAGAATTTTGGTTGTCGATTACTTTTTCAACTCGATTTGTTCTTCTTATGGTTTCAATGTAATCGGACTATGTCAGTAGTTGCATGGAATGAATCCGGTATTTGAGACACTTATGCTGGTCCTCTTGCGGAAAAAATTGAGCTTTAATTCATCGGGTGTACAGTCTTCCAAAAAATCTTTTATGTGAATTTGACTACGGACTTTATAGAGTTCTGCTGGAAGTCTGACTAGACTAGAAAATTTGTTTGTCTTGAGTTTAGGTATTGGCAAGCTTAGTTCGTTTTAATTAGGTGGTCAGTAAGAAGTGGGTATACTTAGTATCGATTCGATTTTAGAAGATTTTCATTTTATCTTAACGTGTTTATGTTTGTTACGTTAGGACTTGAAATTTTCTATTTACCTTTCCTTAAAATCTCGAATATTCTGTTTGTTCTACTAGCTTCGAGTGCCTTTCACAGCTAAGCTTCGTATTCTGATTGCATTGCTATTTGTCTGCATCGTTATCATATCAGGTACTTTATGGTAACATGCGACTGAAATGTAGCAAAACATTGCGTCTTTGTCTTAGATATGTGCTATCGCTAGAGGAAGTACCTTTTCTGTGTATGGTTGGTATGGTATGCTGGCCCCTGAGAATGTGCTGACATCAAGAAAAGTGGTTCGATATGTAATCAATTTGGTTGACCGTTCATTGACTTGAATGTACACTGAATAGGTAGATTGATAATATCACTGTAAAAATAACATTTTTAACTTACTTTTGCATTTAAATTATTACTTTTGATGTTGATAGTATCAATTGTAATCGCAGGTTCTACCATTATTTAGATCGTTGCCCACGAGACAGATGAAAAGTTGGAAAACTCTGCTCGCGTTTAAATCTAAGCCCCAGCCACAAGAATACTCCCATTAAAGATCCAGCCACTTCCAATCAGACTGGAACTGAAGTTAAAAGGGCTCTTGACTTCCGTCGTTCCAGAATGTGGCCTGTGGTCAGGTCTCTAAGAATCAGTGGCTGTAAATATGAACTCTTCTAATATAAGACGAGTAACAATATGCTCCCGGCTGCTATTAAGCTACACTATTGCGAACATGTATTCTAAATAATTGTGCCGAGACCCAAGCGCGCTTAGATACGTCAAGAACTTGCACGATCTTAAAATGTTGCGGCACTGGTCAAAACCCAGTCTCAGTTCCAACCCACATCTACAGCTGGCTTCAAATTGTTGTTGTGTTAAAAGTGATAGAAGTAGCAGCAGCAGGTGTAAAAGAAAGCATTTCTATTGCAAATGAATCTGATGCAAAAGATACGCAATTTCTGATGCGTCGTTGAGTATGAGTTGGAGTAGATAGTATTACAGATACACTTGTTTATGAATATTTATATCCTTCAATACAACCACACAAGCGGCGCAGTAGCAATGCAGAATAAGTAAGCAGATTAAGATGTAATTATATGTGCTACAGAATGAAAGAAGAAAATCGATATCTAGATTTACTTTATAATTAATTTTAATCAGTAAATTTTGTCCACAGTGGATTAGAAATTATTTGGAATATTCAATCCAAGCCTCATATCAGCAAAATAAATACTGGTGTGCCACAGGGCTTAATTGTCTATTATCTGCTAGTTCTAATTTAGTATACTCTTCTGCTGAAAACAGTACTCTCTGCTTTTCATATTCCTTCCCGGGCTCACGATCCTGGGTACTTTCAGCTTAACATATCAATAAAAACTAATTTTGGGACTACCAGTCGAGTGGAATTTAACGCTTCTAAAACAAAATGTTGTCTATTGTTCTTAAACCAAAATTTCTTTATGTGTGCTAATCTGATCAGATCTTAATATAGAGTGCAAATAAAGTATTTCAAATATACGCCAAAAATTAGAGCATAATGACAACATTTGGTTAAGTGATCCTAAAACCTCTCTTCACTTGCTTGATAGGATTGAATCATCTTATCTTATTCTATAGTCATTTCAACTACTAGTGCTCCAACGAAATCGCATCGCAACGCATCTTTGAATGTACTCTGAAATATTGTATTTGTTTACTAAACCGCACAGCTCGCTTATAGAATACCCAGCCGATGCATTTATTTCCAACATTCTTAGTCAATATAACCTTTTAACATTCATCCAACATCGCTATCTTTCTCCCTTTCCTCCCTGTCCTTGCTACTACTCTTTGTCTTTAATCGCCGAATTTGTAGAACAATTTTGGTGACAAATGTGTATAGGGCGCAAATACAATAATATCCTTGATATTTCGAAGGCCCTATTTTTGAGGAAGATCTCTGAATTTCAGATATCAGGTGGCGTATCTAAAGATGAACATCTGTTTTAAAAGTTAAGATATAAAAACTTAGTATTCTGCCCAGTACCTATTGTTTGATATAATCCGCTTGATTTAAAAAAAAAACTTGTCCAATTGAGAAAAAAAAATATAAACTCCAAATTCAAGGACAATTTTGGAAATAATGCATGTTAAAATTAATTTAATGTAGAATATCTCACAGCTCTACAATATTGTCAGCTGTTTCTTACCCATTGATTTCTAAATTGTTGAGAGTTATCAATCAGTTTACCACTTCTGTTCAACTGTCGAAAGCGCTTGGTAACGGTATTAGAAAGCGTTTTTAGAGAGAGAAAATGCACCCCATGCATTGGCTTCTTTAACTTTGGGAACAAGACATAGTCTGGTGGACTATGGTGCATGATGTAATATTTACCACTCGAACGAGGCAGTAAATCAACCTCTGATATACATACATATATTGTCATGTGAAATAAGTGGCTTAAAAGTGATAAAGTCAGGTAATTTTGTGTGCATTGCTCTGTTCAGTTTCAGGTTTCTGAAAAAAAGGTGCAGTAATACGCTGCTGTCACACTTGTTCCGGATGGAATTCGAACTCAGTCTGTTTAGATGCCTCATTGCGGACTGTAAGCAAAAATCATTATCTGCTTGACTTTTGATTGCGCTTGACACTGAACTACGGTCTATCAGACTTTAATCCAGTTGAATTTCTATAGGAATTTTTCTACGTTAAGTTTCAATTTTAACGATGTTTGATATTCAAATATCATAGTAACTGAGACACTTGAAGTCGTTATTTCTATCTACGAGTATCATCCAACAAAAAGTGTCAGGACAATACAATCATGCAAAAGCATGCTCATTCTTTAGGTGCTCAACTGCAACTGAGGTAATTTGTATTAATATTTCTTCATTCACTCACCAGTGCTGCAAATGTGTGGACTATTTTTGAAATGAGCCTCATAAATTCAGGCTGTCCTTTCATATTTTCCATCAGATTTGCAACTGCCACCATCTGAATTCATTTTTCGAAAGCAGTCAGCTAGATCACTACCGAATTTAAATTGTACATAATGATAAAAAAGTTGTTAAAGATAGCAAGTTCTCCTCTTCGCATCCATCCCTCTTTAACTAAAAGGGACATACCAGTTTCAGCTTGGTTTCATACCTGAGATCTGGCAATGGTAGCATTAGCAGCAATAACACCAAATGTGCTCTAAAATTATGGCATGGCCTAAATAGATTTTATTTATGGCTTTCATATTTTATTTCATAAATGGAATGCCAATTCAATTACTAAAATGTAGGACTGCATGCTGTAGTAGCTAACTACGAACTACATATCTCCACTGTATCTTGTGCTCTCACTGATTTCTATAGAAACATATCAATGGATTTGTACACGCCTTGGTAAGCTTGTTAAAGTGTTACCTGATGAGGCTGCAGGGAGCAATGGTAATTTCTCATGGCACATACGAGTACGAGGAGTATCGCTGCATAACTAGTATGTTCCAGCCCAAGTACCCATGCAAAATTGACTTAGTTGATATTTTAATTAGGCAATTTGTACATTTCACTAGGCGTATGCAATGCTATGTGCTCGTCCCGTAGGTTTGCCTGAGATCACTTTGCATGCAAACACAATTGATGAAGGTACTTTGCTATACTCTACTAAGCTCAAAGGGGACCAGAAAACCAATTGATTTGTCTTCCATGTTGACAGAATAAATTATCCGCGCTGTCTACGCTGCTGGTCACGCAGTTTAAGTGTTGGGATTAATGTTTCTAGAAATCGCAATCAGCAGCCGTTCTTGCATATTGGAACCTTTTGTGTTGAGTAATCCTGTTTGGTATCGATGTACGGCATTGTTGGGAAATCGGTCTACCTGGTTAACTGGAAAGTATCTACTAGATTGGTCGTTTATCCTTGTGGATACTTAACTACATACGGTGGCGAGTAGACACTTACTAATTGCTGATCTCTCTTTCTCTAGATTCTAGTCTCAGATGACTACACGCTTTCGAAATATTTAATTTGTTATAATAAATATATTAGTACGGTTGGGGGTGCATCAATATGGTGTGGATTTCACGAAGTGATTTACTCACAGTGGGTATCCATATCCAACATTGGTGGGATGGATGAAGTAATGCCTCTGGTTCAGTTATTGAAAATCGTTATACTACTACAGCAGTTGTAGTAGTCAATGGATGTTGTTGAAGAATACGAATGACAATCGCATGTGAACATGGGGAGAGTGGAACACCTGTAACCAAAAGGCACAGGTCACTGTCAACATCATTCGAGTCCCACATTCACTTTGGGGGGATACTGTGCTAAGGTATATAATTATCATTTCAACTCCATGGCTAAATGGCAGCAATTTGTGACCTTCTGGGGGACCTCAATTGATTTGAATATACCTACAGTCTTGCCTGTGATGGGTTTTAAAATTGAAGTTTAATCTTTGTATGTCGATCTTACACGAAGGAGGAGATCGGCTCTGTTTGTTGATATTGGGAACACCTGCTCTATGATGTAATTCGAGGGCATACGTACAGTCTAGGTATTCTTGATGATTTGTCATCGCTAAGGAAGACTATTCAATAAATCGTTTGGCCCGAACTTGTGTATTGTTATAGTACGTTATTGTTAGGAGCACTATGAAGAACAACAACTAATTTTAATAATTTAAATTATTCATGATAAATCTACAAATATTTGACCCATTGAGTCAAGGTTGAAGTAACAAATCTGGTAAGGTATTTTTACCAACCGATCAGAGTGTCCAAATTGTTCCCTGGCTGTAATCGTAACGAAACTTACGCAAGTGGTGAGTACATATCTTGTCAACGTGATCGGCTATTATATATCTCGTATCCTGAGCAATAATAAATCTTATTGTTTCAACCCATTCAAATGTAAAAAGGATAACGACGTTCGAATATATACATATATACCTGAAATGTGAGGATTCTCAACATGTTATCTCGAGCACCTAGTGGAGATATTAAGTGCCTATGGTACATGCCATACGAACACATACTCATATTTGGAAGCGAATTTATCTTTGGAAGTAAACTAAAGAATAAAGTTATATGATTTAGTCGTATAGTCGACCAACAGATGACAATCTATTTCAGAACAAAAATCTCAACATCAGCGTCATGTATCTATCACTTTCTCGAGAAAATCGAGGAGATATACAGAGATAGAGAGGGAGAGATGTTTGCATTGGACTTTTGAATTTGGCTTCGGTTTATATCACAATTCGTACTTCACTCACTTCACTTCACTCATTGTTTGCTTCTGGACTTACAATGATTTACAATAAAAGGCTTTTTCTTTCTTTTTTAATATTTTCTTCAACTTGAAAGTAATTAATTGGTTCATGTCCTGATAAAGAAAACAGAAGACGCTGCAAAGAAAGTCTTTACGAACTCCCAGAGATAACCTATGCGCAGTACCCAAGGATAACGTAAAAATCTTACTCCGCAAATACCAAAATAGGAAACGAGAACATCTTTGATAACGCGGTGGGTATGACCTCATTTTTGGAAACGGACTCAGGGTGATAGACTTTGCCAATGTTGTGGCATTCAAGCGTTTCTCTCATCTTAGGTACCACAATAGTACATGGCGGTCTTTGTTCAAAACACGATAAGCTAGATTGATCATATGATAAATATCATCTGTTAAATATGGTTATTTAGTTTTAGATGTATTTTATTTTCTTAACACTAACTCTTATATACTAACAAAAAATGCTTAAGTGCTAGCTTAAAATTACATAATAATCTTATACTAACTTACTGGCCCCACACAGGCACTCTAAGCTACTCTAAATTCTTATCTATGTCTTTCGACTTTACTATGGATATTTATTTACTATGTTTAAAGCTAAGAAAAAAAATTGTTAACAAAAACTTAGCATATGGACATAATTTTTTATTTTTATAAAAACTTAATATATAACTTAAAATAAACCTTAGTCTACCTAACCTAGATACATAATACAACATACAACACATAGACATTATACACTATTATATACATATATTAGTATATACATTTGTATACACCAATACATGTATATATTTCTTAAATGCTAACCTAAACCTATGTAAGCTGGCCATCGCTATTTATAGAGAAAACAGATTGGTCAGCTCTGCCTCCTTAGTGAGGCTGGTCAGTAATTGATGGAAACGACGACGAAACATCTTCTCCATCATTCACCAGAAATGTTGGTGCTGCCGAACGATATCCCTCTTATCGCGATTCCCCACAGCCTTACTGAACCTGAGGCGATCCACACTGCCGTGTGCGACGTCTCTGCTGTAGTTGAGTCGTCTGTCCCCAACTGTCCGAGCGAGATGGAGGATTAACGGCACCGCTGATCTATTCTGGATCAACCCTATCTGATCTAGGTACAGGAATGCCTCCGGTAGAACGAAGCCATCAGAGCGCACACTCTCGTGGTAAAGGTAATTGGGGTAGTACGCCCCAGATATCAGGTTATTCGTCAAGGTCATTGCTCTTGCAATGTGCTTTCGAGTCAGCTTAATTACGAAGTTGTCCACTCGTATTAGGTTCGCCCTATTGTAAAGGACCTCATTAGGATAAAATTTCTTGTACTCCGACTCTGGTGTTCTATATAAGCGAAGACAAGCCCTAAGACAAGCCCTCTCAAAATCCGAATCTTTGCCATTAAGCTTGCTCGTACATTGAACCACACGGGACAACCAAATACCAGCATGGGCCTGATAAGGGCCATGTAGCAGATTACCTTTACCCTCGCATCGAGTTGGCTGCTATAAAACAGTCTCTTTGTAAGGGCAAAAGCACCTTTAGCTCTGGCCAGAGCAGCATCTACATTTTTGCCAAAATACAGAAACTGATCTAGCCAGATTCCAAGGTACCTGACTATATTTCGACAGGCAAGAGGCTATCCGTGTTGTCCAATAATCGAGAACTTTCTCCAATTTTTTCTGGTATCCCTAGAGGCTCCAGACAACGGCGTCCTAAAGAGAATGGTTTCCGACTTCTGAAAGTTGATTTTCAACTTCCAGTCATCGCAAAATCGTCTTATCTTATCGAAGTCACTCTGCAAGAGGGTATTAATGACCTCGATTTTTGGACCTGTTCTGTACGCTATCAAATCGTCTGCGTACGCAATAGTATGGGGAAGTGAACCTATCAAGTCGCTTGTAAAAATGTTGAGTAGGATCGGCGAATTGACCGCGCCCTGCTGAAGACCATTTTTAATTTGAAATATTCCAACAGAAGTCACATCACATTCTTCACGATGAACTGTCGGTTAGTTAGCATATTATAAAGAATGTACAAGAGTGGTTTACTGATCCCCAGCCTAGTCAGCTTATAGAAAAGACCCTCTAACCATACGGTGTCGAAGGCCTTCTCCAAGTCAACAAGGCAGGCACCAGTACATTGTTTTTTGCCTTTATTCCATCGGATATCGGACACCAGTTTAGACGCGGCATGTGAGATATCATGTCCTGCCTTAAAACCGAATTGATTATCCGGAACTATATGTTTGTCCTCAACCCACCTAGACAGAGCTCTATTGATTACTTTTTCAAAAACCTTACTGATATTCGGAAGGAGACTTATCGACCGGAGATTCGCCGGATTGGATATATCCTTTCCCTTTTTGGGGATAGGTTGAACCACTGCTGTTTTCCAATGAGCTGGATAATGTGCATTATTAAACAGGGTGGTGTAGATGTCCACCGCTTCTAGAGGAAGATGTCGAAGCACGATGTTCGGAATACCATCGGTCCCCACTGATTTCTTAACTCTGATTGTGTCGAAGATCTCATGGAGTCCTTCCTTCGAAATTAACGGGGGTAGGTCACCCTCTCTGGTAATGGCATTATTTGCCATATTTTCGTCGCTGAACCGGGTGAAACCAGAGCCATCGGATCGCCAGTTCTCTATTTCATTTCGAATGAAGAAGTCGTGCCCCAAGACGCGACTGTCCAGGTCGTAATTAGGGCCAATGGTATCAGTGGCCTTGTATACTTCCTGGAAAGTCGTCCCCATGGTATCAACCTTCTCCTGCGGATCCTCGATCACAAAGAAGTCGTCATCGTCAGCGGCTTCATTTGGATCAATACCTGCTATTGTCAGTAACCGTTCGTTGTCTGTTGTCCGTGCTATTGTAAGACACTGAAGGTCGTTTTGATTTTTTCTCCGAAATAGTTTATTTATTTGCGGAAACATATTCGGGTTGCTGGTGTTTACAGTCCGAACTTTGTTGTTCCAATATGAACATACAGAAATTCTGTAATTCTCTTTTATTAGCGTTTGAAGATTTTTAATTGACGACTTCAGTGTCCTAATCTCCGGGTCTTGTCGGTCAGTTAACTGTCTGTACAAGTTTTTGAGTCTTGTCAGAAGTCTACTTTTCTGTCGGTGCAGTGCGTCAATAGTAGGATTGCGGAACAGGTCTTCATTAGTCGTACGTCGATACCGTGGTATTGTAGAGTCCATAGTTTGTATAATTGTCTCGTCCATTTGTTTTAAGTATTTGTCGATCTCCTCGTTTGATAAATTCCTATTGGACGGTGGGTGGAGCGTGTTCGAGGAGAGCGCTCTTGTCAAAGTTGCGGAGAAGCGTGTCCATCGAGTCTTACTGTAGTTGTAAGAATATCTTTGGACAAACTCCTCCAATTCCGCAATTTCGTTGGGAACTGTAATTTCGGTGCTAAAACCGCAATGGTCGCTGTCATATACGAATGTGCGCAGACAGTTTAATGTTTGTAAATTCGTACCTGTCAGTCGTATACGTTACAGATAAGACCCGACTCTGGGAAACGACGGGTTATCCGTCGCTTTAAGACCGAGTCTGTACATGACATCGTGCTGATCCCACCAATCGAGTAGTAGGTTCCCTCTAGTATTTGGCAAATTATTTCCCCGATCTCTGTGTCTAGCGTTGAAATCCCCGTCGATTATAAAATAATTCTCCCCCGATTACAGCCTCAAAAGTCGAAAAAGCGTGTCGATCTCTGTAATGAATAGGGTGGATTGTGAAGCCTCAGGTGCATAAACAGAGGCCAAGTACAACCGCTTTCCACTGCGGAGCGGGATGTAAACGACGACTGCCTCCAACACCCGGAACCTGCGCAACACGCCCTTGTACACTCTGTGAAATTTTATACCTTCTTTAATGAAGATCGCGACACCGCCTCCACGTTTGGATCTGGGCGGATTTCTTCTTCTGACAATATAATTATTGTACTCCAGTTTGTGCTTATCGGTTAGCTTGGTTTAAACATTGCGGCTCTTCGTTCGATCCTAATCAGTGAATTAACATTCACCGCAAGGACCTTCAAAGTTTGCTCCACCATGTGCGTACCCATTACGACATTTGTTGCGTTAGGCCCGGCAGCAGCGCATAGATCTGGTCCACCCGCTTGGCCTGTTCTTGTACCTGCTTTTGCAGCTGAGCCCTTGGATTGCGAGCAAGATGGCCAGCATGTTAGGTGCAGCTTCCGTTGTTCTCGGCATTGGCGCCTGAGAAGCAACAGTCGCATGCTGTACCGTAGCCCCCCTATCTGACGCCATTTGGGCGTAGGAAATTTGGGACGTGACGGCTGGTGTTTGGAATCTAACAGGTGAACGTTTGACCTCCACCTTCTGCTGCTGAGCCAGTTTTGCTTTTTTTATGTCGGCGAACTTAGGACAACCCCGATAGTTTGCGGTGTGTCCCACGTTCCCACATAACATGCACGAGAGCTGCGTCCTATCGGATGCTCCGTCCCTACCTAGAGCACACTCCTCGGAACTGTGGTTCTTTGCGCACTTTACGCATCGAGGCTGCATTTGGCAGTTCGACGCGGCATGCCCGAACCTCTGGCAGCGAACGCATTGTAAAACGCCTTCGCTCCTTTTTAATTTTTCCTAGTGAATCATCTGGTAGTCTAGGACATTGATACTCCTTAGACTATCCAGACGACTTTCGGGACTGAGCTGCACCAGGAAGAACGGCAGACTCCGTTTCTCCCGCCTGGCTCTAGCTGTGGTAAATGGCTTTACCCCTACAAACTTGAGGGTAGTGCTCCGTCGTCGTTTCCTTTAGGAGCTCTTTAACTTTCGCGTAGCCCTCCACTGTATTACAGTCGTATTACAGTATTACATGGCGATCGTTCCCCAATCTCTTAATATTGAAATTACGAGTATTACCAATGACCAATTTACACAGGTCCTTGGTACCATTTACCTCTAATTTAAAGGTGTTGATAGGAGGCACTTTCTCCTTCTTCTTTTGCTGCTGCTGCTGCTGATGTTGTTGTTGTTGTTGTTGTTGTTGTCGCTGCTGCTGCTGTTTTTGTGGCTGCTGTTGTTTTTGCTGATGCCGTTGTTGTGGCTGCTCTTTTTGTTGTTCTTGGTGTTTTTTATGTTTTTGTTGGTGTTGTTGTTGGCTCTGCTTGGGAGCAAGCAGCGTCTGCTGTTGTTGCTGGGATTTTTCTTCCTCATCCCTCTTCCTTCTAACCATTTGCCTTTCTTTGATGGCCAGTACCCTTTCTTGTAGCATTTTGATGCTGCTACTTATGGCCATCAACTCTTCCTCTTCATCTTCTGACTCGCTCGGTGCCAATGAATCGAAGCTATTGCCTTCCCTCGCTCCTCCAAGCAGTTTTACAGAGGAAGTTGGAAGGGATCGAAGTTGGACTAAATTGTAAGTTGGCCTTAGCTTCCTCCTTCTCTTAGCTGTTGGTGTTTGGCTTGAACTGCTTGAAGCCTCACCTGATAATTCAGCAGGTCCCGCTATTGGTATAGCGGACCGCTCTCCACACTCCATCATGTGCTGTTTGCTACTACAACACTTAGTAACACTTTAACTGTTTTTTTTTTTATTATGCCTTCTAATTTAATATAAAAAGAAAAAAGTCTTTCCACGACGCGGAGTCGAACCCACAACCTTTGCTGTCTCAAGCGAACGCACTATCACTCAGCTAATTGGAGCCTAAATCTAATTCGTCAAATGTCTAAATTAAGGGAATCAACTTCTCACTTTCTAGCCGAACACGTATAAACTCCGCGGAGGTGTGACTGTTAAATATGGTTAAAGGAAATTATGACATATGAGTGGAATATCAGTATCATCTTTCCGGTCTTGAGGGAAGGAGGCCTCTGAACTCTTGCAACTACGGGGCATTCGGTTAGAAATCGCACAAGACATCCACTAAATGATGAATAAAAGAAAGCAGGGTTAGGTTGAAGCTTAGTGCTTTAGGGCTCTTCGATTATAGGTCCATCATTCCATACACGATCAACGGTATTGGCAACGCTACTACGAACAAAGTTATTTTGTAGAAGCTAACTTGATAAAGGAATTCAGAGAAAAGATAGCCTTATACTCTAAATTCAAAAAAGATTTGGCTACTTTGAAAATGAGGGAACGGCCGAAAAGGTAAATATCTTCACACTCTAATACAGACGCCAGAAAATTAAAAATTTTGGACGGTGGATCGTAAGTGTTGTAACTGGGGAGTAATTTACCCATTATATGGTGCGAAGATTATTTTAGCCTAGGTGCGCCAAAATTAAAATCATAGAGAATGGAGGTAAAAGGCTTGCCAGAGAATCACGTCGAAGCATTAGGTTCATGTGTGGCCACAATAGAAATCGAATGTTGTCTTTTCTAAACGTCATGCTATATGTTGTCGGGAGAAGTCTTAAAATTGCTTTTCCTCATAGGCAGAGATATACTTAAAGGTACAGATATAAAGCTTTCCACAAGGGGCGTAGCTACCATTATCAAAATCGATTTAGAATCCTATTGTTGGTTAAATACATACGAAGGATTGAGGTCTAACGTAGGCGCTCCTTAGGCTTACTCGAATATTATAGGGAGTTTAGTGAATGAATATAAGCCTCAATCCGAAAAATCAACAAATGTCAAAATGTGCACCGTTCTCAAATAAATACGAATAGCCTATCTGTTTGGGTTCGCTGGAGAAGGGGTAGTCGTGGTGTTGTGGTACTAGCAAACGCTTCTCACTCGGAGGGTCCAGGTTCGAATCCTGCCTGGCAAGTCAGTTTTTCATTGTGCAATTGGAACTCAGACAGAAAAATTCTGCGTGTGAAGGCATAACACTGACACGTTGATTTGGCTGTTGTAGGGTTTCAAGCACAGAAAAAAAATACTGCGAATTATACCTCGAATCACTCTGAGTGAAGAAAAACTCTCCGCCCTATTCGGACTCCCACCCCTGGAGAGCGAACATCGAAACAAAACACACCTGAGTTTTAAACCACTGCAAAACAATTTTCTTTTCTTCTCCTTCTACCTTTCCGCCTACGCCCTGGCAACAGTAAAAGGGTATCTAACACCTTAGGCGCGCGTAAATTATAAAAAAAAAAAAAAAATATTGTCGATACTCAGGTGAATGACTAGCTAAAGTGCGGCGTAATCAGATCAAGCTACCCAGAGTTCGTAAGCCCGATAGTCTTAGCCAATTAAACGGACGGAACAAAAAAGTTGTGCGTAAATTGCCGTCGACTAAATAGAGTTATAGTTCGCTATCAGTAATCGAGCATCAAGTAGATGCCTTAAGCAAAGCAAGATTCGGTGAATGAACTTTTCCATGTAGAAGTTGAAGAGGAAAGTCGGAAGTATACGGCATTGGACAATATGAATTCAACAGAGTGCCTATTGGCTTATGTACGTCAACCAAGCATTTAAGCCATTGATAGCTAAGGTTATCGTTTTGCTTTACATAGACGACGTGGTAGTCCTAGCAAACTCCAACGATGATGCAGTTCAAAATTTAAAGAAAGTCCTAAAAGTAGCCTCTGCCTTTGGTCTCCGGATAAAATGAAAGAAGTGTTCATTTCTATTTGAGGAAATCGGGTATTTGAGCTAGGTAATTGCTTTTTGTTTTATAAAGCCCTAGCATGACAAAACTTTGGCAGTGAGGAAGTTTCCGCAGCCAATGACGACTAAGCATGTCGAAAGTTTCTATGATCTTACCGGGTATTTTCGGAAGTTTATTCTGAAATATTCAATGATCGCAAGGCCGCTGCTTTCCTTAAAAAGGAGTCCGGTTTCCAATTAGGGGCTGCTGAGAAAGTTGGTTTCCAAGTCTTGAAGGGGTAAGCATGAAACATGCTGCTTGGAGTCGAAATCCAATGATCATGTTTTTGGATATTTTGGTAATTTGTCGTGATCATTAAATTCCCAAATTAAAGTAGAAAATCCAGATGTGTATTATAAGCTGGATCCCATGTTCTGTCAGCGAACATAAATCCGGGAAGCAAGAAGAATACCTGAACCCGATATGCAAGGAGGAGGAAACACTGCACATATACCACATAGACCACTTTGGTCCCCTTTCAGCTACAGGAAAGTAGTATGCCTATATTTTGTGCGTCTTGGACGCATTTACCAAATAGTTTGGTTCTACCCAGTAAAGTCTACCGGAGTTTCCGAAGTGCTTGACAAACTTCGGCTACAGAAAAACTGTTTTGGGAACCTTTACCGTATAATCTCTGATAGAGGGGTGGCGTTCATGTCAAACGCATTTAAGGAATATTGTGAAGAAGATAATATTGAGCATACATTGGTTACAACAGGCTTGTCAAAAGAGAATGATCAGGTGGATAAGATAAACCGAATAATCGTTTCTGCGTTGGCAATGTTATACGTGAATGATCCAAGCAAGTGGTACAAATAAACAAATCAATTATTGTATAATGGTGATATAACGCTACATGGAGTAGAAATATAAAGCGTCCTCCGTTTGAACTAATGCGATAGAATGAAGACTTTGACTTAGGCAATACCGATACTTAGCAGATTAGGGTTGTAACATATTCCAAGAAAACAGAGACGCCGTTTGCGAAAATGCAAAAATTACGATCAAAGTCAAACAGGAGAGCATCGCAATACCATCCTTAAGATACAAAACTAACGATTTAGTAGCAATTCGGTGCTAATCAAAAAATTTGCTGTACGATATATTTCTAGATCCATATACCGTTCCGAAGGTGTCTCCAAATGATCGCTATGTAGCAAGAATAGTAGGGATTTCATTTAATTTTCATTTATTTATTTCAATTTTATCACTATAAAATAGACAATAAGATAATCTTTGGTGAACTGGTTACACAGTACAATATTATTTGGTCGATAAAAATAAAAATGAGAAATAAAGACTTATTGGTTATGATTATTTCGATCTTTGTAATTTAAGTATTAAGAAGTTACATAAAGAAAAAAATTAGTAAGTACTAAGACATTTCAGTTCGATTGTTTTAAGTGGGAAATGACTGCTACCTAAACCTTTTTATTTAGAAATTCGAAACCAACAATGATTAGATGCCAATGATTAGATGTTAATAAGGAAGAAAAGGGCAGTCCAAGAAAGTAGATGGAGTTAAATAAACGTGGTTCCAAGAAAATTCACCAACCTAGATTGAACAATGTTTTCAAGATGTGATTACATTCTCAAAACAGTTTCTCGAGGTGAAAAATGACGGCCGTTGTGGGCAAATTGTGAGCCTCTATTGTGCCGCTAACTAAAGCAGACAGACGATTCCAGTTAAGCTCGAAAGCTGCAATAAGACGGCATCTAGCTGGCGATTAGTTGAGTGAACTAACATCAAATACTATAGCTTGTTTTCACCCGACTAGAAATAACCCTTCATACCGAAAATAAAAATTAAAGTTAATTTAAAAAAAAGTGTCTTTTATTTTTGAGAAATCGTTCGTGTATTGTTTTTATTTACTACAAAACAAGGAATCTAAATAGACTCTCAGAAGATGGTATCGTAGATAGTAATACCATCTATCCTAGTGCTAGATTAAAAAAGTCACTTGGTAGCTCATCTCTTTTCCGAAATCTTGTACAAGTATATGTAAAGGAGTTTGGATGAGTTATTTCCAAATTTTACAGAACACTACTAGTTTTTCAAATTAACTCGGTATATCTGAACTAGTTTGGACGGAATCAAAATTTTGGTTATCATTTTGCAAAACTGCTTAAATGCTAAATGCTGTCGTATACGGCTTAGGTAGTCTGGTAAAGAACTCGCTGCTATTTTCTAGTATTTGTCGATCTGCCAGTCGCCACATATCCTCAAACGTGTCAATTTGTGTGGTGCAGGATGACTTTGGACGCTCACAAGACGAGACAAGATCTTCTGAGCAACTTTTAGCAGGTTATTATCTTTATAGTTGTCTCAAGTATGTACATGTATAGGATAGCCTGCTTTTGTAAATTAGACGCATTATATTTCAGTGATCTGGATAATGTATTTGTTCAGGATTATAATAGATTTTTTCTATAACTCACTGTTGTTCATGTTATTGGTCTAATTCTTTGCGCAAAAATACTTTAATTGTCACACATATAAATTTTTGTATTCTCTTTTATGCTGATCTTTCGTTATTCGAAAGCGCAAGAATAATCTCGTTCACTTGGATCAGTACCCTCAGCCTGTACGGACATTGTAAGAATCAAATCAAAATATTTTCAGATTATTAAACAAAAATTTGTAATTCATATGGAGAGATTGTGATATTCATTTATTATCTAAATGTATATTGTATTAATCCTCAACAGTACGGTTTACCTGTACTCGATTGAATACAGTCTACCAAACACAGTCGTCATCATAGTAAGGGGATGATTTGATGTGATCTCCGCTATTTTTCTTATATGCGATGCTGGATCCAATGGTTGTGAGCTTCCATGGTAAGTCTGCAATTGATAATTTCTCTGTTAGGTGCACCATACATATGAGTATGTTCCTTGAAGATGATCGAATAAGCTTTTTGTCATTGCACAGTCGAGTTCTAAATTCAGATTCCACGACATGTTAGTCTTACTTACTTACTTAAGATGACGCTACAGTCCGGAGTGGATCAGGGCCTCAACCAACAAGCGTTTCCAGTTAACTGACTCCAGTTTCGCACGCTAAGTTAGCTGAGGTCCCTTACACTTGCTTGCCCCACCTACTACGCTGTCCCTCGGTGGTGGATTCGCAGACTTTTTGTACATGACATTCGTTGTATTAGTCGTTGTATCTCCTCCTCCATTCACCTATGCAGATGGGACAGAAAATTACCTGACGAATTTTCTTCTCAAACAATCTTTATTCCTTTCTTTCCTTCCCAAGAGCATTCTCATTCAATTTTTGATAAAGTCCATGTCCCTGCACCATAGAGCAGGTCTGGGATTACTACGGTCTTATATAGGCGCGCTTTTGGTGTTCCAGAGACGGCTTTGCTAGTCAATTGCATACTTATCGCAAAGAAGCTGTTGGTTTTTTTGTTTTTTTTTGTTTAAAGAACTTAACACTCAAGTGGGTATGACTACACTTATGATGCCAAATGTGTTAAGTTTTTCGGAAAATGGGACAGAAAGGGGAAGAAAGATGTTTGGGCTCAGTGACTATTTCTCTCCATGGGTGACATACAGCATTTAATGGGGAGACTAAATTATTAGTGTAAATTGACTTGATGCTGTATTTAGGTAACCATTCATCTCACGAGATTTTAGTTGCTTGAAAAAAAAGTCGTTCGGTCACGGTTGGTATTGAACCCCGAACCGTCCGATTGGGAAGCCAGTACACTACCACTTGAGCCACTGCCACCTACACAAGATTGACAAGAGTTATTCTTTGTTGATCAGCACTGGTGGCGTTGTCTGAATTGATAGCGGAGTCTAGGCAGAGAAAGTCCTTACCTACCTCAAAGTTATATCTGTCGAGGGTAACGTTCTGTCCGAAACGTCGCTTTTGGGTGTCCTTTCTGGTTGACAGCATATACTTGGTCTTGAACTCGTTGACAGTTAAACCCATCTTCGCTGCTTCCTTCTCAATACTCGCTAAAGTGCCACTAACGTTATGCTCCTTTCTCCAATTATGTCAACATCATCGGCGTATGCGAGTAACTTTTGAAAGATTATACCACTTGTGTTGGCATGTGAGCTTTGCGCTATTCTTTCAAGAATGATGTCAAAGAAATCGAATGACAATGCATCGCCTAAATCCGTTTTTGACATCAAAGGTGTCGGTGAGTTCTTTACCGACATTAATGGAGCAGTGTGCATTCCCTATCGTCATCCTGCACAAACGGACGAGTTTGCTAGGTATGCAAAAACTAGACATTGCTCCGTATTGCTCGTGTCTATAATTTCTATCATAGTGGCCTTAAAAACGATGAATAGATGGTGTTTCGCGAAGGAAAACTAGCAAAATCTTTTTTTTGAAAACGAAGAATGTTTGACCGAAAGAGCTTTGATTCTACTATAAAGACATCTCTCTATCAACATCAGAGTTTAAAATTAAAAGAAAAAATAAAAAAAAACAACAAATCGTTTAGTTGAATTAATTTTATTGTCGACCGATACGGACACTAGTAAGACTGGGACTGACTAATAGAAATAGTCACATCTAGTGGAAAACTATCCATTCGCTGGCCTTGATGTAGTGCCGTGGCCATTGACTTCAAAACCCGCATTTGGTACAGCTACCATCAGCTTCCTCACTGCTGCAATCTGCTGTTACGCTGATTTCCGAATTTAACACCGTCATCTCGGCTGATATCGGGCATTGGCCTCTTGCGGTGTGAAGCTTCCAGGAACACGACTCCACTGCTTGTATAGTATCGTCTATCATCACAGCTGAGATCGGTCATCGACCTATTTCCAGGCACACTCTTTCCAGGCTTGCATATGTGTGATGTGCTCTTAATTAATACGTGCAAAAGTCCCAACACACCTACTGCCTGTTCGTGGGAGATGGAGGTGGAGCATAATGAACAAAAAAACATAGAATTTTGTCTATGCAATTGTTGTTGCCGCTTTTTCTTTTTTTTGCACTTGCTTGCATTTGGTGATTCCATTTGATTTGCCGACGGCAAATGCAAATTGTGTCCTCATCAATTGGATGCGTGTTGCACTGCAACATCCTGCCGGGCCAGAGAAGCGAAGTCCGTAAAAACCAATATCCAGCTACTGTTCAGCTGAGGATTTGCGAAGGTTTGTAGTTGTCAGCGTCGGGTACTGGTTGCTTGGTTGTTGTAACTCGGTTGACCATGAACATGAAAGTGGAAAGAAAGGTGTGGTGATTGGGGTGTGGCAATATTTAGTTATATTTAGGTTTTAGGTTAGTATGTAAATTTATTATTATAAATGTGTTAGTTATATGTTAAACAAAATATATTTTTTCATGAGTGTGTGTGTATTTGATGATGGTTTCATTGTTCATTTGCCATCGGAAGAAGACAAAGTTTTGCTATAGGGCGGGTTAATGTAGTACTGGCGGTTTTGATTGTGACAACTCGTACTTGCCCGTCCTTTCCTGGGTGTAATACTTCAATTCTACCTAGTTTCCATAACGTTGGAGGCGCCTGCTCGTCAGGCAATAGCACTAGATCGCCTATCTTGAGCTGAAAATTTGAGGTTAACCACTTAGTACGCTGTTGCAGGCGAGCAAGATATTCTGACTTCCATTTTTTCCAAAAGTCTTGTTGGATTTTCTGCAGCAAGTGCCATCTGTCCAAGTGATTTGGCTTAACGTTCGATAAATCCCTCTCGGGCACTGTATGAAGAGATGTGCCAATGAGAAAATGCCCTGGAGTTAGGATTGATAGATCATCAACATCTTCGGTGACGGGACAAAGTGGGCGCGAATTCAAACAAGCTTCCACTTGTGTTAAAATCGTAGAATATTCTTCAAAGGTTAAGGTGTTATGGCCGATGATTCTCTTCAGGTGATGTTTCATTGATTTAACCCCGGCTTCCCAAAGTCCACCGAAGTGCGGGGCAGCCGGAGGGTTGAAATGCCACGTAGTACCATTTGTTTGAAGTATCGTCGTAATGTCTTCTGTCCATTGTTTGGGATGATGCGATTGTTCCTGTGCCATAATCCTCGCTGCTCCCTTGAAATTAGTTCCGCAGTCACTGTAGAGATCGGTGCAAATGCCGCGGCGGGCAGTAAATCTCTTAAATGCCGCAAGAAACGCATTTGTACTATAATCGCTCACAAGCTCTATATGAACTGCCTTTGTGCAAAAGCAAATAAAGATCGCTATGTATGCTTTAGTGATTTTATTGCACCTACCTTTCCATGCCTTTATTTGTACTGGACCAGCGTAATCAACACCGGCTGTTTGAAATGGACGAGCTTGGTTGACTCTGAGCGCTGGTAAGTTTCCCATCTTCTGCTGCATCTGAGTTGCCTTATGCCTGTAGCATTTGAGACAGTGGTGAATACAGCTCTTGACATTTGCTTTTAAATTCAAAATCCAGTATTCACTTCGTATGGTTGCCATCATTAGCTGCTGTCCACCGTGCAACGTTTTCATATGAATGTCGTGAATGATCAAATTTGTCAGTGCATTTTTTCCAGGCAGAATAATAGGATGACGATGTGGATATGGCAGATTCGCATTCTCTGGTCGACCTCCAACGCGGAGAACCCCCTTTTCTTCTATGAAAGGCGACAGTCTTGCCAATTTACTCGCCTTGTTGACAGGATGCTTGTTGGATATCTTTCTGATATCGTCGGTAAACGATTCTCTTTGAACGAAAGCCACCAGTCTTATTCGTGCTAGGGCAATTTCTTCCACCGTAAGAGGTCCAGTACAAGGCGTGGATCTGTACACTCTCAGATTTCTAATAAATCGTAGACAATAAGCAGTGACTCTTAACAATCGCTGCAAGGTAGAAAATCTGTTTAAAATTTCATTACTTTCGAATGCTGTAAAATGAACACAGAGGTGGAAAATATTTCGCATTTGGTAACTTGCTTTTATAAAGTTACTATTTGACATTGAACCTTTCGATGATTTCTTTTCTAAATCAGTTTTCGGTATGTCTGTCAATTGATAATTGGTTTCATCAAAAGTTTTTAAAAAGTCTGGCCCATGCCACCATTGGCTATGATTAATTAGATCCCTTGGTGAAATTCCTCTAGAGGCAGCATCGGCTGGATATTCCTTTGAAGCGATGTAGTTCCAGCAGTTCGGATCTGTGAGATCTTGAATTTCGGCAACTCTATTTGCCACAAATGTAGTTCGCGTATATGGAGGTGACTTGATCCATGCAAGCGCAATTTGAGAATCACACCAAGCGTATACTTTTTCATTTCTGATGCCCATTGTTTTCACAGTGCGCACTAATAACTGCGCCAGAAGTACCGATTTGGAGTTCATGGGTTATTTCCAAGACCTGCCGTTGTGTGAATATTGTAGTTGGTCGATGGTGTCCTTTGCTGGCTTTTACTCTGGTCATGTGGACGGAATCGTTAGTCTACATCGTCAAGGTTGAAAGGTTCATTCTGCTTGACAGCGGTATTTGGTTCGTCTTCACCATTATCCAGTCTACAGAAATACTCTTTCCAAATCCTCAGCACCGACTCTATTAATATGTTCGCTTGTTCGTATCTACAGGTTTCGGTTCAGGGTTTGTGTCCATGGCATGTTTTTTTTACCTTTTGGTAAAACTTCAGAATCTTGCTTAGCCAAATGCGTTTGCCAGCACTCGCCATCAAACCAGAGATTTCGTTGTAAAGATAAAGATAAAAGATTAAAGGAAACTCGATCGAAAAAGGATTTGCAATCTCTTGCGATAATAGCCGTCCGACGTCAAACTTCCTCACAGTATTAGCTTGCCTTTGCGATGATAGGAAATCCGCAATCGTACCTTACATACAACAAGGTAATGGTCCGAGTCGATTTTCGAACCCCGGAAAGTTCGGACATCCATAATACTGGAGGAGTGCCTTGCGTCGATCGAAATGTGGTCTATTTTAATTAAGGTTTGATTGATCAAGAGTTCTCAAAATGAACATAGAGATGTGGGAACCGCGTACTAGCCACGATCATGTCGATTAGACTGAATGCGTTATCAGAAGTGATGTTCTGCAGGCTATACCTTCCGACAGTACATACTACCAAAGCTGCCCTCTCTTGTATATAAGCTTTGCATTCAAATCGACGAGGACAATTTGAATGCCATAGCTAGAGCACAGCTCGCAGGTCTTGTCTAGTAGCTCGTAAAGCTCTCTTTGGTGTCGTCACCTTTCTCATCTGTGGGGGCACGCGAGCTTATAAGGTTAATGTTGGAAAATTTAGTTTTAATACGGATTGTTACGAGGCACTCGTTCACATGCCGGACACTCAAGACTTCTTGCCTAAGTCTGCCTTTTTTTTTGTAAGAACACTCAAGAGGCTCCGACTACTCTTAAAATGCCGGAGCACGTATTAAGTTTTTCGAAAAAGTGGATAGAGAGAGAGAAAGAAAGATGTCTGGGGTCAGTGGTTATTTCGCTCCATGAGTGCCATCCAAAATGTAATAGGTAAAATAAATTATTAGTGTAAATTGACTTGATGTTGTATTTAGTCAACCATTAATCTCGCAAGATTTTAGTTACCTGAAAAAAAGTCTTTCGAGAACGGCTGGTATTGAACCTCGAATCGTCCGAGTGTGAAGCCAATACACTACCACTTGAGCCACGGCCACCCAATGGGGATGGAATCCCCATCCAAATAGGCGCTGCTTCAAGAACAATCATTCTATTAGATGTCACAGCTTCTCATCTTATTTTTGTCCGACTCATTCAATCGCATTTCTTGAATGACAGTAATATGTATCTGCTATCAGCAGTCAAGGTCCTCCGCAAGTTGTTCGGCTGCACGTGCCCTATTAAGGGACCTAACTTTCCACGTGTATACATTCCGATGGTTGTTATTCTTGTTTCGGTTGCAGCGGTTGTCAACAGAAGATCCGTCCAAATCCGAGGCTTGTTGTTGCTTCGTAACTCAACTTTCTTTTCCATGGTGGGACAGTTACCTTGGCAGCACAATCACCCACCAGGCGGCTCAGTTCCATTATAGACAGCCTTGTAACGAACGGACGAAACCAGTAATCCGTTCGGGGATGTATGCGCTGCCATTGATCCATTAAGGGCTCATTCGCCACCATCTCTTCGCCACCATCTCTTCTAAAAGACCCTGACTTATTCTCGGAAAACTTTACCGGCCTGAGCTCCAAATATGTCGAGTAGCCCGGATAAGGTCTTGTTTGGTTTGTTGCGGGATTTTAGTCCACCGTTAATTCCATTTCGGGAATTCATCCCCTGTCCCGTTTTTAGTGCTGCAATTTTTGTTATTCCACAAGCGCATAAGCACAACTGATGTGTGGAAACAGTTACAACACTGGGTATCGCCAGGGTGACATCTCTCAGTGCCTACTCTTAAGTATTTCTACAGTACTCAATCATCTCGACATAGTAAACATAGAATGATGTTTTGCAGTTTAGGATCGATCCGGATCATATCTGCTTTTCTAAACACACTTCTTTAGCCAATTTCCCACAATGAATCTGCATCCCAGACGAGGTGCATTGTTTGATGGCAACTGTAAGTAATGCTGAACAATTGTGTTTTGGGTATATTAACGCCCAACCAGCGCATTTACTAGATTGAAGATATACATAAATATAACAAGCGTATATTCCACCTAAACATTTTTAAATCAGAGTCCTTTGAATTTTTGTTTTTCAACAAAAACGGGTTTTAATCTGAAACATTTGGTGAACCTTTTATATCTCATACTTTTCTTCACAGGAAAGGAAAATAGTGTGTTTATAATAACCCATCACCGGACCGTTCTATTCTCTTTGACAACCCTAACACGCAGGCTTGGTATAAGTTGGTGTTAAAACTTCGCAATGAACCGTGGGTGGCCGTTGCTCAAGTGGTAGTATATTGACTTTCCAATTGGACAATTCGGGGTTCAATACCAGTCGTTTTCGTTCAAGAATTTTTTTTCAGGTAACTAAAATCTCCTGAAATGAATGGTTGCCTAAATACAAATTAAGCCAATTTACACTAAAAATTTTGTCTTCCCATTAAATGTCGGATGCCACCCATGAACGGAAATAACCACTGAGCCCAAATATCTTTCTCTTTCTCTCCATCACATTTTCATAAAAACTTAACACATCCTTTTAAGAGTAGTCACCCCCTCTTGAGTGTTCTTGAATTCTTTAAAACAAAAAAAAAATAATGAAGGGTGGTTTTAGCTGCCATCATTTAAACTCCAGAAACCCCAACTTAATTCATCGCCTGAATACGAGTATGTCGAAGTAACTAAACAAAGTCGTCATTAAATCACAAACTCACTTTGGATCGCAGAGCCGTCAAAATTAGTAAAGTGTTGCAGTCATTAGCTTAGTAGGAAAGGATGTATGTACTTATTACGAATTATAAGTGTATTGTGGAGAAATCCCTTGAAATACATAAGTGTAAATAATACATTCTTATGGATATTACTGTATATTGCAAATATATCAATCCGTTTATAAATATCTTCTAAAATGTTCATCCTACTTGTATATAAATTACATTACTGAAAGAAAATAAGATGTCACGGTTAAATATTATCTAACGTTTTTTTTTAGATAGCAGTAAATTTCATAGTATTATACCAGCTAACGACAAACCTATCACATCTTCATAGTCAAATGAACTAAATTCGGTTAACCCATTGAATTTTCCAAAATGATAAAACTAAGTTCGTATATGTACATTGTACATGAGTAAAAGAAAACGTTTTTTCGACGTTCTGGTTAAAATATTCACAAGCAATTAAAGTGCGATCATGATTATCTGCCTTATGTTATTCAAATTCCAATCAAGAGTCAAAAATATTTGTGCAGAAACCCTCAGGATATAAAAAGCTTAGTTTTATTTAAAAATTACCACTAAATGAATAATTTATGGGAACCTCTGAAACTTGTAACGGCTACTGTTACCTAGAGGCACTATAATCGAAAGGAGCTGTAATTAACTTAAATAAAACTCGTTTAATTGTACTATAAGATATGCATCCTATAATTTAGTTTTTCACCCGATAAATCAAATGTAGAAAATATTAAGAATCTCTATCCGGATATTGAGGTAAGCATAAATACTTCATCTTATAAAACATGGGTTCTATAAAGCTAATGAAAGAACATATTATTTAGCTTAATGGATAGCAAATCATGAATACCACTGCCTTAAATCACTGACCACTAAAGAAAAATCAACAAATTGCCTTAACCACTTAAATCACCATTAAGCTCGATCCAATCCGATACAATGAATATTCAGATACGCAGCTTATGTATTGCCGATATACGTTGTAGAAAATGTGGGCTATAACACACAGAGGATCCGGGAATTGACAACCTTGTGTCTTATTTCGGACATTCGACATATTTCAAAAAACCAAGTTGCTGTGGTAATTTTACTTTATTTAGAGACTCATTTGCGTCTGCTTCTAAACCCGAACTGCGGAGACGCACTTAATCATCTTAAAATTATTGTTCCAACGATGTCATCTTTTTCCGGTCCAATGAAGGGAAAACCATGTTGGAGCTATCGGATACGAATTCACTATTGTTTTCTCATTAACTCAGATGCTGAATTAGTTTACTCTGAATGTGTGCGATGATTTCATTCCACAAGAATAAAAGTATTATGACTTATTGAGAAGTCAAATGACTAAGGGGAAAGAAGTGAAAAAAACGTTACTTAATGGCGCCCCTGCTATAATAAAATTTTAACTATGCATGACCATCGCCTTTACTTCACTTAATATACATATGTATCTAAGGTAAAAATCTAAAACTGTTATCGATCTTCTTTTGACTTAAATGAAGTCAAGACTGTGACTACTTGCATTTTTACCAAAACAGAGAAGTTTATGTCATATCTATAAAGAATGTACACAGTGGAACCGCTCAACGGTTCAAAGGGAAAGACTTCCGACTACACGGACTATAATAGTGTTAGGTTTAGAGATATAGTGGGGCAAGGACGAGGTGTACCAAGTTGACAATATGTTATTCTTGTGAGGGAATGCAGAAAGAAGTAGTGCAACCAAGTTATACTTACGTTCATTCGAATGGTATTTTCTTGCAGAACTTTGGTTTTCTGAAGAACTTCTAGTAATCGAATCTAGTTAAAGATTTAATGGGGCATCTTATGAAATTTCAACCTCACACGATCATGTAATAATGGATAGGTTAAGTTCTTTCTTGGGATAAAGACCAAGTTCTGATATTTGATTTTAATGCTACAGTATGTAATACAGTTGCGGACTACTTTCGGCGAAAGCTGCGAAAATATTTAGTATACACAATTTTGGACAAGGATATTAATAAGAAATAGAAGGTAGTGTAACAAATATTATATTCCTATCTAATTGAATTTGAACAAATTTTAAATTATGCGCAATGCCCCTGCATAGCGATTGTTTTGTCAAGCGGGACTTCAACATCATGGCGTTTGTTGTGCATTCGGTGCTCCTTATTTACAGAGATGTATTTGTAATGAATTTTTTGTTACTTAGGAAGTATTCTATGTTACGCATCAGGAACGTCTCTGTTATTTTTGTTAAATTTAATTTTGTGCAAATTCTGGTGTATTTTGGCTTTGTTTTGTTAATTTTTCACTAAAAGAATAGCTTAGGATGAATGTGGGAGACGTTCGCAGTTTTTGAGATAAAGTTATGGGATCAGTGGGTTCAAATATAGTATAATCCTTAATCTTAACGACGTACGTAGTTGGCACTGCGGTATGGCGTGAACATGGTCAATTTGAGCTTATGATGAAGCGTAGGGAATTGTTAACATCTATATTCGTTAGATCGCTTAAGTCGTTGTAGAAGATAGCTACTAAATGAAGTTTTCTTGATGTGACTATCCGAAAAGATGTGGATATCTTTGTAGATATCATGTTTTTCTTTAATCGCCAAAATTTCCGACTGGAACACTCTACAATGACTTAAAAGACGGAAGGAGAGGTTTACATTTAGCTTTTCTGAAAAAACGCCGCCTCCAACACCCGCGATAAGTTTTAGATCCATCTGTGTAAAAGTGTCTTTTCCTCCATGAAAGCATCTTCCTTTGTCAAACCAAAGTTCGGGTATAGTGTAATCGATGTTCTCTGTAAGGATTCCTAGTATATTAAGAATATTAACCTGGGAAAATAAATTATTAGTCCAGTGTGTAGTCGCTTTAAGGCGAATAGTACAGTCGCAGCTACTGAAATATTGAGGGGTGTCAAATGAAACGAATATCCAGCGTCGCGGAGGGAGTAGAGTGTTGGGCTCTGCTTATGCATAGACGTGCTGTTCTTGGGACTCTGCTTAGTTTGTTGCAATTGACTGCATTCCCTGGACGGCATTTGACAATAACCCCGTAGGTGAGTATCGATCTTATGACCGAGGTGTTTAGTTAGTGGGTTATGCGAGTTTGAAGGCCCCATATGTTCCGAATGGAAAAGAATAAAGCTACTGTAGCATTCTTGACTCTTTCTTGAATTTTAGGTTTGCAGTTTAGTTTCCTGTCAAAAATGAGACACAGATATTTTGCTGTATCGGAAAAGACTAAACTGGTAGCGTTTATTGAGGGGGGGTTTATGATTGGAATTTTATATTTTTTGGAAAAGAGAATATGGCCAGTTTTATCCAATCCAATCCACAGCGATGCGCCCAACGGGTTAATCTGTTAAGATTTTGCTGAAGGAGTTCTTTAATGGAATTAAGATGCTTACCTGAGACGGCTATAGCAACATCATCCGCAAAGGCAATCACCCTGGTACCGCCTGCTTCCAGGTATATCAGCAGTTCATCAACCACTAAGTTACAGAGAAGGGGAAAAAGGACACCGCCTTGCGGCGTTTCTCTGCTGCCACATCTTTTATCCGAAGACCCACCCAGTTTGGAGCTGATTATCTTGCTATTTAGCATAAGACTGATCAACTTCCCAAGTGAGTCGTCTACCTGCAGAGTTGACAGCGGAGTCGTGATTGCAGTTGTGTTGACATTGCTAATGGTACCCTCTATGTCCAGGAAAGCGACCATTGTGTACTCTCTATATTGTATGGATCATTCAATGTGGCTAGTCAGTAAATGCAGAGCCGTTTCCACTGACTTTCCTTTACAATAGGCATGTTAAGCCGTTGACAAAAGTATTGGATTAATTTTAGCTCATATATGGATATCAGTCAGTCGTTCTACAGTTTGCAGACGGAAAAATGATAGACTTAGATATCTGAGGTCCTTTGGGACAACATGTGAGCATTTTCCGGCTTTGAGAATTAAAACTACATTGACTTCTCTCCATGATAGTGGAATGCGGATCTCTATTATTCTCTAGAGTAGACAGAATGATATTTCATTACTTTTATAGCTCGTAAGGTACTATACAGTGCGGTTTGAAGCTGTGCAGCGCCAAAGCAGCTTGTCTCTTGTAATCAGACCATAAATTGTGTTCACGGTTGCAGTAGTCCTGTTTGGGTTGCTACTGGTCGCTAATAGGAAGCTAAAATTTTTTTATACTATATATCAGATTATTTTGTATGAGTCTCAGTCAGTCAATTTTCTTGTCATTACTAGGTCGAACAATTTTCTGCAAACATTTCTAAGCAGTCCCAGTGCTGATGTCCACCAGTGCGGCTTTTCTTACCTCTAGGTTTAATAAAAGGGCAGGAAGCAGCCGTAGCCTAATTCAGTGATTGAGAGCCAGGGTGAATTCCTTGACTTTCTTGTCAAGCTCGTTGATGTCACGTGGGGGACCTAAGAGTTCAGAGGATAGTGTTTTTGACAGTATTCCTCTGTATTTTTCCCGATAATTCCGAAATGCTGGTAGGCATCACCCAGCCTAAATTGGATGTATCTGTGGTCTGAAAATGAGTGTTCAGACTACAAAATCTAGTTCGTTAGCATTTGAGTGATGTTGTCGGAAGCAAGAGTGATATCTATTGTAGATGTTCCTATCGGTTTCTTGTTATAAAAGTGTGCTCATTGCCATCGGTTAATTCATTACCGACCTTGATCGAGCAGCAACAATTCTCCATAGTTATCCTGCACAGCCAGACGAGTTTGGCATGGCTGTTAAAGCTAGACATGTCATTGCATAGATCATTCCTATGTACGCTGTCATATGGGAGTCGACAAATGGACGTTGAGTGTCGATCTCAAATTGCAGCGTACTTCCAAGACTGGCTGTAATGTGAATATTTGATGTTTGGTCGGGTTTTCCGCATTAATATAGGCCAATGATCATAAGGGGTTTCTCACATAATATGGCAGAAAAGATTTTGTAGGCGATACTTAGGAGACTCTGTAGCTGGCGCAGTCAAAGGGCCTCTTTTCTTGCGGATTGGGCAAACAATGCTGAGATTTAGTGCTTCGATCATGCATTTCTCTGACTATATTTTACAGATGACCTGGTGCATGTTTTATGGACTTAAGCTTTGATATTGCTACTTTAATTTCGTCTATGTCAGTGGCGCCATTTTTTTTATGGTTTTTGTGCAGGGTCAACGCTTTATTCTTTCCGAGGGAGAATGTCTGACGTCAATCGTAATGTAATCAATCTGATTGAAGTAACCTTCATAAGAATTAGGGGATAGTCAAGTCTCTTCATGAATGTTGAGATGTGGGAAATGCCTGATGGCTACTAACAGGTAATGCCACGTGTTTTCAGAAGACCCGCTGAAAAACGGCTTCCTTACTCAACCTTGTGTTAAAATCTCCCAGTACCATTTTGGTGTCATAACTGGAGCATAGAGCATAAGTTCGATTTTGTTTGGTAGCACGTGGTCTGTTAAATGTCGTAACATTCCATGTGCAAAGCCAAAATTTATTGTCCATAAAACCTTTGATAGGACGGCAATATTATATTTGTCCGTATCTGAGGATGTCCTTAAAAAATCTCTCTCTGAGTTTATGACTGCCGCCGTTGGCTTATTCAGGTTTCTTGGGAGATCGTCACTACTCTATGGTCCAGACACAACCATGGAACTCCAAATAAGTCGATTTAGCTCTAAAGGGATGTGCGTTCGATTGGAGCCGTTGTTGATCCGTATAAAGGATTTCTCTGCCGTCGTTGGTATTATTTTATCAGATCTTGGTGATATGCTGCTGATAGACACTCCGGTTTCATATTTCTATTCCAATAAATCGCCATCAATCAGAGATAAATGGAGCATCGATTTTAAAACAAATATGGAGACTCAATAATTTTAACTTTTTATCCCATAAAATTCCCTTCGGCTCCACTGTGTGTTCATTGATATTTGATATATAATATATTATTTACAAGTTTTTATTTTAAATATTGGGCCATGCTTAGCGCGATCAACACAACTACAAAACGTTTAATTAATTCACATAATTTTTAAGATTGGTCAGCGATAAGATCAGGAGAAGACACTCAGCATGGTTATAATCTATTCAATTCCATTGGCTGGCATGAGTGACAAATTTTTGTGTGTTCTCCGTATCTTATATCTTTGGTTACTGTTCCTTAGGACTATTGATAATTAATAAACACAATTATATAGTCGAATTCAGCTTGTTTGGCTGTCAATACTTTTTCGATTGTTAATTTCGTTGATGACACGTGCTCAACATGAGTCTTTAATAATGATAGAAACAACATTGTGGCTAGAGGGAGTGGTTACAACCTGTAAAGAACTCTTAAATCCAAATTTAGGCTATAAAGTTTGAAATGTTTATCTATGGTATATGAAATTTAAAACGGTCTTAATTTTCAATGGAACTCAGCTGGACATTGTTGTAATTAATAAATGTGACCAAATTGTATTCAGAAGTAGACCTATGTTTGTTCAAAGCTAATGGATAAAAGAATTCGTTACTGAATATAAAGGGTGTCCACCGGAAAATTCTCAAGTTTAAACTGTAGTTGTTCGTAAGCTAACAAGGTGTGTAAGTGAGAGAGGTATCGTTGGACGCGCGTGATTTGTGGATATTCCATTTGCAATACGTCACTTGTCAGCAGCGACGCCAGAATATGTGGCTCAAGTTCGACGCGAGTTTACGTGCAATCCTCGGAAATCGATAAGGAATATTGTTGCCTGTACTGGAATAAAAAATCCACAATGCAGTTATTTTCTAAAGTTTCAAAAATAAAAATTCAAATCATGCAGTTTCTCCAGGAAAGGGATTTATCGACGAGTTTTGTTACCGCAATTACAGCTGTTTCCCGGGTTCAACAACAAAAGATAATTTCAGCAAAACGGGACCATTGCACACAGCTAGAGTTTCAATGAAGAAGCTGAGGGTAATTTTTTTCAATAAATTAATCAGTAAATACGGAGACATACCCTGGGCACCTCAGTCACCGTATGACTTTTTTTTTATGGGGATACCGAGAGTTTACATTAACAATCCCCAAATAATGTTAATTCAGGCTCTACAAGAAAATATGTATATGCCATGAAGTTGCTGCCCTTGAACCAACGCTTTGCTTTAGAAGTCCGATTTCAAGAGCGTGTTGAAAGAAATGGACGGTATTTAAAAGATATTTTGCATAAATAAAATATGAGAATAACGCTGTAGCTTGTTTTTATTTATAATAATATTAAAATTGAAAATTTTCCGCTGACACCCCTTAGATATAATACATAACATATAGATAGGTATAATATATAAATTATATGATTCGCTATATAAATATAATAAGTCAGAAAAGGGAATCCACTTGCTGAAAGCTTACGTAGATACAAGTATTTTGATGCTTGATTTAATTATTTTTTCATTATGATGGGGTGAATTAGTACCTCGCTCTGATACATAATAAAAATATATATTTATTTTGTAGAATTTTTTTTATTTTTTCCTCTATTTTTATGTAAATAAACTACAGATTGATAATGTTATTTAATAGCACTAGCTAACAGTGTGAAAAAGAAATAAAAAAAAATTAATGTTAAAATTTCAGTATTATAATTATGTTACAAAGGGTTTTTAAGTTAAAAACTTTGAAGTAATTTAAAAGAATTTCTTATATTATTTTGCAGATGGATTTGTATCAATAAGGAAAATGATGAAACGATTTTAGCATATTTTGCAAACTGAAATAAATATAAGGTCTCTATGAAGATGTAACTCTTGAATACGTCACGGGTCTGTGATTAGCAATGTGAATAGAGATCTGACCAGAAAATACCTTGCCAAAGGCTATATACCTAAGTGCATATATATTACTCATGTTTCTGATCAGGTGTATAAGCCTGCTGACAACTCAATGATATATCCCTCTTTTTGTAGATGAACGAATAAGATCCTTTAAGACATTCCATAATTTTTTCTAGAGCATCAGTCTTTTTTCCTTCCTATTAGATGGTAGAAATTGGGTATAGATATTTATTCCACGTATAATATATTGATTGACAAATCGATGTTGTTTCAGCTTGTACAAAGGATTGGTTCAATGATTATACTCTTACTGTTTTGTTAGACATAAAGCCTCCTTTAGTAAAACTTGCCTAAGGAGCAGAATCTGCCACGAAAAAACGCCCCTTATATGCTTGTATAGAGAATTTTCATCATCGTCTAGGTCTACTTACCTCTGCTCAACAAGAGACGGAACTATTGAGAATTTTCAGAAGCTAAATTCGTTCAACAAATTGTTTAGGTTTCGTATGCAAAAGAAGCAAAAAGTTAATATATTGCGAACGATCTTCCATATGAAATCACCCTTAAGAAGGCTTTCAGTCGTGGCTCTAATAACACTAGCTTTCCACAGCCATACGACGTAGACAGAACGCCAACTCACCTGCTGAATGCAGTAAATGAATAAATTTAGGTGTTTATCTGTTTATTTCTACAAGGATTAGCTCCACCTTGAAGACCACAAAACAGCGGAAGTCACCCACCACCAGCAAGCTGCATAGATGGACTGATGATGCCTCGCTGATATGCTTTCCATGCTTGGATAGCCCACCGTAAGCATACGTACCGACTTTTAAGCTTAGTGGTAAAAAGCGTACTTACTCGATTATGCAAAATCTGTGAAAAAAAATACTGCAAACAATAAAATATAGCCCTTCTGACAAGAGACTGAATGATCATTCAGAGCAATCGTAAACTTACTTTGACCATTTGGATAGACGTTTACTCAGTGAAATTTTTAGAGGAACTTACCAATCAGATGCTTTAATCAAATAATATGAAATATATTTTCACAGAATCAAGAAAATTCCATACATTCGACCACCATTTTCAATCAGCACAGCAGTTTGCTAAGGAATAAGTTAAGTCGCTTCGGTGTGGATGTGCCACGTTGCATTGGAAGCCAGAACAAATTTAGAACCAATTAGGTTTTCTATAGAAATCACATAGGGCATTTACTCAATAACAAAGTATATCTTATTATTTCCATAATACACTTTAGTTTTCTGCTGATTGCTTCAGACACTCATTTATAAATGTTTTCGGTGAAAATTGCTCTAACATAACGCATTGTTTATCCCGGTAAACAATGATTTGAAAAAAAATGTTTTCACTAAAACAATAAATAATTTTTTTGATTTTGATTCAAGAAAATTGTTTTCAATCTTAATTGATCTTCTCGGGGTAAATTGGCAGCCTCAAGTCTGAGACATTTTTGTTGGCATTCAACAATGACAGAAAATTCTAAGAACATATGCAAAATGTAAATCTCACAGTGTTGACAATCTTGAATTGTTTTTTTTTTTGTTTTTGTTTTTTGTTTTGCATAACTGTTGAGTTTGTTTTATTTATTAAATCTAGGCAAAGAGTTATATTATATTATACAAATAGGATGTGGAGGGCGAGATGTGATGAATTTTGTGAATATGAGGAAATCCAAAGGGGATGAAGGAATCATGAAGAATTCAGTAGCTGTTGTGATTTATTAATTGGGTTAGGCTTGTGTGCTTCATGTAGACTTTTAAATTTAGGGGCTATTTCTCTAGTTTAATAGCCATCCCGGTAGATGGTGGTGTTGCGGAGGGACCTGATGACGATGATGACGACGATGATGAGGAGGAGGATAAAGTTGGTGATGGTGCGGGGACTTTTGCGTCTTTTTTTGTTTTTGATTCCTCCATAGTGACATCCTCGACGGGATCTAAGGGCGATGTGGACGTAGGCACTGTTGATGGGGCTGCACCAGGGGTGGCAGATAATGGTGAACTGGATTTGGGGATTGCTTCAGCATTCGTTGTGTTATTCAATGGATTTGGCATTTGTTTGTATTCGCTTTTCGCTGGCATTAGAGGTGGCGGCCGTTGATTGAGGTGTTGTCGTTTCATCAATTGTTGGAGTGTTGCCAACATTTAAAACGACCACTGTCTCTTCGGGGCTGCGACGTGATGATTTCTTGACCAGTACTATAAACTGAGCCCAATCATCTCTCAGGCGATGGTACGAGTACATACTTCTGAAAACATCATGTTGTGATATCTTAAATGGAGAGATGGTGTATTAAAAAGGACTCTCTGTAAACAAAAAAAAAACACATGTGTTTTACTTTCAAGCTTACTAATTTAGTATAGCTATAGACATCTTTAGCAGAAACTGTTCGCAAGTTTTCTCCGAAGGACAACCCAAAGGATCAAAAGTCATTCCCAATGCATCCTAATCTTGAGAAAAAAGGTATTTATGTTCTCAGATAGATAGGCTGCCTTTAAAGTGCTTGTTTTGCAATGATATCCAAGCTCATTCTAGAAACCGTCATGCTACTCTATAAATAAGCAAGAAAAAAAAAGAAGAATATCATGGTAACTTAAAAGCTGATTTATTAGCTGAATAGAGTGCCGCCATACTCCCTACTGAATTACACTTTTACTGTAAGAGTTTCTGGAAAATAAAATATTTATGAGGCCATTCTAACAGAATGACCAGTACTCTCTCATTTCAGAAGGAAGTCCTTAGGTTGTCAGCATGGACAATTTCGTTGACATTCACTTAGAGCATAATGCTGCTTTTCACACCAAAAATTTATGTCATACTTTAGTTCCAGATATAGGGTCGGCAAATGCAAAGGTAAAAAAAAACATTGTCACCTTTATCGACAATGAAACTTTTTTATTAAAAACGTATTATATTTCCACACTGGAGAATCGGGCTTTGAATTGATTTAGTCGAAAAGTGATCAGTGTTGTTTGCCTTCTTCCAAGATGTTTGACGAGTCTTGATAATTCGACTAATGGGAAATATACAATATATGTATAATCATTTTGTAAGGACATGCCGTGGCAACTATAAGCTTTGATCTCACCTGCTTTCCTACGATAAATTCTATGTTAAATTTGCGAAGACCGTATACTAGAATAGTGTACATTCATTTTTTATTAATTCTTTAATTAATTGCCATCGCTGATTTCGGACAGTTTATCAATTATGCCCGTGTGTCTCTTTTTTTGCTATGGGTAGCAAAAAGGA
This sequence comes from Volucella bombylans, assembly GCA_949129095.1. Lineage (NCBI taxonomy): Eukaryota > Metazoa > Arthropoda > Insecta > Diptera > Syrphidae > Volucella > Volucella bombylans. The sequence continues at coordinate 46,232,080 of OX422142.1, read as the reverse complement.
AGGAGGAGAGTTTTCAAAAAGAAAAGAAAATTCTTGTATATTATGTATGATTAATCAATGGTGCTAAATTTGAAGATGTAAATGAGAACTATGATTTTTTTTTATTTATCTTCTATTTGTATTTATAATTATGTGGTGAGAAAAGAATTCGCTTTATGTTTTTTACATGTACCTTCAGACTTGACAGCGTCAATACAATTAACACATAAACCGCATTATTTTCAATCTATACATCATTATCATCAATACCCTGAAGACAATCGTCCGTTTGGTTCAAATAACTACAAGATTCTTAAAAAGAATCTAAGCTAACTCTGATGATCTTGGCCTCCAAATTAACTTCGATAATTAAAACACGCTCAAAGAATGCGTAGCCATCAACAGGGCTTGATACGAGTAACTGTCATCAGATACGAATCACTATCATGTGGCGCCCATCACTACCGTCCGACAACGGGCAGACATTTGACTGTTAGTTTCAACAAGATGCCAACTAGTCCCTTCTGTAGCTCATTTTGTACCAATGGCAACCTCAGAAGTTAGTTACGAATACATCGGTGTAAAGGAATGATTTGTTACGACAATGAAGGGATCAAATGCTCTTTTAATTAAGAAAATTTCAAATTTATATGTAGATTCGATAACGATGCGACGTCGACGGTTCAAGTAGGAAAAATTCCATAGCAACCCATAAAGTTACTCGTTTACACAAACTGGAGATGCCAAGAAACTGACATCCACGCACCTCATCCTCATACGAGATCAACTCGAATATGTATCACATGGTAGTCTGGTGGAATCACAGCATGCCCATAATCAAAACGACTAACCAAATCTAAAGATCGTTCACAAGATCAGTAGTAGTAATGTCAGAATCATCACGCTGCAAGCCCGGTATTGTGCCCCATTGAATGCATGCCACATGGCCCAACGCGGTAGTGCGCGTCCCAGCGTGACGATGTTCGAGCATATTGGATATCATAACATAATCTGATTAAAAATATGAGAATATAAGATTTGTGAGAAATGGTTCATCTTGGGGTAAAATATGTTTATGACTTTAATTTTAATTGGTCAAGACATGCACATGGAATGATGGGCTTCCTATGATCTCGATTTTAAGGCAATTTGGTGCAATTGTAGGGTCTTATCCGAATAATACCTGATATGTACATACATATGCAAGCGAATATACCAACGAGCTATGTGATTTGCCAACAAATAAAACAAAATAACGAATTAGTAAAGTATTACACTCTTCTGAACTACTTCAAAGTTATTTCGATGTTTAAGAATAAATGTAAGATTAAGTATTGTAAAGGTTGTTATTGATATTTGTACATTAGAGTAAACGTAAACACATTTTTCTCGATTATTTTAGAAAACCCTTCATCATCGATATCTACAAATCACTTTCAAAAAAAGTAAGTAACTCTGATTATCCATGCAAATTTCTTTTGGGAAAAACCTTAGATATGAAAAGATTCAGCCTAGAAGCCTTTTCTCAATATCTGTACATGACTTCTGTCATAATTTAAATTTAAATTTCCTATAATTTACATCAGAAACTTTTTTTCATTGTCAAAGATAAAATAAAGGATTCAAAGCCTGTTTTGTTCGAGTTCGGACTGTTTCGGACCTTTCCAATTTGTTGATAAAAGGGAATTATTTTGCATTTATCTTCCTGGACAAAAAATATCAGCAATTCAAGGCCATTTGATATCTCATAGGTATAACTACGCAGTTATTTTTGAGTCTGAAAGGTAATTTAAACACGAACATAAATTTGATGGTCCAGTAAAGACAAAAGTAAAATCCAAAGTCTGGCAGGACATCGTGGAAGCGTAAGAATGTAACTGATTGTTGAATATACTTCTATTCCAAAAAGAAATCAAATCAAGGCCTTGTCAAATGGAATGGATGGTGAGGCAGAGTTTCAAATGTTTTTATTGAACGACTAAGAACTTTTACTACCTTACGAACATAATAGTATTTTATGTCTTCGTTTTTCACCATATTAGAACATAACACGCATAAGAAAGGCTTTGCTGTCATTCCTGGCTCGTTTGAACTTTTTTCGGGTTTTTTCTGTCGGGTTGGCCTCTTAAGACCGAAAAAAAAATTCTCCAGTGCCAATAACTGTACACACATTTTCTCTTAGTTCGATACTCTTCAACCGATGACAAATAAGGGATCTCATTCCAAAAAGAATAGTGTTTGTGATCATATCAGCAGCGCAGAAGCTGTTAAGTCCAATATAATTCGTCTTTTCCATACAATTCTTTAGGGAATTTTTTTTCTTCGTGTGTGGTTAATGTACGAGAATTTAACACAGTTATCCAACAAGCCTAAGGGGAGAACACACCAATGGTGTATTTATCAAGGTGAGAGGTCACATTGTAGTGGAGTTTGGTAAGCTACATATAATACAGTGCGCGTAAGTGGTGTGGTCGCAGTGAGAAAGAATAGTGGCACTAGTTTGTATTCAGGCAGTTTTAGGATTGTGTGTGGACTGGGATCTACATATCTACCTTTCACTAAGTTCTAAAACAACTAACCTGTCAGTAAGCATAAACAGACGCCGAGTAGTGATTACTTTTGATCTCGCGTATATTTACTAAATATGCACACTCTGAAATCTCGAATTATTGTAATAAACAAACGCAAACATTGGAGAGTTATGAATTGAAAATTCAGCTCTTAGATTAGATACAGTCCAAGTTTGGTATCCTTTCTTGTCAACATAATTATGTTTTCCTTTCTCTCCTTCGTGCTTGTATTTCAAAAGGCCTAAATGCATGTGTGACAACTCGCTGATGTCTTTTCATGATGTCATTTACATGTTAGCTTAAGTGAGAAGTTTATCTGTGAATATCTAGTAGATACTAATCCTGTAATTTGTAGCATAGGTAGAGGTCCGATTTTCATTGCCAAAAAACGTCAAGGAGTTTTTGTTATTACTTTAATCTTCAATATCTTAGTCCAAGTGTCGGATGTGTCCCCCACTTTTGCCTTCGCCATTAGTAGGATAGGTAGATATAATAGATACCAACGGAGCTGAATGGGGAAATTATATCCCGGTTTTCCAGATAGAGCTTGACGAATTTAACACCAAACTCCTATCTCATCGAAATAACGTTTTTACGTCTTATATCACAATACGAAAGATAGAAGATAGGCGACCGCTATGGTAGACCAAACAATTCCAGGAGTACGAAAAAATTCAACTCCGTCAATTATCTGTATTAGAATGGGACTGGGAAACCTACAAAGAGCTAGAAACGAGATGTAAGGAAGAATAAGCGTAGGTACCGACGTAGTTTTTTCAAAGGAACCAAAAAACGATGAATCCCGAGCGTACACACGGGACCCCAACAGTACGAGTATATCGCTTGAATCTGACGAAGAATTCTCTCACTGTGCTCATATAACATGCTTACACCTGCTTTGAGAAAATTTGCCTTATACAGATACGATCTGTTTTGTTTAAAGTTGGCGGCTTCGTACTAGGATACTTTTTAGTATGTCCGAGATATTTTGCAATACATTCTTAAAGCCTGGTTAGCTCTCGGTGCAATACCTATTACGTGGATTGAGGTAAACGAAAGTTTCATATACAAAGCAAGTAAATCTGTAATATTTATCCGAAAGAACTTAGTCCTTTCAGTCGTAAGACCCTATTGAGCTTTACACTTCAGAATACTCATTTGACATCGAACCCTCAATACGTCTAACAAAACGTAAAATCGGTTAAGCCGGTACTACTTAGTCCTTAATGATCTGCTTAGCAAATACAAGAATGCGGGATATGAAGTGTTGCTAACTCACTCTCTGTGGGTTCAGCAATTACACTTCTTAATATCCTCTAAATGTAGAAGTTGAAAAAAGAAATGTCTCCTTGGTGTTGTGTACAGGCAATATAAATATATTGATTCGACGCCTCTCTTTGACATATTAGAAATTCATTCATCGTTCTACCAACGCACTATTGTCTGTGGTGACTTTAATTATAATATCCTTGATTATGCGAGTTCGTCTTTATTTATTGAGTCCATATGGATTCTGAATCTCAGTGTTGTTAACTGTACAGAACCAACGCACTTTACATGTTCCACGGGCACTCTTTTGGACATTTTCATCACCAATGATTGCCAAGATGTATTTTCTACCCAGGTTTCCGCTCCAGTTTTTTCTGGACATGATCTTATCTTTGCCACTTTTGACTTAACTACTACTAGAAAACCCTTGACGTATACGTTTAGAGACTTAGACAGATCTACTTGAGCATTACTACGCGTTAGTTGGCAGCCAATATGTCACTAAGCATCAGTTGACGTCCAAGTTGAATATTTTCTCAACATGGTTACACACCATTTTGATAAATATGTTCCCATTAAAACGAAATCAGTAATATATAACAACATTAGGTGTTTCACACCAGAAATTGAAACGATTTATAATTCTTGAGTTCTTTGTTAGTTTTCGGTTTAAATGCAAGTAACGATTGTAAGTTTATGGGATTCCGAAAGCACCACAGCTGTACATCAGCTCTTTTTAAGGTATCTTACGACATGCGAGTTGCAATTGACAAACAATTAGAAACACTCCTTGCTTTACTAGATTTTTCTAAGGCTTTTGACATCGTTGATCACGAGTTACTTATATTCAAGCTAATAAGCTTACATAACTTTTGGTCATCAGCCGATAACCTCATGCGCTCGTATTTAGTTTTAAGAAAACAAGTGGCTTTCGCGAACAATTGTATGTCAGAGTTTGTCGAAATTTCAGCACGTGTTCCACAGGCATCAATCCTAGGACCATTGCTTTTTGCAATTTTCATAAACGATCTCTTAATAACATTAGTAAGAGCTGCAATTTTCACACTTTTGCGGACGATATTTAGCTTTATTCAAGCTTTAAAAATTACCTTTTGGATCACACCACTTTACAATTTAATCATGACCTTAAGCGAATTCAATGCTGGGCAGAAGAAAACTACTTGCAACTCAATCCGACAAAAATGAAATGCTTATTTATAAATAGAAATGGTATTATCCCAACTAGTCTCCCTCTTGTTCAGCTTGGAAATGTACCAATTGAATTTGTAAGAAAAGTTAAAATCATCGGCGTATGGTTTAGCTCATTATTAAATTGGGACGACTATATCCATTGAGTCATGAGAAAAATATACGGCTGTCTTAGAAATTTGTCTCAATCTCAAAGCTTCACACCAGTTAAAACGAAATTACTGTTGGTGAAGACCTTAATAATTCCCTTGATAACGTACGGCTGCGAAATTTAAACGCAGGCTTAATGTTGCCTTTAATAATATTGTGCGCTACATATATGGCCTGAAACCCTACGCTCATGTGTCGGTGTACATCAAAAATATTCTTGGATGTACACTTGATATATATTTGGACTACTGCAAAACTAAATACTTAATAAAGATAATAACCAGCAAACAGCCTCAATGTCTATACGATAAGTTAAGTTTCTAGCAATCTAATTTAATTTTACCACGTACTGCATATTAAGTTGCGGATCGGCAATTTTCCGTTCATGCTACTCGTCTCTGGAATTCACTCCCGCTTAACATAAGACGGCTTTATTATACGAGTAGTTTTAGTGATCCTCTTTTTCGACACCTAGCAGCTAACTATTAAGAATGCATTACTTACAGTACATAGTGGGTGGCCGTGGCTCAAATAGTAGTGTATTGACTCAGTCGTTCATAGACCTCCGTGCAGTTTTGACGTGTTTCGACTTGCGAGTTTATTAATTATGAAGAGTGAATAGTGAATAAATCAATAAGAAGAGACATTTAAGGGATTTTTTATAGGCTCCAATTAGCACAGTGGCAGTGTGTTTGGCCGACATATCATAGGTCGTCGGTTCGAATCCCCGAGTACTGTAGACATTTTTTTCTTTCTCTTTATTTAAAAGAAATATAAAAGCAATAATAAAGTGTTGTTTACTACATCACGTGATATATTGTGGGGTGCGGTCCGCTATGCCAATAGTGGAACCAGCCGAAAAATCAGGCGAGGCTTCGAGTGGTTCAAGCCAAACAGCCATGTTAGCAGAACCAAAAATGAAGAGAAGGAGGAGGGTAAGGCTCACTCCTAACTTGATACAACGTCTCTCTCTTTCAAAATCCATCAAAAAGCTGCTTGGCGGATTAAGGGAAGAGACGACATCAACTACTACAAGGGCAGCAATAAACAACAAGTGTCATGGGTCGGTAAATGACGAAGACCCATATTTATCAGATGGAGGCAAAGGTAGTTTCATGGGAAGCGAGAACAGCTTCGCAGCTCTGGCTGTCTCAGAGTCCGACGACGAAGAATATGAAGTTGAAGCTCTAAAAAGCAGCATCAGGCAGCTTGAGGAAAAGGTGCTTGCCATTAAGGCAAAGTAAACAGCCAGGAGGGAAAAGGAGAAACAATTGAACTCCCAACAGCAAGCTCAACAGCAAAAGCAGAAAGTTGCAAGCCAGCAACAGCTACAACTCCAAACGGACACCATAAAACAGAAACAGCAGTCAAAACAGAAAAAAACAAACACAACAACAACAAAAGTATACTCAACCGCCAGGACAACAACAGAAGCTGAAACAACAGTAACAACAGTAACAACAGTAACAACAACCACAACAGCACCGACAGCAGCAGAGACAACAACAACAGCAAGATCAGAAAGCCACCAAGCAAAAAGTGCCACCAAACCTAAAAGTGCCACCAATTAACACCTTTAAATTGGAGTTCAAGGACACTAATGAACTGTGTAAGTCGGCCATAGGAAATAATTTTTTTTATAAAAAGATTGTCATTACATAGGCATGCGATCCACTGTAACACAGTGGAGTGCTATTATAAACTAAAAATTTACTGAGGGACTCGACGATGGAGTTCTTCTCCTACATCCCGAAGGGGGACAAGCTGCAAACAATGCTGCTGAGGGGATTAGAAACGTCGACTGATACGGAGGAGCTCCTTGCACTGCTGAAAGAGAAGAAGGGCGAAAGGCTCCAATTCATGGGGGTCAAGCCTTTCACCACAGCCAGAACCAAAAGGGAGAAGAGGCAAGTGCCGATTTTCTTGGTCCAGCTAAATTACACCAGCAATCTGGATTGTCTAAGGAGTATTAAAGTCCTAGACTACCAGGTTGTACACTGGGAGAAATTAAAGAGGAGCGAAAACATTTTACAATGTGTTCGCTGCCAAAGGTTCGAGTACTCCGCGTCGAACTGCGAAATGCAGCCTCGATGCGTGAAGTGTGGAAAGAACCACAAGTCCGTCTGAAAAAAGCCAACTCTCTTGTGCTTTATGTAAGAACACGGTACACACCGCAAATTATCGGGGTTGTCCCAAATTCCAGTACATTAAAAGAATAAATCTGGCCCGGCAGCAGAAAGTGTAAGTTAAACGTCCACCCGTGCATTTGCAAACTAAAGCCGTTACTCCCCATATTACCTACGCCCAAATGGCGGCAGGTAGGGGAAATACGGTACAGCAAGCGAAGGTTGCTCTCAGGCCCCAGCGCCTAGAGCACCGGAACCAGTTCCTGACATGCTAGCTATCTTGCTCTCTATCCAGGTGCAGATGGCTCAGCTAAAACGTCATCTAACTGAACAGACCGCGCGGGTGGATCAAGTATACGCGCTGCTGCATAGCCTAACGCACTTTTTGCCGTAATGGGTACGTACGTGGCGGAGCAAACCCTGAAGGTCCTTGCTGTGAATGTGAATTCACTGATAAGTTTCGAACGACGAGCCGCACTATTTAAGTTGCTTAAAGACCAAGCCCCTGATGTGCTTTTACTTAGCGAAACTAAGCTTACCAAGAGACACAAAATTAGGCACAGAAGATACAAAATAGTACGGAGAAACCGACCCAACTCCATTCAGGGGGGAGGCGTTGCAATTTTCGTACGAAAAATTATACGTTTTAAAAGATTATACAGTCGTGTAGTACGTAGGTTCCTGGTGCTGGAAGCATGCATCGTGTATATCCCTCTCCGTAGTGGAAAGCGGTTGCACATGGTGTCTGTCTATGTACCTAAGGCTACTCAATCCACTTTATTCATCTCAGAGCTCGAGACGCTTTGCCGATTCCTGAGGCTGGAATTAGAATACAACTATTTTATTATCGGAGGAGATTTCAACGCTAAACATAGTGATTGGGGATATAATACACCAAATACTAGAGGGAACCTACTATTCAATTGGTGGGGTCAGCACAGTGTGATGTATCGACTCGGGCTTAAGGCGACAGATAGTCCGTCACAAATACAACTGACATCCAACAAACTACAAACTGTCTACGCACTTTCGTGTATGAAAGTGACCATTGCGGTCTCAGCATCGAAATAACTGTTCCAAACGAAATTGCGGAATTGGATGATTTTGTCCAAAGGCATACCTACAATTATAGTAGGGTGCGTTGGGCACACTTCACCAGAACACTGACTAGAGCACTCTCCTCGAATTCGCTCTACCCACCGCCCAAAAGAAATCTGTCAAACGGCGAGATTAACAGGTATCTAAGACTAATGGACGAGACAATCAAACGAACAAAGGACAAAACTATATCTCGGTACCAACACACTGACGATAAAGATTTATTCCGCAACGCAACTATTGACGCACTGCACCGACATAAAAGTAGACTGCTGTCAAGACTGAAAACCTTGTACAGACAGTTCACTGTCAGACATAATCCGGAGTACATGACACTGAAGTCGTCGATTAAAAACCTCCAAACATTAATAAAGGAAAATTACAGAAATTCCATAAGTTTGTATTGGAACAACAAAATTCGGGCTGTAAACACCAGCAACCCGAATATGTTCCCGCAAAGAAATAAAATATTTTGGAGAAATAATAAGAACGAACTTCCATGTCTTAAAATCACCCGAACGACGAACAATGAACAAATACTGGTAGCAGCAGGTATAAATCCAAATGAGGCTGTTGATGATGACAACTGTGATCTAGGATCCGCAGGAGCAGGTGGAGGCTATAGGAGCGACTTTCCAGGAAATGTATCAGGCGAACGTTATCATTGGCCCGAACCACGATCTTGAGAATCGAGTGCACAATTTCTACCTTCGAAATGAAATTGTGAATTGGCGATTCGAGAGCTCGGGTTTCACCCAATTCAGTGACGAGAATATGGCAAATAATGTCATCACCAATGATAGGGTACTACCACCGTTCATTTCGAAGGAAGAGCTTTAAACGATCTTTAAATCACTTAGAAGTAAGAAATCAGTGGGAACCGATGAAGTACCGAACATTGTGCTTCGACATCTCCCTCTAGAAGCGGTGAACATTTATACCACCATGTCTAATAATGCAATGAATAATGCACATTGTCCAGAGCGTTGGAAAACTGAGGGGGTACATCGCATCCCAAAAAAGGATAAATAGCTCGATCAGTCTTCTTCCAAACATCAGTAAGGTTTCGAGAAGGTGATCAATAGCGTCCTGACTAAGTGGGTTGAGGACAAACATATAGTTCTAGATAATCAATTCGGTTTCAAGTCGGGGGATGTTATCATTCATGCTGCGTCTAAACTGGTTTCTGATATCCAACGCTGTATATACTTTTTGATATGCTCTCCAGTAGACAGTTCATCGTGAAGAATGGCGATTTGACTTCTGCTGGAACATTTAACATTAAAAACGGTCTGCAACAGGGTGCGGTGAATTCGCCGATCCTGTTCAACATTTACAATATTTTCACCATGCCGTAGTGTACGCAGACGACATAATCGCGTACAGATCAGGTCGTAAGATTGAGGTCATTAATATACTTTTGCAACATAACTTCAACAAAATTAAGCGATATTGCGATGACTAGAAGTTGAAAATCAAATTTCAGAAGTCGGAAACCATTCTGTTTAGGACGCCTTTGTCTGGGGCCTCTAGGGATACCAGAAAATATTGGCGAATGTTCTCGATCGTAGGGCAGCACGGGCAGCCACTTGATTGTCGAAATGTAGTCAGATACTCGGGATCTGGCTAGATCAATTTCTGTATTTTAACAAACATATAGATGTTGCTCTGACCAGAGCCAAAGGCACTTTTGCCCTTACAAAGAGACTGTTATATAGCAGCCAACTCGATGCAAAAATGAAGGTGATCTGCCACATGGCCCTTATCCGGCCTATGCTTGTATTTGGATGTCCCGTGTGGTTTAACGTGAGAGCAAGTTTATTGGAAAAGATTCAGGTGTTTGAGAGGGCTTGTCTTAGGACTTGTGTTCGCTTATACAGAACACCAGAGTCTGAGTACACAAAATTCTATCCTAATGAGGTCTTGTACAATAGAGCGAACCTAATAAGAGTGGACAATTTCGTCATTAAGTTGACTCGAAGGCACATTGCAAGAGCAATGACCTCATCGAACAACCTGATCTCCGGGGCTTACTACCCCAATTATATGTATCACGAAACAGTTCGCTTTGACGGCTTTATTCCTCCAGAAGCGTTCCTCTATCTAGATAGCAAAGGTATGATCCAGGACAGATTGGCGGTGCTGCTAATCTTCCACGTCGCTTGAACAGCTGCGGACAGGCGACTCAACTACGACAGAGAGGTCGCACATGGCAGTGCGGAGCGTCTCCGGTTCAGAAGGGCTTTAGGGAGTCGCGACATGAGGGATGTTGCTCAGCAGCACCAGTTTTGGTGGCTTGTTGAAGGGAGGATGCTTCGTCGTCGAATGCCTCCAGTAATAGATAGCTTCATCTGAGCCAAAGTGGGTCAGCCTAATTTTTTTAGCCATGGCCGGCTTACATAGTTTTAGGTAGGATTAAGTTAGTTTTAAGAAAAAAAAAATATATAAAAATATATAAAATATACAAAAAAAAATAAAAATATAGAATGAAAAGAAGAATATATATATATATATATAAATATATGTATATACATATATTTATATATTAAGTATATATATATTATGTATATATACATATATGCATGTAGATGTAAGTAGGTAAAGTAGATTAAGATTTAGTTTAAGGTAGTATGTAGGCTTTTAGTTTTCTTAGTTTAAGCTACAGTTATGTCACTGTAGAATAAGAATAAAACCCGTCATGAACGACGAAGGAAATAATTTTTAAGCATTATGTTTAACTTAGAGTACCTGCAGGGGGCCAGTAAGTTAGTTTAAGATAATTTTAGGTTATTTAAGCTAATTTTTAAGCGTTTTTTTTGTCTAGCATGTAAGCGTAAATTAAGTAACATAAATAAAAATGCATATAAACTGTAAAAAAAAACTGTAGTGTATTGACCCATTCGGACGGTTCGGGGTTCAATACCAGCCGTGACCAAAAGTCTTTTTTTCAGGCAACTAAAATCTCGTGAGATGAATGGTTGCCTAAGTATTGTAAAACAAGTCAATTTACACTAATAATTTAGTCTCCTCATTAAATGTTGGATGCCACCCATGGAACGAAATAACCACTGATCCCAAACATCTTTCTCTCTCTCTCTCTATCCAATTTTCCGAAAAACTTAGCACGTGCTCCGGCATTTTAAGAGTAGTCATACCCTCTGGAGTGTTAAGTTCTTTAAAAAAAAGGTGATCTTTTAAAGATCACTTTTTAACCCAATTCGTTTTTATAAATTTCTTCAACATATTGTAAAATATTTAAAATACTGAAATCCATCCATCCATATTTATAGCATAGTACTAAATCACGGAAAGAAAAATAATTAAAAGACAAAGTTTTAATTTTGATTGTTGAAATTTAAAACCTTTAAGATGTGTGACAGAAAAGTCGCTTTTGCAAACATTTTTGAACTATTGCGCAATTTCAATTTGAAGCTCGTTTTTTAGAGCAGATATTCCACAAACCTGTTTTTTTTTTGTTTTTACATTTCAATACAATAACCATCTTACAACAATATGACAACATTAGGGCTATGGAGTAGCCGGGAATCGTTTTCCTAGTAGTTTTACGATGTACAACTGGTCTTACTGCGGCCCAAATGAAGACCATCCTCACATGATTTACCTCATCTGTGAAGCTGTGTAGTAGGCTTTGAAGTATTATGTCCTACCACATGGCAGGAGTTTAAGAAATAAATCAAATGATGGCGCTGATGACTATTTCTTTACTTCAATTATTGCGTTTTTTTTAATTTTTCACACAGAAAAGAGAAACCTGTGGTGCTTGCTAATTTCAAGCGGAGAGAGAATGAGATACATAGATATTTTAGACTTTAAAATAATAATGTCAGAAATAAATTCATTCCAGAACTATTGCGCAATAGCCGAGAGACACACATTATATCAGCCACAATTCGGTACCTTTTAATGAAGGTCTCTACTGTGATGGGATGCTAAAACTTACCACGATTGTACGTAGCTCGTTACCACACTTATTGTCAGATGTGGTCTTAGGTCAAGGTCCAATCTTCACTTTTTTGACCTCTGATATTAGCTTTTTGTTGTTCTTAGATTGTAGAGAAATCGTTAATCGAAAGTCGCATTTCTCTTCTGTAGAAGGTTGAATGCACTTAAAGTGCCTGAGCACGTGTTAAGTTTTTTGAAAAATGGAATAGAGAGAGAAGGAGAGATGTTTGGGCACAGCGGTTATTTCGCTTCATGGGTGACATCCAAGATTTAATGGGGAGACTAAATTCTTAGTGGAAGTTGGCTTGTTGTTGATTTCTAGTCAACTACTCATCTTACTTGATTTTTGTTAACTGAAACAATTAATATCTTTCGGGCGAGGCGTGGATTTGAACACCGAACCTTCTGCTTTGGGAGCCAATCCACTACGACTTGAGACACGGCCACTGACTTGTTGTTGATGTGGATTAAGGATATATAAATTAGACTTTGATGCGCATCGCGATTGAGCTTTCGTTCAATTGTTATCCTTATTCGGTTGAGTTAATCCTATTGCATACCGCTTAAATTTTCGCTAGTTGTTTAATTGTCTGTGGCTCGCAGAGAGTTTTTATATTTTGCCTACATATCTAAAGGCCTTTTCTTGTTATTGTTCACAACCACAATCAAAATTCACAACAAATTTACATTTTTTAGGTCAAATGAACAAGACGAGTTACGTCTTAACTATCTATTGGTTCAGGGAATTGTTTCTCGAAGAGTTAGAGGTCCAGGAAGCTTAAGATTTATGTAGTTAGTCCTACTCTTCACAGGCACATAATATGCATTATCGTAACTGGAAAAGAGTTTCTTGCTCGTGTTATCTCTCCAGATCTGCACTCCGAAAACACAAATGTGGGAACAGCACATGATCATTATATAATGCATGTTCTACATATATATATAAGTTTTTACATAAATTGTTGCTATCTAGAAAGAGTTAAAAACATTTACAATTGCTAATATGTGGAAATAAGTCATGTGTTCACGTAAACATTCGCTGACTGATTCAATCCAAAATCAATTGAGTTTTGACATTGGGCAAAAATATTATTTATATCTTTACTGAAATTCCATTAGAACATTGTACTTTAGGCGGAGATAATAATTAGATAATTAGATATTAATTCAACATATTTTTGAAGAAGCTGCTAAAAGTCAGATTGAATAATTGTTTTGCAAAACAAGTTCAATATGAACTGACAAAAAGAGGACAATACTGGTAATAACTTGTCATGTATTGTATATTACTCTTGGCGTACCAAAAAATTTGCGGTATATTGATTTTTGGAAAAAAAAACAACATTGGCGCCTTTTTGATGGTAGCTTTCGATAATCAACAGGCGATTCAGGTAAAGCTGAAACACAACAGCCATAATCCATAAACATTCAACGTTTAATGAATAACTTTCCACGAACATGCAAATGTATCCCCATGATTCAGAAAATAAAGTCTCAAGGAATGGAGTCACATGAAATTGAATAGGTCTTAGCCATTTATAAATGAAATCGTATCTTCTGTGCAGACGTTGCGATCGTCGTTGCGCTCACAGTATGAGCTGAAATTCTCAGCAGGATAACATTTTTACGATGACAAATTCGCGTTTATTGCTGTCCGAATGACGGACGATTACTTTATATGTTTATTGGGGTTACTCGGTTTCGAATTTATCTGATTGTGCGCCAAAGAAAAAGAGAGCGATCCCTAATTGGAGCATATTCCATAGTAATCGGACCTGTTTATAATCGTCATAAATAATTTCATCAGCCATATGTGGTCGACCTATGTCTTATCATCGATCTTAAATCCAGTCGACTTCTTAGCGTCAGCATCTCAGGTCAATGCACGACTGAACAACTAACGATATCACTCTAGGTGCCCTTAATTAGTAAACACACAAACCTCCTTCTGGTATGGGATCATTTGTTGCTGCGTTAATTAAATTCTGCGAAATGATTGCCATTCTCGCATATGGTTTCGGGTGGCCATTTAAATGAAGGCAAAATATTCAGGCACCAAACGACCCAATAAATATTCTTAGCCATGCGAATCTTTAAAGGTGACTGCTAGTCTTTCAGACCAATTAGCATATCACAAAAAAAATTAAGAGAAAACAAAAAAAGTTTACATCATTAGTGCTAACTAAACATGTCCGCGAGCATGTTTGAACAGAGACTATTTGTCATTGGGGGCTATAAATTTTTAGAGCCGGCCTTTTAGCTGACTTTTTAAATGTTGTTGTTTGTTTTTTATTTTTGTTTTGTGAGATTTGAAAAACTGAAATATGTATGTGTACAATATGTTCAGAACATAGTCATGATTGGAGTAGTTATGCGGACTAGATGAGTTTGCCTTTGCCACCTAGATGATTGCCAGTTTTTTGAGGAGGACAACATAATTAGATTTCATTGTTTGACCCTATCATAAAGTGGCAGTTACTGGTGAGATATTTTGTATTAAGAATTTTGTATTCACGATATTTTCTGTCTTGAGTTATATTAGAGTTCTATCTGGGCCTTAACTAAGCAACACATTTTGCTAGATCACTAAGTATCTACCACATTACTCACATTACAAATGCGTAGCAGATTTTCGCATTTTAAACGAAACTTTTAATTATTCGGAATCTTTAAGTTTGAATTTGGGTATCGTTTCTTAAAATATATCACATCCACTCAAAAACTCGCCGAGTTTCATTACTCTTTTCACTCTTTTCTACTCGCTTTATATCCTATGAAATTAAGTAGAACCTACGTACATGTGTGTGTTACATTCGCTAGTATGCAAGGCCGGAAAAATTGACCTAGCAAAATAAAAAAAACATAATATTTTGAAGGAGTATAAATACCTTGGATTTCTTCTCACCTTCTATTGTAAATGAAATGACCACATATTCGATGTCGTCAAAAATGCTGCGAAATGTCTAGGTTTCCTCAAACGATGCACGAAATACTTCACTCCCTCTTATCTGGCCTCAATATATAAGGCATTTATCAGCCCGAAATCTCTGTACCTGCTAGATAGGATTCAAAACCGTGAGTCAAAACTCATAGGTGATAGGTAATGTCTTCTGTCTCACTCTGTTTTATCGCTATTTCCACCACCAGTGCTCCATAGAAATCGCCAGTAGCATTCCGCTCCTTCAGATTTTTAACTGTAACACCCGTCTCGCTATGAATGCTCATCAGTATATCCTCAAGCCCACTTTTGGACATACTCTGAAATATCGTGATTCATTACTAAGCCGTACAACTCGCTTATGGAATGCCGTGCCTAGCTCTTTATTCCTTAGTCATTATAACCCTCAAACATTTAAAACCAGCGTTCACCGGTACCTCTCTTTCTATCCTCTCTGATTTTCCTTCGCCCGCTCTGTGTGCAAACATTTTAAGGGTACTTAAATCCCTTGAGCGCGCGCAAGTAATAAAAAAAAGCCCTTGAAATGAAAGGACATCCTGAGGAAAGTGATGTATCGCGAAGTATAAAATACAAGATATCTGTGAGTTATGTATCAGTATGAGGATCCAGAAAATTGTCACAAAGTTTTAAGAGAAGAATTTGCAATTCCTTGTAAAAAAACTTACCTGAAGCACTAGTATTACAGAATAAGCGAAAGTCAAAACCAGCAACTTGCTGTGAAGCAGCAAAAGTCTACTGGAATGTACGGAGAATGTACACGATAATCTCTTGAGCGCACTCTAATTATAAAAAAAAAACAATTTCAAAATAGTACACCTATCTGGACATTGTACAATAATATGTACAATATGAATTACTAGCAATCATGTTCACTGTCAATTGTGTATCACAACTCAAAAACTACATTTCGAAAACGACTGAAATTATAATACGAGTAGGTATGTAGAGCAAATCTAGGTTAGTTGAAGATCTACTATATTTTAGAAATACGAAGATGACAGGGCAGGTGCAAACGAAGCAATTACCAAAACTTCTCTCAACTCAAGCATTTCAAGGGGAGATCGAAGAAATAGAGTATAGTAAGAGATACCATATACATGTGTAGGTATGGTACTAACAAGAACATTCACATTCTTGCTGACAGTAAAGCAGGACTACTTGCTACCAACCATATTGAGATAACCTCAAGACAGCACCAAAATACTCATAACACCATCCAGAAACAATAGAGCTTACTTAATCTACAGAACAAGACAATGTGTTCACGAGGGCAGTGAAAAGCAGATAAACTAGCTGGAAAAAAATCTGTCTTAACATTAATGATACCAAGACTAGAGTACCGATTAGCTCGTGCACCATGTGTCAATCGGAACATTAAAGAAGTGTTCAACTTGAGAAGCCATCTTTTTTTTATTAACCGTCGAAATATGAAACGGACGGAAAACGCATGTTTTGGAGTTACCTCGTTCGGAGTGGAAAAAGTGCTTTTCTCAAATCCTAATTACCAACCTACGTAGTTTTCCCACGGGTTTGTACTTTTCCTGAACTGCTTTTAAGTTTGGTTAAATATGAGAATCGCATTCTAAAAGTCGATCTATTTTGGGTCACCTTATTAGTGATGTCAAAAGACTGCTTATGTTTTTGCGTTAGATGGATCCAATTACTTTTCTGTGGCTCCTTTTGTAAAATTCGGCTGGAACTGAGTCCCTTTTACTTTTCAGATGATCTTCATTGAACATTGTATAACCAGCTGATTTGATGAGACTGCAGTTTTCTCACAATCGGGTGTTTAATGCATAGATTTCCGTAAATGCGGGCATTTCTTATTTCTTATTACACCCACTGAGTACCGAGTCGACCACCGTCGAGTGCACAGCTCCACCAGTGCACTCGCAATATTGTTGTGTGCTGTGCAGCAAAAAAAAACAAAAAAAAGAACAAAAGCGCGCACGTGCAAAAAAAAAAAATATATACAAAAACAAAAAAAAAGTGCAGTGACAGTGAATATCACACAGTGCGGGTATCCCACCTCACCCGCTCCTTGTCGAAGTACTGTTGCTTGCACTCAGTCACTGCCGTTACTGTATTTAACCATACGGTACGGGCAGTGGCTGAGTGTATGTAACAACTGATGGATAGCGGGGTTGTGAGTGAAAATTTTGTTGGTGCACTGTTTCATATTGTTGTAAGGGCATAACACCTACAACAATTTGATTCGGTAAACCAACGTCAGAATTTCCACTTCGCAGCCTTGCTTAGTATCGTCGGTGTTTGTGTTTTCTGTGTTTGTCTGTGATTATGACTAGGGAATTCAGGGTAGACGTAGCCAATATACGCGGGCTAAAAAGTAATCACTTTTCTGCGTACGTCCACGTCTGTAAGTACAGACCAGCTGTTTTGGCACTTAGTGAAACACAGGTAGATCCCCGCCCACACCTCTCAGATCATTCTGATCTGAAGCTACCTGGCTACGAACTAGTGCCATTATTCTTCTCTCACCGCGGTCTCGCCATTTATGTGCGTAGTGATGTAGCTTACCAAACTCCACCACAATGTGATCCATGTTCCAATCCGGAATTCAACTTCATGTGGTTAAAATTCCATCTCCGTAAGCAAATTATACACTACTGCTTTATTTATAGAAGCCCCAAACTGGACAGCAATTCAACCTTTAACGAGTTTGATGCGCTGTCTGACTCCATTCAAAGAATTGTATCCCTGTATCCTCATACTGAAATCGTTATTACGGGCGACTTCAATATACACAATTCTGGGTGGCTTCGACATTCTGGACAGACAACACCCGAAGGACGGTGTGTTGAGATCTTCGCTGCGGAAAACAACCTAACGCAGCTTGTAAATGAGCCCACGCGAATACCAGACGTTGATAGTCATACCGCCAACACCCTGGACTTGTTTTTAACTTCTCACCCTGATAAGTACACCATTGATGTGCTCTCCCCTCTAGGCTCGTCGGACCATTGTGTCATATCAGCTAATTTCTCGTACACCGACCACACAGTTAGAGAAAAAATTCCTAAAAAAACCGTATGGCAATACGAGAAAGCCAACTGGAGCGGTCTTAACAGCTTCTTTAGGAATTTTAACTGGTCGTTATGCTTCCTCGATAACGACGTGGATGCCGCTGCTGATATGATTACAGACACCATTCTCTTTGGAATGAGATCCTTTATTCCTCATCGGATGAAGAGTATCAAGCCAAAAGAAAAGGCATGGTACGACTCGAGCTGTAAAGAGGCCGTCAGGGTTAGAGAAATGTTTTTTCGGTCCTACAAGACCAACCCGACAGAGGAAAACCGAAAAAAGTTTAAACGAGCCAGAAATGACTGCAACGCATTTCTGAAGCGTGTGAAATTCCTATACGACCAAAAACTGAGGCAAAAAATACTGCAATGTCCCAAAGGCAGTAAAAATTTTTGGTCGTTCGTCAAAAACATTAGAAATTCCGCCTCATCCTCCATCCCAACGCTCATTTACAATGACATTCCAGCTGTCAGCTCTTTGGATAAGGCCAATCTGCTTGCTGCACACTTTGCGGCCAGCTCAACACTCCCAGATTGTGCTTTGTCTCCGCCTACACTTGAGTGCGTCGAATCTTCAATGGGACGAATCTACTTTCGCACTCGTGTAGTAGCAAGAGTACTTAAGAATCTCAACATACATAAATCCGCTGGTCCAGATGGTATATCTCCCCTTCTTCTGAAGAGGTGTTCTTCCTCGCTGGCAAAACCACTGCGTAAGCTTTTTCATCAATCCTACACTTTAGGACTCTTCCCGAGCAGATGGAAAACAGCATTTGTCCAGCCCGTCCCTAAAAAAGGCGAATCATCTTCTCTCTCCTCCTACAGACCCATTGCACTTACGTCCCTTCTTTCCAAGGTCATGGAAACACTGATAAATCGTCAGCTCATGAAATATCTCGAAACACGAAAACTTCTCAATGACCGGCAGTACGGTTTTCGTAGCAACAGGTCCACTGGTGATTTGATGGCATGTCTCACCGAAAAGTGGAACCAAAGCGTACATCAATCTGGCGAAAGCAAGATAGTTGCACTTGATATTTCTAAGGCATTTGACAGAGTTTGGCATCAGGCTCTTTTGTCGAAAATGCGTGCATTTGGGATCGACGACTCTCTTCTTCAATGGATTAGAAATTACCTTTCGGAACGTTCAATTCAAGTTGTCTTGGACGGTTTCAAGTCTGATATTCACAAAATAAATGCTGGTGTGCCCCAGGGCTCTGTTCTGTCACCGACACTCTTTTTAATTTTCATTAACGATCTCTTGTCTGCTACTTCGAATCCAATATATTCCTTTGCTGATGACAGTACTCTCTGCTTTTCATATTCGTTCCCGGACTCACGGCCCTGCTCTTCGGCTGTAGTATGAGAACGGCAGCGTATGCTAAGCTCATTAAATTCCGATATCAACAGCATAACCAATTGGGGAACTATCAATAGAGTGGAATTTAATGCTTCCAAAACACAATGCTGTCTGCTGTCTTTAAAGCGAAATTTAAACACCCAGCCATTATCTATGAATGGCACTTGCATCGTCGAAACCGAAAAACTTTCCATTCTCGGTATGTGTGTTAATGACAACTTACGTTGAAATTACCACATATTTGATGTCGCCAAAAATGCTGCGAAATGTCTAGGTTTCCTCAAGCGATGTAAGAAATATTTTACCCCCTCTGATCTGGCCTCAATATATAAGGCATTCATCCGCCCAAAATTGGAGTACAACTCCCACATCTGGTCAGGTGCTCCTAAAACATCTCTGCACCTGCTAGATAGGATTCAAAACCGTGCGATAAAACTTATTGACGATACTAATATCAGTCAATCAATGGACACCCTCGAACACCGACGAAATGTCTCGTGTCTCACTTTGTTTTATCGCTACTTCCACCACCAGTGCTCCACTGAAATCGCCAGTAGCATTCCGCCCATTCAAACTTTCAACCGTAACACCCGTCTCGCTATGAATGCTCATCAGTATACCCTCAAGCCCATTTTCGGACGTACTCTAAAATATCGTGATTCGTTCCTAAGCCGTACATCTCGCTTATGGAATGCCCTGCCGATCTCTGTATTTCCTGGTCGTTATAACTTGCAAACATTTAAAAACAATGTACATCGGTACATCTCTTTTCTTCCTCCCTAAATTTCCCTTGCCCGCGCTGTGTACAATCACCTTAAGGGTACTCAAACCCCTTGAGCGCGCGCTCATTATAAAAAAAAAAAAAAAAAAAAAAACTGACATTGGTACAATTCTCATATTTGTCCGCCACTTTTACTCCTTACTTCTTTTACGTAAATCGTACATTCCGATCCGTGTGCTAAAGCTGGACAAACGACTGTCGTGTTATACAAACCTTTAAATTTTAGCGACAGTTTTTTGAAGACTTTTTGCGTTATAAGACACCCCACGCTAACTTTCTGTTTGACACCAACATCGCAATGTGCTTGTTGTAAACAACGCGTCTGATTTTTAACGCCTTATTTCAATTATTAATAGTTACCAAAATGGCCGTCACGTCATTGTTTATGGTAGCGCTTCGTTGACGAAAAGAAAATATGTAGTGGACTCGTCAATACTTCAATAGAAAATAAAGTACGACATTAAACAGCTGTCCTTGTACACTGCCGTGGGGTACCCCAACCATAACTTTTGTATTGTCTAATCGTACCTATTGCGTTCCATTTTTATGTACGCCTCGGGCACATTTTAACATCCTAGTGATGCCCATGTAAGATATCCGTGATCTCTTTCGATTAATTCTCTTGGTTATCTCCAATTAGTTTCATATCGTTGTATGAAGGCATATTAATCTGTAGTGTTAATCAAAACTTCACATAAATATATTACATATTCGCAAGTATCCTGCAGTTATATTATTCTCTACATCCATAAGACAATCGTTCTGCAAGTTAACTTCTGAAGTGTATGAAGGATTCCCATAAAGTTCGGTCGATTCGGTCGGTTCGACCGGTCGTTCGTAATCGAGCATCAGTTTGCAAATGTTTAAATTCTTGTAGAGTAGTTCTCGTATATTTTACAGATAGAGCCGAAATTATATGAACTTACAAAATATTATATTAAAAAACACTAAAAAGAAATTTTAGACGAAATAGTCGCGCTAACATAAAATTACCATGTTGCTATTTTTATGTACTCGTAATATGCATTTTCCTTATTGCAAGTGAAATGCGTAGTTACTTTATCTCCAAATTATGCATATCCATTTCATTTTGCAAACTTTTTCTATACGCCAAAATTACTTTTTGATATACATATTGGAAGTCGAATTTTAGTGATGTTCCAGTCCCATTCAGACGCTTGCATCAGTAAAGAATTGGCTAAGGCACAGCTCCTTGTCCATAGATGTGCAGCCAAACTAGATGAGTTATAAGTTTCTGTGAATTTGATAACGCTAAGGAAAAGTAAAAAATAAATAATAGTGTTCTTCTTTCAACAAAAACAGCTAGTGTAAGTTATTTGAGTGAAACTTTCAAAAAAATCTAACTTGCCTGGCTCAAAAAGTCAAATTTATTTATCACCTCAATTTAATTCTAATTAATGATGCTGATTTAATAGGAGCAAAATCCATTCATACCAGTATCTTACGTCACGAATGGCATGCAAACCCGAACACAACCAATAACATTTGCGCTGCAGGTTATCTGAATTGAATGAAGTATAACTCTTCGGCTTATTTCAATAATCGTAAAATTTTAATATCGATCGCAAGAATTCAATTCAAAATGTCGCAATCGTGGGATTTACGTAGTCGGGTGTATCCTTCCTTAATATAAATTTGCTTTTCCAGCTCTGGGAGTATAAATGGTCAACATACATCGGTACCGTCTTGTTGAATGTGGCAAAATAAGTCCATTATTCCGGATTGAATAAATCATTTCCGAACGATTTGAGAGAGTTGAAAGAGATGTACTTTTCATCTGAGCTTTTGGAAAAGATGTCAGTCCCACATTTATACTCATATTTGTATACATTCTGTGGTAAAATTTTAGACAGAGATAAAAATTATTTCATTGAAAATTTGTCACGGCAACCATCATTAATTGTATTGGGCATATGTTATTTGCTAATCAAGGATGTGTACTAAATAAGTAACGGGAAGTATAACACTCCTTCACTGTGAGAAGATATCTCATCGATTTTAACTGAAAAGCAATACAAACGTAAATATTATGAACCGTTTTTCCTTAGTGCACTGCTTTCCGTTTATCTCTGAACGGTGTGGTGTACATTGTAGATCTTGAGCTTGATTTATCCTCATCCATTGTCACGTTTGTATATTTGAATTTTGAAGAAATGCAGCTAATCACTTTGCACAATTTGGCGTATTTTTGACATTGCTATAAATGCTTCATTGTAACTGAATCGAATTTAGTCTGCAGTCTAATGATCATTTCTGATCATTATCTAACAAAAATAGCAAACATGTTTTTGATTTAGGGCTTCCTAAACTTGCGTTTCTACAAACTGTGCCCTAACGGTCAGCATATGTTTATTCTCAATAGATGAATCAGTGCTCTATTAAAATGTACTAAGAATCCATCTGCGTCCAGCGTTTTCCCTTATCGTTCGAATTTCTTGCAGATATTTGGATTTGGAAATCGGTTGGCTTTGCTGTTTTGCTTAAATTTTCCACAATACTTACGTAATTTTAGTGATTTAGATCATACGCATAATACTTTCTTCATTAAGTTTACTAAGTGATTAAATTGGATTGGTGATATTGGAAGCTGTCGCAGTAAAATACGGTCATCTAAGTATTCTTATCTTATACGGTGATATATTAGCACTGCAGAATTCTCTTTTTAATCACCATTTACAGGGAATTGGGTTTCATTTCCTTGACCTTCTAATTTTTCTAATTTACGTAGTGGGCGTCTATTTTCATAACCTAATTCGGATTTTTTTTGACATTACTGCGTCATTAATTGTAAAGGAACTTTCGCATTTATTGCTTCACTTCGTTTGAAAATATTTCACCCTTCGTGCATGCGAAGATCGATTGCTTCTGACAGATCCAGTTAAAAGATGAACGTGAGCTAAGACAAGATGGTGACCACCTTTGGTATAACAATCAAGGAGTAAGTTTGCTGCTTATTCCTGGAGGCCGAGCTGATCTAGTGGAAGGTGTTGTTATCATACGTGACCTTGGCAACAATAGGGTGGTATATTACTCGTACTTACTAACCTAGATGGCGTTACAGTCCGCGGTTGCCCAGGGCCTCGGCTTAAATGACTCTCCAACTAACCCGGTCAAGGGTTAGTCAGCGTCCTTTATTAATAGCAGGTTTTGTGAAAACCTTGTGCTGGCTATAGTTACATTACATACTGGTGCAAATCAATAAACGTATGGGGCTGTACTTCTCCACTGTTTTACAAAAGATGTCCGTTTTGCTTAGCTTGGCATTTAATTCATCAAGGTGGATATATTTAGTCTGTTGTTCGTAGTTTTTGTCGAGGAGCTCGGAAAGCAGTTTTTGTTGATGCCGTCACTCTCCTCTGTCGAGGCAGAGCATTTACGAGTACATGCCTGAAGCTTAAGACATGTTCCCTAAGTTTTCCTCTGATGGGGATTCCGCGACTGCTCTCCTTGTCACTTCATTTTTCTGTAACGTTCTCCATAATAGATGTCAGAGGATATCCGCTAGTTATTCGGCTATGGACAATCTGTTAGAAGTTTAAACGTTCCACGTGCCGATCCGAAGATCTTTGCCCTTTAATGGTTTGCTGGGGTCATCAATGTTGAATTCGTTATTATCCGAGGCTATTAGCTGGTTCGACACATTTTTTTGTCTCTCCCGTATAGAGTTGTGAGCTCTATGACGGTAAAGACTAGTATTATGCTACTGGTTGAGGACGCATTTATTATTTTAGCCTGCATGAATGAGAATTTATTTATGGTGTTACGGGGAGGTAGGATAAGTACTATGCTGAAACTTGATTGGTGTGCTATTGGGCCAATCAGCAGTTTCCCGATTATTCGCCGCGCAGATCGCCAAGTTTGTAGATTATGTTATCTTATATCAACAACGATTTCCAAGATCATGATCTTTTATAAAGTGAGGTCATTACGGTCATTAGGCTTTTGTCTCTTTTTATTTATTTGTGCGTTTAATCGCAGGGAACAATTTTGTTTTTCTCATATTTTATGGACCTTTAAAGGCAGTAATTGGAGCATTGTATCTCTCACAGACTGCAATAATAACCATATATTTAAGAAATAACTTCGTTATGTCTTCTAACTTTACGTTTGATTAATAAGCTTCTCTTACTAGCTCGACCCATTTTCTCATTCCAAAGTCGTTTGTTTCTAAAAACGAAACCAAATATTATACGTATATGTGTAACTTTTCTTTTGAAAGAACCAACCAAACTAATACCGTTTTTGACAAAATTTATTTCGTTATACTAAGCAATAAAAGATGATACAGATTTATAATTATTCAGGTTCATCTAAATGAGGAACAACTTTCTAAGTCGGAAGAAACAGCTATTGACATTTTATTTTTATTTTATTTTATTTTCAAAGGATCGGTACAAATGAAATTGGTAAAGTACGGGATTTTACGGGGTGTTACTATGCCCATGTGGCATATGCCCATATGCCCATTTGTCAACAGCACGCTGTGTACCGAGTTTCCATGCTTGATTTCGGTGATCTAGTGCTTTCAATGTGGCGAGACCGTTGACCTATTGACATTTTAATAAAGTCAAATTACTCATTCGTCTTACGTATATGCATTTCCTATGTAACAAAATAGTGGATTCCCGAAGGAAAGGAAAAATAACAAATTGTAATGACTAATAACAAATTGTAAAATTTGGTTAGTCAACTTCAGTTTCGGTTAGATATTTTGGTGTAAGGAGAACAGAACTCTCTCCAGTGCATTTTGTGATACAAAGTAAACTTGACAAGTACTTGCTATACGTACATTGTGACATTACTTATATATAACGATATTGTAGGCGATTATCGTTATCATAATTTGTCGTTCAGTCGTTGGGAATTGTGCGATTAAAGTAAAAATATATCCACTGTAACTACACATTACAATCATTTTGGTTTCCGATCGAAATGTGCCAACTTCAGCTTGCATAAATTTGGGGATGCACACCGGAGTATCCATGCGCAAATACATTTTCTGAAAGCAGAAAAAAAATAAATATACGCGTATGAAAGAGTTATGGCATTGAGCCAGTTTTTATTTTCAGAATTTACATAATACCTTAGGACTTCATATCGTTTTTTGTGTTGGTTAAGTTGGAATTGGGTTAATCGGTGCCAGTAGAGCGAACACTGACCTTGTCCAAGACTCTTCCGACATCACTGGGAAAGCAAGGGTCAGGAAAGTCGGAAATCATTGGTATATCATTCATACTAGCTTTGAGAATTTTAGTTCAATTACAGAAAAAGAACTTAATAACGGAAGGGGATGTGCTAATTTTTTTCATTTGTTTTAAACTTTTTTTTTTTAAATAAAACTATGTATATATTTAGAAAACATTAAAAAGTGTTGTCTGATACAACAAAATCACGGAAACCTCTGGGCATCGCAGCTAAGAAAAATCCCCTCTACCAATCCTATAATGTCTAGCCGTTTGAAAAAAAACTGATGGCTCTGGGACAACCTCAATTGATGAATCACTCAACCTGCTATGGAACACCCACTTTCGAGGTAACTCCCAATTCGTGGCCAGTAGCAACCCAAACAGGACTACTGCAACCGAGGCCAAAATTCATGGTCTGATCACAAGACAAACTAAGCTACAGAGGTCCTCAGATATTATTCTGCCTACGCTAGAAAATATTATGAAGAGCTGTGTAGAACTTATTCACATTCCACTGTCATGGAGAGAAGTCAATGTAGTTTTCATTATCAAAACCGAAAAATGTTCTCATGTTGTCCCACAGGACCTCAGACCTATAAGTCTATCATCTTTCCTTCTGAAAACTCTAAAACGGCTGATTGATATCCGGACTAAAATTGAACCAAGACTTCTGTTAACGGCTCAACATGCCTACTGTAAAGGAAAGTCGGTAGAAACGGCTCTGCACTCAGTGACTGTATATAGACCTAAACAGTCTCTTATGGGTCATCCTAAGCTCAAACTGGTTCCATTAGTAAGAGGATCACAGATGCACGTGGCACCACAGTGGGCCAATAGGGCTAAGTGGGTTAGTATTTCCCACAGCCACGCTTACTTACCTACCTACCCTACAACAGTTAGGGACATTCAATTGACAGAAGCGAGGGACGGGTGCACGATTATAGAAATAAAGCATAATTAAAAGAATTTTATAAATATCAAAGTATTACAAGAAAAAAAATCAATAATATTTGCAAAGTTGATAATAATTAACAACCTGATCAAGTTATCATAATTAATAATGAATCCATTTCTTCAGGGATAAGATAAATATAAGAATTTAAGTTTCTTAAAAAAACTGATCTACAATACATATGTACGTACCTCGCACCTCAGTCTTACGGGTGACTAATCGAACAAACATGCCTGAATAAATAACCAAACTTTATAAATATCAGAAAATTGTAATTTTTTTACTTTGTTAAATTTTTGTTTAACTATAATTTCGAGGTAGAATACCATGAGTTTTCAAAACGTGTTCTTAAAAACTATATAAAATTATACATGCTTAAGACGAGGAACTATATTGGCCCTTAATATTATTCATTCCCTCTGCATATTTAGTTGCAGACCTTAGAGATGCCTATGAGGTGTCTTGCGTATCAGGATCATAAGATCATAAGTGCTTGGTAGTAATCTCATCGCAAGACTAGATTGATGAAGATTCTTCCCGCTGTCTATACTTGGATTTATATCGGAAGTGAGTAATTGAAAGCCGAAGCAACGAAATTCCTAGGGTAGTATGTGGATATCTGTTATTGAAAGTGTGCTTGACTTGGTTTGCTTAATTGTCTGGCTGTGGTTTTATGGTAAGTATGTATGACCAAAGATGAAAATAACCTATACTTGTGCCTGGAAATCAGTCGAGAAGCAAAAAGCAATAAGAGCGTATCTCAATAGTGGGTAAAAATAATCGTTTCCAGTGTGTAATATGCCAGTACTCGACATATGTATGGGACAATATTGATGAAACAAGGATCAGCTTAAGAGCTTTAAAAAAATTATTTGCCAGTGATACTCAGAGAAATCAAAACTTTTTACTGATTAAATTACACAAAAGCGGAAAAGTAAAACATCTCTATGATATTCTACGCTGACGTTAGGGAAAAAGTCAAACTTCCTACAGAACTACTGTATATTAGCGTGAGCATCAGCGTATGTTAGACTCATATAACTCCCATACTAATAGCATTGGGGAACCACCAACCGAGCCGAATTAAATGTTTCTAAAACACAATGATGTTTGCTGTGGTTAGTAAATTTTGAATACCCAGCTATTATCCATGAAAGGTATTTGGATTGTGTAAACTGAAAAGTTTCCATTCTCGGTATGTGGTTAATGAAAACCTACGTTTGAATGATCATACATATGATGTCGCTAAACACTGTCTGAAGTCTAAATTTTTCAAGCGATGTAAGAAATACGTCAACTCGTCTGATAAGTGTTCAATATGTAAGGCATTCATCTGGCCAAAATTTGGGTAAAATGCACTAGTTTTGTCAGGTGCTCCTTAAACTCATCTGCGCTTGCAAGATAGGATTCGAAATCATGCGATAAAGCTCATAGGTGACGGCAGCAACATTGCGTAATCATTTGGCACCCTAAAACCAAATTAATTACTCTTGCCTGACGTTGTTATATCGCTATTTTCATCATCGATGCTTAAACGAAATCGCAAGTAGTATTACGTCTCTTTAAGCCTTAGACCTTAACACTCGCTTCGTTGTTAATACTCACCGGTTATTTCTAGACCATTTTCAAACTCAGTCTGAAATTTCCCGGTTCCACCCAGCTAAACTCTATATTTCCTAGTCCTATTTACTGGCAAGCATTCAAGGTTAACTCATATCTATCGATATCTCCTCTTCTTTCCATCTTAATTATCGGTCGATGGCGCTATTATATTTTAAGGAATTTCATTATTCCTTGACTGCGGTCAAATTATAAGAAAAAAATTTTAGGGAGAACGCCATTCATGTCAATCGAACCATAAAGTTGAAATTGCAATTATTCTGCTCTAATGCATATAAAAATGTCGACTACAATCGAAATAGAGCTGCGAACATTTTGCAAATGGTAGCGACAAAGCCTTAAAAAAACACTCTATCCTTTACTTAAGACGTATTATTTAGAGGTTTGTGAAAATTGAGACAAACAGTCAGAAACGGACATTAGCTGATTTGGAATCAGCAGGACGCAAAAGGCAAAAGATATATACGCTGTCGGACAAAATAAAGTACGAAAATGAATTTGACAACATTTATTTATTTATTTTTTAATGTATTTTTATTTTTCTAAATTTTATTGCTTATAATTGTTGGCCTATTTTGGGGCAACTGAAGTAAATTAACTTAGTAATAAAAATATATAGAAATATTAAAAGAAAAGGTATTTCATGTAAGAAGACAAATTAAAGTGAAAATTCAAAAAGAAAATTTTCTGGAATTTTATCCCATTCATTCTGCAGGCTTTTCCTGAAAGATGTTAAGTTGCGACGTTTAGCCAATGGAAATCTTTCATCTAAAATGGACCAAAGGAGCTTAATTCGATATAGTTTTGGGACTCAAGTGGCCATTCCAATGTATCAACATTAATTTGGGTAAAATACTCCTTAGTTACTTTGCTCGCATGGTTTGTGCCGTTATATTGCTGAAAGATATAACCTCCAAAGACATTGTGGAAGCAGAAAGAACTAAAGTTTCATTTATTGTATAATGGTGACGTAGTATAAAGGTAGCGGAAACAAGTATACGGTGCGGGAGATATTTGGAAAGTCAAAGAAAACAATTCCATTTTTTACTAGCCCTCATACTAAATTGACAACAGAGCCCTATCGGTACCGCATATGAAGCCTAAGACGCGAAGATCAACTAAGTCTTCAATACTCTCGGTGTATGACTATGTACAGTGATTGTCGAGAGTTGGAGAGCTTTAGTATATCAGCAGACGAATATAGATGATATTGGCAGTGAACTCTACAGTAGGTTGGACCTGTCATTTTGGTGTCGATTTTGACAAGGTTTCCAACTTAATGAGAAACATCCCCAGATTGTTACTGAGCCAAAATGATTGCAGCTTTGAAAAAACCTTCTTGCAATGCTTAGGAATTATCTAATATTTATAGGACACAGGATAGGCTATTTCTTTGCAAAAAAGTTTTTCAAGCCGCTTTCGCGGTGTTGCCTTTGCACTGTCGATGATCTAATTGCAGATTTTGTTTAATAGTGCTGGTCGAAGATGAAGGTCTTCCTTGGCCTCAATTTTAATTTTCTAGACACCAGTTGCTGTGGTTTTCCGTTTTCTTCCGCAAGAATTTTAAAGCAGGCAGCTGTTCCTCGTTCTTTATAGTTTTGGCAGATCTTTCTTGCCTAAAAATGGATAATCCATATTTTTCTGCTAACATTGAAAATAAGATTACAAATTTTTAATTTATGTCTCTAACTTTTAATTTTTTATCGAAAGCTTTTTCTAAAAATTTAAGAAATCGACAAAAAAATAAAAGGTTGAAGCATCAATTAAAAAGTTGAAATCTTGTTTTTGGATCTGTAAGGAAAAAAAGTATAAGACTTTTGGTAATATTTTAACGAGCCGCAGGTAATATGCATTATGCATTTTATTTTGTCGTATTAAGTACAAACTATGCAGAATTGGACCATAAATGCTATTTGCTTTAAACTAGCAAGAATTTGAAACTGAGTGCCTTTCTTATGTCCCACAGTGTATACGTACGAGAACAAAATATGTAGGTTAGTTAATTTCTATAGAAAATTACTTAATCTACTTTAAAGTTGGCACTTTTAGCATAGTTAAAGTACTGTGCAAGATATTACTCTAAACATTGCATATGCTCGTAACTTTTCTAACATCTATTTCTAAGAATTAGAGGTCTTTCATTTGGTATGACAGATTTTTGTTTTCCGCATGTTTTAGGCACTATTTTGGCTTCAATGTTCTTCAAATACTCTCCATTGAACAGATTTTCCACTCCGAACGAGGTAACTTCAATACAAGCATCTATCAACCGCGTCAGGTATCGAACAACATTGACCTGCCATTTTATTTTTGATGTGCTGGAACAAAAAGAAGTCATTGGGTGCCAAAGTCAGGACTGTACGGCGGACGATCCATCACTTCGATGTTTTGAGTGCACAAAAAACCAATTGTTGGAGCCGACCTGTGAGAGCTTTCATTGTCGTGGTGAAGAATGCTCCGTATCCGGCGGTTACTTTTCCTTATTTTTCCAAACAATTTCGGAAAATAAATGGTGGTCTACGATTCCGAATTGATCGGTCTACATTCTATATTGCACTAATTTCATGATCCGGTTTTCCGTTATGACCATTTGCTTCGAAGTGCTACGTGAGTGATTAATTTCTTTTGGGTTTGGCTCGTCTTGGAAGACCCATACAGTCGTAGATTTATAATTCATCGTCTGTTACAATCTTTTGAACCAATCAGCATGAGCCTTTTTTTGAGCGGTATCTAAACGAAGAAATCTTTTGACGGCCAAATATTCGTGCAATATTAAATGTATTCGAGTGTAACAAATGCTTAAATCTAAAACAAATTTTTCTGAACTGATTGTTACACAGAATGTTTGGCTGCCCTTAACTTATTCAGTCGCAAACTCATCTGAGAGAGAAGGAGAGTTCCAAGCTACGGATATACAAGTTACTGTATCTTTATGTGCATGTGATATACAAAAGAAAATTGTAGATTGCGCAAAGTGTTCTATTTTTGAAAATGCAGCTCTTGTTTTCACCTTTGCATGCTCATTGGCATGCAAATCGTTTGAAACCAACAAGTCAGGAAAATGGCAAGGTGTGGAACTTTTGGGAAATTTCAGTTCATAATCGTATTTTATGATGATGATACAAAAAAGAAATATATGCGTGTATTGTACATTATGGTGCAGAAATATTAAAGTCAAACATGTCACTAATGATTAACTACAATGCAAATTGTAAACTGCAGCAGGCTAGTTTTTACTTTCCAAAAAGAAAACAAATCCAACGAATACAAGTGCGAACTTGATTATTTTAGAAAGGAGTTTCTATGTGTTTCGAGTTTCTATCCCCTGTGCCATTGATTGGATATACGAGTATGATCGATCTCGAATTTAAAATCAAATATTTTTGTTATTCGGTTTTTAAATGCCCGTATGAATTAAAGGCAAGCTAATCAATCAATTTGCAAAAACAATTCTGGTCTTTTGGCTTAAATTGTGATAGACGGGATGAGTCTACTTTAAATCGAACACATGTTACTATTACAACGAATACCTATCACACATTTCTATTTCTTGGAAATGCCCGGTACCAGATTGTATGACACTTGTCCAGTCCTCTTAACGGCATAAAACGCTTAGGGATTAATTGTTTTTTTTTTTATACCTTAAATCACTAACAACCAAAGAATTCTACAAATAACATACAATGGTCCCTGGGGGATTACAATTGCATTAAATCTGAGATACAAAACGAAACCCATGTCGGGAATAAGATAAACATGTTCGGCCTACTTAAGGTGGCACTCCTCTAATATGCTAATTGATCGCATTTAAATGGATTCATTTAGGTAGTCGCGATAAGGCCCGACCATAGGAGAGACGTTAAATACAAGGCACTTTCATTGTGCGTCATCTTATCGCACAGTGGTGACAGATTTAAATAATGATCTTGGCGGTGGTGATCTTTACCTTCTCTACTCCATAATCAACTAGATCATTGCTATATATTAAAGTGTTATTGTAAGCTTAGCCTGTAGGTCTCGGTTGTCTATACGAATTCCTGCTTTCGAGACACGCTTCCGCGCTATGCAGCTTTTGTAATGTAAAGTGTTCAACAGCATCATTGAATCTTAAGCTGGATCAAGAGAAGACAACGCGAATTAATTGAGAACGGCTTGACGTCTAGTGTTAGATCTGTATTATTTGAATGAGCGGGATTTTACTTTGACCTGCAGCCCAATGGGACGGATTTCGAATCCAACTAATAAGCATTTATTTCGTGTAATTTATAACTTTTGTGGCGCGCTTTACATCAAAAGATCTGTTCCAGTCATTATATTCAAATTTCATGTAATTTTTATAAATAATTATGAAATATTGTGCCATTTTGACAAATCGGTAGAAATCGTCGTTGTCTATATTTTAAATGGCGGTTTTCTCGGTGGACTTAATTAATGCCCCAGATAGGATGGAAATTGAGAATTTAAAATGTAAATTGCCTATTTGTCGACGGTTCAGGTGGTAGTGAGACGCTAAACCCTATTGTAGGTGTGTTTCTTTGTGTAAATCGTAGAGAAATCGAGATGAAGAAATCCAGTGTCTAGTGTTCAAATCGGCCACATTTATCAATGATGACGGAAAGTAAAATTTTAAATTTCGTCTTTTGAGTAATTTCATATGGCAGAGATTTAAGAAACGACTGATTGATATTCTATTATATTTCTTATTGCCTGAATTCCAGGATAAATAGGATTAGTTTGTGGTGCAGAATTGTGCAACTTAATTAAAGTTATAAGGAGAAGATACGTTTATGTAAGCACATACGTGTGCATTTC
This sequence comes from Volucella bombylans, assembly GCA_949129095.1. NCBI lineage: Eukaryota > Metazoa > Arthropoda > Insecta > Diptera > Syrphidae > Volucella > Volucella bombylans. The sequence goes on along the minus strand of OX422142.1, from coordinate 46,198,981 downwards.
ATATTTTCTAAAAAAAAAGAAAGATGTTTCTTGCACGATACCCAAAGTGGTGCCGCCGACCTTGAATATAGTCCCAAAATAATTCTGGAGCAAAGTGACCAATGCACTTTAATCATTCCTCTTATTCATGCTAATTTTCCCTTAATGGGCTGAGGGTTAGAAAAATCGTTGCAGAGCCATTATAACCTAGCGCTGCCTTACGGCACCCGTTTTTTTTGTGTTTAAATTTTCGCACCCTACGCTTGTCATAATTAATAATTTCAAAACGTCAATTGTCCATGTGGTTCTAGCCGTAGTTAGCTTTCTTTTCTAGTATTTAGTGCAAACCAGTAGGCTTTTTGCGATCGGCATTGGAATTTTTTTATTTTGTTTTGTAAAATCATTGCAAAAAATGGCTGTGCGATTCAAGTAAGTACATGATATTTTATAAATTTTCCGTAATTTGCTACATTTATGTATATTTTATTTGGGTGAAGTTCCGAAAAGTACTCACCTCCGATTTGCTTGAAATTTGATTTATGTATGGTCTACCACATACGAAGGTTAAATCCAAAGCGGTTCTTAGCACAAACCACTGGAGAGGACGAAAAGGGCATTTAAAAATTGAAAATCCCTAAAAAAAATTGTGTTTGGTGGTGTCTCCGTAAAGGAGGAAGAGGTTGCATATCAGCATCCAGCTCATCGTTTTTGTAGACCTTTAAGTGTATAGACTCGAATCCGAACCGAATCATGTCTTTTGTCTGCTCTAGAGGGTTAAGGGATTCCTTATTGATCACGATCAACGCGCATCTATAAGAGCCCCTTAGTTCCTCCAGTTTCGCGACTTTCCGGTCATGAATTGGAAGGGTCGGGTTACTGAGCCTGGTGATTTCCAGAATACTTTCTGGGGAGGAGGGTTCGGCTGGGATCCAGGTACGAGTTCGAGTTCTACTAGGAATGTTCTCCTTAGACACGACGTTGAGTTTTGCACCTGGCCAAATCTCTCCTAAACCAACTACGGTCTTTGTGAAGAGATCAAAGTATCTCTGATGAGCTTGACGTGATCTTGGTGCCAGCCAGCGTCACTTGTGATGGGAGGTGGTCCGGGGTTTTCCCGCATAATGGGCAAGAAGTTTCTCGAAAGTTTCAGGTTGACCAGTTGCAAGCGTTTAGGTGTTATACGATTGGAACCGTTGGTTTCGTTAATATTGATTACAGCGATTATTATTGCGTCCTTTAGAACTTCACTGAAAGACCTCAGAGATGTGCTGTTGGATGGCCCAGGAGTTTTGGTTCTGTAAGTTTTGAGCCTCTTGGGAACCGGCACGTTTTCCTCCAGCGATCTCTGGCGCTTGGAACAGTCTTTTGGAATTTGGGAGCAGTGGAAGCAGTGGGTAATCCGTCTTTTAGGATGTTGTTAGCCCACTTAATCTTGCTCTTTACGTCCGCACTTCTCTAAACCTCCGGTATGGATGCGAAGGTTTTGATAATGCGTGAAGCATTTAGCGCCTTAGATGGAGCTGCCGATGCGGAGCTCCGGATTCCTTCTTGGGGAGAGGAGTTTTGGTATCACCGACAAGTCCGAACACTTGTGGATTGTGTTCGCCCCTATAATGGCAAGTTTGTTTATTGACGTAGTCACTTAGCCAAAAATGTGCTTCGTCCAAGAAAATGATTTTTTGGCCAAAATCCAGATCTCCGGTCAACATTTCCAGCGTCCAATTAGCGAACTCACGGCGTTGTCTATGGTCGTTGGTTTCAATTCTTGCGTGAGCATAATCATATACAGCTGTAGGCAGAAATCCAACCACAAAATAAGCCAGGTTGATTCTCTGGCGATTCCCAATTCAGCTGATCGGCGCCGAATCCACTTTTTTGGGTCTCTTTCGATACTGGCCACTCAGAAGCTATGTTTTCTTCATTTCGCACCAATCTCTATCTTGTTGGTGGCTTAGGATTCAAGAGAGTGTACTCACGCTTAAACATTTGTACGGTGGCACGAATTCCCTGCACACTGAACCCATGATTACGACCGACCTTACGACGAAATTCACGTTGTGTATTTACGAGTACAACTGAGTCGGAATTTCGATAATATTTTTTAATAATTTACGCAAGTTCGGCAAGCGTAAAACGATGCGTGATGAAATGGCAAACCTTATTGAATGTAACTTTGGATGCCATTGGTAACTTTGGTTGCTGCTGAAACATAGCAATATTACTTACGTATGCTATAAATATCAACATGAATTATGTCTAAAGGTTTATCCGGAGTAACTGATTTTTCGGATTTTACCCTTGGAGGGTTCCTGTCGTATTTCACTAACTGACAGTTCTCACAGTTGCTGATAATTTTTGCAATTTTTGTCTTCATGTAGGGGAAAAAGTGTGCTCTTTTGAGATGTAATAGAGTTTCGTTAATATGTTACCTCTATAGTTCTTGTACGTCTTCTTCAGTTATGTCTGTCAAAGTCTCTGTACAACGGATTAGTTTAAAAATTCTGCTATTTGAAAAGTATTCCGAATAAATACTTTAAACTATTCTAAATGTGTCATCGTCTGTATATATAGCGCAATGTTTGTTAGGAGGTAAGAATTGCTTAAAAATGTCAGTAATGTTATTTTCGGAAAAGTGTTGTTTGAATGTCGTTCGTCTTTGCTTATTTTTAAACAACATTTGAACTGTCAATGGTCTGTCTTTGTCGGTTTTCTTGAGAATTAACTGAATATTAAATTCATTCAGTGAACGTTTGGAAGTATATATGTATATGGTCGTCTAAATTTTCGTTTTCTGAATGTTTAGTAGAGCAGCTAGAGTTGGCAGATTATAACTTGTTGCTTCATTTGTGTTTATTTCGATATCATTATTAGAAGGTTGTATTCTGACTCGAGTAAGGACGTCTGCATTTAAGTTTAATTTACCCTTTTTATACACAATTTCATAATCAAATTCTTCAAGTTTCAGTCGCCATTTAACCAATTTCGAATTAGGGTCTTTTAGACTCGTAAGCCATTGCAATGGTTTATGGTCAGTTAATATTTTAAATATATGACCAAATGAATATGGTCGAAAGAATTTGGTAGCCCACACGATGGCTAAGAGTTCTTTCTTTATAGTTGAGTACCTGGTTTCTGTTTCATTTAATGTCCTACTGGCGTAACATATTGGTTTGTCACTGCCTATAGTGCCTTGCAATAAAACTGCACTTAAAGCGAAGTTACTCTCGTCGGTGGTCAAAACAAATGGTTTGGAGAAATTGGGATGTTGTAATATTGGTTCGTTGATTAGAATATCTTTGCATAGCTCAAATGTGGGTTTGCATTCCTCATTAAGTTTTATTGTAAAACCCTTTTTTTTAAATGATTTAATTTCTTTCTGCGTTCGTGGTATAGGAAAGTCCTGTATAGCTTTGATCTTGTCAGGATTTAGCTTAACGCATTGGCTGGTAACCACATGTCCAAGGAATGCTACTTCCTTGTGCAGAAATTCCGTCTTATCTAATTGAATTTTGAAGTTTGCTTCGCGTAATCTATCAAAGACTTTCTTTAGATTTTTAGCATGTTCCTGAAGAGTTGTGGAAAAGATAAATACTCGTAAATAAACTAGGCAGATTTTGCCTTGCAAGTCCTTTAAAACATTGTCCATGACTCTTTGAAAGGTCGAAGGGTCGTTTTTCAGGCCGAAGGGCATTCGGACGTACTCATAGTGTCCGCCCTCTTCTGTAAATGTAGTTTTTCTATGTCGGGTTCATCTCAATCTGGTGGAAACCACTAGCAAGATCGAGTGTAGTAAAATATACGCTGAATTTCCTGCATTAATTACTAATAACTTTGTATGCCATTTCCTAGCTTTGTATATACCTTTAGGAATATAGAGATAGGGTGTGATATATGTTGTTTTAATGAAAATATATCCTTCTTCGACTTCAACTGGTAACTTTATAATGGTTTTTGAGCCTGCTGATAGAATATATTTTGGGGACATAAAATTGGGTTTTAATTCTAGAGGTAGTTTAGAGTTTTGTGTTATTAGGAGTCTGTTGGTTAAATCAACTTTCGCTCCTAGTGCGGTGAGTTTATCAAGTCCCAGCAAACCGTCGAAGTATCCGTGAAAGCGGAACACTAAGAATCTAGTTTCTCTATGCTAATTGAATTCTATAAAATTTTGTAATCGAACTTCTTTGTTTATTTGATGAGTATTTAATATAGTTTTAGTGAACGCCCAAACGGTGAAGAAATATTTATATAGGGTAGCTCAGTTTATTTATGTATTATATAGACTGTTGGTCTGCGGAGACAGGTGCTTGAAAATTTTCGTCATCTAGCTCATGCATTACGTTTAGTAGGTTAAGATCTCTTTGATCGAAATTGTAGTCATAATATGGGTCTTGTTGGTCTGTTGGTAATTGTTTATTTCTGCTTGGTAATCTACGTTGCTTTTAGGATTATCTGTATTGAATTATGTAATTCCTGGTTTAATATTTGTACAAAAATAAGTAGTTTTTCTGTATTTCCGGAATCGAGTTTCATTGGTTCTACTGGTGGTAAGTTCCTTTGCTGAGTTTGGGGAAATTGCTGGATATGCTGTTGAGGAGGTGATGTTTGTTGCTGGAACTGTTGTCGCTGTGGGAATTGTGGCTGGAAAATTGGTTGTTGCTGTAGGAGTTGTAACTGGAAAGTCGACTGTTGCATTGGAGAACGTTTCTGGAAAGTTTGCCGATGTTGTCCAAGATTTTGGCTGGAATGTGGTCGTGATTGATTCGTTGAATGTGAGTTGGAAAGTTGTGGCTGTCGCCTTTGCTGTAGGCGAAATTGCTCTGGTGGTTTCTTTTGAGTGGTTCTTTCAGAAGACCAATTTGATTTAGAGTAGAATACATTTTGCTCTTTTATGCATAGGCCAAATACTTCGGGCAATGTGGTTGGTTTTATTGCACGAATAGTTGAACCCAAGAGTTCACATAATCCGGCCAAGAATGTGTTCAAGCACATTTCTTCGTAGAGGTTGCTTTTGCCTTTATACCAATCGAATCTGTCTCATGAACTTGCACATGATTGCTAATTGCATAAAAAATTTCGATCATTTTACTTTACAGTACCTTAGAACGTGAAGGTCTCTAATAAGAGAAGTCTCATTCCTCATATCTGAATAATGTAGTACGAGGTTGGTGTTCCGTACATATTTAATATCTCATTCGCTGGTTCAACGATTTTATTTCGGATTGCTCGCAGCAATATTTTGCCTTGAGTTGTGCCATCTAATGTCGGGATAAGACTCAATATCTCTTCTACATTGTGTATAACTTCGAAAAGGAGCCGAGGATTACCATCAAATTTTGGTAAATCCTTAATAGCATCTAGCACTCTTAATGCCTGAAATACGTCTATTTGAGCATTTTGCTGTGGGACTGGAGGGTGTTGTTCTTGATTTCAAGACTCCTACTTCCTACTCTAACATTACCAAAATCACTGTTTTCGTTTCCTATTCTTAAATTTTAAGTGAGTTGCTAAGGCTGTCTGGATTATTATCTGATTTTCTTATTCTAATATTACTTAATGTATTATTTTCCTGTTATCATTTATTTATTTAATTACTGTTGTATTTTAGTTGATTGACTGAATTGTCACTTAATTGTTCTTTTTCAATTGTATTACGATCTAATTCTTCGTCTGAACTTTCAATTAAGTTATTTGATTTAAATATATTGGAAGCTTGCAGATAGTAGAGAACTCTTCTTGGTCTAGCCTTTGTATTATTATTATCGGACATGGAATTTAGGTAGGGATATACGTGTATAGTTACTTTGACTTACATTAACATAAAGTAGCTGAGGTGAGCGTTGTCTTCATGTTCTTGAAGTTTTCCCTGTGACTGGTCCTGAACCAATGTGTTAAAACACTCCAAGATTTGTATCACTTTCGGTTTCAATCTTTCGGTAAGCCGCCGAAAATGTTTTTTTTTATTGTTATTCGATAAACCGTCGAAAATCTTTTCGATGAAAACTTATCTTGTGTTCTGTTTTTCTTTTTATACTCAAGTTTCGTTTCACTGAGTTCGCTTATCAATAACCTTTTGATTAACTACAGTACTGAACGTTTTTAAGTTGGCGAAAAAAACACAGCTGTATTTGGACAGCGTAACGCCGTATTCCACTTTATTCAGAAGACTTCAAAAAATGATTGTTTGGTTTTTATACTTAATTTATGCTTACTCTACAATAATTGGGAATGAGTTCTGTGGGAAAATGCATTTATTAATTCGAAGCGAACAAAGTGTAACTGGATATTTATTTTATGCTTATTTTACAATAATAGGAACAAATTCTGTGGGAAGGTGCATTTATTAATTAAAGGTGAACAAAGTGTTATTGGATAAGTTTAAATATGATAATGAATTAATGCAAGGTAAATGAAATGTGGATGTCGTCGTTGGGGATATGTAACTCGCGCTGAGGCTGTTAAGGTACCCTTAAAATGTTTGCACATAGCTCTGGCGAATGAAAGTTTGGGAGGAAAGAAAGAGAGGTACTACTGCACGCTCATTTTGAATGTTTGAAGGTTATAATGACAAGGAAATAAACTACTCGCCAGGGCATTTCATAAGCGATATGTACGGCTTAAGAAAGAAACTAATGAGCATTCATAGCGGGTTTGAACGGGCGGAATGCTACTGGCAATTTCAATTCAGAAGCAGAGAGTACTATCGTCATCAAATGAATATACTGGATTAGAAGTAGTAGAAAAGAGATCATTAATGAAGATTAAAAAGACAACTTGAATTGATCGTTCCGAAAGGTAGTTTCTAATCAATTGAAGAAGAGATTCATCGATTTGGCATCGACGCATTTTCTACAAAACAGGCTGATACTAATCTCTGTCAAATGCCTTAGAAATATCAAGTGCAACTATCTTGCTTTCGCCAGATTAATGTTCGCGTTGGTTCCACTTTTTGGTGAAATGCAAATCAGCAGTGGACCTGTTGCTATGAAAAAACCATATTGCTGGTTAATGAGAAGTTTCGAGATATTCCATGAGCTGACGGTTTATCAGCGTTTCCATGACCTTGAAAATAAGGGACGTAAGGGCAATGGATCTGTAGGAGGAGACAGAAGGAGATTTTCCTTTTTTAGGGACGGGTTGGACAAATGGTGTTTTCCATCTAGGTTACGATTTATTTTAAGTGGCTTGTAAGTTTTTAGTTTTTAAGTTCTATAATAAAAGCAAAGAAGTCCATTTACTAAGTTCTTTGTACCTATTTAAAGATTTTTTGATTTTTTTTTAGTTTAAATTGAAATAAGTATAAGAATAAGAATAATAACCGTCAAAAATGTCGAAGGACATAGCATAAGCATTATGTTTAATTTAGGGCAAGTAAGTTACGAGTAGAATAAGATAATTTTAAGTTATCTAAGCTAGTTATTTAATCATTTTATTGTATGGCTTGTAAGTGTCAATTAATGAATTAGATAAAAATGCATTTAAAATTAAATGAAATGACATATTGGGGATTAATTTATTTAACTTTATACCTGGAAACTGTAAGCCCAGGTAAAATTTTTTTATGGAGAATTTTAGGTAACATAATAATAAAAGAAGAATAAAAAAACATTAGCACACTTTTCCGAGATAAATGCGATTTTCCGGAAAATTTATTAAAAAGCATTACAAAATTTTGTGTTTGAAGACCAATATCTCGAAAATAAAAGCATGGATGGTAATAGCGTTTAAACATGAATTAACCATTAACTAAGCCAGCGTGGTTGCTTTAGGCTTAATACGCTAGAAGTTATAACTAAATAATTGTTGGTACCTACTTCTCTGAATGAACTTTTTTAAACACCCTGTAGCTCAGTCGGTGCTGAAGATAGACCCCCCTCTTATACGATTTTTTTCATAACATGAACCAATGAATCAAATCCAAAAATATCAGTATCCCAAACCGGATTACCCTGTATATTGTCCTCCTATGCATTTTCATATTTAATGTTAATTGCATATTAACTGCTGACCTAACTAAATTTGCTGTCCTAGAATGCAAAGCTGAAGACATTCAATTACGAGTGGACACTAGTTACCAAAAAACGAAAGTCTATGTTAATAAATCGAGTGTGCATAGATTGATAATTGATTAATTTCGCGAAACAGATTTAGTTGGGTATACTTTCTCTACGATGGAAACAAATAAAAACTTCCACATTATTGAAGGTTCTCAACTGCGATACATTGATCGAATTAATCCTAAAAGCCCTTAAAGCCTCTGTTCCAAACGTAAGAATTAGCAAAGTATCAGGATTTTTCACCACTAGAGCAAGAGAACTAAACATAAAACTAAATATTTTTGTTGCTCAAGTTGATGTGGGTGAATTAATCAAGGAACTAATTTTTATTTATTTAGTCAAAATATGATCTGTTAGCATGATGGAATAAAATCCTCAATAGTTTCTGTGACTTGCTCCATTTCTGCCTGCATTCCAGGCTGCCGAAAACGTGATAGTCCGTTGGGGAAAAGAGAGAGGTGAATGGAAAGAATTCCAAATTTCAACTAATTATAACATCATAACATCATTATAATAATCATGCGTAATATGCCAAGCATGAGGTATCGAACCTTTCGTTGCCATGAAGTACGATGGTGGCATCCGTGTTGACCAACACCAATTTTGCATTCATTGCAAATACAGGCACAATACTTGATGGTTTCTCTTGGTTGAATAAATGAAAAATGGATCTGTCCTTTCGTTAACCACCTGACAGTGAGAATAACTTTTTTGGGCGAGACCAGGCCTGGGGGTTTGTTTTGGTTTTTTGTCTGCATCCAACCGCTATACGGGTTACGATTGTAATCAGTTTTCATCGTAACTTATTAGCCAGTATGACTCGCTTTGTATATTGTAGCTGCTGTATTTTTTGGGTCTCATACACATTTATGACCTATGAGCCAAACACAGGCTAACTGGGCGGAGCCTCCTTAAAATCATAGTTTTGAAAATAACTACAATGATGATAAGAATAGCCTTAAGTATTCCTGGATAAATTTCTGTTAAACTGTAATAAAAATATTACAGCATTGAACTTCTGTCTAAGCTTAGGTGTGTACAGTGCGGTTTCATCCCTGCGGAAAAAAATTTACAAGGTTAGCACTCATTAGGAAAGATGTTCATTACTGAGGACTTCCGAACACTTGGAATAAAAAAAAGGAAACATCTCACCTTGTTCCTTGGGTTATAGATTTTGTAAATTTGTGTGCCCATTTTACAAAAACAAAACTATAGTTGGAATACTGAGGCGAACCGGAAAGTAATTGAAATACTTCTTGATGAAAGCCTTCTGGCGGACATGGTATTAAATGGCTAGATACATTCGATATTTTGTTTTTTTTGAAACTTGTGGCAGAGGATTAGAGTAGATTAAAGCGAGTATTCCCATGAAAATCGTTGACCATAAACTTGCCATTGGAATTGATCGTAAATATTTACATACATAAGTTGAAAAGAGGTGAGACAAAGATTGCTAAAACTGCACACAATGGGTTAGTTGTATTCAATCTTATTGTACATGAAGGCCAATTGACTGCGTAATGGTATCGAAACTGCTTGATCGTCAAGATAAATCATTTAGTGATGAAATGTTTGATCTTTGAAGATGTACGTTTAAAAATCGGAATTTTTATATTTAACAACGCCCCAGTGCGATTAGCTACACTGAAATTAAAAATTCTTTACTTAATCGTGCTAAAATGACGGCGCTAGAAATGGTCTTACATTGATAATAGTGCTGGCGGCGAATCAAGACGAAAAACTGCTATTTGAGGTGGCAATAATAATATTGTAATAATCGATTAGGCTGTATAAGGGGGACAAACATTCAACGTCGTACCCAGTATCACGTTCAGACGATAGCACGATGCGATGTTGTTGATGACTACTATTCCGGTGGTGGCATACTGTGTCAATAAGACGATATTAAAAACCATCCAATGATATACGATACGGCCGCCTTTTCAATTTCTCAACGAAACCCACCTTTGGCATCGGCGATCGACACATTAATGCCAGCGGCTGGCGGATGGCATCATTCTGGTGTCCAATCAACTCTAAAGCTTCTGCTGGTATTTAGCTCTCGTGCTATTTATATGAATATTTATTGAAAATCTGTTACCAGTTATGTGGACTAAGAATACGAGTATAACAGAAAAGATATACAAACATAGCACAAATCAAATGAAGCTCGATGTTAATTGGTCAATCAAATATTTTCGCCACGATAATCTAGTGGAGATTCAAAATGTCGAATCCGATGTAGACAAAAGCAGAATTCATTAACTTGATACGCCATTTTATACTGGTGGACTATGTCAGCTGTTAAGGTCTGAATCGAAAAAAAGCTCCACATATTTGAATTTGCATTTCAGAGTATTAATAATATATTAATAACTATTACTGATTGCTTTTCGTCTGATTGATTGATTCGTCTTTTTTTATATTTTAAAACTTGTATTGCAGGAATTTAGAAACTAGTAAAAATACATTCACTATATGGGTTACTATTTATATTAAAAAGCTATTTCAGAAAATGTCATTTGATAATGTGACATGGGTAAAAAATGTATTTCAGATATTAGGTTCAAATACCTTGCATGTAGTATTATTATTATTATTTTTCATCATTGCTCTTAAATTCAATATTAATTAATCCATAATATTGGATTAACATTGAGAGAACATTAACAGTTGTGTTAATAAAAATAGTGACAATGCCTTATCAAAGTCTTATTGAACGTAAGTATATAAGTTTACGTAAGTTTAAATCAAAGCAAGCATATAAAACATTGAATGGTTGCAGAATTCGAAAGCAAAAGCAAAACACTGGAAAAAAGTCAATCCTTAATATGGCTTACAAATATTATAGCATTACAGATGTTAGTTCTCTGATACATTGCGGCGGTTTATTGAATAAAGAACAAGAAGCAACGGTGTACATTACAACGTGTGCATATACAAGATTATAAATATACTCGTATCGTACTCGAAGTATTAACATTTGTTAAATTTTCTACAGTTCTTTAGGGCGCCGTGGTAAAATGGCTTACAGCATATTGCCCCTACTTGTTGTTAAATCATATTAATGCACTAAAATACCAAAAATGATTCTGAGGTGCATTAAACGTTTAAGAGACTACCCGAAGTTTGTATGCGTGATCGGGTTCCTACTTCTAGAGACTACTGGTGGGGCAAAAGAACACTTAGATGTTGTATTAATACATTCACAGATGAAATGAGAATAACATTATACAAATGTACATTTTGAAGGAAGGGATCCTTTACGAATACCTCACACCGCGGAACATTACTCCTATGAATGTCCGGCCCACGCTCGTATCATGCTGCAGGTACTCGGCGCCAATCGAGCTTGCTAGGCAGGCATAGATTTTAAGACTCAAGCCTGTTCTGTGCTATAAGATGAGATTTAAAGTAAATTAAAGTAAATGTGTGCTCTGGTATTATATACATATTATAAAAATCAACGTGAGCTTATGGAAATAAATATAGTTATTTTATTTTTTAATCAGGTGCATATATTCTCGCAGCTATGTATATGGCTATAATGTTGTTTGATAAGCTTCCTAGATCGGCTAATCATCAGCCTTTGCTTCTATGTAGGTTTTTTTTTATATTTATAATTACCTTGGTAAATTGTTGGCTTTTCTTGGACATGTATGTACTCTTTTTGACTTTTGCACAAGAAGACAGATATACGAGTAGTTTCTTATGTATGTTTTGTTCGTGTTGTTTTTAACAACAATTAATGCACTTGGTGAGTAGAAAAACAAAATTCAGTTTTACCATTTCACAAGAAATAAACATGATTATATATTTATAATCAAAACGCATTTAATTTCGCTTTAATAATTGCAACTGCAATGTTGCTATTGGATACAGAAAAAATTCGAAAAGTGTATATTGGAAAATGAAATCCATAGAAAAGGAAAAAAATGATTGGTGTAGGATGTGCACTAATGAATATGATACAAATATTGTGGGAATCTTTAACTAATTTCTATCTGCATGGTCAAAATGCAAAGACATGGAATGGTTGCACAATTCTTGAACAAACGCGACTTAATGGCTTTTCCGTTATTGGTGAGTTGAACGACTTTTACTTATGTTTTAAACCTTATTTTGAAAATGTAGAAAGTTTACGGAAAATATTACTCGAAATTTTCAAAAATTGCTAATTCCATATAATATAGGTATAACGTTTGCTTTGTTCTAGTTTTATAAGTCTTTTTTAGATACCACTCCGCTCGATACTTAATTTCTTCAAAATTTTTCTAGCTACTTTGTTCGAGGGTGCATCGATGAGTCCGAGACTTTTTGAATGACAGATAGATTTTACGGGAAAATGTTTTATTTTCCAAAATAGTCTCCTTTAACCTCAATACACTGCCTACCACATTTCTCCATGCGTGTACACTGTTTCGATTTCAGATTGTCTGCCGATGTGTCTGATTCATGATTCGTACATCGCTGTGAAATATTACTTCAATGTTGAGAACACGATATTTATGTATTTCCATTTTCGCCAAAATTCAAGCGGTTGAGCTTTTCCAAAAATCTAAACTTATTGATCCACTATTGTGAGCAGGAACGATGAAAATAATTATGTAAAAATAAAATCTGTTTAGTCATTCCAAAGTTCATTCCAGACAAAAAGATCGATAGTCAAGTTATATGATAAAAGCATCTATTTATCATTAAGTATCACCTACAATAAATGTTGTTATCCATTATTGCATTGCCATCTCTTTGGGATATCTGTGCTTAGGAGTAAGAGAATTTCCTAAACAGGGTGTTGTGGCGTGTTTATTTACTTTGTTGGAAATTCGATTTTGCTGAATAATGGTTAAGTTATTGTGACTATATCACACATATAGATGCTTTAATTTTAAATCAGCCTAAGGAATGTATTTTATATATTTTATTCATAATTCAGGATTTGAAGTTTTATTAGAAAAAATAAGAAAAATTCAATTATTATTCAGTTATTATAATATTACACAGAAATTTGTGGTAAAGAGCAAAACATGTTACGGAAATAGTCTTAGTTCGCTTTTCAATCCGTTTTACTGTGCATTGACCGCAGTGACATATTTATGTTGTAGCTTCTGGCATATGTTCCCCGACGTTTGGCATTTGTTTTACTTTTTTAGGTGGACGACCAGAACTAAGCCTTCTCTTCATCTGTTGAGCCAAAGTAACGAGAAACTGGAGTACTTCCAACATTTTATGGTACAATTAAGAGTAGATTGTAGAGGCATTTACAACTGCCTTGTTCAATATCTTGAAAAAAAATCTTTCTTCGATCATTTAGAAGATCTTCGATAGAAATCGTAAGTCGAAATTCTTTGATCAGCCAGATCCACTACTCTTGTAGCTTTTAATTGCAACTGGTATAGATAGGTAGGTAAGAGTGGCTGTTGGAAACACTAATCCACTTAGGCCTATTGCCCTATTGCGATGACATGTGGATCTATGATCCTCTTACTAATAGAACCAGTTTGAGCTTACGATGAAGCGTAGGAGAGTGTTTACGTCTATATTCTTTAGATCGTTGACGTCATTGTAGAAGAAAGCTCCTAAGTGAAGTTTTCTTCTGTACATCTACAGAGTAGGTGGCGGATTGTCGCCTCTTCCACCTCGTCCATGCAGCTTCTATAGAAATCGTTTGTAAAAGCGCCAAGACTTCTTGCGTGCTTACCTATGAGGCAAAGTCCAGTGATGATACCTATGATGGCACTAAGATGTTTCTTATTTAGAAGGATCACACTCTTAGAGCGATTCAGATGAAGTGTTGAAGTTCGCTTTTAAACCGTCGTGTGCTATCTAGCTCTCGTAAGTTGCGTGGGAGTGAATTCTAAAGACGGATAGCAGCAATAAAGAACTGTCTCTCAGATGTTAAACATGCAAATCGCGGAAGCAGTAAACAAGCAGATCTGTTGGATGACGGAAACTACATTTAAAAATGCTGAAAAGAAGAATGAGCGTGCGAAATTTAATATAGTTTTCGAATGACATGTTCACTAAGTTCTTTGCAAGATGTGAAACGTGGTCATATTTTCTGAGACAATAAACATACCTAATTGTGGTATTGAACGCTACTTGCAGCTTCCTTTTGCTCTCAGCGTCGCTTGAAAAATTTCGCATCCAAGCAAGGATCAGTCTTGTTTTGAATGGTGTAACCTTTTGGACAATCCATAGAGTTCGAAGAACATCATATGGAATTTATATGGTTGTACCATGTTAGAGTTCTATTGAAGACTACACCTAGATTTTTTGAAGACTAAACGAATTCAATATTTAAATCATTCAACATTGTGTCTGGAAAATATGACAAATCTAATTTAGTTTAAGAAATAATCAAACATTTAAATTTGGCTGGATTGATTACTAAGCCAACCAATCTAAAATTCGTTGAAGCTCTTCATTTAAGTCATTAGCACAATCCTCAAAGAGGCCTAACGGACAACTTCGATAAATCTGAATGTCACCAGCATAAATATGTTTCGATGAGTTCAATGTAACGGTAGCTATGTCATTTATGTAAACTGGAAATAAGAGACACCCTAAAATCGACCCTTGGGTACACCTTTAGTTAGGGGAAGAAAATCAGATAGAACGTCCTCTAATGACACAGCCTGCTTTCTTTCAAGTAGATAAGACGAGATTAGTTTAATTGCAAAAGGAGAAGCAGAAAAGTAGTGTCTTAGTTTCTTGATAAGAATAGAGTGCTCTACCATATCAAAAGCCTTAGAAAAGTCTAATAATACCAAAAACGTAATATAGTCATATTCAGTCTATCCCTATTATCTTCAACTAAATTTAACAGAGCTGTTGTACAACTATGTATGTTTAGCACGGATTGATACTGGTTTAAATTCATCACTTATTGAGTTTTTAGGGATCGGAATTATTTTTTCCAATTTCCATTGTTTCGGAAAAATACCAGTCATTAAAACGGTATTAATGTGCGTTATAAATGGTAGCAGTGTTGGCAAAATTGCCTTAACAAAAACTGGATGAATCTCATTAACTCTTATAGCATGTGACTTTACAGACAAAAAACTTTCTACTATGCCGGTACCATCGACCCTAGTAAAAGTGAAAGACGTTGGAGTTTGAGAAACAGCACCATTGAATAAACAAGTGAGGTACTTGATAGTGGATTTGACAAGAACTTGCGGTTTAGATCATTGCGATGAATATTGTTAGAGCAAGTTAAGTTTTGTGTACCAATTCATAATTCACGAATACTACTCCATGTTTTCCGACTGCCTAAAGAGGTGCTAAAACGGTTTGAATAAAATTGCGTTTTAGCAATGTTTATTTCACGGACGACACTATTTCGCAAGTTCTTATAGACTTGATAAAGCTCTTCCACCCGACAACGTTTCCACCGTCGATACGCCGGATCACGTTCCTTCATCAGCACTCGAATCTCATTTGTAAACCATACTTTGGTTCTTTCTCTAACAGTTCCTGTCTTGATCGGAACGTATGCATCAAAGAAGAGATTTACGTTTCTATTTATGAAATCGACTTGATCATCTGGTGAGGGTATAGAATAAACAAGGTTCCAAGGAATATACTGTCCAAGAGAAAGTCGGTTAATATTTTTGAAATACCTGTATGTATAGCTTGATGTGCTTACGATATCCCCAATATCAAAGTCATACGTTAGAAATACTCGTATTAAATCTTGCTTCGAAAAGGCTGGTGCAGATATTTGGTCATAGAGTAATACCTTGTCAGTATTATCTACAAAAATACATGTGTTGAAAAGTTTAGTCGCTAAATTAAAATAATATAATATTTGTAAACTTCGGCTGCTTGGACTTCTAAACGAACAGGGATAACAGAGAAAAATCGCCATTTTTTATTCGATTCTTGCTGAGAAGAAGATTGGAAGCCCAAGCCGCCGAACTTGTTGCAAAAAAAAAGAATAAATCCTCCTCTTTTGAAGATACTTTGGGAATATTGCATTTTACTGCTGAGGGTTACATTCCAAACGGCAGCACGGGGTCCAATCTCGCGGCCAGCAACAAATTTTTATTCTTCTTTTTGCGGAATAATTTTGTATTCGCAAAAGGTATTTTCGCCTAAGAATAATTGCACAATCGTCTTCGTTAGAGTGTGGAACTTGCCTGCAAGAAATCTGCCGCCTGTTTACTGTTCCTTGCGGAAGTTTCCCGTTATCGAAATACCCTTCGTTAGTTTGGCCACAACTGTTGCTTGCGAAATTTATTATCTGCAAGCGGTTTTCAGCGAAAATCTCACGTTCGCCGCCACCGTCGTCAATTCCGAACGACACACAGTCCCCGCCACTGCCAAAAGATTGCTGATCCTGAAGCAGAGGAACGTTCCAGCAAATTGGGAACTATATTGGAGAAGGATTTGTGAACAGAAGACATTGAATGATGGACAGAAATGGACGAAACAATCGTCGACATAACGAGGCAGATATAAGGGCTGCGTGAGCAATTACAGACTGCCGAAGCCAATGCAGCCACAGAAAAACAGCATCGAATTCGTTTACAGGAACAACTCATCAATCAGCAACAGCAAGCCATGCCCACTACAACTTCCACTGCTGCGTCTACGTCCATTTCCACGATTTCTCCAACAAACCACCAATTGCCAGTATATTCATCAGCGAGCTTGTGTCAAAGTGCCAATATACTTACCACATCCACAGATCCTGTAATGTCCACCAGTGTCATGGAAACCCAGTACATACCGCACTCATGGCTTCCACTGAAATCCATGACACAGCAGCTGTCAATTCCAACAACTATGAATGTGAGTGCAGCTCCTACCTATTCGTCGTTTACTCTGCTCCAGGCAACACAGATGATATTTAAAACTACGGCAGAGACAAACCCAAGATCCTCTCTCACCCAAAGAGTGTCAACGTTTTTGCCATCCTTGAATGATATTCCACTCTATAGTCAGTCAATGAATTTTCCTCCACCGACATTTCATGCATCGCTGTCATCTGCAATAAGCCAGTCAACATCGCACGGTGGAAGAAATCTGCACGATCTACCGAAATTCACTGGAAGGCCCGAGGAATGGCCAATTTTCTGCACCGAGTTGACATTGATGTTCAACTATTCAAAAGTTGAAAATATATTTCGCCTACAAAAATGTCTTAAGGGTGAAGCTAAGGAGGTAGTCGAGGCACTGCTGATTCATCCGAATAATATAGAACAAGTGATGTCAGCTTTGGAGTTTCGCTCCGGTCGACCGGAGTGTCTTCTACGTAACTGATAAAAGTGAGAGACATTGAGCCTATTTCCGAGGGGAAACTAGAAATTTTAATCCCGTTCTTGACAAGGGTTCAGAACCTCTCCACATTCTTTGAGTCGAGTGGTTTGCACGAACAGCTGGCCAACCCGACGGTCATAGACGAACTTGTAAGTAAGTTGCCTATGAGCAGACGTTTGGATTGGGCCCAAAGAAGCGTTTACATAATGCCATACCCTACTCTGAAACACTTCGATGAGTGGCATAGTGGTATCGCCAGACTGGTCTGTTTGGTCGCAACAAATTCTCTTCAACCGCCCGTCAAACACGAGAGCAAACCAAAAGCAAAGTGTGTTCTTCACACCACGGAGCAGCGTAAGCCAGCAGATGCAGTCAACAGTGATTTATGCCGCCACTGCAAAGGAAAGTTACACTCAGTAACCAGTTGCAATGTCTACACAGATCTGGACGTCCAAAAGAAGTGGAATTTTGTGAAGAAAAACCGCCTGTGCTTCTGCTACCTAAAATATGGGCATTCTGCGTGTTTTTATAAGTCACGTAAAACGTGTGGGATTGGCGGATTCACCAAAATACATAATTCATGAGGACCAAGAGCTGAAAGCTTTAACTACGCCTGCAGATGAGGACGTGAGCCAACAACCCAAGAAGACTTTACATAGCTGTGATGTAAACGCAAGCTCTAAAATCCTTTTTCGCGTTCTACCTGTAAGGCTCTATAATGCTGATATCATGGTAAAAATGTATGCACTCCTGGATAAAGTTTCGCCTATTTCGCTAATGAGTGCAGACCTAGTCGAAAAGCTTAAGTTAGAGGGCGAAACGAGATCTCTAAATTTACAATGGCTTGGGAGGGAAACATTTATGGAACAGTCGCTAGTCGTGGACCTTCAGATAAGTGCCGACAAGGATCATGCTGAAAAGTTTAAAATGAACGGGGTACAAACCGTCAGTGAGTTAGACTTGCCGACTCAGACACTTACCTATGCCGACGTGCAGCAGTTGTACCAGTACCGAAATATCCCTTCATTCGCGGAGTACACCAACGCAAAGCCACAGTTGTTGATCGGCCTTGATAATTGCCGATTGGGAGCGCCAATCAAATTTGGAGTGAAAAAGCCTTCGAAACAATTGAGCACTACAAATTTTCTCTGACACGACTAAAAAAGTGGGCGCTTACTACCAGACGGGTCTATTGTGGAAGGAAGATTCGGTCGAAGTACCAAGGAGCTATGAAATGGCCAAGAGACGGCTTTTAAGTCTCGAAAGCAAGCTACGAAGGGAACCTGCCTTTCCCGCGGCATGAAAGGACATCATAAAGAGGCATTTAGAAAAGGGATACGCTAAGAAGCTAACTGACGCTTAAGCAATCCTAAGTACACCGAGGACCTGCTATCTACCGCATTTTGGGGTGAAAAACCCACACAAGCCAAACAAAATTAGATTGGTGTTTGATGCAGCCGCCAAGGTGAATGACGTTTCGCTTAACACCTTTCTATTAAAAGGTCCGGATGATCTGAAGCCGCTTTTAACCATTCTATTCAACTTTCGAATGCGGCCTGTAGCAGTGACCGGCGACATTAAGGAAATGTTCCACCAAGTGGTAATACAACCGGAGGATCAACACTCTCAACGGTTCCTTTGGAGAGACGAGGAGAGCATGCCTATCAACATCTACGTTATGCAATCTATGACGTTCGGTGCCAGCTGTTCGCCATGCTCCGCGAACTACGTTAAAAATCTTAACGCCATGAGATTTCCAAGGGCGGTAAAGGCGATAGTAGATCACCACTACGTAGACGAGTACGTGGACAGTTTCGATAGTGTAGCCGAAGCAGCCAACATCACTCAAGGTGTCATTGAAATTCACAAGAACGGGGGCTTTGAACTCTGCCATTTTGCGTCGAATTCCAAGGAGGTGTTGAGAGATATTTCTTATGTGAAGGCTGATGGAGAGCAGAAGAAGATGGTCGACATGAATATGGATGCCGCGATGGAAAAGGTTCTCGGCATGTGTTGGGAACCAATCGAAGATATCTTCACAATCAAATTGAAGCTTCCTCGTGTCAGCCAGGATGTTATGTCGGACTTCAGGTGTCCAACTAAAAGAGAGTTCCTGAGCATCGCTATATCAATGTTTAGCCCGTTTGGAATTATTTCCAACTTTGTGATTCATATCAAGTTATTGTTGCAAGCGGTTTGGAAACATGGTGTTGGCTGGGACGAGCCCATTCCTAGGACATTTATGAACGTTGGCAGCAGTGGAAGGCAGAACTCCAAACCTTCACGCCGTACAGGATTCCAAGATGTCATGGTAGTTCTTCACACCTTCGTCGATGCCAGTGAAGAGGCGTTCGTGCTGTGACATATCTTCGGGCTGAGTTTGAAGATCGGATTTGCATATCATTTGTCTATGGCAAAACAAGGTGAGTGCCGAAAAAATTAACTTCCATTTTGGGAGTAAGACTCTGCGATGCTGTTGTAGAACATTATGAGTTAACATACAAGACTCGCGTATTTTGGAGTGACTCGAAGGCGGTCATCCATTGGCTTCAATCAGACTCTCGCCGACAAAAGCAGTTCGTGGCCTTTCGAATTACCGAGATTCTTGAAAGCACCAAGGTAAGCCAATGGCGTTGAATTCCGTCAAGACTCAATCCAGCAGGTGAGGCGACACGAGCTACATATTCATCCAAACTTAAAGTTGACAACAGTTGGATAAGTGGTCCAAGATTCCTGCTAATGACTGAACAGTATTGGCCTGTACCACCATACGATATTAGCAGTCAGATAATTTGCCAATCAAAAAGAATAGTTCCATCTTCAAGTTAACACCGTACTTAGCGGAGGATTGCCTGCTCCGCGTATACGGTCGTATAGATGCTGCCACGACCATACCATTTGCCGCCAGACGCCCGATCATCCTGCCGAAGATACATCCGCTAACAAAGTTGATCGTGGATCATTATCACCGCCTGATGCATCATCAAAACGATGTCACGATTGCCAACGGATTACGACACAAGTACTGAGTGCCAAGCGCTCGCTCTGCCGTTAAGAAAGCTAAAACCCAGTGCTGATATTGCAGCATTCGAGCTGCTCAGTCATCGCCACCTTTGATGGGACACTTACCCAAGGACCGTCTCACTGCGTTTGTACTATCATTTACATACACAGGCCTTGATTACTTCGGGCCAGTCTACGTCACAGACGGTGGTTGGAAGGAAAAGCGATGGGTCGCGCTATTTACTTGTATGACCATAAGAGCCATCCACCTTGAAATTGCGTCTGATTTGTCGACGGATGCCTACATTTTGTGCATCGGAAACTTCTTTAATAGGAGAAGGGTTCCGCGACGAATCCGAAGTGACAACGGCACTAATTTCATTGGTGCAAAAAGGAGCTGCTGACTGCTTTGTTCGAGAGTAATCGACTGGGTTTTTAACTGCCCTTTGAATCCGTACGCAGGAGGATGTAGGGAAAGGCTAGTTCGAAAACGAAATAACGCCTAAGCCTGAAACCTTGTTCAGCAGCTTATTAGAAGCAGAGAACATCATTAACAGCCGTCCACTCACTCACTTGCCAGTTTCGTCCGAAGATGAAGAGCCCCTAATTCTGATCACTTTTTACTGGGTGCTTCAAACTCGACGCAATCTCCAAGTGAATTCGACAACAGAGCGCTCTGCCTTCGAAAACAATGGCGGGTATCTCTACAGATCAAGATCCATTTCTGGAGACGATGGATCTGGGAGTACCTGCCAGATCTCACCAGACGGAGCAAGTGGTTCGAAAAGGTTCGAACTCTCATCGTAGGAGACATAGTCCTCATTTGCGAAGTGGACTTGCAGAGAAGCCAGTGGAAGAGAGGACGAATTACCAAAGTGTTTCTCGGAGTAGATGGTCAAGTTCGCTCCGCGGAGGTTAAGACTACGACCGGGATTCTTCGGAGATCAGCGGTAAAGCTTGCGGTTTTGGACGTTGGTGAGGTGTTGGTGGGTCCATGTGCCTCACGGGGGGTGGATTGTTGAAAAGTTTAGTCGCTAAATTAAAATAATATAATATTTGTAAACGTCGGCTGCTTGGACTTCTAAACGAACAGGGATACTCAAAATCAAAACAAACTAACCCATGGCCGAATGTGTTATTTGACACTTCAGAAAAATCGCCATTTTTTATTCGATTCTTGCTGAGAAGAAGATTCCAAGTCCAAGCCGCCGAACGTGTTGCCAAAAAGAAGAATAAATCGTCCTCTTTTGAAGAAACTTTGAGAATATTGCATTTTACTGCTGAGGGTTATATTCCAAACAGCAGCACGGGGTCCAATCTCGCATCCAGCAACAACATCTAATAAGGTACTGGAGTAACTGGTGAAATGGGTAGGAGCTTGACTATTACCTGGTTGTAGGTCAAATGATAGCATATTTTGGGTTAAGAGATCTTAATCCAACAGAAGTCACAGAAGTCGCCACAAATAATTACATTAGTTGAGCAGATCGACACTACTTCAACTATTTCATAAATAGGCGTCAAATCAATATTTCGATTTGGCCTATACACCACCCCTAAACAAATCCTCCTATCACCGCGTATAATGTGTACAAAAAAATACTGAATAGCGGATCCTTTCGGCGAACGACATTTTCAATTACAAAACAAACCATAACATAACATAAATTGCTACTCCACCACCAGTACAATCACTTCTATCAGCTCGAAAAAAATATAACCATTCAAAGCATACACATTATCTTTCACGCCTTCAATAAACCAAGCTTCCGACACGCAGATTGCATCACCCTTCCAGTTAACAAAAATATCTCTAAACTCATCTAATTTTGGATTTAAAACAAGCGAAATATGCCTTTCAAAGACGGAGGCTTGCAGTCGATGTGGTGACAAATGTGATCAAAAATTGTTTTTAGATTTTCATTTGGTAATTCTGGGACACCAAAAATAATGTCATCGGCTGCAATTTCACGTCTCTCAAAGGCTTCACATTTTTGCAGTTCAGTCACTTCCTATTCGAGGGTCTGCGATTCAGCTATCCGCATTTTCAACTCTTCTTTCTGTGTTTGCAGAATTTGAATGGACCTTTCAAATGAGGTGACAGGAATCTCAACTTTCTCTTGTCGTTCTTTTAAGTTATTAAGAGATGTTTCAACCTCTTTAATGTACCAAGAAAGCCTTTCTTCGATGGAAGAAATTTGTAAATTCAAATCATTTCGCAAATGATTCATTTCCGTTGAGATGCGATTAACGATTTCATCGGTTAGTTTTGCAAGATGTTCTTTCAAATCAAATATCGTTACGGCCGTTGCAGGGTTTTTGGCAGTTGGTGTTTTGCTCACAGAGCCTTTTCTCTTAAAGGGGGTGTCGTTAAGCTTCGGCGTTTGTACAGGCTCTTTATATGGTGTTAGGGTCGACTGTTTCTCTTTTCCAAGATTTGTTGACCACGTTTTTCCAGTCATTATGTTCGTAAGAAGTTTGAAACAAAAACAAGAGCGCACTTGCAAGTTTATAGTGAAATTTAAATTCTTATTACACTTATTATTAACCTATGTAGAGGATGAAACAAGTTTAAAAATATTTAGTACTGTGCAAGCAAGAGTTTAATATACCGGTCTTTAATGGCAACGTAGAAGAGATTAGAGATATTGAAAAAAATTGCCGGACGAGAATATCGATACGCCTACTCTCTATTTAGGTACATTTTTGTATCTTTGCAGATATCACGTTTTTCTTCAGTCACGGCATGACTTCTTTAATCGCCAAAATACCAAGAAAAGCAAGAATTCATACTGATCATTTCTTGGGAACTTTTTACCCGATTGTCATTCCAAAAATTCCATACATTTATTCGTACATTCTGATATACTCGTAAATATAGGGTTTTCCAATAAGGACTTGACAACTTTGTTATTGAATAAAATGCAAACCATTTGAGATATTTCAAAAACTTTATTATCGGCTTGGAGTACAATCAAAACATTTATGAATGGAACTCGACTTTGTTCATATGGCCACCGCGGGCACGTTTGCAGCGGTCGATTCGTTGGACCCAATTTTCAACGACTCGGCCACATATTTTGGGCGAAACGGCCGCTTTTCGCTTTCAATGTTGGCTCTGAGCTCTTCCAACGTCGTCGGCGTGTTGCCATAAACCAATCACTTAACGTAGCCTCACAGAAAATAGTCAAGCGGCGTTAAATCGCACGAACGAGGCCGCCAATCGACTGACCCATTTCTTGAGATAACACGCTCACCATACTTACACTTCAATAAATCGATTGTAGCGTGTGCTGTGTGGTTTGTGGCATCATCCTGTTGAAACCACATGTCGTCCAAGTCCATATCTTCCAATTCAGGAAAACTAATCAGTGATCATGGCACGATAACGCTGACCATTCACATTAACGTGACGATCGTTATCGTCGACGAAAAAATATGGCCCAATAACGCCGCCGGCATGCAAACCGCACCAAAAAGACATTTTTTGTGGATGAAGTGGTGATTCATGAAGCACATGTTGATTTTCACCCCACCAATAACGCCTATTTTGCTTATTGACGAACCCATTGAGCCAAAAATGAGCTTCGTAACTGAAGATGATTTTGCGATGAAATTCATCCTAGCGCATCTTCTCCAGAACCCAATCGGAGAACGTACGTCGCTTCAAATGGTCCATCGGCTTCAATTCTTGAGTCAGCTTGATCTTGTATGGATACAAGATAGTTACGCAAAATACGCCATAATGTGGTCGGAGCGATTCCGAATTCTTGAGAACGCCGTGGAATTGACTGATTTGGATCGCTTGCTACGGACGCCTGAACGGCAGCGATATTTTCGACAATTCCACCAACCCGTTATCTCACTGACACGGCAATATCACACAACGAATATGTAGACTCAAATTTTTGCACTAAACTTGTTATTGCCTGTCTACTAGGGCGAGAATTACGACCGAAAATTGGAGTCAACGCTCTTAAAGTTGCAGTCCCGAGTCCAAATTTCGGTAGAAAATTTTTATAATTTGCAGACGTTGCTCGTTCGTGTACCATGATGAAAATTTTTGAGTTTACTGGATAATTTGACAGTGACAGTTTGATGATTAGTGAAAGAGTGCGTTCACAAATTAAATTCAAAGTTGTCAAGTCAATATTGGAAAACCCTTTATGAGCAAGATTTTAGGAGTTATCTCCGGAGATCCTCTGTAAATGTTCACTGTGATTACAGGTTGACGATCATTGGGTACATTTTTGCGTGCGACATAGTTTTATACCAGACAATGGGATCGTTGCTTTGATCAGTGGAAGTTGTAGGATGGTCATCGCTTTTTCTCATTTCTGGCTGAGGAGGTCCTTCAAGTTCTATATCCGTATCTTCAGACATTGCATACTCTTCATCAGAAGGCCTATATTCAGACTCGAAAGCTCTAAAGTCACTTGAGTCAAAGTCGTCCTCTTTTAAAAGACGTTGCAAATCCTCAGGTTGTTTAGCAATTCGAAAGCTGTTTTACGTAAAAAATGTATAATAATTAACGCAGCACCAACAGGATATATGTGTCCGAAACACACCAATGGGATATGCAATTCCCAGGCTAATTTTCTTACAAATAATTTATACTTACAAGTATTTCTATTTTTCTGTTTGAGGGCATTGCGTAATAATATATGAACACTATGCAAACGTCAAACAACTACTGGTTTACAATAAAATATTAACTTTGTACAAGAAAATCGAATGCACCGTGCAGGAATTGAACGTAAACTAATATGGTCTAACAGCTCGTATAGATGATCAAATATGCAAACCGGTAAAAATAGGGAATTTTTTATGATCATTCTTAAAATTACCAATGGAATAGCTTTTAATAGCATTTTCTTTCTAATATGCCTTTCTGGGGCTCTCCGAACTTTGTTTGGGACGTATGATCCCAATGGGAGCGAAAGGGTTAAAGTACCAAATAAGTTGCTTGGAATTGGCGCTAGAGAATAAGTATAAAGAAAGCTAGGTAATAAGTCTTTTTAGTCAGGTGATACTATTAAATCACCAATATTTTAGTTCTAGCCACGGTTCGCCTCTAAACTTGAACATAAATACATCGTATAGCAGATACATTTCGCCCTTGATCAAAAGATAAATAATTCAAACATATACTCAAATAAGTCCTAAGGTCAGCGTTCAAATATCGCAGATAAGCCGATTATAGAAATTCACTATCTCCAGAGACGGATTGAGTTAACTTTAAGTTGTGCTCTGTCAACTTCCTTTCCACTTTTGAACTGT
Organism: Volucella bombylans; assembly: GCA_949129095.1. Lineage (NCBI taxonomy): Eukaryota > Metazoa > Arthropoda > Insecta > Diptera > Syrphidae > Volucella > Volucella bombylans. Next base: position 46,173,398 of record OX422142.1, on the reverse strand, counting down.
TGTAAGTGTTTATTTTGTTTTGTTTTATTACGACACCTACCAATATTTTTTTCTGTAGGGAGAACAAAATTCTCAGATTGTCTTTATCTACTATATCATATCAGTCCTAAAATGGAACATAGACAAGTCATAGATAATCTCCAATCATCATTAAATCTCCTTCCACAATTGAAGTTTGGACGAAGTGCCTTTCTTTTGAACTTTTTGACTCAAACATAAAATTCTCTTTCTTGCAATAATCGACTCGATATAAATGATAAGAGCGTAAGGAAAAAAAAAAATAAAACAACAACAGTGGGAGATATAAAATGGATTCTAGCTTTATTTTGAAGCTAAGTTCATGCGATTATGTGTTGAATAGCACATCATCCAAATAGCCTCTTCAGCTTCGCTGTCTGTGCTTTAAGCGGTCGGACCAATTTTTGATGACTTGGTCCAAAATGTATGGCGTTATTCCGGTAATAGCGTGTCTAATGTTATCCTCCAGCTCGCCCAAAGTGATTGGCTTCTTAGCGTAGACTAAGGACTTGACGTAGCCATAGAGAAAGTAATCGAGCGGTGTCAAATCGCATAATCGCGAGTGCCAATTTGTGTGGCGGTGACGGTAACGGTGTGTCCTTGCTCATTTCGAAAGAAATATGATCCGATGATGCCGCCATGCCATGAAAGTCAATCTTTTTGGACGCAATGATGCTTGGCCGAACACATCTGAATTATGTTTGCTCCAATAACGGCAATTTTGCTTATTGACATAGCCGCTGAGCCCAAAATGGGCCTCGTCCGAGAAAATGATTTTTTTGGGCCAAAATCCGGATCTCCGACCAACATTTCCAGCATCCAATTAGCGAATTCACGGCGTTGTTTATTATAGTGGGGCTTCAATTCCTGCATCAGCATAATCTTATACGGATGTAGGCCCAAATCCAACCGCGAAAGAAGCCGGGTTGACTCTCAGTCGATTCCCAGCTGGTCAGCCCCGAATCGACATTTTTGCGTCTTCTATGTTTTCTTCATTTCGCACCAATCTCTATCTGGTGACTTCAGATACAAAAGTGTGTACTCATGCTCAAATTTTTCCACGGGGCCACGAATTGCCTGCACACTGAAGCCATGATTACAACCGACCGACAACCGAAATTCATGTTGCGTATTTATAACTGAGTCGGAATTTCGATAATATATTATAATAATTTTCGCACGTTCGGCAAGCGTGCTGAAACATAACAATTAGAAAACTTATCATAGCTAACTTGGCACCCTATACAATACAACAGAACAACTGTTGTTGTTTAGGAGTTTAGAATATAGTCAATCTTTATAAGATCTTAATTGCAGTGTTATGTTATTTGTTTTGTGTTTTTCAAATTGACTTTTGAATTCTCTTTCACATTAGTCCATAATTTTTTTTAGAAAATTTGTATGATCATTTCAGATCGGAGTATTGTTAGGTTAAAACTATGCCGTTCTTTTGAGTAGCACTTTATTTGGTGTCGGTTAAAGTTAAGAGAGAGAGAATTCATAAGCTTACAATCTATTTATAGTATATACTCGTACAAATACATGGGTATTGTATGTACATGCAAATAGGAAAACAGACTTTTTATTCTTAGTCCTTACAATACAATTATTAATTAATTAATTTTAATTCAGTATATAATTATATATAGTTATAATATATAATATATAGAGTATAAATGTAATATTAGTTTCAAACGTTAATTAAAGTATGTTTTGTTTAATTTAATTTTTTTTTTCATTGTCCTTAAGTCGACTAGACCTTCTCACTTCTTGAAAGTCTGGTAACCTAGATTTCATTTTCGTAGATATCTTAAATGTTTCCTTATAAACTTCTTTCTTTACTTCCTCCTGATTACATTCAAACCTTTAAGATCAATATCTGGCAAATAGGATTTATTTCTTAAATGCTTTTTCATTATCAGGTTTGCATGTACAAACCGCTCATAGCCATTAATCAAAATGATATAAGTGTTCTCACTAATTATCTTAATAACCTTTGTAGGTATCCATTTAATCATGTTTACAAAATGATTTCTGTAGAGGATTTGCTCCACCATTTTAAAAACATTGTTTATACTTTTAAAATTACCATGTAATCTATCATTTGTAATCTGTTTATTATTTGTAATGCTTAAATTCCTTGCATCATATTGTTTTATTTTATTTCTTAAATGTAATGTAATGTAATAAAGTTGTTGGTTGATAACTAAAAATGAGTTTGGAGTCACAGTTGTAGGCATATTGCGGTAATTACTATTCTAAGAGCATAAAGAACACAGCCATTTTCAATCGTTAAAGATTCGATTTCGATTCTGAAAGTAAGGCAGCATACAAGAATGATTTTTTTTAAACTTGGCCAGCCGTACCTTAATTTTTGGTATACATTTTTTTAAATATAATCCTTTTCTGTGATTCTCGTTTCTCACAATTTTGCATCTATTAGGCTTTTTTCTGAACTAAAATAAGAAACGTTAGCCTCTTCTATTTCGGGATTCTCTTCGAGATGTAAGCGCGAGAGACAATCTACATTTGACATTTTAGGCCGTTTTCGATACGAAATTATATTGGGATAAAATAATGGCCCATCGTGGACTCGCATCCGCTACGACAACAATAGATTTTTCTGGATCATACAATTCCAATTTCTACCAGCAATTTCTTGCACTTTTCGAAAGACAATTGACATTCGGTCCAGTCAAAACAAACGCCTTTTCTTGTTGTTATACAGGGAATGTGCCTTGGTTGACAAACTCGGAAGAAACTTACTATAATAGTTCAACAGGATTGCAATTGCTGAAGATTTTTTTGGCGGCGGAGCACCCACAATTGCTATAACTCTTTTTTCAATGGGACTTATGCCGATTGTGGACTATGTGTTTGTTTTTTTTTTTTGTATAATGAGCGCGCGCTCAAGGGGTTTGTGTACCCTTAAGGTGATTGTTCACAGCGCGGGCAAAGGAAATTTAGGGAGGAAGAAAAGAGAGGTACCGATGTACATTGTTTTTAAATGTTTGCAAGTTATAACGACCAGGAAATGAAGAGCTAGGCACGGCATTCCATAAGCGAGTTGTACGGGTTAGTAATGAATCACGATATTTCAGAGTACGTCCAAAAGTGGGCTTGAGGATATACTGACGAGCATTCATAGCGAGACGGGTGTTACGCTTTAAAGTTCGAATGGGCGGAATGCTATTGGCGATTTCAGCGGAGCACTGGTGGAGGAAATAGCGATACAACAAAGTGAGACAGGAGACATTACGTCGTAGTTCGAGCGTGTCAATTGATTGACTGGTATTAGTATCGTCACTAAGTTTTATCGCACGGTTTTGAATCCTATCTAGCAGGTGCAGAGATGTTTTAGGAGCACCTGACCGGTTGTGGGCATTGTACTCCAATTTTGGGCCTCATATATTGAGGCCAGGTCAGAGTGGATAAAATATTTCTTACATCGCTTGAGGAAACCTAGACATTTCGCAGCATTTTTGGCGATATCAAATATGTGGTCATTGCAACGTAAGTTGTCATTGACACACATACCAAGAATGGAAAGTTTTTCGGTTTCGACGATACAAGTGCCATTCATGGATAATGGCTGGGTGTCTAAGTTCCGCTTTAACGACAGCAGACAGCATTATGTTTTGGAAGCATTAAATTCCACTCTGTTGATAGTTCCCCAATTGGTTATGCTATTGATATCGGAATTTAATGAGCTTAGCATACGCTGCCGTTCTCGTTCTACAGCCGAAGAGCAGGGCCGTGAGTCCGGGAACGAATGTGAAAAGCAGAGAGTACTGTCATCAGCAAAGGAATATATTGCGTTAGAAGTAGCAGACAAGAGATCGTTAATGAAAATAGAAAAGAGTGTCGGTGACAGAACAGAGCCCTGGGCACACCAGCATTTATTTTGTGAATATCAGACTTGAAACCGTCCAAGACAACTTGAATTGAACGTTCCGAAAGGTAATTTCTAATCCATTGAAGAAGAGAGTCGTAGATCCCAAATGCACGCATTTTCGACAAAAGAGCCGGATGCCAAACTCTGTCAAATGCCTTAGAAATATCAAGTGCAACTATCTTGCTTTCGCCAGATTGATGTACGCTTTGGTTCCACTTTTCGGTGAGATATGCCATCAAATCACCAGTGGACCTGTTGCTACGAAAACCGTACTGACGGTCATTGAGAAGTTTTCGTGTTTCGAGATATTTCATGAGCTGACGATTTATCAGTGTTTCCATGACCTTGGAAAGAAGGGACGTAAGTGCAATGGGTCTGCGGGAGGTGAGAGAAGATGATTCGCCTTTTTTAGGGACGGGCTGGACAAATGCTGTTTTCCATCTGCTCGGGAAGAGTCCTAAAGAGTAGGATTGATGAAAAAGCTTACGCAGTGGTTTTGCCAGCGAGAAAGAACACCTCTTCAGAAGAAGGGGAGATATACCATCTGGACCAGCGGATTTATGTCCGATTCGTCCCATTGAAGATTCGACGCACTCAAGTATAGGCGGAGACAAAGCACAATCTAGGAGTGTTGAGCTGACCGCAAAGTGTGCAGCAGGCAGATTGGCCTTATCCAAAGAGCTGACAGCTGGAATGTCATTGTAAAAGAGCGTTGGGATGGAGGATGAGGCGGAATTTGGGACATTGCAGTATTTTTTTTTGTATGTGTGTTGTGATGTGTGTCCTAAATAATCAACCGTGTCTATTACGAATTTGCACTTGTTAACATTTATGTGTATGCTGTGCTTATGCAAGCGATCCAAAACCATAAATAAATTATTTTTGTACTCTTCGGCAGAAGAACCGCCGATCGTCTAAATAACAAGACATATAACGTAAGTCACTTAAAATTCGATCCAATGCTGACTGGAATATAGCGGGAGCACAACTAACACCGTAAACTGATCGTGTGAAAGTGAAACGCGCCTTATGGGTTTTAGGTTAGATATGTAATCTTAGGGTAAATAAAGTCTATATAATGTTTAACATCGTTTTTTACTACATCCTTATGAGCATGTGCAGTTAAAGTTAAGAAAAGAACAATTTTTAAAATTTTTGATACTTACGAGTAGTTGAATTTGCTCCGTCTGAACATTAATAGCAATAACTACGTATTTGCATTAAATAAAAGACTGTATTATACTATTTTGGAATCTGAAACTTAGGTTTCCATATATTTTTTTGTTCGGGTGTAACTGCTTAAACTTTAAAAAAATAAACATTTTGCAAATTTCATGCTAAAAATTAAAGTTAAAATGTTTTTTTTTTTTTTTCAAAAATGGAGTAACAGCTACTTATATAAGACGTAAAGACGTAAACGTAAAGTCATGTGACTTTAATATGTACTTATTGGGATAGATCTTTTTTTGTATTTTATTTTGATCGCCCGATAACCCACAAATGAGGTGTTTCAGGCTTATCCATTCCTTCCTGGACACCCTGTATAATGTCTCAAAGATTATGATTTCACGTTTGAAATTAACTGTATAATTATGTAAATAGTACTATCTTGACATTTGCCACTTCGGTTTTTTTATGCGTACCTTTTTGAGAAAAAATTTAATATGACCGCCATAACAACCCTTCTTACTTGGAAGCTATACTTGATCTATTGCAAGTAAAATAACGTCGAACTAGAAGTGAGAAGCTATCTGGTAAATGAATTAATTTAATTTCAACTGGTCCCTAATTTGATCTTTAAGAAACCAACCAAACCAAATTTGAATATTTATTATTTATGGAACGGCCTGGAAAATCTTTGTATTCGCCGTTTATTTATGAGTACTACTGGTTTTTAACCATCGACGGATACAAGGATTCAGTCACGTCTGCAGCCAACTTGTTCAGAATTTTTCCCTTGAATTCATTCCCAATGACCTCAACTCTTCCTTCTCTTGTACGTTATCTATTCTTTTGACAGCAAAAATCGAGAAGGGTTATAATCGTTAGTTCCCGCTGTAGGTTTTGATCTAACACCGCCAGTTACTACGCCTTAGATCGCGGTCCTATTTTTCTTTCCCACTTTCATACGGAACTGTTCATCTTTGGATGAATGAATCTTTGATGTTCTCATCTTCTTTTCATGGAAGCAAATGAACTATTTAGAGTATGCATTTTCGATTATTATGTAGGGGGGACGAAATTTTATTACGAATGAAAATGTCATAAATTCGTTACATTAGTTACTGTTTTCACAATATCTCAGTCTATTTATTCTTAAGTCTTTCAAAATCAAAGATGCGATGTCATGAGAAAATATGGACCCCAGACTAAAAGTCTGTATAAAAAAAATATTTAGCTTAAAATTATAATGATTTCAAAACATCAATTTCAGTTTTAATGCAAAAGATCTTGTATTATTCTCAAATGAACTATGGACGGATATTGCCAGCAATCCAATGCAAGAAAGAGACTACATTTGTAAAAACTTCTGGATGACCGGAATTACAGGTTGACGCGCCAAACGAAGTTATACCGTACTGAACATATTTGGCATCTCCCATGTTATTTGAATAGTAAAGTAACGGTCCCCCTGAATCACCTCGGCATACTTGGGATCTATTTTGACTTTCAGCGCATATTTGGTTGTCATAAATTTTAACAGAATTGAATAGGGTTTGGCAATAATTTTTATCCGCTATAGATACAGTAGCTTTTTGTAAGACAACAGCATCTATACCGACGTCTGTGCGACCCCATCCAGCTATTATAAGGTTTGCAGATGTGAGAACTGCTGACTCGTCTACAATAGGCAAGCAGATTGGCTGTACAGTTTCTACAGTAAAAGACCAACATTTGGAAATACGATAAATAATTCATATTGTAGGAAATATGTAAACATACCACTGAAAACAGCCTTCCTTTTAAGACGAACGAGCCCAATATCATTGATAAACTTGTGCGAATCGAATCTCCTGTGCCTGATTCCTTCCTCAACGTCGATTTCTTGAATTGGCGGGGCACATTTTTTTCTGAAGCCTTCGCCAATGCAGTCAGGATCTTCTCTTATATCATACTCACCTAAACGTACCTTAAATCTGATTTCAATTGAAAGTATGTCACAGGCATTGGCAAAGTAAAAATCAATTTGTAAGAGCTTACAAACTATAGAGAATACAATGGGCAGCAGTTAAGACATATTGGCTGGTTATTAAAGTTCCACCACATTTCATTCTGACCATAGGGGTTCCAGCTACCTGGTACACAAAAAAAGCCATCCATGGCAATTCTGAAATAGAAGTATCTTCCCCATTTCCTATTAGATTGAGGACATTTTTCCCGCAAAACGTAGTGTTTATCATACGCATTCCGAACTCCGTTTCTTCAGCTTTACCGGAGCTTATGATTAACTTATGCTTTGGTTTTTCAAGTATTAGACTGCCAGCATCGCAGCATATCTGAATCTATGAAAAAATATTCTGATTAAACATAAAATGGTTTCGATATTTGTGAGCTTACGAACTTCGTACTTTGTTCTTCCACAAGGAAAATGCATATTGTACAAGTTACTCCTACACTTGGATATCACAACACATGTACCTGAGTGACAAGGATTATCTGCAAAAATAATATTAGCGGTCAAGGTCGTAAGTCTTTAATGAAACTCACATGCTAGAATTACAAAGCGAACTAATGTCACAGCGAAGAGAAAGAAAACACAATGAAATAATTTGATGCTTGCTGACATTCTTACGAGTATGCTTATGAATGACCTTAACGGTTCAAATTCAAATATGGGACTAACAATTAAGTTTTTCTAAGATTCAAATACGAGTAATTACCAGCGACTGTGCAACTGTGGTTAACTCTGACAAATTTGGGTTTTTACTGATTGGCAGACATATCAAATTGAAAGTCTATTGACGCCAGTATAAACACACATCCGTGAATGTATGTAGATTTAAATATTGATAAGTATTCTAAAAATATATGAGCGTGTCAGAAAAATACGACATGCGAGAGTGAGCTATGTTTTGAAGTGTGGCGTGAATCATAAACGGTATGCATTATCTTTGATCCATTTTCAACCTGATACTTTTTATAACTGAAAGTAACTTAATTTTGTCTGATACAATCCTTGTATGCCAATTTCAACTAAGTTTCCGTTATCGGAGTATATTGAAATCTTGCATACTCGTACATGTGTTGTTTTTATAATAATACGATCTATTCAGTTAAATTAACTACTCAACTGAAACGTAATATACTCCATAAAAAGAATTAGTAATTGACACAATAAACATTAAGCCAGATTGACTACATCGCGGTGGACACAAGGTACTCGCAGTCATTCAATGTAATGCATGTTCGAACATTCAGGACTGATATATTGTTACTACTTACTTGTATCCATGGTACTGCTCGGATATCTCAAGCACCCCAAAGACAAAGTACTGTGATGAAGTTTGAAGTCAGACTCCACCGATTCTTCACAATATATATACGAGTAGTTCGTTCGCCGGCGCTGTGTGCAAGCATTTCCAGGGTACGCAACCAATTATAATAAAAAAAATCAAGATTGCGTATATCTCCGCTTGGAAGATCGGCTGAAGTTTTCCTAACGAAGAGTGAAATTTAATGTTCTGATCCTCCAGAAAGACTCCAGCACCGCATCCCAAATCGTTTTCGGAACATTCCTTTCTTGGCTCCGATTCTGACCGGCATGTTTATAAGACTAGGGTTAAAAGACAGTCTTCGCGCATTGTCATTGCCCCCACACAATTTATTTTTAAACGAAAGGTGGCTTTGAGAGTGCTGCCGAGAAAGACCCTTACTTGGAGTCTGGTAAAGCCAGCACTGACGTTTTTTGTGAGAGCTTATTCCACTAGATAACCTAAGCATATGATATATTTTTCCTTATCATAGCCATGCCGATCTTAAGGACCCTTCTCGGTTACAGGCCCCATGTCTTGCAGACTGCTCTTTTGCACTGCCAGAAGGCCGACAGCGCCTTAGAGACTTTGAACGAAACATGTTTAGGCCATAGAAGTTTGTTATCCAGGATGACACCAAAATACTTAGCACCTTTGGAGAATTGTATGGTGATGCCTTTTAACACTAGATGAGTCAGACCAGTTACGTTCATGCTTCTCCTACAGAGAATAACCTCAGTTTTAAGAAGATTGTTTGAAAGCCCATTCCTTGTTCACCAATCATCTATCACGTTCATGGCTGCCTGCGCTTTATAGTATAAAGTTGCTAGGCGCGTCCAGCAGATAGTACAATTACATTATCCGCGTATGCTTGTGGATAGACGAGACGTCAGAAGTGAGTCAATCAATATGCAACATTGCAGGGGGAACAGAAGGGCGCCTTTAAGTAACCACTGCACCACTACAAAACGGAAGCGGTATTAATTACAATTAGAAAACAAAAAGAAACCATTGTGCTCACAGTAGGTGAACATGAAATAGTATTAAAGGCTGCAATAAAATATCTTGGCGTCATGATTGACTCACGATCGTCTTTTAAGGAACACCTGGAATATGTGAGTTGCTAATATTCGCGGGTGAGTGTCTCCATGATGCGTAAATGCCGAATACACATAGGTGGAGCCAGGTATAGTAGGAGACTTCTCCTGCTGTGCCGAAACTATGAAAGTGAAATCTTACAAAATGAAAATCAAAGCAGTGAATAGGCTTTGTGCAATCAAAGTGATTAGAGCTTTCCACACAATCTTGGACAAAGCGGCATACGATATCACATTAGCGCTTCCAATTGATATACTTGCAAAGGATATGCAGCGAAGGTTCATAATGACACAGATGCAACGGGTGACCACACACATTACCACCCACACTACCAACACTCTACCACCCACACGGCCACCCACACTACCCACCACACAATCACCCACGCCACCACCCACACTATTAACACACTACCATCTACATATAACACACCCAAAAAACGCCTGCAGCCACAAGCAGGCTTACCGATAGTGGTCGGTTGAATGACTCAGCAATATGACGACAAAACGAGTACTTGAACGAACAAGCCGTTGGTTTCTTTGCACAGGTTGGGTTTAGTAGATCATAGTCTCCTATTGTCAGCTGCAAGCAGCCATCATGCTTCCCCCTCCGAATAGAAAAAAAAAAACAAAAACGTAGCTGGCCACACAACAGCAGATGTTCAGTATGCCGGAGAGCTTCTACAAACAAAATTTCATGAAGATGACTCAAATAAACATGAATCAGTGTAGCATAGCTCAGGATATCCTTGTACATACGTTATCGTGATCAGCGAGCCCTATAAGTGCCTCGACCAAAACAATAACTGGATGTGTGACACAATAAAATAGACAGCGATTTGGACATGTGGACTCTATGCCCTGTAAGAAGCAAGCGAACAAACAGAAGGCTTCGTGCGGGCAAAATTTAATGGGATTCATTTTTATAGCTGCTATCCAGCTTGACGGCCAGCGAATACCAACCGATGCTGGTCAATTTGACTGCGCTCCACAGATCCCTAGTAGGTACAATAGGCAACTTTAACGTATGGGCCACAGAGTGGGGAAGCAGACTCATTAACATCATAGGACATACTGGAAACATTCGCTAACCTAGCAATAAGTGTCGTTAATGTAGATAGGGCCAACACTTATCGGAAAGCGCGAGCAGGCTCCATCGTCGACATCACCTTTGCGAACAACTCTATTCTAGGTAGGTACCATTAGGTGGAGGGTCAGTGTAGAATATTCCCATAGCAACCATCTGAGATCAAAGAAATGACACCAGCCCACCTCGGAAAACTTACGGGCCCAAAGTGGAAATATAGATCTTTTGCCAGCAATTCCTTTGAAAAGACAGCAGCATTCGATGCATCAACGCCTGGAAGAGCAAAAAACAGGATTATTACCGGTGGAATGATAAAATAAAGACACTCCGGGCAAAATGCTTACAGGTTCGGCGCAAAATTAAGCGTGCAAGAAGGAGACCAGAATTTTAAAAACGGCTGGATACTCTTAGGTTGGCAAGACGCAACCTAACAATATGGAGCCTTCAAAGAAAGTAAAACCACATGATTAAAAAATCTCTGCCATTTTTTGTGTTAATTTTTGTGGGGGCTAACGCACCCATTTATTTCGCTTAATGCAAGCTTAAACTAACTTAAAAACTAGGACTTAAAAACTAACAACAGTTAGGGGTTAGGAAGTAAGGGAATGGTGGAAGAAATCAAGTTTAAGACGAGAAGTGCTCAGGTTAAAATAAAAAAGGGGTAAGTTTGAGTTAACCTTACGGAGCATGCGGGAGATTGTTTCGTTAGAGCCATAAGAGGTGCGGTGTGTTGAAATATAGAAGAGATGAGGACAACGTAAATTACGCGGGTAAGTGTTGAAGGAAATAGAATTGCAAAAGGAAGCGCAATCCACAGAACAAGAAAGCATGAATGAAGAGAATGTCAGCTACGTCTCAGCGTTTTTCGAGGGGTATTCAGGTTAAGAAGTTTGAGGCGGTCATGATAGGGAGGTATGATAAATGGGTCATTCCAGGGTAGTCCACGAAGGGCAAATCGAAGAAAACGACGTTGAATGTTCACGATTCGGGATATATGAAAGGGGGACCACACTTGGCTGGCATATTCGAGAAAGGACCGGACAGGGGTAATGTAAAGTGACCTTATAACATAAGGGTTACTAAGTTCATTAGACCATCGATTGATAAGACCGAGCGATGAGTTGGCTTTAAGGATTATCTCATCAATATGCGAACGGAAGTTTAACTCTCTATCGTATAATGGTGGTACATCCCATGCCCGAAAGGGATAAAGACACTTTCAATCCGGCGAATCTCCGCTCGATCAGTCTTCTTCCAAACATCAGTAAGGTTTTCGAGAAGGTGATCAATAGAGTCCTGACTAAGTGGGACAAACATATAGTTCCGGATAATCAGTTCGGTTTTAAGGCAGGGCATGATATCATTCATGCTGCGTCTAAACTGGTTTCTGATATCCAATGGAACAAAGCCAAGAACCAGTTCACTGGTGCCTGCCTGATTGACTTGGAGAAAGCCTTCGATACCGTATGGTTAGACGAACTCTTTTTCAAGCTGGACAGGTTGGGCATTAGTAAACCACTGCTGTATATTCTTTTTGATATGCTCTCCAGTAGACAGTTCATCGTGAAGAATGGCGATGTGACTTCAGCTGGAACATTTAACATTAAAAATGGTCTGCAAAAAGGTGCGGTAAATTCGCCGATCCTATTCAACATTTACACGAGTGATCTGATAGGTTCACTTCACCATGCCGTAGCGTACGCAGACGACATAATCGCGTACAGATCAGGTCGTAAGATTGAGGTCATTAATATACTTTTGCAACGTGACTTCAACAAAATTAAGCGATATTGCGATGACTGGAAGTTGAAAATCAACTTTCAGAAGTCGGAAACCATTCTGTTTAGGACGCCTTTGTCTGGGGCTTCTAGGGATACCAGAAAGAATTGGCGAAAGTTCTCGATCGTGGGACAGCAAGGGCAGACACTTGCTTGTCGAAATGTAGTCAGATACCTTGGGATCTGGCTAGATCAATTTCTGTATTTCAACAAACATATAGATGTTGCTCTGGTCAGAGCCAAAGGTACTTTTGCCCTTACAAAGAGACTGTTTTATAACAGCCAACTCGATGCGAGGGTGAAGGTAATCTGCTACATGGCCCTTATCAGGCCCATGTATGTATTTGGATGTCCCGTGTGGTTCAACGTGAAAGCAAGTTTATTGGAAAAGATTCGGGTGTTTGAGAGGGTTTGTCTTAGGACTTGTCTTCGCACCAGAGTCTCAGTACATACAATTCTATTCCAATGAGGTTTTGTACAATAGGGCGAACCTAATAAGAGTGGACAATTTCGTCATTAAGTTGACTCGAAGGCACGTTGCAAGAGCAATGACCTCATCGAACAACCCGATCTCCGGGGCCTACTACCCCAATTATATGTATCACGAGAGAGTTCGCTTTGACGGCTTTATTCCTCCAGAAGCGTTCCTCTATCTAGATAGCAAAGGTCTGATCCAGGACAGATTGGCGGTGCCGCTAATCTTCCACGTCGCTCGAACAGCTGCGGATAGGCGACTCAACTACGACAGAGACTTCGCACATGGCAGTGCGGAGCGTCTCCAGTTCAGTAGGTCGGTACGGAGTCGCGACAAGAGGGATGTTGCTCAGCAGCACCAGCAATTTTGGTGGCTAGTTGAAGGGGAGGATGCTTCGTCGTCGAATGCCTCCAGTGATAGATAGCTTCATCCGAGGCAAAGTGGGTCAGCCTAATTTTTTTAGCCATGGCCGGCTAAAAGTTTTAGTTTTAGGTAGGATTAAGTTAGGTTTAGGGAAAAAAATATAAAAAAAAAAAAATAATAAAAATAAAAAATGAAAAAAAAAAATATATATACATATATTTATATATTAAGTATATATGTATTATGTATATATATATATATATATGTATATATATATATGTGTGTGTGTGTGTTTGTGTGTACGTATTAGAAGTAAGTAGGTTAAGTAGATTGAGATTTATTTTTAAGTAGTCTGTAGGCTTTTAGTTTTAAGTTTTATAAAAAATTAAAAAAAAATATCCATTCACTAAGTTTTTGCTTAAGATTTATTTTCTTAGTTTTAGTATTAATAAATGTAAAAATATAATTAGACTGTAAGATACGTCGAAAGACATAGCATAGACATAGACCCCATAGCATGGGGCCAATTTTTAGCCAATTTTTAGCTAATTTTTAAGCATTTTTTTGGCTAGCATATAAGAGTAATTTAAGTGATAAAAATAAAAATGCATATAAACTGAACTGAACTGAACTCTATCGTATAATATTTTAAGGTCGCGAAGTGATTGAACCTGGGGTATAGGTTAGTCATGCAGAAAATAAAGTCGAGAGGGAGATTGATTGGACTTACGAGACAAAGTCATAGATTGGTATTTGGAGACATTAAGCTCAAAACAATTTTTTTAGACACCAAGTGGAAAATCTATCGAGGTCTTCATGAAGGAGAATAGAGTCTTCGGGTGAAGAAATAGCTTTGGAGAATTTAGTGTCATCGGCATAAATGGATACGCGGCAGTGTTTAACAATCCTCTCAAGATCTCGTTTAGAGTTAAAATGAAAAATAGATGGCTGCCTTGTGGGACACCAGAAGTGGTTAAAAACGGGGTTGAGGAGGCTGACCTAAAGCGAACGCTATAATAACGATTCTCCAGGTAAGAAGATATCCATTTTAACAAAATGGGTTTAAAACCGAGGGAAGACAATTTAAAAAGGATCAGTTGATGTGATATTTTATCGAAGGTCTTAGGGAAGTCTGTAGCAATAACATCGATTTCGTTGCCATTTTCTAGGGCTGAAAGCGCAAAGGATACGAATTCAACTAAGTTTGTAGTAGTTGATCTACCTTTTAGAAATCCATGCTGACTGGGTGATATAAGTGACTTGCACTGAAAGCTTAGACCATCATATAAAAAACTTTCGAACGAGAAAGCGCTGATATAGGTAGTTTTATATTGGAGGCAGGTTCCAAGATAGTTAGAGTAGTTATAATAAGAATTGGTGAGAAGAAAAGCTGCACATAATTTGTTTCTTTTGTTTAGTAAAGACCGAAGTCTTCTGTTGTACCATTGAGGGGAAATAGATTATGTTTTATGCCGTGAAAAGGGGACGTAGAGAGAAATGGAATTAAATATTTCACTGTAGAAAATATAGACAGCATCAGATAAGGAGAGGTTGGTAAAATCAAAAAAATTAATTGCTAAGATAGGTATCGATTTTGTATCGAAACAAAGTCAAATTTAACAGAAGAAGAGATACGATGAGATAAGAGTTGAGGTTATTGTGAGTAGAAAGTAGGACACCTCTACATGGAGAATCAACTTTAGGGATGGCATGATCATTAAACATAGGGAGAGAGCTATCGTCATCTCGGAAAACATTATAAGAAGATGGGAAAAGCTCCTGGCTCTTTATGTCGGGGATCAGATTGGTTTTTGTAAGAGCATAGACGTCGAAAGAGAGGTCATGGCATTTAGACAAGACAGCACGATTTTTAGAACGCAAGCCTCTTACGTTTTGGTAGTAAAATGTAACAGATAGTTTGTTGCGTGGAGAAGTAGGGGAGTGTAGATGAGATGCAGGCAAAGAAGGCTAGATAGGAAAGAAAAAAATTATCATGGTCAGCTCGGCTGCGCTGAAGGTGAGACACTCTTTTAGAGTGTACATAGCTGCGGAAAACAGCGAGCTCATCCGTAATCTTTTGGGGAGGTGTGTTGAACATTTTGTGGTACCTGTTGTGTAGTTTCCTGAGACCATGACACTTGTTTTGGTTTTTCCCTCAAAGTAAACAGAGATGAATTTATAGTAAAGTCATGCGAGAAAAAGACGTATATTTTCATATATCTTTCAATCCATTAGCCTAGAGAGCGCGTAACGGCATTCCGTGGTGTCAATATTCTTTTGGGTCAATATAAATTTTACGAGCGAAGGGTGATCAATAAAAGGGGTAGGGGCCCGTGAAACCGAGGGAGAAAGCGAGCTAGAAGCAGGATTTAAGATATGCGAGCTGATAAAGTTTGGGAAATGCGTTAGGGCTTGGATGGAAGAGTGGCACTTGGTACTTTTGTGGGGATAAGTGAAGGGGGTTGCTTAGGGATAAAGACCGGAAGGGAAAAATTGGGAAATATTTTGGTTTTCGGGCTTCACCTGGGGTCAGGTTTAGGATGTGGATGGGATATGGATTTGGCGATTTATAATTAGCTATAGTTGATGTTGCCTCGTTTTTTTTTCTATGTTTTTATTGGTTAGTTGATCCGTCATTTGGAGACCCGCATCTTTCTGAGGTTGAGGTTGGTGTTGAATGAGTTAACAAATAACCATTCATATCTAGCCGGTAAGTTAATCAAGAAATTCTGTTTGCTTTTGTGGTGAGATGTTGGGAATATCGTGCATTGTCTGATGCTATACCACTTTTTACAAAATTCAGAAATCCAATTTGGGTCACCTTTAACGAGTAGGGTGGTGAACAACTGATTCGTTGTACTGAGCCTTTCTAGCCTGCTTTGCCATTCTGATGGTATCCAAATCGTATTAAATTGTGTAATAAGTTTCCGCGATAGGACGAGTTGACATTGGAGCAGTTATATCACCATAATATTTTTCGGATCGATGGGCTGGTGCTAGGATTTAGGGGTTGGGTTGTCGGCACTGAATGTGGCAATAATTCGGCTTCGGTTTGTAATAATTCAGCCAAAATTGAAGTATTGTAACTGTTGTGCGGCGGGGGGTGGGTTGGAAGACCATCGATTTTGTGACATACTGTTTCAATGAGGTTTTCCAAATCATTCAACACTGTTCTATTCGTAGTGAATTCATCATTAAGCTCATTGATTTATCGAATATAACATCAAGCATGGACTCGTAATGCTTTGAGCGTTGATGATTGTTTGTTGCAGATTTGAGATGGAAATTGGATGTGGATGATTGGAGATGAATATCAATGACTTCCCGAAGAAAGTTTGTGGAATTACTTGTTTTCTTGACGGAATCGATCATTGCAGTACCGATTGATATAAATTCACTTAACACTGTATCAAGGTGGCGCTTGTATGTTTCATCATTTCTGGATCTTGCACTTTCTAGTTCAATGTTTTTCAATGCAATGACCAAAGCCTTCCGCACATGTTACATTTTTTTCAAAGCTTGATAGTTTGTCCGTTATTAGTCTGACGAGTGAGTTATGATTGGATTTACTGGAGCCACTGAGGCACTTGATTGCAAATAGTACATGTGTGAGAGAAATACTGATACACTCATCACAGAAGAACAGCAGATTTTCAGAGAACTCTTTAACGAAGACCGTGTTTATTTTATTTAGGCCGACACAAATAGCATGGAATATTTTGCCGCAGATCCCCTTATTGTCGTTAATGGAACAGTTGGTAAATCCACAAGAAGACATCACGAAGACCAGGAAAATAAAAGCAAATTCCGGAGAAAATAAATAAAAAATGTACTACACGCACTGTCGCGAAATGAACAGACCTAGGTCAACAATAAAAAAAAAACGCGGTAGCGATAACAATTTTTGGGTGAGAAGTTAGGTTATTAGATTGATTGAACTGGAATAAGCGAAAAAGGAAGTTCACAAATTATGGAGTAAAGTAAGGGGGCGACTGAATACAGTGGCGGTTTGAACTGAACCAATGGGGTTCAGAATATAAAATGGTGACGGTGAAACCGAAAGTTTATATGACCCCTCCCATAGTGGAACACTTTTTCACCTTTTTTTTAGGTGATTTTAATCTACCTAAGCTTCTATGGACTCAGACTGATCAGTGCTACTATACTGCAACAAATCCTACCTCTGATAAAGAGAATCTTTTCATCGACTGCCTAACTGACTCTGGTCTATATCAATTAAATGGTGTCACCAATAACATCGGCAGACAACTCGACCTAGTCTTCGCCACTGATACAGATAACTGCGTCGTTTTAGAAAGTAAACATCTGCTTTCTAAGTTGGATAGTTACCACCCTCCCCTTTCTCTTACGCTGACATATGACAATGGTCTTAATCCCGTTTCCTATGAATATTCTTACAGTTTTAATTTTCATAGGGCTAACTACGCCAAACTGAACAACCTCCTCAGTATGGTCAATTTTAACTTTCTCTACAATAACCCTAACCTTACGGTTAACGATGCTCTTGCATCCTTTTATACCGAAATTTTAAAATGTCTCCCCCAATCTGTGCCTTTTTTACCCAAAAGGAATCCCTCATCGTCACCACTGTGGTATAATAAAGAGCTGCGATCTCTTCGTAACAAGAGAAATAAGCTCTGGTATTCTTACTTAAAATCGCGTTCCGACACTGATTTCTTCTACTACCAGTCTGCCCAAATAAATTTCTCTGTACTTTGCCAAACTCTCTATAACAACTATTTAAACCGAATGGACCACACACTCATTTCCGACTCCAAAAGATTCTTTCAGTTCATCAAAACTAAAAGCAAATCGGATAACTATCCATCATCCCTAAATTTTCTTGATAGGTCCTAGGGCGATCCCCAAATTATTGCAAATCTCTTCGCAATCTTATAGCGTTCGCCATCCATTCCCAAGAGCCAGACCATTCTTAGTTTTCCTACTTAAACAGCTGCCCGCAAACAACTTTGGAATCGGTGTCTATAACTTTAGAGCAAGTTAGAGATAAAATAATAAAACTCAAAGATGATTATTCTGCTGGCCCTGATGATCTTCCCCCTATATTTTTAAAGAAATGTCAAATGCATCTAGCCCAACCTCTTACAGCTCTCTTTCAGCTTTCTATCACCAGGGATTATTTCCATCAACCTGGTAAAGGTTTTTGAGAGCATTATCTATGACATAATGCTTTTCTATTCTATTCTATCTATCTATTTCCCTAAACCAGCACGGATTTTTCAAAGGCAGATCTACGACCACCAACTTAACGGAATTCTTATCAAACACTTTATGTGCACTGGAATCTGGAAATGAAGTTGATGTGATTGCCACCGATTTCAGCAAAGCCTTTGATAGAATTTCTCATGATATAATTCTTCTAAAATTAAAGGCTCTTGGTTTCCAGATAAACTTTATAACTTGGGTTCAATCCTATTTAAATGAACGACTTTACTATGTTCTATTTAGGTCCATGGTTTCTGACCCAATTAAAGCCTCCTCTGGTGTCCCCCAAGGCAGCCACCTTGGTCCCTTATTATTTATTCTGACCATTAATGATGTTGCTTGTATCATTAAAAATTCATACATATCTGTTTACGCAGATGATATGAATTTAGATATAAATATATCAACTTCCTCAGACAGCCTACTTCTGCAGCAAGATCTAGACAGGTTTTGTACTTGGTGTCAGAAAATTTTTCTTGAGCTTAACGTCAATAAGTGTCAGGCTATAACTTATACCCGTAAACGCCTCCCTACTTCACCTCGTTGCACCTCTTTAATCTGCCTGTTCCCTTAGCGAATGAGTTGCTGTTATCTGCGACAAGGAACTCAGTTTCGTTCTCACATTGATAGTATAATAAAAAAAGCCAACTCTGCCCTTGGTTTTATCATGCGCTGGTCTAAGGAGTTTTCCAATCCTTATGTTACCAAATCTCTTTACATAACCTTTGTTAGGCCTCTTCTTGAATATGCCAGCCAAGTTTGGTCACCCTACTACAGAACTCACATCCTCCGGATAGAAGCTGTTCAACGCAGGTTTTTACGGTTTGCTTTACGTGGTCTTCCCTGGGATGATAGCCAAAACTTACCACCTTACACTGACCGGCTGAAACTTATAAATTTACATCCCCTTTCTATACGCCGAAAAGTTGCCGACATTCTCTTTATTCATCAAATTTTAGTAGGTAATATCGATTGTCCTTCCTTACTTCAAATTATTTCTTTTAACACCAATCCCCGCAATCTTAGATCTGTGCCACTTTTCCGGCTCAATCTTCACAGAACGAAGTACGGACACCTGGAGCCAATGTCTAATATGCTTCGCGAAGTTAACGATATTCTGCCTCTCTTCGACTACCATCTCAGCAAACTCTCCCTCAAGAACATACTTATTTCCACCTATGCCTCACGTCCTAACTTTCTTTAACCGCTCCCACCCTTTAGTTTTTAAGTGAAAATGTTAGTTTTAAGTATGTTTGCTTGCAATAAGCTTAATAAATCTGTCCGTCAGGCACAATGTGCTACATATAAGAGAAGTCAGTACTGTGAAAATCCCCCTAATCACCCTGGAGTAGTTGCTAAAGGTATGCGGTAAGACAGGCGATATCAGAGCCACTGAACCTGATGAAGCAAAGTTGCCCGAAAAATGGAAAACACAGCATTTGGTTCTGCTATCAAAACGAAAGAAGCCCCCTGGTGAGCCATATCCATTAGAAGAGTGCACACAGTCCTAGGGCCACTATTATGGAAGGAAGCAAGTTGCAGTCTCAGGAGAGCAACGATGATTGGGTTCTCCGACGGCATTGTCCTTAGGACAATTGCCAAACACTTTCATTAAGTGGAATCAGCTACAAAAGAACCAACAACTCAGATAAAAGATTGATTTATCTCCGCCAGATTGTTGCTGGTCTATCATAAAACTGAAGCTGTCCTCATTGAAATCGGTAATTTTTACATCGCTATCCAAGCCATCAGATCCAAAGAAACAACTAAGTATCTTGGAGTTACATTGGATATCAAATTGCAGTACAAAAAGCACTTGGCTTATACTTCTATATGTGAAAAGGCCGCGAAAGTACAGTCAGTTCTCTCGCGAACATTGCCTAATGTCGGTGAACCTGAATAGACTGGAAGAATTCTACTTTCCAGAGTAACAATATCAATCCTTCAGTATGCCGCCTCATTCTGCGCATAGGCACTAAGAACGAAGGAGTCTGAAAGGAGACTAACGTAAATATACAGACTCTGTGTGCTAAGGACAATTAGCGGTTTTTGTTTTGAAATAACTCGACATCCTTGCAGACGAGATGCTCAGAATATTCAATAGACAAATCTGGAACCAGCAGAACGCCAACGACATCAAAACGATAGAAACTGAAGAAAATGCAGCGTCAATAACTACTCGTATTTGGCAGTCACAAGAAAATTGGATGGTTGTCTCGTCCATTAGTTTTATATACCTGTCAATCTCCTCGTTTGACTGATTTCTGTTGGACGCTGGGGAAAGCGAATTCGAGGAGAGTGCTCTCGTCAGTGTTTTGGTGAGGTGTGTCCAACTCACCCTACTATAATGCCTTTGAACAAATTCATCCAATTCCGCAATATCATTGGGAACAGTTATTTCGGTACTGAGACCGCAATGGTCACTTTCATACATGAAAGTTCGTAGATAGTTTGTAGTTTGTTGGTTAGTGCACGTTAGTTGTATGTTTCCAGCACCTGGAACCTACGTATTACACGACTGTATACTCTTTTAAAACGTACTCATTTCCTTACAAAGATCGCAACGCTTCCTCCCTGAATGCAAATGGGTTGGTTTCTCCGTAATATTTTGTATCTTCTGTGTCCCATTTTGTGTCTTTTGGTAGGCTTAGTTTCGCTAACCAGAAGCACATCAATGGCATGGTCTTTAAGCAACTTAAATAGTGTGGCTCGACGTTCGAACTTAATCAGTGAATTCACATTCACATTCACAATGACCTTCAGGGTTTGCTCCTCCACGTACGCACCCATTACGACAAAACGTGCGTTAGGCCAGGCAGCAGTGCGTATTTTTGATCCACCCGCGCGGTCAGTTATATGACGTTGGATCTGAGCCATCTGCCCCTGGATGGAGAGCAGGTAGCTAGCATATCAGGTGCTGGTTACGGTACTCTAGGCGCTGGGACCTGAGAAGTAACCTTCGCTTGCTGTACCGTATTTGGGGAGTAACATGGGGAGTAATGGCTGGTGTTTGTATATGCACGGGTGGACGTTTAATTTTCATATTCTGCTGACGAGCCAGATTTACTTTTTAATGTACTGGAATTTGGGACAACCCCGATAATTTGCGGTGTGTCCCGTGTTCCTACATAAGACACAAGAGATTTGGCTTTTTTCCGACGCAGCGTGCCTGAACCTTTGGCAGCGAACATATTGTAAAATGTTTTCTCTCCTCTTTAAGTTTTCCCAGTGTACAACCTGGTAGTCTAGGACTGTGATGCTCCTTAGACCATCTAGTTTGCTGTTGGGACTTAGCTGGATCAGGAAGAATGGTAATTTCCGTTTCTATCTTTTAGCTCTAGCCGTGACAAATGGCTTAACCCCCACGAATTTGAGCCCTTTGCTCTCC
Organism: Volucella bombylans; assembly: GCA_949129095.1. NCBI lineage: Eukaryota > Metazoa > Arthropoda > Insecta > Diptera > Syrphidae > Volucella > Volucella bombylans. Next base: position 46,151,578 of record OX422142.1, on the reverse strand, counting down.
TTCTCTTTCAGCAGTGCAAGGATCTCCTCCGGATCAGTCGACGGTTCTAATCCCCTCAGCAGCATTGTTTGCAGCTTCTCCCCCTTCGGGGTGTAGGAGAAGAACTCCGTCGTCGAATCCTTCAGTAATTTTTTTATTTTATGATTATTTTATGTGTTACAGTGGATCGCATGCCTATCTAATGATATGTAATCTTTTCCTAAAAAAGTTGTTGCCTATGGCCAATTTACACAGTTCTATCGTCTCTTTGAGTTCCATTTTGTACGAGTAAGTGTTTATAGGTGGAACCCTTGTTTTAGATGTCTTGTGTTGTTGTTGTTATTGTGGTTGCTGTTGTTTCCGATGTTGTGGTTGCTGGCTCTTCTGCTGCTGCTGTTGTTTTTGTTCTTGTTGTTGGTGTAGTGTCCGCTGATTTGTTTTTTGAGCCTGTGTATGTTTAGGCTGCTGTTTTAGTTTTTGTTGTTGCTGTTGTGTTGTTATGTCTTGGGTTTCTTTTTCTACTAGTTGTTGCTGTTATGGAACCTAACCCGCTGTTGAGAACCGAGAAGTTCTCCTAGCTGCTCCTGCTCCCTCCTTGCTATTTGTTTAGCTTTAATACCTAGCACTCTTTGCTGGAGAAGTTTTATATTATTTTGTATTTCCTCTACCTTCTCCTCTTCGTCGTCTGACTCAAAGGCCGCCAGAGGTGCAAACATATTATCATCTTCAATACATTGGCCTTCTCCACCACCGGACACATATGGGAAATGACCTTTGAGTGCCTTTTGCCTCGTTTGCTGCTATACTGCTGCCTTTGTTATTATTATTGGCGCCCCTTCCCCCGCTCCTCCAGCCAGCTTTTCTGTTGATGCTGACAGGGAAGTGCGCTTCATTAGGTCCGGAGTTGGCTTCAGCTTCCTCTTCCTCTTCCTCTTCATTTTTGGCTCTGGTTGGCTTGAAGCACTTGAAGCCCTTGAAGCATAACCTGGCTTTTCAGCAGGTCCCGCTATTGGCTTAGCGGACCGCTCTTCGGAACGCATTGCTGTTGTTTGCTCACCTTTTTTTAAATTTATTTTTAAATTAAAAGAAAAGAAAAAAAACAGAAAAACTTTTCGTTCCACTTGGAGTGGACTCGAGAACCCAGACCTATTATTTGTCAACCGAACACACTGCCACTGCGCCAATTGGAGCCTAATAAAACTACTCAAATGCCTTCCTTATTGGTTTTATTATTCACTTGCAAGCCAAAACACGTCCAAACTCCACTGAGGTCTATGAACGACTGTGAGTTGTTGCATTTTGGCATTATATCGATGAGACCGGACGCGATTGTAGATTGTTGATTTAACTAGTCGCTTAAGATTGGTGATCCAGTATTGGCTTCTAATCTCTGCTATCATGATCTGCTGTCCACCATGGAGTGTGCGTTGATGCACACATTGCTGACGACCAATCTCGCAAAGTGATGTGAGTCTCTTAGTATTTTGGAGTGTTTCTGGCTAAAGGGTATGGTGGAGTTTGTTAAGCACCCTCCTACGCGTAACAGTTTTGCAGCATCCAGAAATGGATTCAAACGGAGAATATGACTGCCCTTTCCGATGCTCCTTTTCTCTTTCAGCGTTTTTATCTTCTTGTGAAATAGTTCACCTTGAATAAGTCTGATAAGCTGCATTCGCGCTCCATCTAGTATATTCAAAATATCTGCGCCATATACGAGTAGCTGCACTGCATACGAGCTGCTTCTGGTTTAAAAATCGTTAACAGTATTCATTGTTAATGATTACACAGTGACAGATGACATCGGTGAAGCTTACTTGTAGATTTGCTAGTCTGTTCTTATAAAATTTTGATTTTATTTCACGCTTTTTATTTTCCTTTTTTGTTTCCAGCTCCGTCTCTCACAAAGTCAATCCTGGACCTTCGTTTATGGAAAAATTCTTCAGAAATTGTGGCCCATGCCACCACATGTGGCTGTTGATGATATCATGTGGTAACATTCCACGTGAGTCTATGTCCGCTGGGTTTTCTTTAGTGCCAACGTGTGGTTGTTAGCGCTTGGATTTCGTTAACTCGATTTTCCACAAATGTGGAAATCAATCCGTGCCAATGTTATCGTCGAGTCAGACCATGCAAGAGTTTAAACGTTTTTAATTGCATGGTCCTCTTGACACGAAGTAACAGTTTGGCTAAGAGGAGTGCTGCGTATAGATCTAGCCTTGATAGTGATACCCATCTTACTGTTGTTGGATCAACCCTTGTTTTTGCCACTAAAAGATGAATATGCTCATGGCCTTCGTTTGTAACACCTGCATATAAACTACAGCATAAGCCTTCTCGGAAGCGTCGCTAAACCCGTGAAGTTGTACCTTTGATGACCTCGCGAATTCAATTCACCGAGGTATTTCTAGTTCATAAAGTGCTCTTAACCCCCTTGGCAGCTCTACCCACGGGTCAAACAGAGGAGCGATGTCTGCAAGTACGGATATTTTTGTGAACTGTTGGACCTCAGGTAATTTAATATTGTATGCGAATGTATTTTTCGCTGGATGCCATTGATGGCATCTGGTGATTCAAAGTTTAGAGGCAGATTTAGTTCTCTTTCGCTTTCAGGAACCTGCTCTAATACTCTCGTGGAATTGCTGGCCCATTTCCTTAGAGGGAACCCGACTGATTTCAAGACTTCAATAATGTGTTTTTTATAAATTGATGGCTTCCTTTCCGTCATTCGTACCATAGATGAGGTCGTCGACGTAAAACCCTTCAATGAGCACCTTTGTTACGTATGGATACTTGTGTTCCACATCTGGCGCTGATGTAAGGTGCGCACTGCTAGATATGGCGCCGATGCAGTTCTAAATGTCACTGCATATGTTTTTATCGGGTCATTTTGTTTATGCTGCCATCCATATCTGCCGATACATCATGCTTATATCTGCCACAAACGCTACCTTGGACTTCCTCCACTTCGTGATCAGATCTATGAAGTCGGGTTGCAGCCGTTTAGCGATACTACGTTAGAAGTCTTACATGATGCATCGAACACGACACGGAGTTTTGTGGTGCTACTTGACTCCTTGACGACAGCATGATGAGGCAAGTAGTAGTGTTCCCCCAGTTTCGTGGATACTGAGACCTCCTTCATATGACCTAAGCTGGCGTACTCTTGGATACATTTAGTATAAGCTTCCTGTAGCATTTGGTTTGATCCAAGTTTTCTTTCTATTTGAAAGAATCTCGCAATGGCTGTCTTCATCGAATTCCCCAAGGTTGGACGAATTCCATCCTTGAATGGGAGATGTACTTCGTATCTCCCATACTCCTTCCGCTTGAATGTCTCTGAGAAATGTTGTTGACATTTCCTCTAATTCCCAGAATTGCCTAAGTTGTGCATTTAAAGAGTTGAAGTGATTTTGACGGTAAGGATCCATCGAAATTCAGTCCGTTGTGCTACTGGAGACCCCTTTTGTCCTTTCACTAAACCTTCGAGAATTATTGAGGTGTACACGTCCGCCCCTAATAGCACATCAATCTTCCCTGGAACATTGTATGCCGGATCAGCTAATGGCAAATTGGACAAATGTTTCCACTTCCCTTGAAGGATGGTAGTGTTGCAGTTAGGATAGGCAACACAAATGCTGTAACATCGAGGGAGAAGGCTGTATTGTTAAACGATTGCAAATTAACTTTTACTTAATATTTGGAACTGCCAGTTGGGTTTTTTCCAAGTCGTGTGACTCTAGCAGATATTGTACATTCTGCCTCTTGAGGTTAAGCATTTGAGTATCATTTTCGGTTATGAATGTGGCAATGCAGACCGTCCGTCGTAGATCGGAAACGTATATTTTCACTGGATAGATTACTCAGCTATACCTAGTCCACAGCACACTCTTGTCTTTCCACTTAACTTCCTAGAAAGGCAGTACTCTGCTCCTCTGCTGAAGGAATAATTTGAGGAATTAGCTCGTTGGGTACTGTAGCTGATAGACGACTAGTCAGGGGGCAAATCACTGCATCCGTTAACGGATGACTCTTCACGTAAAAGTGTGTGGTGGGTATTATGTCATACGTTATCGAATAACTCGTAACGTAATGCGGTATTATGCCATCCGTCAACGTATACGTAAACGTATATGTTCTTTCGATAAGTCAAAAGCATTCGTAATTCGATTTTGGCACGTACTCAACAAAGGGTTATAAACAAAATGTAAGTATTTTTTTTTTATTTACAAGTAAAGTGACACTAAATTGAACAGCACACAAAAAGATTTAATTTCGCAATATACGAGTATGAGGGAACACCCCAATCTGGCGAAAAATTTGTTGCCAAATTGTGTTCAAGGTAGAGCTACAAGCATGCGGCTGTGGGAAGAACTCTCAAGAAAATTGAATATTGCTGGTCCAAGTTAAGGACGTTAAATTGTTGAAAAAGGTGACTATAAATTCGTTTTCATATGAAAGCATCATATATGTAATGTCGTATCACTTGTAGGTGTTGCTGACCAAAAACACCAAGGAAAGAAAAAATTGTCTTTATTTAAAGCATCAAAAAATAGAACTGGCGGAGGACCTTATGAAGAAAAATTTCTTCATAGAAGCAAGCGGGCTAGAAGCAGCTGTGGAAGGCCTTGTAAACGTTAAACCATTTGGAAACGCTGAAAACAAACAAAGAAGCTCAACACTGCTCCTGGAAAATTCCGATGATTCATTCTGCTCGTTGGTTGAAAGGATTGTGGCTTCTGACAATGATGAGAACAACAATGAAGAGAACAAGGAATGCATAGACAAAACTAAAGCCAAACCGCGAATGAGAAAAACAAATCTTGATTCAAAAATGTTGCTTCTTCAAGAAAATATAAATTCCGGAGCAGACTTTAATAAAACCACTTTACCATCACTTTCACTCTCCTCAGAACTAATGAGATAACAAAATAAAGAACTTTTCATTTTTGTTTTGATATAAATTTGTTTTATTAAATTTTCCGAATGATAACTTTTTGAAGTTTAAACTATTATATCAAACCCTTCCAATCTAGTACGATACTTATTACAAATAAAAAATTCCGTTCGGTGAGCATTCGAATGCCGTGATCCCAATCCGATCGTTCGAATGATGTATCACGTAATTGTCGTTCGTACGATTGCCTATCAGTTCAGGAATGCGGTGATTTGCCCCAGGTCTCGGAAACGTATATTTGCACTGAATACCCTATCCAGCTATACCTAACCCATAGCACACTTTGAAAAAACGTTTTTTTTTTGTTAAAAAAACTTAAGACTGAACCAGTACTCTAAAGGAAGTTTAGTTTTAGTTTTTAAATGCATTTTGTATTCTAATCAATAACTCTTACATACTAACAAAAAATGCTTAAATGCTAGCTTAAAATTACTTAACAATCTTATACTAACTTACTGGCCCCACACAGGCACTCTAAGCTACTCTAAATTCTTCTATCTATGTCTTTCGACTTTATTATATTTTATTTAGCAATACTTATTTTCTATACTTAAGGCTAAGAAAAAAACTCTAAAGGAAATTACTTCCACTATGTCCTTTTATTTGAAGGAGGCAATCGAAGGACCGTGCCCCTAACTGAAGTAAGCGGGATTAGAAGGCTTGAAATGGGCGATTCGCAAGCGGTAGCTACCTTTTCAGTTGGATGACTTGAAGGAAAAGCGGTTCAAACTCTTTCAATTATATGAACTGAAACAAGTAAAATTTAAAAACAAAAACTCGTGACCTTCGGTTTTAAGATCAAATCTTTATTGCTTAACTGTTGGCTGAAGAGTGGTTCAACATATAAATTTTTTCTTCCCTTGAAGCTGCTGATGGCTTATGTACCCCTCAGCTGTTTCTTTTAAGGTCAATTACCCTGGCTTATTTACCTAAGTGTAATATATGTTATTATACACCATCACCAACAATGCCCACATATTTTCGGGTGGGTGTTAGCGTGCATTGTGTTGAACAGTGCATCTCACTCACATGCAATTCGGCCATCTTGGAGAGAGATTATGACCATATTCTTTAAGTGGCGTTGAAATGCGCTAAAGCGAGATCGATATTTCCTTCGTAGCTCGGCATGTTGACAGTTTGACAGTTTTTATTTTTGTCCCGCTGCAAAGTGTTTGAATTCGTTGGTTTGTGTTAATTTTTGTTATTTGTGTTATTTGTGTTGTGTGCATCAAAGCTAATTAAACGCTATGTTTTCCATTTTTATTTCATACGATTAATTAGCGCCCTGCAAACACACAGTATCCCATTCTTCCCTGTGCGCAGTCGACTTTGTTGGGAAGCAACAGCAAGATGCAATATATTCATGTCTCGAGATACTTAATGGGCTGATGTACAGAGAAAAAGATTCGCCTAACTTAGGGCAAAAGCCATGAGCTCGGAAAGTATGCTGAGGTGATTGAGATTATTGAGAAAACTGGCGCAGTGAATTTTCAAACGTGAGATAATACCTCTCCAGAAGGTATACATCTGGGCAGCGGATTTGTGCAAATTGAGATCTTTGAATACTCTTACCAAAACACGAGTGCAAAAGTGGATTGGTCGCACAGAAGTTTGGTTATATACTCTTCATCCAATGAGATATAAAGCATCTCATTCCTAATTAAATATTGTTTATCACCATATCAATTATTCACAAAATATATCAGTCAGTTAAAACTCCTAAAGAAGCTGTTTAGTATGCCCCTGTGTCGCGATCTGATTTTTTTTTTTTGAAAATTTATTTTCTTACCTTGTTGTCAGTGAACAAGAATTACTAGGGAGGAGGTTCTTGAGGATCTTAATATGGTTACATAGATCACTCCTATTTGTAATCCCATAATCCCAATGTCAGTGAGACTAAGTTATTATAAATCATGTGTACAGAAATAAGACCCTCTCATTTTGGATGACGAGCACCTTTCATTTAGGAGATGAGTACCAGCTCAGTACACTCAATTCAACTCAACTGATGACAGTTAGTACTTGATGGCTCTGGTGACAGAGTGATTATTTTTAAAATCCATATGCAGAACAATAAAATAGAAAAAAAATAGTTGACAATTTTCTCAGTTCAATCAGAAGATGGGATAGCTGGTTTATTTCATTCCATAATGGTTATTTAAATGTTTCTGTTAAAAAAAACTTGAGCTACCTCACGAATCTATAACAATTTGAGAAAATTCCAGCAAAAAGAAACATGTATCTTCCTAACTCACCACATTAGTCTGACGAATTAAATTTAAATTAAATGATGCTTTCATCCAGCTAAGCTGCCAACTAATTTAACGCTTTTCAGTAGTCCGTAATTGGTTTCTTTCCTAACAATCAGTGCATGCAGTAAAGATATTGGTGTCATGATCCTCTTCCATAGATGGGTTCTATACCCTTAATACCAGGCCCTTTGTAGACGGTAATAAAAATGCAAATCTTCAGCAGAAGCATCTCTTTAGCATGCATTAAGCGTGAAACCCTTATTCATTTCAATATCTTCAACTACTTGACCTTTTTCCCAGCCATTTCTTTTGACTTGCATATTACACCAAGCATATCTGTAGATAAATCCTCTGTAAGGATTAAGTACTTTAGTTTATACTTGGAACAACAATTGTCAGATCTCCTTTGACATTCTCAAATGTTACATGCCGATAATGAAGTTTGTGAGGTAAATAAGCAAACGTCTATTGACTGTCTGGATGAGGGTTATATTCATTTATACCAGTGAAACATGCTTCGAAATACGAGTTTCTGGAGGAAATTTATAAGAAGCCTTAAATATGATATGTGTGTCATGCTCATCACTGGCTATTTTGATAAAGTAGTGAACAGAGATTATTTCTAGTACTGCAATGGTTGGTAACCAGTATTGTTGACAAACGGGTCAGACAATAGTATGAACAGTTGTCCCAAAAAGTATTCTGAACATTAGCATCGCAGCATAAAATAGCTCCCATATTCCTAGAATCATAGTATTCAATGAGTTCGGCCACTGTTTTCGTTGATGGATTGTATCGAATCATAGGAAATTAAGCCGATGCAATGATGTATTTGTTCCATTCTCCATTTGTTTCATAGCTTATGATTATGGCAACCGAATCCTGGTTGTAAAATTGTCCAAGTATAAAAGGTGAGAGTAGAGTTAATATAAAAATGATATGATATAAATATGATATACATCATATCGCGGTGAGAAACCTCTTAAATATTCGAAAGCACAGATGCTTTTGATTCATATATGTATATGGTTCCTGTATGGCTATTATATGAGGTTTGCTATTCAATACGGGTAACCTCATAAATAGAATTTCTGTAGATGATTTGGAATGTTCAAGGTTGATCCGAGTAAATGTAATAGACAAGTTCTTGGATGGTCGTCTCTTGTTCGGCACTTATTTGGAAATAAAGTGGAAATTAACACTTGCAAGGCGCAGATAGGGACGTGAGTCACCTCTACGTTTAATGGTCTCAACAAAAGCTTTGTCCATAACCACAAAAAGACCGTCAGTGCTTTCCCGATTGTTACTCTCCTAGTGAGAATAGATTTCTACTCTTTAGCTTCGAGTCCTGGGTTCCGAGGATGAAGACCTATCAGCACATCCTCCGTTTCACTGAGTTTCCTGGGAAACCAGACGATGGCGTGCATCAGTTTTGATGATTTGAACACCTCAAAAATCTTCGTTTACAGAACGGAGAGATTTTCGGCACATACTTATTTAGCTATTGAAGAGTTTATTGCGTAGAGGACTTTACCCTAATAGTTCCGTTTTCCAAACCGCAGCCCTGTGCTTGAATGCAGACATTATTGGCTTTAAGTATTGTAGAACCCATAGTAGACCAACACAATATTTGCATTCAGAGTCGTTCAGGCAGTTGGTATTGTCAGCCTAGAAAATTCGAAGTGTCTGAGAGGTGATAGCGACATCTCTTTGGCATTTCAGGTTTCTTTTGAAGGTAGGTTTTTCCGCGAGATCCAAGTTTCACGCATCCGTAATGAAACTTTTGCAGATTATAGTACTTCTTGCTGGATCTTTTACACGGAGAAAGAGCCAGCACAACGAGTTTAGCTGGTTTTAGCACTGCCCTTATCCGAATATCGTGTGCGCGTAAAACTATAATTTCATACAGAAAAATCATTTTCTCTGGAGAATCTTATGGCTTAAACTAATAGGAGTGGAAGAGTTTGAGTGAAACATCTTTATTCATTATGAAGAATGGTTGAACATTGAACATTGTCTTCTGATGCTGTTTATTACCATAAACCAACTAATTCACATAGCCCTATAAAGAGTAACTGAGTGGCGTCAAAGCACACGATTTCGGTTTCTATGTCAAATATGACAACACGGTTTGAAAATTAACACTTTTAGAAAATATCTCATTCAGTAAAAGAAAACCCTTTACTTTTGCATTGCACCAAGTTGACAGATTTCATCCATATAGATTCTTTTTTGCAGTTATAATGCTCACTAGCAGCCATCAATCTTTTATATTGGTCGCTGTTTAAGGTTACATATTTCCGATCCCATCCAATCTTACGGTCACTTAGGTTGAAACAGAATCTATCGAAAACTCTATAGTTATTATATTGCATAAAAATTTATGCAGGATCATTTGAGTTATTCAATAAGTAGTGAACATTACGAAGACAACAAAAACAATCGGTTAGCAAATTGGTTTTTACTAGTTGAAAATTAAAAATAAATTAGTATTATAAAAATAATGCAGAAGAATTTTTATAATATTATTACAGAATAATGCTAATGAAATATTTAAAGTTTAATTCACATGTGATCACGTTACTTATCTTTTACCCAGATAAAAAAATTGAATTTAAAGCAACGTAATATTTAAAGCTTTCCGTTTTTTGCTGAACATAGCCAGTTAGGTGCATTTTCTTATCACGTAAAGTAAAGAAAATATAAAATAACGCCTCTGGGAGGACAAATATTTTATAAACGAAATAATCAAGTAGAGATGCCATATGAACTAATGTTTACACAAACGAATGCAGCAAATTGTGTATTAGCGAATAGTTTAGAAAGTCATTTTCTTCCGTATTGTTGAAAATATCTGCTTTTACTGTCCCATCTAAGGTTTTCGTGAATAATATGCTTGTGAGTTATAACTTTCAAATTTAAAATAATTGGTACTTTAAAACTTTAAATATGTAGTAAAGATGTTTTAAAAGAAGAACTTCTCTGAACAATAAAAAATGTGGCTTTAAAATTTATGAGATAGTAATAGCGACTGAGATGATTGAATTGTAGAAAATATTGTTCTTCCTACTGAGCTTTGTCTAGTATAATTCCTAGGTTTTTAAAATTTCCAATGGATTTAATTTGAAAGAAGACGTGTAGAAGGAGAAAGGAAATAGAAAAACACGCTTCGCTGTTCGGTATTTTCTTTATTGATTCCGTCAGGTGTGTTACACTATCTTAAATAGACTAAGCTAACCGGGAAAATCGCGCGATCAGGACTCGAATTAGCGGGGCTAATTTACTTATTGGAAATGTCGAAACATGTACACAGGGTGTGCAATGTGCATATATTTAAACCAGGCTTTGTGAAAGTAGCACATTTATTTTTTTAAATCGCCTACAATTCGGCCATCCTGATCGTGTAATCGTCGCGATTACCTATTGACATTTTCCATGTTCAACTAGTACATTTTATTTACATTTATTTCATATATGTCAATTTATAGTTACTTCAACCTGGTGTCGGAATAAAAAAGAAACAAAATTAGGAAATTTCATTCGCAGAATTGGTATGCGTTTCATTTTTTTTAAACTTCTTTCACACATTCACTTTCATCATGTTCCAAGTCTGTCATCGGCGTCATGTATGGTCTCATATTATGTGAGCTGCTAACTTCCTTGTAGGGTATCCTTGTTAATTGAAGGCCATCTATGTCACCAACAATATATCGATTGTTGCGCAAAACCTTTTTGATTTCGTAGGGACCTCTATACTTGGCTAGCAACTTCTTATTTACACCTGGTGTGGTAACGACATTTTTAAGCATGACATAATCACCCTGTTTATAGTCCTTTGGTGTTTTATGCCTACTGTCAAAGTGTCGTTTACTGCGCTCCTGTTCCCTATTAATATTTTCTGCAGCTTTCTCCCTAACTTCCCCTAAGCCAATACCTTGCTCTGATTAGATATCTAAAAACTTTTTCACCTTATCACACAATTTGCCCTTCTGATCTTTACCAAATAAAAGTTTACTTGGAGTAAAGTCAGTACTTCGGTTTGTGGTATTGTTTATGGCGAACTCAATCTTAGCAATATTCTTGTCCCAATTTTCTGTGCTGTTAGCTTCACACTCTTTTGCCAACATTGGCACTAGTACTCGGTTTAACCTTTCCACCTGCCCGTTAGATTGCGGAGAATGAGTAGAAACTTTTATGTGCTGAACATCATTAGATCGCAAAAAATCAGCGAATTCCTGGGACGTAAAGCAAGAGCCACGATCTGACACGATCCGATTAGGTCGCGAATAATTTTCAAAGCATGCCTTCAAACATAACACGGCTTCTTTAGTTTGAGTGCTCCTTACCGGAAATAACTTTATAAACTTCGTAAAACCATCTACTATCGCGAAGACATGTTTTCTTTTAGAACGGGAACACGAGAACGGGCCGAGATGATCTACATGTAGAGTGTCGAAAAGGAAGTTTCCCTTAGGTATCGGGTGTAAGGTGCCTTCTGTTTTTCCATACTCGGGAGAGAAGTAAATACATTTAAGACATCTTTTAATAAATATCTTCACTTTGTCCTTCATCTTGGGAAACCAGTAGATTTCAGATAGGTGGGAAAAACATTTCTCGACACCTAAATGGCAAAGGGCTTCGTGATGTGTTCGAATGACTTCATCTTCCATATGCGATGGAACATAAAAGAGAACCTTGTCATTACGCTTACGGTAAATCAACCCGTCAATCATCTCGAAACAGGGACTTTCGTTTTCTTCTAACTCGCGAGCAATCGCAACTATTTGCGATTTTGTGCAACCGCAAGGATGAACTCAAAAGATTCATCGTCGACATGAAGAATGTTGAATGATCGACTCAGAGAGTCAACATGCGGCATACGATCAGCTTTCCTATGTTCAACTGTATAGCCAAATGACTGGAGTTCTAATACCCAACGAGAAATGCGAGGATTAAGCATCTTTTTGTTCAATGTCAGAGCAAGTGCTTGGCAATCCGTTATTATTTTAAATGGTAGTGCTATTAGATACATCCGAAACCTCCTTAACGCATAGATTATGGATAGAGTTTCCAATTCGTAACTGTGGTACTTACTTTCTGGGTCCGTAGCACGTTTCGAATAGTAGAACACTGGATGGAATCTATTATCTGTTTGCTTTTGAAGCAACACTGCTCCGAATCCAATACTACTCGCATCGCAGTGCAATTCAATAGCGTTATGTGGACTATATATGGATAGTACATGTGCAGCCAACAGCCTGTCTTTCAATAGCTGAAATGTTTCCATTTCCTTCACACCCATAATGAACGGAACGTTAGTTTTTAAGAGATCATAAAGCGGTTTCGCAATATGTGCAAAATGCTTGACGAACTTCCTGAAATAAGAACATAGTCCAAGGAAACTATGAACATCTTTCGTACAACGAGGGATTGGAAAGTCACGAACGGCTTTCAGATTTGCGTCATTGGGCCTAACACCTGTCTCATTTATAGTATAACCTAAATATACGATTTCCGTTTGTAGAAACAAACATTTATCCAACCTAAGTTCCAAGCCATTAGTTGTTACGATATGTAAAACTGCTTTAAGGATTTCCAAGTGTTCTTCAACAGTTTTCGTCGCGATTAAAATATCGTCCAAATACGTTAAAATCTTGGACTTAGAAATCAAATCTCCGAAAATGTGTTTCATGAAGCGCTCAAAAACCGACGGCGCATTTCTGAGACCAAAGGGATTTTGGTATACTCATATTGCCCGAAGGGGGTTATGAAAGAAGTATACTTCATCGATCCCTCTTCCAACACAACATGGTGGAAACCATTTTTCAAATCTAAAATAGTTTTTCTCTCTAAGACGATTAATATGATCCTCAATCAGAGGTAGCGGATAATTATCTCGCAGGGTGATTTTATTAAGTTCCCTGAAATCCACACAGAACCTTAACTCCCTATTCTTCTTTTCGACTAAAACTACTGGTGATGCATACTCCGAATTGGATTTATTAAGTAAATCTGTTATAATTTCCTGTAACTTCACCTTATGGGAATGAGGTAAGCGCCTTGGCGCATAATAAAATGGTAAATCTTTCGATAGCGTAATTCTGATTTTAAATTCGCTTTCATCTACATACGTGTTTCTCTGCTGATGAAATCTCTTCCCAGTATTATTGGATAATTCATATAAAAGTTCCTTACTACAAGGATTTGCAAATTGATTAATAAATTTTCATAATATATACATGATTGGATACTTCCTAGTACATCGAGGCGGCTATTATTAACACCACAATAAGTTTGACAATTAGCATCCGGAGGTGAGATCATAAACGGCAGTAGAAATTTTTCCTGAACGAAGCTTATGGGGCTTCCTGAGTCCAATAAGGTCACCAGAGTCGTTAAAGTCTGTGAATTTCCTTTATGAAACTTGTAGTGCAGTTCTCTTTCGAATTCATTGGCTGGAACGCTGTTCTTTTTGCTAATATTTGGAATGCTGAAGATGTCCATGCTACCGTCGTTTTTTATGCTGTTGCTGTTGCTAGTACTATGGATGTTGTTGTTGCTATCATCGTCGTTGATGCTGTCACTGGCGGTCCCGCTGCTTTTGTAGTTCGAGTGAACAATATGAACTGATGGGTTATTGCAATTTCGAGCGATATGTCCTAAGCCACTACATTTGAAACACTTTATTTGAGCACTATTTTGATTACGGGGTCTTATTTCGGGTAAGTTATCTGCCATACTAGTTGTGGGAGTAGGAGCTTTTTTACTTGTGCTTGTGTGAACTGAACTGATTCGGATATTTCTTGGTGTAAAATTACTTTCGCGGGAATTGTTTTTGATCTTTTCATAGTTGCGTAATGCAAGTTTTAACTCGTCCATATTGTTTGCACCATATAAAATACTTTTGTTTGTTTCGGTGTCATAAATACCTTTAATGATCAGCTGCATTAGATCTTCTTCTTCGATGGGATTGTGAGAAGCAATCTCTTGCATGGACAGGACATATCGTTGTATGCTCTCTTCTCGCCTTTTCTTCCATTCCCTTAGCTCATTGTATATGTCTGCTTTCGTGACGACTTTTTTGAATTCACTCACTAGTGCTTCTTTTAGCTTCGTCCAGCTGCGCAGATCCTTAGATCGGAAACAAAGTTTTGCAGTACCACTTAGCAATTTTTTTCCGAAAATAAATTTGGTATGATCATTTAAAGAGAAAAGCTCCGCGTGCTCTTCGAATTGTGATATCCACCTGTTCACTGGAAAATTATAGTCTCCGGTGAATGGACACATCTTGTCTTCAAAATCCCTGAAGCTATGAAGAGAGCTTGATGAATGATTGGGTACATCTTCCTCCAACTGCAAATCCCGTAGCTTCTGTTTGAGTAGCGCTATTTCCTCCTTTTTCTTTTATAAGGCACGCAATCGCTCCAATTCTTCGTCCAGATGGTCTTCTTCGTCTATATTGTTGTTAGACACTTGCGCGTTCTGTGATAATGATCGGTCGACAGTTTCCACGCCATTATGAGCAATCCTGAACTACACCTTGCACTCGTAGTTTTAGTTCCGCCTTACTGCCGCTCGTCTGCATCTTAAAAGATCGCAAAATGCTTTTAAGCGTTGCAACTGTTGCAGTTTCAACAAACTGGAACCACTCTTCAGACATTTGGACACTCGCGATACAAATTACAATGGAAGCAAATTATAACAAAACTCGAGTAGGCAAATAATCAAAATTGTTTTTTTAGCGACTATGGAAATCTTCCACGCGTTAGTCAAAAAGAAATTGAGAGTACAGTCGACACGAATCCCACTTCTGAAATTGTGGAAGGAGAAAGGAAATAGAAAAACACGTTTCGCTGTTCGGTATTTTCTTTATTGATTCCGTCAGGTGTGTTACACTATTTTAAATAGACTAAGCTAACCGGGAAAATGGCGCGATCAGGGCTCGAATTAGCGGGGCTTATTTACTTATTGGAAATGTCGAAACATGTACACAGGGTGTGCAATGTGCATACATTAAAACCAGGCTTTGTGAAAGTAGCACATTTATTTTTTTAAATCGCCTACAGACGTTCATTACATTAGTATATCTTAATGGTTACAAGATCATGAGTACGTGTATTTGCCAATCAAAATCACGAACAATTTTGTGAGCCATAATATTAAGGCGAGTTATAGTAAATTGTTGTCTTTGTGTAATTGTGTCTTTCAACGCGTTGGACACAATCAAGTCATTTTTCACCGTCCACCTTCTCAAGTGCTTTCATTAACAACGGTTTAGTCTGTTTCAATTTTAAAGTTTGGGGTTGTGAAGAATCCTTTTACTTCAGCCCATATCAACTCTATAAGATTTAGCGGCACTCTTAGCACTGTCGACTGTGTTATTGTGGGATTGAACAATATTCAGTAATTTAGCCCTAATCATGTTTTCCTCGGAAAGTAATTTATTTTTACTAAGGTACGTTTTGATTTCTTCTTTTCTGATAGGAGTTGGTTTGAAGATGTGTCAAAATTTTCTGAAACCAATTTTCATATACTACTGCATTCATATCCTCATGGTAATCTTCCCTTTTGCTTGAAATAAAGCTGAAAAGTATTTTTTGGACGAATCCTATTGAACCTCCAATGTGGGTAATTATGAATCTCGTTCCATTTTTGGATAGTGCTTGAAGTTTAACTTTTAATCGTGCATTAAAATACTGTTATAGTAATTCGATAGCTAGCTAGGCCCCTCTTTGCCCCTCGTTTAGTTACTTTTCATAGCTGAAATATATTTCGTTGCTTTCTTCTTTGCAATTATTTGCAATATACAAGCAAACGAATTCTCTACCTAATAATTTTATACCATATGACCTAACGTCCATATGATTATATGGCAATACTCACCGCGCTCATCGAATGGTTAAAACTCTCAACGGTTTTCTTTGGTCATTTAAGGAAATTCAGTGGATACCACTGATTATACTTTTTTTTATTTAAGGTACCCTTAAAGTGTTTGCACACAGCGTGGGCGACGTGACACGCCACCGCCACTGACTATGTGGCAAGCTAATACATAGTATGGGCGTTGGTGCGAATTTCTAAGCAATAAGAACAACGTAATGTAAATTAGTGGTGCTTCAGTGGAAATTTATAGAATTTAGAGCCGGAAACTCAGAGACAGACATCCGTGTTTGATAAAGTGCTCCAATAAGGCCTGTACTTTAGCCCTGTACGGATTTGAAATGTTCTCAAATTTGCTTGTGCATTCTTAAAATGGTGTGCCCAACATGGTGGCTTCATTTCGAATATAGACCATGTGTTGAATTTATTGGATTATCAGATTGTTTACTGATTTGCCCTTGGTGGGTAGCCGTGGCTCAAGTTGCACTGCTTACTGTTGCTTGCACTCAATCACTGCCATTACTGTATTTACCATACAGTACGGGCAGTGGCTGAGTGTATGTAACAACTGATGGATAGCGGGTTGTGAGTGAAAATTTTGTTGGTGCACTGTTTCATATTGTTGTAAGGGCATAACACCTACAGCAATTTGATCCGGTAAATCAATGTCAGAATTTTCACTTCGCAGCCTTGCTTAGTATCGTCGGTGTTTGTGTTTTCTGTGTTTGTCTGTGATTATGACTAGGGAATTCAGGGTAGACGTAACTAATATACGCGGGCTAAAAAGTAATCATTTTTCTGCGTACGTCCACGTCTGTAAATATAGACCAGCTGTTTTGGCACTTAGTGAAACATCCCCGCCCACACCTCTCAGATCATTCTGATCTGAAGCTACCTGGCTATGTACCAGTGCCATTATTCTTCTCTCCCATTTACGTGCGTAGTGATGTAGCTTACCAAACTCGACCACAAAAGTGATCCATGTTCCAATCCGGAATTCAACTTCATGTTAAAATTCCATCTCCGTTAGCAAATTATCCACCACTGCTTTATTTACAGAAGCCCCAAACTGGTTAGCAATTCGACTTTTAACGAGTTTGATGCGCTGTATGACTCCATTCAAAGAATTGTATCCCAGTATCCTCATACTGAAATCGTTATTACGGGCGATTTCAATATACACAATACTGGGTGGCTTCGACATTCTGGACAGACAGCACCCGAGGGACGGTGTGTTGAGATCTTCGCTGCGGAAAACAACTTAACACAGCTTTTAAATGAGCACACGCGAATACCAGACGTTGATAGTCATACCGCCAACACACTGGACCTGTTTTTAACTTCTCACCCTGATAAGTACACCGTTGATGTACTTTCCCCTCTAGGCTCGTCGGACCATTGTGTCATATCAGCTAATTTCTAGCACACCGACCACACAGGTAGAGAAAAGTTCGTAAACGAACCTTATGGTAATACGAGAAAGGTAATTGGAGCGGTCTTAACAGCTTCTTTAGGAATTTTAACTGGTCGTTATGCTTCCTCGATAGCGACGTGCATGCTTCTGCTGTTATGATTACAGACACCATTCTCTTTGGAATGAGATCCTTTATTCCTCATCGGATGAAGATTATCAAACCAAAAGAAAAGGCATGGTACGATTCGGGCTGTAAAGAGCCCGTCAGGGTTAGAGAAAGGTTTTTTCGGTCCTTCAAGACCAACCCGACAGAGGAAAACCGAAAAAAGTTCAAACGAGCCAGAAATGACTGCAACGCCTTTCGTAAGGGTGTTAAATTCCAATACGACTAAAAATTGAAGCAAAAAATACTGCAATGTCCCAAAGGCAGTAAACATTTTTGGTCGTTCGTCAAAAACATTAGAAATTCCGCCTCATCCTCCATCCCAACGTTCATTTACGAGGACATTCCAGCTGTCAGCTCTTTGGTCAAGGCCAATCTGCTTGCTGCACACTTTGCGGCCAGCTTAACACTCCCAGATTTTGCTGCGTCTCCGCCTACACTTGAGTGCGTCGAATCTGCAATGGGACAAATCTACTTTCGCACTCGTGTAGTAGCAAGAGTACTTACAGATCTCAACATACATAAATCCTCTGGTCCAGATGTTATATCATGGAAACGCTGATAAATCGTCAGTTCATGAAATGTCTCGAAACACGAAAACTTTTCAATGACCGGCAATATGGTTTTCGTCGCAACAGGTCCACTGGTGATTTGATGGCATGTCTCACCGAAAAGTGGAACCAAAGCAAGATAGTTGCACTTGATATTTCTAAGGCATTTGAAAGAGTTTGGCATCAGACTCTTTTGTCGAAAATGCGTGAATTTGGGATCGACCACTCTCTTCTTCAATGGATTAGAAATTAACTTTCGTTAAATTCAAGTTGTCGTGTACGGTTCCAAGTCTGATATTCACGAAATAAATACTGGTGTGCCCCAGGGCTCTGTTCTGTCTCCGACCCTTTTTTTAATTTTCATTAATGATCTCTTGTCTGCTACTTCTAATCCAATATATTCCTTTACTGATGACAGTACTCTCTGCTTTTCATATTCATTCCCGGACTCACGGCCCTGCTTTTCGGCTGTAGAACGAGAACGGCAGTGTATGGTAAGCTCGTTAAATTCCGATATTTGCAGCATAATCAATTGGGAAACTATCAACAGAGTGAAATTTAATGCTTACAAAATACAATGCTGTCTGCTGTCGTTAAAGCGAAATTTAAACACCTAGCCATTATCCATGAATAGCACTTGCATCGTCGAAACCGAAAAACTTCCCATTCTCGGTATGTGTGTCAATACCTTGGGATCTGGTATCAATTGGGATCAATTTCTGTATTTCAACAAACATATAGATGTTGCTCTGGTCAGAGCCAAAGGTGCTTTTGCCCTTACAAAGAGACTGTTTTATAACAGCCAACTCGGTGCGAGGGTGAAGGTAATCTCCTACATGGCCCTTATCAGGCTCATGTTTGTATTTGGATGTCCCGTGTGGTTCAACGTGAGATCAGGTTTATTGGAAAAGATTCGGGTGTTTTAGAGGGCTTGTCTTAGGACTTGTCTTCGCTTATACAGAACACCAGAGTCTCAGTACATAAAATTCTATTCCAATGAGGTTTTGTACAATAGGGCGAACCTAATAAGAGTGGACAATTTCGTCATTAAGTTGACTCGAAGGCACGTTGCAAGAGCGATGACCTCATCGAACAACCTGATCTCCGGGGCTTACTACCCCAATTATATGTATCACGAGAGAGTTTGCTTTGCCGGCTTTATTCCTCCAGAAGCGTTCCTCTATCTAGATAGCAAAGGTCCGATCCAGGACAGATTGGCGGTGCCGCTAATCTTCCACGTCGCTCACAGCTGCGGACAGGCGACTCAACTACGACAGAGACGTCGCACATGGCAGTGCGGAGCGTCTCCGGTTCAGTAGGTCGGCAGGGAGTCGCGACAAGAGGGATGTTACTCCACAGCACCAGCAATTTTGGTGGCTAGTTGAAGGGGAGGATGCTTCGTCGTCGAATGCCTCCAGTGATAGATAGCTTCATCTGAGGCAAAGTGGGTCAGCCTAATTTTTTTTAGCCATGGCCAGCTTACATAGTTTTAGGTATGATTAAGTTAGTTTTAGGAAAAAAAAATATAAAATAATAAAAAAAAAAAATTAAAAACAAAAAAATATATATATATATGCATATACTTATATGTTAAGTATATAGGTTTTATGAATATATATGTATATGTATGTACGTGTATGTATTAGATGTAAGTAGGTTAAGTAGATTAAGATTTATTTTTAGGTAGTCTATAAGTTTTTAGTTTTAAGTTTTTATAATGTAAAAAAACAGTCCATTTACTAAGTTTTTACTTTAAAATTTATTTTCTTAGTTCTAGTATTAATTAATGTAATGTAAAATATAAAATTAGACTGCAAGATGCGTCGAAAGACATAGTTTAAGTGTTAGGTTTAGCTTAGAGCGCCCGCATGGGGCAAGTAAATTAGAATAAGTTTATTTGTAAGTTATGTAAGCTAATTTTTAAGCATTTTTTTGTCTAGCATGTAAGAGTAAATTAAGCATATAAATAAAAATGCATTTAAACTGAAACTGAACTGACCCTCAAGCCCATTTTCAGACGTACTCTAAAATATCGTGATTCGGTCCTAAGCCGTACAGCTCGCTTATGGGATGCCCTGCCGATCTCTGTATTTCCTGGTCGTTATAACTTGCAAACATTTAAAAACAATGTACATCGTTACCTCTCTTTTCTTCCTCCTTAAATTTATTTTGCTTGCGCTATGTACAATCACCCTAAGGGTACACAAACTCAGTATAACAAAAAAAAAACAAGTGGTAGTGCATTGACTTCCCATTCGGACGGTTCGGGGTTCAATACCAGCCATGACCGAAAGTCATTTTTTCAGGCAACTGATATCTCGTGAGAAGAGTGGCCTAAATACAACATCAAGTCAATTTACACTAACAATTTAGTCTCCCCATTAAATGTTGGATGCCACCCATGGAGCAAAATAATCACTGAGCCCAAATATCTTTCTCCCTCTCTCTATCCAATTTCCCGAAAAATTTAACACTTGCTCCGGCATTTTGAGAGTAGTCATACCCTCTTGAGTGTTAAGTTCTTTAAAAAAAATATATATATAACCATTGCGTTTCAGTTCCATAAATACACATATATGGTACATACTCGTACGTTCAAAATGCAATTGCGAGGGTCATTTCAAAAACAATGCACAAACCCGCAATCATAATAAAAATCGCTTCGGTTGTAGTGGACCACCTGTAGAGTGAGTACGTCGTTGCTTGATTGTATGGTCATAGCAGTTTTTGTTGTATGACAGGTGGAAATGGCATCTGCATGTGTTTCGAGTTGAAAATCAAAAATCTTTCATTAAACACATCGGTCTTTAAGATATATTCGCGGTGAGCAGACCATAGACCGTAGTTCAGTGTTCCGTTGAGCTACCACTGGAGGCCGGAAAGCGTAAAAGATGACCCACAATCAGGAAGGCCGAAAACATAAAATGTTGAGTGAAGTCTAAGGCTTGTCCTCAAGCAACGTGTAAGATATCCTATGCAACCGGAGTTTCAACATCTGTTTGCACCATTTTAAATAAACGTTTTAAGCTCGTTCATTATTTGACGACTGAATAGTAGAAAAAATGTCTGGACTACTGAAGCAAAGATTTGGATGTAATGCAATCCGTTTCCGAGAAGTTGCTTTTGATGAAGCTTCGCACTTTAGATGAATCCTCATTCAAACAAAGGAAGAAACACACACTTTCTCCTAACCCTAAGAGTTTCCGCGAGCCCATTCAAATGTCAAGCAAATGATGATTTCTGATTACGATCATCAGGGAATCGTATTCTGCTACCGACTTCCATGTGGAATTAGTCTGACAGCAGCGTATAACCGCACGTTTTTGCAGGAATGAGCCCAGAAATGAGCCAATCAGACTGCATCTGCTAGATTCAAAACGGTGCGTTAAAATCCGTAGGTGATGCCAATATCGCACAGTCAAGACACACTTGAGCACCGACGTAATGTATCTTACTTTACCTTGTTTTATCGCTATATTCCACCGGTGCTCCATAGAAATTGGCACAGCTTCAAACCTTCAACCGCAACACCCGTCTCGCTATAAATGCTCATCAGTATGCCCACAAGTCCAGTTTTGGAAGTATATAGTGATTTTTTCCTAAGCCGTACAGTTCGCTTATGGAATGCGATGTCGAGCTCTTTATTCCCTAGCCATTATAGCTTGCAAACATTTAAGACCAACGTACATTGGTGTCTCACTTTTTTCCTCACTAACTTTCTTTCGCTCGCGCTGTGCGCGGACATTTTAACGGTACATCGAAATCGCTTGAGCGCACGCTTATTATTGCATAGTTGCGAGAGGCTATGAGGGCTCACCACCCCGATTACGCTAAGTAGCTATTATAGGCTGAGCAGAGTCCTAAGTTTCATACAAAATTGAGAACAAAATTATGTGGCATCTAAGTTTTTTTTAAAACAAAGTTTCTAAATGATAGATAGGATTAGATTGTTAAGATCAGAACATTCGGTAAGAACCAGTAAGCTAAAATAACCCACTTTCATTGTCGAATTGGATTTAAGCGTTTTTGTCTTGAATGTAAGGCTAGAGCGACAGAATCAATGAAAACGAATTTAAAACTAAAGTAAGATAGGATATTTTATGTATGCGTGAAAAAAAAAACGAAAACTTTAAGTAGTTACACACAAATTAAAAGTTACAAAGTAATTGCATGCTCGTATGTATTTACATACTAGTGCATATATATGTAGATATGTTGGGTACATGTAGAAATTTAGAGCACAATAAGTGAAACGTTAAGTCCCGAGCGAATATATCTTTGCGGTTTTTGGTTACATTCGTCCCTTCGGATAGCCATCCTTCCATTTGTTAGCTCTTTCAACTTAATTATTTCAAATTAATTTTTGTTGTTTTATTCAATGGCGTTCTGCGGATGTTATTGCAACCTGATGGATTTCAATTTATATCTCATGGCACGTTATTTAGTCGTTCTCCGACAAAGTCGGTCCAACAAACACGCTGCGAGTATTTGAGCTATGTGAGCAAGGAAATTTCGAACATTGCAACGAGGTATTACGAAGATTTATGATGGAGTGTTGCAGTTTTCTTATTTCAGTATGCTGCCTTATTGCAGTTTTGGCCTACATCATAGAGATGCGCACTCTGTCCATAAAGACTCCTTAGACCGGTCATTGCGATTGGCAGTGTGGAATATGAGTGTGGAAGGTTTTTGCTGATTTCCTCATCGATACGAGCAGAGAGTCTTCTTAGCCATCTCCCTGCCGGCAATCAACCTCATAATTGGAGATATGTTCACAATTATGGAATGCGAAAATGGACGACGCTAAATCAGTGACTTTGTTGCTTCCCCTCGTTGAAGGCGGGGGCTGTCTACCAGTATTCCTATGTATGTCTGCTGCAAACTATGTAGCAAAGAAATTTCCAATTTTAATTATTTGTGCTATGTTATGAGGCAATTTCAATATTTAACTGGCAGTTGGAGGAGGATGGACGGACGGAGTTTGAAGCATGTCATGATGATGCTGATGATGATGATGAGTGTGTTTGGTTTGTGGTCACACCTATGAGGTTGAAGAATATGCACGGGCACCAATCAAATCATGAATCAATACACATTGATGGTGGTCAGGTTAGGCCTGCATTGCTATTGATGCGTACGGTGATAGTTGGAATTGTTCCATAATTGCATGAACGGCCTAAAGTTGAATGGGTGCGTTTTTAAGATTCTTCGATGTCATAGACTTTTCGCAGAAGGAGATAGAGACCGAATGAGATGGAGAAGGAGAGGAAACTGCATTCGTTTATGATCCCTGAGTCTGAATAAGGCAATAGCTTTTTCACCTACTACTTTTAGTCGTAAACTAGAAAACTGACATGGGATATGAAAATTGTTTATGGAAATGTTTGGTTTAGCGGGAAAGTTTTAACGGTGCTGGCACATTAGCGTCGATTCATTACTTGTTAGCGTTGAGCTTGAGCCAGTCAGTAGATTAGCAAAATAAAAATCAAAAGTAGCAACAAATGTCTGCGAACAAGGTCAAGGGGTGAAATTTTAGTTTTATTTTTCAAGAAATCGATAAACTTCTCAAATGCCTGAGATGAAAAGTGAGTCTTTTCCCAGAAGCAGAAGATATAATGTAGCATTGAATCAGTGGCAAAATGTTTTTGTAGGGATTCATTGATTTAACATATTAAGTCGAGAGAGATCAGATCCATGTCATTTGATATTGTAAAGAGAGCTAAGGGTGCCTAATTTCTTTTCGGACGGAGCATATTTAATGGGTTTTAAAATAAGTGCGGCCCATTTTCCCAATAGGGTTTCTCTGAACAGATTCTTGCCATCTTTAGAAAGATGTTATATTTGTGTCTATCATTTAATCAATCAATTGACTCCGCCCCATTTTCAACAACTGAAAATCTCTCAAATATCCTCTTGTCATATTCTGATATGCATATTAGATTGACCTAATAGCTAAAGCCAAATGACAATGTTTCAGGTAGAACCTTCGCTGATTGGGCTCTATTGAAAATAAAAAAATTAAATTTTTTAAAGAAAAATCATCCGCACATCCGCACGGCCTCCGGCCTCACATACAGGTGCTCAGGCAGCTGCTACGCGGCGTGTAATATACTAGTCATTGAATGCAATATTGTCGTTATTTTTGTAGACAATACGTTAATCAGGTAAGCAAAATCAGATATACAGTTGAAAGTGACATAAAGCCAAATTGGCCTTATGTGGATTTGTGAAAGCGACATCTACCAGCGATTTTTTTCTTTCCCGCGGTCGAGGTTTTGTGACATATAAAATCAGTGAGCAAAAAAAAAGAACTACACGTGTACACTTTATGAGAGAGAGGAGTTGTAAACAATCGAGAATAATTAATACCGCGACTATACGTGTCACACGATTGAGAGCTCGCTTGGTATGTTCCTTAGCTTCTTCCCGATTGCTCAGGGAAAACAAAGTTGACTAGTTTTGATCAGAATCTATGCAGCGGATAATATTCAGGCGAATCTTCGTGGATAACTTCAAGACTGTTCTAATACGCTTGCGTCCTTGTTGGAAGCTAAAATCATAGACTTCACTCCTTTTTTTTATAATTTAATTTATTCAGTCAATTTAAGGCACTTTAAACCCATTTTACAATTTTCATAACAGATATAAAGGGTTTTCCAATAGGGACTTGACAACTTTGAATTTAATTTGTGAACGCACTCTTTCGCTAATTGTCAAACAGGCACTGTCAATTGATTCAGTAAACTCATCATTTTCAACACGTTAAAGTACACGAACGAGAAACGTCTACAAATTATAAAAATTTTCTACCGAAATTCGGAGTCGGTGACTGCAATTTTAAGAGCGTTAACTCCAATTTTCGGTCGTAATTCTCGCCCTAGTAGACAGGCAATAACAAGTTTAGTGCAAAAATTTAAGTCTACATATTCGTTGTGTGATGTTGCCGTGTTAATGAGACAACGGGTTGGTCGAAGTGTCGAAAATATTGCTGCCATTCAGGCGTTCGTAGCAAACGATCTAAATCAGTCAATTCCACGGCGTTCTCAAGAATTGGGCATAGCTCAGACCACATTATGGCGTATTTTGCGCAAGGATCTTGGTTTACACCCATACAAGATCAAGCTGACTCAAGAATTGAAGCCGATGGACCATTTGAAGCGACGTACGGTCTCCGATTGGCTTCCGGAAAAGATGCACCAAGATCATCGTCAATGATGAAGCTCATTTTTGGCTCAAAGGGTTCGTCAATAAGCAAAATATGCATTATTGGTCGGGTGAAAATCCACATGTGCTTCATTAATCACCACTTCATCCACAAAAAATAACTGTTTGGTGCGGTTTGCATGCCGGCGGCGTTATTGGGCTTTATTTTTTCGTCGACGATAACGATCGTCACGTTACTGTGAATGGTCAGCGTTATCGAGACATGATCACCGATTATTTTTTTCCCGAATTGGAAGATATGGACTTGGACGACATGTGGTTTCAACAGGATGCCACCAGCCACACAACACACGTTACAATCGATTTATTGAAGAGTAAGTATGGTGAGCGTGTTAACTCAAAAAATGGGCCAGTCGATTGACCGCCTCATTCGTGCGATTTGTATTTGTATTTATTGTATTTATTGATTTATTTGAAATTGCTTATCACAGTAAAATAAATCTTATAAGATAGTGAACGCCTTAAAATTGAACAAATTGTGCACAATTTGAACATAATAAAATAAAAATAAGAACAACAAATGGTTGAACAACAAAAAATACATATTTGAATAACAAAGAAAAAAGAATTTAATTGAAACTAAAAACAAATAATAAATAAATAACTAACAATTTAAATTTATTGCTAATTGAATATGCTAATTATACTCACTGGCTAAATACCTCAAAAGTAAATTCCTAAATCTTTTTGTGTTTCTGACTCCTCTTAGTTCACGGGGCAGAGAGTTCCATAGGCGAGTGGCATGAACGAAGAATTGCCGCTCCGATGTTAGGCAAGAATGTGGAGTTTGCATTAAGGTCAGAGTCCTTTGCGACCGGGGAAAAAATAATCTGCTATAGAGATACTCAGGTTCATGTGTCTGTATGATGTCATGCAGGCATGATAAGAATCGAAGCGCTAGCAGGTTATCGAACGAGCAGCCGACAATAGACTTTGAGTAAACGGACACGTGATCATAATTTCGGAGGCCATATATATACCGAGCAATATTGTTGTACACAACATTAAGCTTCCTATTAGAAATTGAGTCAACTTTGCCAAAGACCTCACACCCATACAGTAAAATTGGCAGTATGATCGTTTTCGCCAGCATAGTTCTAATAGCTGTAGGTAAAAACATCTGCGTTGACCAAAGTATACGAAGGCCTCCATTAACCTTGCCAATAGTAGTGTTTATATGGTCAGTCCATGTTAGGGAGTCATTAAAAATAAGTCCGAGATTTCTTACAGTATGAACAAAGGGGACGATTTCTTCACCAAGTTTTATCGGTAGGATGGTAGGCAAGTTCTGTGTTTTCCTATGAATCGCGAGAGCTCTCGACTTTGCCGGATTCAAACACAGAAAGTTATGTTGAGCCCAGAGAAAAATATTGTCCAATCTAAGGCATTGATATTTCCAATCAAAGCCAATTGGACATCATCGGCATACATGTGAATCAAACACCGTTGGACAATTTGTGACAAGTCATTGATGTACATAGAAAAAAGGACAGGTCCAAGTATTGACCCTTGAGGAACTCCGCTCGATACCTTCAGAAAGCTCGAAGTTTTATTGTTAACCACAACATATTGCTGCCTATCTACTAGGTAGGAATAAATAAGCTTTGCCGATTCTTTGGAGAAATTGTACATGGTCTGAAGTTTTTGGCAAAGAACAACATGGTTAACAGTGTCAAACGCTTTTGAAAAGTCTAAGAGAATTAGAAAAGTAACATATTTTTTGTCCAACGACTTCCTAATGTCATCGACTACTGACAATAATGCTGTTTTGCAGCTGTGTTTGGGACGAAAACCGGACTGACAACTGCTTACTAGCTTATTTATAGACAAATATGCCTGCATTTGTTTCAAAATTACTTTTTCCAAGACTTTACTTAAAAATGGGAGAATCGTTATGGGTCTATAGTCGTCATTTCCTTTCCTAGGGATTGGGATAACTTTTGCCCTCTTCCATTCACGTGGATAATCGGAAGCTGTTGAAAATATGGGTAATGGAAGGAAGAATGTAAGGAAGAAGAAGTTTTACGAACCTGGGATCAACACCGTCGATTCTGGTTGCGTTTGACTTTATTGATAGAACCGCTTCGACAACCTCTTGATCACTAATACATATGAAACCGAACGATTCATTGGAGACGGAATTGTCTGAAGGATCAAAAGTATTACACACGTTTTCATTTGTGAAAGAGGGTGGTTTTGTGACGAATTTAGCGTTTAAGAGTTCACAGTCAATGTTATCGGCTATTTTTGGAATCTCTTTTCCAACTCCAAGTTCCTTAACAGCTTTCCATTTATTTTTCGACGAACAACTTTGGCTTAACCTATTTTCATAGTAAAGCGTCTTTGCGGACCTTATGTCTAGCACCACTTTGTTCGGCAGACGGCAGTACTCCCGATATAGCGGTTCGACCCTATATCGTCTACAAAGACTATAGGCTGTATTAAGTTGCAGCATCAGCTTCTTAATTTCGCTGCAAAGCCAGGGTGGCGATGTTCTACGGATAACTTTTGTTTTTAGTGGGATATGTTTATTAAAAAGGTATCTGATCTGCTCTTGAAAAAACACAACTTTATCGCTAACAGACTGCATGTACCTCAGACTATTCCAATCAGTACACTGAATGTCATACAGCAACTCACTGTAGTTCGCGTTCTTAAATTCACGAAACTGGAAGATGATCTGTTTTGGCCTGTTTTTAAAATCTAAGGTTAAATAAATGAGATCATGTCTCGAGAAACCAGAAGCTTGAAGCTGACTAGGAAAGTAGGATCTTACTAACACCACTAATAAAAAATTGATCAATCAGAGTACTTGAATCACCTTGGAAATGAGTAGGAGTTTCTTTATTTACAGGGAATAAGTTCAGCGATTTAAGGTTATTAAGCAAATGAAAAGCAACGTTCACATCCAACAAATTGCAGTTAAGGTCACCGCATAGAACAACATGGGAGCTACTATAGGAAAGTTGCTCTAGAATGGTTACTAACGGCATATAGTGACGGCATATTTAACGCCGCTTGACTATTTTCTGTGGGACTACGTTAAGTCATTGGTTTATGCCAACACGCCATCGACGTTGGAAGAGCTCAGAGCCAACATTCAACAGAGCCAACATTCAACAGAGCCAACATTCAACAGAGCCAACATTCAACAGAGCCTTTTCGGCCGAAATGTGCGGCTGAGTCGTTGAAAATTGGGTCCAACGAATCGACCGCTGCAAACGTGTCCGCGGTGGCCATATGAACGAAGTCGAGTTCCATTCATAAATGTTGATAATAAAGTTTTTGAAATATCTCAAATGGTTTGCGTTTTATTTAAAAAAAAAGTTGTCAAGTCCTTATTGGAAAAGCCTATATATGTCCTTACATTTTTAAGAAGGATTTTATGAGCGGATTTCAATTAACTAACTTAGGTTTAACATAAAGACAATTACATAAATTCAAGTACTATACAAATACTACGTGTTTTTCATCAGTGAATGAATAAATAAATAAATACATTCTATAGTTAATAAAACTAGTGCCGAATGAAGTGAGTCAGACAACAACAATATAGAAAATTTTAGATTAAAAAAAACAAAAAAATATATTGTATGGTGGAGAGAAAAAAAAATCATAATAATTAGATGTACGAGTAAGTACATGCTACTAAATCATTAACTTCGTTAGATTATCAAACTCATTAAGGTCAACATTTAACAGCCACCTCTTGACCGTTTTATTAAAGGAAAAGGTATTACTAGAGCGCCTTATTTCAATGGGTAGTTTATTAAAGATACGAGGAGCTACAGAAGAGTAATAACTTAAGAAGAGATGAGTATTGTGTGAAGGAATGAAAGCAAGACTCATAGAAGAATTGCGAAGACCATAGGTATTCGGATCATGATTTAATGAGTATCCGATTCTTAAGAAAAAGATTTTTAAAACTTTGTAGAATTAAAGATGCTTTAGAGGCAATATAAAAGAATATGTAAAAAGTGGGAAACTATGTTCATGGCTCCTTTTTTTCCAAATAATTCCGCCCAAGCAAGTTAAACCATATTGGATTGAACAAGACCATAATAAAAAGTTTGTACAAGTTTTTTTGAGCAAAAAAGTCTCAAATGATAAAGGGTTCTGGTTGTTTTCAGCAGGTATTTCCTTAAGGAAGTAGTGTGAGCATCCCAATTTAACCTGCTATCGAACTCGAGTCCTAGATACCTAAGGACCTGTACGTTACTAATGACAAAACAGCTCGGTAGGCAATCTATGGCAGTGTTATATGTACAAGATCTTCTGGTAGCGTCTCTAAGGCCTTGATCAGGCGTGCTCTTTCTCTTTTTTTCCGTGGTGGGGTCGCGAAACCCCCTCGTTCTTTTCTGCAGGTCCGCTGTGTACATCCGTTGTTTTTCAAGGCTTGCCTTTCTGTATTCATCATCGAATCATGGGTTTCTTTGTTGGCGCTAGTTGAAACCCAGTATATCAGAGGCGGCCTCTCTGATTGGTTTTTCGCAGTGATGTTGACATCATCGGATCACTTGAGAGGTTAAGGAAAACTAGATCAGAAAATGCCCTGGCTGTATTTGGAGATTATAGACGTCCGATGTATATTTTCCTTGCAATGCTTTGGAAGCGTTTTAGGGCATTGTTCATAGGTTTTGTAGAAGAGCTGGTAAAAGCAGTCTTTGATAAGGTCGCCCTTACCTACTGAGACTGCTGTCCTTGCCACGCCGGTTGTCTGTAACATTTTCCATAGCAGCTATCACAGTTTTCATCCTCTCTTTGTACGGTTCATTCCATATCATTTATTAGATGAGTATCACTGCTACAATAGTTATTAGCCGATTAACACGATTAGCACACGATTTCTTAAGGGTTCAAACATTAAACATGCAGATCCGTAGATCGATGTCCTTAATCATTGGCAAGGGTATCAGCAGTGGATCCGTTACTATCTACGGCTAATAGCTATTAGCTTGCCATTTTAGCCTGAGTGAGTAATAAGTTGTTCGTGCTGATACGGAAGACCACCACTGAGAGGTTAGGTAAGCACTATGGTACGAATTTGATTGTTGCCCTGCTAGCCCAATCCAAGTTATAGAACATTCAGAACTTCCTAATCAATCGCCACGCAGATCCTTTAATTACAATTTGGAAAATCAGAAATTATTTTTATTGATAAACAGGAGAAGAGCTTTATACTGATGTTTTCGTTGTATAAGAACTTTTGTTGAGCAGACTTTTCCCTTAGATGTTCTCATTTCGAAAAACAAAGTAGGTCAATCCATTTACATTTATTTGTACGAAAAAATTATGCCTTAAACTGCTAGGCACGGCACACCAAATATAATTTGAAGAAGATCTGATAATATAAAGTTGGAAATTATTATCATCTATACGTTACCAAGTGAAAAAGTATCTGCAATAAAGGATATATCATATATCTGTAAAACATATGCATTACTCCTTAAGTTTTTCGGTTTGCAACTAAGCTCTAATTGAAAAGATTGTTCAATCTAAGATTGTTTGTTTAGATTCAATGCCACACTATAGAAAATAATTCTAACATATTAAAAAGTGATATTAAAATTTAATTGGCGATTTCACTTTGCCTATTACGGATTTAAAAGTTCTATAGCTATCCTCGCTAGTATTTATGAGATTTTATCATCATTATTCAAACCAATGACGATGCACACGTACATCGATGGAAACCAGCAAAATGGAAAGATACTTCGTTTTTTTTCTTAAATCGATTTCACATTTCCAAAGCGCATCATTCGTGCCATCATCACCTTTCAATATATCCGATGCCAATTCACATAACCCACACACCACTGGGTTAGGTTAGGCTTACAAGCCTCTTTTCCATCGACCTCATCACTGCATTATATATACTCGTACTTATACACAGATCTAGGCGTTTGCAAATTACCAGGAAAATCCACAAACAAATCAGGAAAATCTAGAAAAACAAAACCTCCAAAGCTATTGATACCTCTGGACAGTCTATGCGGATGATGTGTGACCTGCTGATTGGCCGTGGAAATCATAAATTGTGAAATTGCGACTTTCATCTTCGGTCGGAATCGAACGTTTCGATCCTATCTGGTATCGAAAATGTCCAAGCCGACATGCACATGTACTGACCGAGCTGCCAATTGGCATTGACGGAATTCACTATTCGGCCTCCTGACCGCCAAGTCACAATATGTGCTCGACAGCGCGACCACAACTAGCCAGCATTTCGATATGGCGGATTATGGTCAGGGCGACCTATGTTCCATGCCGGCGTGAAACATCGATCGGATTTGATCGATGTGATCTATTGATACCCTCAGAGATCAGATGACGACGAAGAAAAGATACACAACCGCTGTGTCAATTTGGATAGGATAGCATCTTAGCAAAGGTGATGGACTGTGCATTCGATGGACATCATTGATTGGTTGTTTTTTAATGTATGTATGTGTGTTGTATACCGAGTTCACAGGCTCAAAACATGCGACTTTAAATTAAGTTCCCATCGTTCCGAAGATACGAGAATGAGCCGTGAGTTACATAGATTTTAAATTGAGGGGATCATTTCCATAGAGTGGTATTTACAGATTTGTAAAACAATAGTGTGGCTAATTTTCGATGGTGGGAAGATTTTGGCGTATTAGTGAACAGAAAGGTAGATGCTCATAGATATCTGCCAGTGTTTGTCATACTTAAAATGAAAATCCCGAAGGGTTACTTCGAGAGAGAATCGAATTTGTAATTGATAAGTTATGAACAAGAAATCGATCGTCATGAGATCGTCACCTAATTCTAGCTGGAAAATCGGTAATTAAAGGAGAACCAACAACAACAAATTTTCAAGTGATTTTAAGATTGTTTAATTTTTATTTTTCTCACATCAAATTCCTTTTCCATAAAATTGGAAGTTTTTAAAAAATCTTCAAATTGATAATTGGAAAATTGGACAAAGTCAATGTCAAAATATTTATTTCGAGACTTCCACAATAAGCGCGTGTATCCATACCTACTACATATCCCAGTCATTTAAGATGGTGAGATCTGACTCTCTTAGTTAAGAACGTATAGAACTTGATTGAATATCACTCGAAACACTTTTCCTTCGGAACGACCAAGCTTCTTATCATCTTTTTTTAAAGAATACACGTGACAGTGAATCGGAAGCCTCAATTCAAAGGTATTTTTTTGGCGTAATGTAAAACTCTGATGGTGAACTTTCTAGGGTTGAAACCACACTGATAAGCACCAATCAATTGATTGACAAAAAGTTTTAAGCAATTACATAATACGGCGGAGAATACCTCTTAGGCGATGTTTAGGAAACTGATACGTTCACAGTTGCGTAGAGCACAGACTCTCCTTTGTTCGGAATCGGGAATATAATGCTGCGGTTCATCTCTTGCATCTCTTAGACATAGGTTTGGAAACGACCATCCTCACTTCGTCGAGGTCAGCTGAATGGAATTATTTCCCATTACCGTTCAGGTTGTATGGTTGACAGCGAAATATTGATCGTCATCTTCGCACAGTCAGCGGTTGGTTCTTCTACATTCCCAGCCCTGACTGCAAACTTACAATTTACTTGGTCGTCCTAGTAGACTGACTATCGAATTTTTTCGATCTGCCATATTTTTGTTAGCTTCTGTAAAATTATCGAACGTCTTTTCTTCTAAAGCATTTCTGAATTTCCTCGATTTTCTTCTTCTTTCAGAGATACAATTCTGCTTTTTTGTAGCTCCGTTATATAGGTTTCCTACCTCTATGCATGCGCCAGTCGGTTCAGTGTCAAACGAACAGTGGTGGTCGGCTAAATATCAGCACGTCAGAGGCGGTATCTATAATGGCTTGTTGGTATGTGTGTTACTGGATTTCAGGACAAGATGCTGGCGTGCGTCGTCGCAGAGTGTCGAGTAAGGTTATTGCATACTTGATTCAGTCTCGAAGGTGTCTTATAAATCATTTAGTGGAAAAAGATAGGAACCTACAATTTTCTTGGCGAGTCCAAACAGCATGACAGTAAGATTTTTGCCTGCCCAAAGGAACAAATTACAGTTTCTCTTTATCGATGCTTGTTTGCGAACCCAGATCTCTGGCGTTGAAAAATTGTGCGCCCATCACACGACTTTAAAAAAAAATATTTAATTACTGAGGCAACAAATTTTGTCCGCAGCTTATGTTAAAGGTAGGTAGGAGCATATTCGAGTCAAAGATAAGAGAATAAAGCTTTAGTAGTTATGGAGTTATGGGACCAGACCACATGATAGATCTCAGATCGGCGAACACATAATAACGGCAATTCCATGCAACAACCAAATGATTTCCTTTTTTCTTACTTCAAATTGAGATTATGTACGAGTAGAGTGGAAAAAGGGATTTATCATTAAATTTTCAAAAAGGCAATACATTAGGCTTGGTTTTGAAAGGCAAAGCTGTGAAACTTCAAGATCTAAAGACCCGCTGGCACAGTCGTGTCAAATAGCTATTACTATAGTCGAAGGAAGAGTGATACTTTTGAATTAGAGGAATATATCTACATGTAAGTTTTTGAGGTTTTATTGACATTATTTATTTCTCGTTGCCAATTAAGTACAATAGAAGCAGATTAGTTGCAAAAGAAGTTTCAAAGTATAGACCCTTAAATACCATGGCAAAAAAATTAGAAGATTTTCAAGAAGTAGTTGTTTAATTCTTTCTTGGAATTGACAACAATTTTTCCATGTGATGTACCATAACAAGCCACTTGCAGTTCTGAACACAAAGTTGCTTTAATTGCTTGGCCACTTAGCTCTCCGTTCTTACGGGGTAAATTCAAAGACTTCCTATGCTTTGGCTTTGATATGCTATGATTTATCTCAGGTTTGCGCCGCTATATAGCTCGAATAAATCATTAAATCTTCCTTCTTTTTTAGAAAGCCTTTCTTGAAAACCATCAAGAAACATTTTTTTTTTTCAATTTTAGCAAGACGTGAGTCTTGCACCAATTTCTCTGGTGATTTTGCCATAATCATTATTCGGAATGTCTTTACTGAGACACATTTCCTTCATAGAAATCTCTTGCTGAGAAGGGTGAAATTCCATCCGTAAAAGTCGCTCAAAATCTAATGGCATTTGCGTCAAATGATTGCATTTTACAATGTAATAATTCTCTTATTCTAGGCCTCTAACATTTTTTATCCATTTTTTGTAAGTGCTGATAGAATTATGCAATAAGCTCTTCGGAAGCATCACTACGAGTACCTACGTGTCTATGTGTCACTTCGTCTCAGCAATGTCTCCACTTAAAGAATTTAGTTTTGACGAGGATGCCACTATTCTTCTGAGCTTCATAATAAGCACGAAATATACTCGTATGAATAATTGTTTTATTTACATTATGTGCACTTATATGCCTTGTGAATTCAATTTTATCAATTTTAATGTATCAATTTTAATGCATCGTCATGATAATGACATCCAACCTTTTTAGCTCAAAATTAGACTTGGTACTGTTTACAGTTAGCAGAGTGGTCATGGAAATTAATGAACGAGTATAATAAATAGACTGATATAAAAATAAAATTAATATCAAAATATTACTCTACAGCATCACTTGGTGCTGTTGTTCGTTTCAATGTCAATCTCATGGACAGATGCTTAAATTGCAATTATCCTTGTTCTCCTAAATACCAGCCGTTGTAACCGTTGCTGCAATAAACATAAATATTCCTGCTAAACGGTTTGTGATCAGAATTCATCGGGCGATATCACCATAGTAGGTAGACATTGAAGTTTTGAAAGGATCACTATCAAAGTAACAACAACAATAAAATGAAAATATTGCTCTGCGTCCAACACCGAAATTGCAGAATGTGAACATAACTTTTGTCTCGATTTCTCCACATGGGGGAATTTCTCACTCGTGCTGCCAGGCATCATTAATGGCCAGGATCAAGGAATCCTGCTGTGAATTTAAGTTGAATTCGACATTCTCATCCGATTCGTAGTGCGCACTTCCACACCATCAAATGCCATGCTCTGCAAGTGTGCAATCGTTGTCGTTGTCACGTCGAGTTGTATAACTTTTCAGGTTGCGTTTTGCGTTCACATCATGCACGCGAATAATTGTGAAAGAAGGTCCGCGCGCGCGCGGTTTGGTACAATGTGTGATTTGTGCCCACACTTTGGCTTGTCGATGACATCCTGACCCTGCCCAGAATGCTGCCCTCTCATTTGGACGGTGTTCAGTTGGCTTGTTAGGTTCGTTCATGGTCGTTGCTGATGGTGTTGTGGTTGTCGTCGTCGTCGTGGTAGTCTCTGTTTCGTCTTCGTCGCTGATGATCATCTTGCTGGCATTCGGTTCACCTTCTTTCGAAGTTCTTTGCTTTCCAAAGCTAAAACTCGAGCATAGATATACAAGTTAAAATAATTCAAACGCAAACCGATGTGAGGTACAATCTTGGTTATTCTGGTTGTTTTGGGACGATACATGAGCTGCGTCCTTGAAATAAGATCTC
Source organism: Volucella bombylans (assembly GCA_949129095.1). Taxonomy (NCBI): domain Eukaryota; kingdom Metazoa; phylum Arthropoda; class Insecta; order Diptera; family Syrphidae; genus Volucella; species Volucella bombylans. Next base: position 46,115,668 of record OX422142.1, on the reverse strand, counting down.
CTTGTGGAATAACTGATTTCAATCGAGGACAGTAACAAATTTTTGTCGATCTCAAAAGTTCATTAAATCATTGAGTTGATTTGAACTTTGAACTAAACTGATGATTAACGTTTTGCTTCTTTTTTATATAACACATTTTGGTATAAATTAAAAGTTCTGTGCCCTATTGAGAGTACCTTCATGGACTGCATCTGTACAGGTGTTAAAGATATGATTACGTTGTTGAGCTTGAGATAGGTAGTCTGTGCTTTTACACATGTTTTTTGAATGGAATTGATGGAATAGTAAATGTTTTTAAATGCACGTTATTTCATTAGCACATGTGGTTTGCACCAAAACTCTGTCCATTATCATTCGAATTTAAATGTTGCATGTGCAAGTTGTGGAAAAAAGTGGATCCATCTCTTGTAAACAAGTCTTTGAAATATGTAAATGTAGAATTTCAAAATCGCCAGAACGAAATACTCGTATACGGTGTTGACACAAAACAGTACTAGCTTAGAAATCAAGCAAGAAATCTCTTTCTCTGGACTCTGCATGGCTGCGTCTCAAATATGAGTGTATTGGCTATCAAAATGCACTAAAAAAACGTATGGTATTGCATATTAAGTAATACTATTGACAGTAGTAGTAGTGGACAGTAGTAGTGTCTTTAGTGTAAATTTTATTTTTAATTTCTTTATTATTATTCAAAGAAAAAAATAGTAAAACTATGTCGAACGACCAATGAAGAAGAAACTTTATAAAACCTTCAATTGCTTCCAGAGATACTCGGTTCCGTCTGAAGGAAAATATACAAAATATAGTAACGTATCCATTGCTCTACATTTTAGGACATTTTGAGGTGTCTCTGAGAAACGTTGCGACTCGGAAATTTTAAGTAAGTTTGTGGTAAATAGATAGCGCGTTTGGTTAAGGCTTTCAGCTCCCAAGAGCGCTTTCTAAAATATAATAGCTTGGGAAACAAACTTATTTACTATATGTATAACATTTGACATCATCATTAACAATCTCAACACTTGAACAATCTCAACGCCGTGGAATTGACTGATTTGGATCGTTTGCTACGGACGCCTGAACGGCAGCGATATTTTCGATAATTTCGACACTTTGACCAACCCGTTGTCTCACTGATACGACAACATCACACAACGAATATGTAGACTCAAAGTTTTGCATTAAACTTGTTATTGCCTGTCTACTAGGGTGAGAGTTACGACCGAAAATTGGAATTAACGCTCTTAAAGTTGCAGTCACCGAATCCGAATTTCTGTGGAAAATTTTCTATAATTATCAGACGTTGCTCGTTGTACTTTACCATGATGAAAATGTTGAGTTTACTGAATAAATTGTCAGTGACAGTTTAATGATTAGTGAAAGAGTGCGTTCACAAATTAAATTCAAAGTTGTCAAGTCCCTATTGGAAAATCCTTTATATTAGTAGTCCCGGTCTGACGATGTTTTTTTTTTAATGGCATTGCATGCCATAGTTCGGTTCAGAAATTTGACGAGATGTCAAATTTAGACATAACATCCACGAAATATTAAATGAGTATTCCGAAGTAAGTTTTTAAATTAAAAAAAAAATTAGAACGGCTATTTCGAGCTAAGTGCACTTTTCATTAATAAAAATATCGATCTGTATGTACTCGTACCTGTAAACAAAAGTGAGGATATACGGATGAGATGAAAATGGCGGTAAGGCATCATCATAAGCGCCCATGTGTTACAGGTACCCGCTTCGAGGACAAAAGCGATTGCAACTCCCTTTCCACAGATTTTAGGTGCTCAGGCGACCTCGTGGCTCCGCTAAGGGTATATCAACAATTGTCAGATAGGCGCTCTAATTTTTCTTATTTCTGGGTTTTTATTTTGCATTTATTTAAAAGTAAATGTTCTTAATAATTTTGAACTTTTAATTATGGTTAATGGGCCGTAAAAAATCCACACGAAAATGACATTAAACCAAATTGGTCTAATACCCGTTTATCAAGGTGTCATATTGCAAATGGTAAAATTTATCCTTGTGTCACTTTCACAAAGTGTCAAATTTTGAGATGTGCGGAAATTATTCTCCTTACTCTTAAGCAATTGCATTTGTTAATTTTCAAGATTCAGCTACTTATTTACATATTGACATGTGAAGAGTCCTTGCGTCCTGTGAGTAAATGGAGAGTAATCATCCGTTCCACCTAAACATACTCATGCTCTTTCCAATGAAAGATTTTTGGAATAGAAACATCGTCGTCTACTAAAGTGAACTCATAGAAGAAATATGTACAAAAATTTAATTAAAATGAATTAAGTTCTTTTGTAATTTACAATGGAAAACTGAATAGCATTCTTGAGGTGGCGCAGCAGGTACGTCCGCCGACTGTTACGGAAAAGAGGATTCTGGGTTCAAGACCAAGCCAACTCCAAAAATCGGGAAAATTGATGTTGTTTTCTGATACTACCACCCGTTTGAAGGGCAATGGCAAACCTATGATTTTTCATTCTTCGCCATTCGTGGACGGTGGAAAATCGTAGGTCTGTTTACTGTTGCTCAAATAATTTACTTTATATATGTATATACATTACAGAAAATAAGAGAAAAGTATTATTATAACGAGTACATAGTAATTAGGTTTATTTACTTTTCTTGAAAATTAACATCTTTCAATATCCATAAATACTTAAACCTGTCCAAGGTATAAGAAACTCAATTAGACTACTCACTTTTCATCACAACTACTCGTAAAATCCAACCTACTTCAGTAATCAATTTAGAAACTAGCTTCCGAAGGAATTCGAAACCGAATCCTGCATCAACATCTTAGTAAACACAAAATAGTGAGCTTAGCGCAACGCTAATTGTCATAAATTCTCACCGATGACACTTTTAACTCCTTGCTTGTACTTTACGTAACATGTCCTATTTGACCAAATCACAAGCTCCAACACTCATTACACAAATGAAAATCCGTGTAGACAGACTTCAGATACTTATACCGTAGGTTAACTCGTAGGTTAACTTAACCCGCTCGGCTACAAGAAAAAGGTGAGTCTACACTTGTGGTAAACATTGTATCCAAGACCATCCTAATTACACGATAAATTTTGCTTGGTATACGTCAACAGCACATGGTGCTGTTCGGATCGATAAAAATCTGCTCATAGGAGCAATTGTGGAAAATCAATAAAATCGGAGAAGGAGCAACCGATAACATGTGGACCTCATGTTACTGTTTGGCGATATCGTAACACGGAGACGCATGATGGTTGTAATTGCGAGAATTTTGCTGCTGTGCGTTGTTCGGATGAGACACACCACGAAGACAGCAGCGACATCGAGTACAACTTGGAATGGTAGAACAACGACACGATTGAGGATGATCTTTCGGATTCCAAGATTCTGACTTTAATTTGTTCACAACATTTAGAGATTCTCCCGTTTATTTCAGGATTAAACTGTCGGATCGTTACTTGAACTCTTGTTCTTATCAAAATGTTTTCATCTCTAAATAGTCAGAGTTATGCCGTAAAATCAGAAAAATATATCTAAGCAACTAATGGGAAATTTCCACCGACCTGGTAAAAGATACATGGTAGAAGTTATTTTGTCCTCAATGCCAAAGTACATATGTATGATTTTGAGAAACAATTTACTGTTTAAATTATAAATGAAATGCCGTCTCTCCATTCAATAGATTGTAAAATCTTATTGCTTTAAATATACAAAAATCGGTACCCACTGAATAATCCATCATTTCCTAATTTTAATGGCTAATAACTAACTAAGTCTAAAAAGTTGAGTCTTACAAAACAGATTCCTTTCCCTTGTTTGGTTTGTTATAAAAAAAAGGCACATGTTTATGTATGTACTTTTTATAATATTATAGTATATATAATATACTATAGTCCGTAATTCTCGTGCTTCTCTTAGTACTTAAACTCTTTCTAAGCGCATTGACTAGAGTGCCCCAATAAATGCCAGTGTAATGTACTACTCATCGAAATTTGGTTGAGGTTAATCGGGATATCATTTCTTGACAACATTGGCCGAACTTGCAGGCGAATTGAATGGTGGATCTTCAATGACACTATATTGTCAACGCCATCATTCAAAGATAACATAACGCGTGTATTAACCTTACGATATTACCAACGAAATTTGAAGAGCTTTATTTTTATTTTAATGTGACTAGTGGCGGAAATACACTTTGTTTTTGTTTTTTCTATCGGACCAGAACAGTCGGACAAGGAACTAGTCCATTGCACTCCTTGTAAGTTCCTTTTAATTGAATCTTTCAGTCTTTCGAAGAAAGATGTGTTAGCGCTTCAATGATAGGGTGACAGTACCAACACCCACCACTTCAACGCTAAGTACCTGCAGCCAGATGCGAACATACTCGTAAGCCGGACATTCACAGAGGTAGTGCAGTACGGTGTCGTCATAACTTTCACAGCAAGCGTCGAGGGATGTTAAGTGCTTAGCAAGAATGTAATGCCCCGTCACGACTCACGCTGGAGCAGAACGGGCCAATTGTTGACAATAAAAAAAAAAAATAAGTTGCTCGTATGGGTTAGTTTTTATTTTTTATTAATTATTTTATTTTACAAGATGATGAATTGCATCGCAAAATCATCTTCAATGACGAACCTCATTTTTGGCTCAATGGGTTCGTCAATAAGCAAAATATACGTTATTGGTCGGGTGAAAATCCACAAGTGCTTCATGAATCATCACTTCATGCACAAGAAATAACTGTTTGGTGCGGTTTACATGCCGGCGGCGTTATTGGGCCATATTTTTTCGTCGACGATAACGATCATCACTTTACTGTGAATGGTCAGCGTTATCGCGCCATGATCACCGATTATTTTTTTCCCGAATTGGAAGATATGGACTTGGACGACATGTGGTTTCAACAGGATGGTGCCACAAGCCACACAGCACACGTTACAATCGATTTATTGAAGAGTAAGTATGGTAAGAGTGTTATCTGAAGAAATGGGCCAGTCGATTGGTCGCCTCGTTCGTGCGATTTAACCACGCTTGACTATTTCCTGTGGGGCTACGTTAAGTCATTGGTTTATGCCAACACACCGATGACGTTAGAAGAGCTCAGAGTCAACATTGAACACGAAATAGCGGCCGTTTCGGCCGAAATGTGTGGCCGAGTCGTTGAAAGTTGGGTCCAACGAATCGACCGCTGCCATATGAACGAAGTCGAGATCCATTCATAAATGTTTTGATTGTACTTCAAGCCGATAATAATAATTGAAATATCTCAAATGGTTTGCGTTTTATTTAAAAAAAAGGTGTCAAGTCCTTATTGGAAAACCCTATACATAAATTACAAACGCCAACAATGCTTGTTGTCCATATCTGGTAGGTTGCTCCCAAAACATTTCTGCACCTGCTAGATAGGATTTAAAACTGTCCGATAAAACTCATAGGTGATATTAACATCACTCAGACACTCAGAATTGACACCCTCGAACACCAACGTAATGTTTCACATCTCACTCTGTTTTACCTCTATTTCCACAACCAGTGCTCCATAGAAATCGCCAGTAGCATTCCACCCTTCAAACTTTTAACCATAGCACCCGTCTCGCTATGAATACTCATCAGTACACCCTCAAGCCGACTTTCGGACGTACTCTAAAATATCGCGATACGTTCCTAAGCCGTACAACTCGCTTATGGAATGCTCTGTCTGGCTCTTTATTTCTTAGTCATTATAACACTCAAACCTTTCTTTCCTTTCTTTCTTTCCTCCCTGATTTTCCTTCGCCCGCGATGTGTGCAAGCATTTTAAAGGTACTCAAATCATTTGAGCGCTCGCAAATTATAAAAAAAATAATAGAAGGTGCGTCTTCTAAAAACTTAAACGATATCGAATATATGATGAAAAGAGAATTTAAAACCGGGGACTTGCAGTTCGGTCTATACTTTCTTCATGAATGGATACGTTTTTCGAAAACTTACTCCGCTTGTCCTACAAATTACGACTAAGAAAGTGGCATGTTCGAGCTGATAATGATAGTACACTGTTGCCGAAAACAAAGGTCCGGCTTTGGTGGCTATTGATGTAGGGAAGTTCAGGTTTGCAATTGATACTGCCAAATATTATGTTGAAAAGTATCCTTGGATTCACATGTCACCCACCCTTCTTAAATAGTTTATTCATGGACCGGAAATAATAGCCCATGCTTTAGGAAAATACTATTGTAATATAGATATTTTTAATTTTTTTTAAGTCCTGAACCCAATAACTTCTCTCATTGAAGCATTGGGTTTGCTTAAAGCTCATCCTGTTCAACAAATTAATGGTTCTGGGGATGATCGGACGAGTTAAGACAGCACTAGTGAAGACTTTGTGTTAAATTAAATAAAAATGGATTAGAAATCGTGTAATTTTTCTTAATAATTTTCATAATTAAATTTTGCTGCTGTTCTGTTTTTATTGAAATAAAAAAAATAAGTTTACTATTGTATTTATTACAGAGGACATTCAAACAAAAGGTAACCTTTTCTGTAGGTGCTTGTGCTCGATAGTCCTAAATTTTAAGAAATTCTTTATGCTAATGAAAATTGTAAGTATATTAATGAGTAATATATATTTGCATAAACATTGTTTTAAGTATAAAAAAGATGGGCGTTTTCGTGGGCATGATAATTTTTGAAGTGAAAAATATCAATAGCTTAGTTGTAACAGTATTTGCTGAAACCTTGAGGTTCATAGCTATGATGGATGACTTATTACTACCAATTAGTCAGTCCACAGCATTAAGGTCGCTGAATTCTTAGAGACGTTGGAAGCATTTGTTTGGCAGGCAACCTAGAGAGTCATGTCATCTGCAGTTATGCTGATATGAAACCCAACTGTCAATGGAGTCCCCAACTGAGGACGTAGGTATACCTAACGTAGATTTGAATCGTAAAAAACTCTCCTTTAAGCCTTGCTTAGCAAATTCGTCGGCGTTTTCATTTCCCGTGATCCCATTTTGTCTTGAGTCCCGGACAAGACTCAGTGTATTGCCTTCCGACTGCTTTCAGTGAAGTTTTGAATTGTTCAACAACCTTGGCAGTCGTAAGAGGGTTCAGTAAGTCTTTAATTTCAGCTTGGCTGGTGCTGCGAATGCAAATACTTCATCCGCTCCACCTATCCTTCACAATGTACAATTTTTAGTTGCCATCAGGGTTGCGTGTAGTCAGACGCAAGTTCTCACAATGAGGAGTGAAATCTAAAGTTATCGTCCACCAGAGAGAGAGCATAGCCGCGCCCTAAATCGGTTTTTCAGCCATCCGTGAAGACCTGACTACATTAACTTCCAGGCTCAGATTTTGGCCGCAACCAGTCTTAGGCACACGGAAAATCGATTTAGTATTTTTCCGCAGCTGGAGTTCTAGTGTTATTGTATAAGGCGGCATGCCATAACACCAGAATCAGCCCATGATATGAATATAAACGGGAGGGAGATTCATCAACCTGATGTGCCAGGGAGAGCCGCCATGCAGCCGAGACAGACGGTTATTTAGAGTCTGGTAAAAGCACCAGTGACGTATTTTGTGAGAGTTCGTTTCACCAGACAACCGACGTGTAGGATAAAGTTTACCATAACATAGCCGTGTAGATTCTAAGAACTCTTCTTGGAGACAGGCCCCACACACTGCCAGAGTGCCGACAGTGCCTTAGAGGCTTTCGACGTAAAATGTTTTGTTGACAGAATTCTCTTATCCAGGATGACACCTAAATACTTAGCTTTTGGAGATGATACCTTTAAGCACTAGATGTGTCAGACCAGACCAGTTCTTCTCGTAAACAGAAAAATCTCAGTTTTGAGGGGATTGACTGAAAGCACATTTCTAGTATACCAATCATCCATCGTGTTTATGGCTGCCTATGATTTATAGCAGACAGTCGCTAGACGCGATCCAAAAGACAGTATACCTACATATATCCGCGTTTGCTTGCGTATAGACCATAGAATCATTAAGCAGTGAGTTGCCCAACTTGCATCATAGCATCATAGCAGTGAGACAGATCGACGTATTGTTGGCAACCCCACAATCACATTGTGGCCGCTGTCAGCATCTGCAATCAAACCCCACCTCAAAACTAAAAGTTATCAAGTAGTATACGGATGCATCGAAGATGGACACCGTGGTGGGTATTGGTATTTTTGGTTCAAACACCAGAATTTGGAAATCAATGGGAAAAGTCCCAAGCGGAAATACATACCATTCAAGTGTGCGCAAAGCTCATAAGAGAATGAAGGTCGTCCCCATCCATATATTAACAGCTATCACAGCATTAGGCTCTATGTCAGATCACTACATGATCTATCGCATGAGAAGAAAGTAAAACTTTGGTGAGTGCCAGGTCAAATAGGTATTGACGGATATGAAATAGCTGACGAACTGGCTAGAAACGGTTCGGTTGATTCTTTCATTCTGAGCCCTGAGCCATACTATAATATCCCGAATCCAGCAATCAGCTCAGCAATGAAGAGTTGGGCGAACAAAATGGGATATATACCATTAGGAAAATATCCGGGGGCTGCGACTGGCTAAAAGAGCCATCAATTCCTTTCACAAAATATCATAAAAGTCCCTACAACTTAAAAGGGATGATATCAGAAGACTAGTTGAGTTTCTAACCGGGACCTTCCACCTACTATATCACCTACATAAAATAGATCTCATTCAGGAAACTGAATACCGTCTTTGCCTGGAAGATGATGAAACTGCTGAACACATTTTATATGAATGGTACTTAGAACCTTAAGGAGACGACACTTCCTCAGAGATATTTTAATCCATGGGGAAATGCTAAAAATCTCCACCAGAGAGATTCTCAATTTCATCAAAAGAGTTGAGACTCTCTTGGTTTCGTATTACTGCTTTTGTGGTACAAGAAGATCTTTTAGGTTGTAGTGCCCCCACAATTGGTGTATCAGGTCCTTAAAAAATAAAAACGCAATCCGTTTAGTATTCACCAGCATTGCTTTTATGCCGTCAAAAGTTGCGTTGTCGAAAGCACCCTCAATGTCAATAATAGTACCCAGCTCATATTCCTTCTTGTCGAATGGACCTTCAATTCTGCCTACTGGGTTTTAAAGCACACTTTCGCAGGATTATCCGCGTTGGTAAGCATGTTGCATCATAGAAAGAGGAAGCATTCGCAACGCAGTTTTGCTTACATTGAGATCGACGAACCTTTTCATGCTCTTCGACATGAATGAGTCAGACTTATAGCTGGTCTATAAATTTTTGTAACATAATTAAGTATATGCCATCGATGCAAGGCAACTAGAATCCAGGAAACAACGGTATGTTTAATGACCATCCGCTCACTAGCAGCAGGTTATGAACTGGTTCTGATTAGGAACTTTGGATTTACTTTCAAATCTTAAGATATCGTTATAGTTGTTGGTTTTTTTCCGCGAAAACGGTAACTATCCAGGGTTCTGGGATCAGAACAATGTTGTTCAATCCTGATTTATAGAGGTGCATTAGTTGACACCCAGAAGCAGACTACTAATGCAGGTGAAGGTTGATCTGAACTAACTGCAGCAAGATTTCTACAGTTAGAAAAATCAAGCTAACATTTTTACTCCTATGATGCCATCTCCATCATAGGAGATGTGATCAGAGCATTGGTTCTGCCGGTAATTTTAAGAGACTTCTTGTTAATTAAAAAGATTACCCATCTTAGGTTATTCCTTCTTACGCTTGTGAAAATTGCTAGTCTTAATGGTACCTATGCATCACTATTACATTAGAAAGGTTGTAAAGTTTTACGGTATTGGGTATTGAGCTTAGGGTATCCAGAAGGCACTGTGCGGAGATTGCGATACGACTTTGTCTAGCAATAATCTTTTTCACTTCCTGAAAGGGAATGTCTTGCATTCACCTCGAAAACAGAAAACGGAAACTTTGTGATATCTTTACGTTTTAAGGTGTCTAAAGCGTTTTTAGACGATTTTTAACTAAATAGATGTATGAAGGTATATGTATGTCCGTATGTATAATTTTTTTTCCCCCCCGAAAACTCGCGAACAAATACTACTATCGATTTGAATTATTGTCACTTGACGCGTCTTCATGCCGAATCGTGGTCATTAGATTTCGACTAAAATCCGCCGATGACTTTTTAAGTTATTAAAAACAAAACGTACACAAATTACAATTAATTTTTTCTTGAAAATGAAGGACTCTTTCGAAATTTTTGCAGTACTAGTCGAAAATTAATAAAGTACACATTTCACAAAAATTTATAAAAAAAATCGGGCTTAAATTATCTGAGTTATTTAAGGATTAATAAAATTTTTAGACTCATCAATGCAATCCTAACTACGATTTCGTTCATACAGTCCTACATCTGACCGTTCGAACTTTTAAGAGTAATAGGTTTCCTAAATTCTAATAGGACATGAAGTATCAAAACCATTGGGGAATACTACAAGTTCTCTTTATCAGGAAGTTCTTATCGTGACCAGTCGATCGCACCTATTGCGGCTAGTTTTGTTTGCACTAATGGTGCAACAATCCGTTGTAGACCAGGACCTAGTGTCTCCATTCACTGTGTGGTTCGTTTTACCAATTAGTGATCAGTCCTAACGACGCACGGGAGTATAAGTGACTTCTTCATAGGCAGAGGACTTCACTTTCTTAGATTTTTCATAACTGCAGAAAATGTAATGACATACTTGTGCGAGAAATTAAATTTTTTGTTTTACTATGTTTTCAAACTGAACTCAGAACCTAAGGTTTAGTGGAAGGCTAATTTAACTACTGCACCACGCCAGTGTCAGTGTAATGTACATGTAAACATTCAAACAGAATATCAGAATATAATTTGTTACTTGAGGTAGTTGAGGGACTTGCAACAGCGATAATCCGCTTTATCTCTTCACATATTCTGTCTGCCCCCAGCTGATATATACTAAATAAAGCTCTTTCCGATTTGGGCCTTAAAACCATCATACCAAAACAATATGAGTATCTGCTGTAAAGCAAAAATAGCCTTAAACATAGTCGACTCCCTCTTAAAATATAGGTTGTTTTTCTTTTCACTAGAAAAAGGAAGCTGTGTGCTCTGCCTCAGCTAATGCTTACAAGTGGCTTCATCACTTTTATACGGATTAGGTTTCAGTGCCTTATCTTCAATAGCAAACTTCTCTATAATAAAATATGTTGATTCTAAAACTACGAAGGCAATGCCAGTATTCGGTCTGTGTAAAAACCCTTTCGGTAAGAAATGGTTCTTGCTCCCAAGAAATAGTATTTAGATAAAAGTGATTTTGTCATACTCATTGGTTATTTCGGAGAACAAACTTTCACTTAAATATGTACGTCAGGATGTAACAAACGATTTGTCTCAACTGAAACTTTACGGATATTACCAGAACAAATGAAGAATGGCGACAACCAAACACTCCGATCCTTTTAAAGTATAAATGCATGTAACATCCAGCTTCATTTGTTTATCGAGTTTCGAGTTGTTTATCGAGTTTCAAAGAAGGACATCCAGTTCAGCTTCTTTTTCAGTTTATATACATATTTACTCTTAGATGCTAGACAATAAAACGCTTAAAAAGTAACTTGAAATTATCTTATACTAACTTACTGGCCCCATGACTCTAGGTTAAACCTTATACTTAAACTATGTCTTTCGACGTTTAGTCAGGTTTGGTTTTTATTCTTATAACATAGTTATGACAATACAGCTTAAATTAAGAAAACAATCTTAAATAGAAAAAACTTTGTATATGGACTCTTTTGATTTTAATTTTATTATAAAACTTAAAACTAAAAACTTACAGTTTATATTATATAAATTTTCATTTTTAAGACTCCATCAACATTGTAAAACAAATTAACCCCAAAATTATGAGTAAATGTCAAATTTTTAAATCGGCATGGATATTTTTATATTTTCTCATATGTTTCGTTCACCTTTGCGCAAATTGAAAAATATGTATTCCATAGCAAAATATCGTTGCAATCACTTAATATTTTTCACTTATATAGAATAATTTCACTTGTCACGCTATCGAGTCCATCATTTAAAGAGTTCACGTTTATCTCCTTCAATTCTAAAGCCCAATCGATTGATGTGTCAGTGTTGCTGCTACTGCTCGTATACTCGAAAGAAAAAAATAAGTAAAAACCAAAACCCCAGAGCATTATTTGAGAAATAATTTTCTCATCCTCCGGCATTAATGCGCTAATGATTCGGCTACCAGACAACCGAACGGAACGGAAAGTCATGCAAAAAGCAGGAACTCACCTTCATTTTCCCATCGATATTGGTGCCGAGTCGGCTAATACCACATTCACGCCTGGACACTGCTGCTCGCGTGAAGACAACTTGAAACATCCATTCCTCATCTAACGGTGTGCGGTGTGCGCAAAGTTGGTTAAATGTAACCCCAAGCACTGCGACTTAAATTATTCATATAGCACACTGCTGCACGATGCAAATTCGATTAAGAAGACGTCCAAACACTGTCCCATCACGCGATCAAGGTTCGTATTTGACTTCCGGCTCTAGGTAGTCTTTACCTAACCGGATACATCAAGTGCAATTATTGTTGGTTTTGATTTCCAGAGTATCACCATCGTGTGCTGCACACTGATTTTGGAGGAGGATGTTGAGTTCGAGTATCTGTCGATCTTTACGATGTTGACCATCAGGCAAAATTTCAATGAACCACTTTACCGATGTTTTGTTTGTTGCTTTTGGGAAATTTGAAGATGCTAGCCATGTGGTGGGAATAAGAATCATGTCCATAGCATGGAGACTAGTATCAAAGGCTTTATGTGCACTTAGACTCGTATATGCATTATGGTAGTGGCTTTCACTTGGTGTGGCTCATTCGCTAAGCTTGTAAACCTACCTCAGATATCTGTTTGTCGTGATCAATTGAGAGCAATTTATTATGAAATGAGGCTGAATTATATATCGACTTTTCCATTATGCGATTCACCATAGCCTCCTTTGGAATCCCCTCGACGATCACTGCAAAGATTTCCAGTTCTGATCTTGGCGAACTATAGCGAATATGGATGGATGGCGGCGTGTCGTTTACGTGCGATATTTTTGCTGTTAAACATGGGAATTAAGGTATCTCCATCTTGAATAGGAGTACTTGTATGTGCGCGCGACGTCAACGATTTAAAAAGCGTTATCGTGCGTCCAAGTACCATGCATCTTTGAACTAGATTTATTTGGTCGACCTTTCTGCCAGCGGAACCACCTCTTTGAAGTTCTTTCCTTTATTTCATATTTAATTTAAAAATAATAGTACAATATAATGCTTTTTGTTGGGATTCAGGATTCAAAATAAATCGAATTGAATGCAAAACGTTAAAAAAAATTTAAGGTGGAACAATGCTGCTGCCCCATCAAATAAATGGATAAATATTGGATTTTACATATCAGCTTGGCACGCGAATGATGGGAAATGCGAAGATGCTGTCAAGCATTGTTGTTGAGAATTCATTAAGCAACATTTTGCCCGGGTTGCTAGGCTATCGTTATAACCTAACATCAGCGGCAGTTCTGAGGGTTCGATTTCAAGTGCATTGCTGTCCAAAAATCTTGGGTCGTGTGAGAGAGGTCTAAAGGACTGCAGGATTGTATTTTCCCCAGTATTTCGTTGAAAGTTACCAATTTTGTTATAAAGTGGTCACTATGTCAGCTTCTTCTACTTGCAGCCCGATGTGAACATTACTTGATCAGTCGAAGAAGAATTGTTCTACTAGAATAAGCTTGTTGCTTACGCTCTTACGACGTAATTGAGCGTACTAATTTCTACTGAAAATTAATATTATAGACTTACATTTTTTTTAAACATCAGAAAGCGTTTTTCTATTCTGTTAACATCCTGAAGAGTTATGTTACACTTGTATAAGAGTCTGAACGAAAACACAAACAATTGCAGGATAAGCAGACGGAAAGACTTACGTCCCGAGAAGTAATTTATTGCTCATTTGTTGAGAGAATTAACGTTTTATTTTGTTCTTCCAATAATCTTGTCAAAGCTTACCGAGTTCTGACCGTTAGCAACTCCTCAATGATAAGGAGACCAAACTGTTGGCTTGCGAAAACTACCAATAAATAAATGTTGTTTTTTTAAAGAGCTATGAGAATATAAATTTAGATAAAAGATACCCAAGTTAAGCAAACGAGCCCATACTTTTTCATTCCATAGACAATTTTATGATATTAATAATAAAAAATGATTTCGGGCACATCGCCTACATGAGACCATCTTAGGTATTGCATCCTGGAAGTTTAATTTTCGACCACTTTTTCTAGCATTTGAGTCCATATCTCACGAATGGTGCGCACGATGATGGCTTCCACGGCTGCAATCTCTGTCGGCTTGTCCGCATAGACCAAAACTGCACCAAACAGTTCATTTTTCGGGGCGTATCGGGCAGCTGATGGATTACCTTCAGATTTTTCACTCTCCAAATTCGAAAATTTTGCTGAATCCACTGAATAAAATTTTACGGTAGTTATTGCAGCAATCTCGAATGTTTTCGATCTATTGTATGTTAATTCATTTATGACATTGATATTGGAAATCAATTTCCATAATTTGTAAACATTGATTGGGGTTTCCATGATGATTTACTAGGCAATACTGTAATAAAAGCTGGTTAATAGTTGTACTATCAGACTAACTGTCCGATGCCTTCCGTTTGTCATATTGGAAAAAAACACAATTTTAGATTCGTTAAGTTCTTTGCACATATTTCTGAAAAGGTAAACTAATCAATAGCAAATTTTTCCGCTTTTGGCGCTTATACTTGTAATACAGTGTGAATAAGTATGATTTTTAAAAGTAAAGTAGAAGCTTCATTGAGCTTGTATTACACAAGAATTGTAAAATTATGTACGGAGCCATTGGAGAAAGAAAAACGAAGAGGTGTAATTGGTGTATATTTTTTAAAGAACTTAAAAGAATTTTGAACTGAGAATGTTATTTGTGGATGACACGACGCTATCTACAAGGTGTAGAAAAAGTAATGTGATAATATGAATTATCTGCCATTTTATTAGAAATCAAAAAAATTGGGCTCTTTTTTCACGAAAAGTTTATATGATGGTGTAAGATTGATTACATTGAGTTGAAAAAGTGGTATCGATCAAATGACCATCTGCTGAGTCGATGCACATTTCTGCCCCTTTTACGGCTTTTTGATTTGTTGCTCTCAAAACATATGGCTGCAAATTGCTGATTTATTCTTCAATGTTGGCTTTCAAGGCTTGCAAGTGTTTTTTTTGCGAGATTTCAAAAAGCCCGAAAGAAAAAAGTCTGGCATCGTCAGATCTTGCGATCTGACTGGCCAGTTCAAATCGCCAAAACGGGAGATTACACGACCTGGAAATTGGTGACTAAAAATCTCCATCGTTGCCCGAGCTGTGTGAGAGGTTGCTTCGTCCAGCTGGAACCAACAATGCTCGAGACCTAATTGAGTTACTTGCGGCAAAAAAAAACTTATTTAAAATTTGAAATTTGTAGCGCTTACAAGTAACGGTTAAGGTGGTGCCGTCGGCGTTCTCAAAAAAATGGTCAATCATTTTTTCACTGCAAATGCCGCACCAAACAGTCACTGTGAACGAATGGAATGGCACTTCGTGCATTTCATGTGGATTCTCCGTGCCCTAGAAATTTTGTTTATTCACATAACCACTTAAGTGCAGATGGGCCTCGTCGTTCATTGTGATTTTGGTTACGAAAGCATCCTCTTTTGCTCCAGGCTTAGTATAGGAGTAAGTTAACCTCACTTGACGGTCAGTAGGCAGCAATTTGTGAACACTTTATAAGGGAACATATTCAGATCTTTCACCGAAATTCGACGCAACGAACGTCTGCTGACGCCAATTGTGTGCATCGTTGTTTCGTAGATGTTTGTGCACTTTCTTGGACGTCTTCGGTTAAAGCAGTGATACGAGTATTCTCAGCAATACGGGGCTGGCCACTTCTTGCGGCATCTCTAGTGGACCCAGTTTGTACGAGACGCTCAGTCGAACGCTTAATTGTTCGCGCACATGTTTTTGGACGACGAGGAAAATAACGACGAAATTCAGCCTGCGTTAAAACAACATATCGGAGATTGATCAAACAAGCGGTAACAATAATTCAGCGTTCTTCAGGTGTTTATCGCTCTTTTGTTTGTTGTGAACTAATTCTCTTAATTGTTAATTGTTAATTGTTCGCGCACATGTTTTTGGACGACGAGGAAAATAACGACGAAATTCAGCCTGCGTTAAAACAACATATTGGAGATTGATCAAACAAGCGGTAACAATAATTCAGCGTTCTTCAGGTGTTTATCGCTCTTTTGTTTGTTGTGAACTAATTCTCTATCCGTCTTCAGCATAAATGTCACAGCACACTAATTATGGCACATTCAGATTATGACACTACCTTGTAAATAAAATACTCGTAAGTATCGAAAACCATTTGAATTTTAAGAGAGGATGGGTGTCCCAACAGAAGAATTAAAATCTGCGATATTTATGACGGCGATTGACATCTTTATTAAAAACAGCCCCAGATTTTTTGTAAAAAATAATTTTAAGACAATGTATTACATGTGCTCGCACTCCAACACTCGTATGACCCCCGATCGTTCCCGAAAGATATTTTTTTTTGTCAGCTAACTTAAATCATGTATGTTAAGACGAGTAATTGCTAAGAGCACAACAACAAGTCAGATTGCAGTAATGATTTAGAAAATTTAACGTTTTAGAAGATTGATGTCAGAAGAAACCATCGGAAGCATTACAATGTCCCTGTATACCTTCAGATCTTACGTGAGATCCACCAAATGCTGAAAACCAGTGGCGGCATTGCAAACAATCCAGCAGGAATGACGCTTATTATGTGTTATATTTCGCTCGACCAACAGCAACATATCCAAGACTAAAAACCTATAGAATGGCACTAAACGGGAAGACTGAAGTTTATAAATAAAATTGGAAAAGTGGAAATTGACAAATTTTATTGCAGGAAAGATTTTCGTAAGTTTAACATGCATACCATGTTCTAGGTCGTTTTCGTTTGGCTGATATTTTGATTTCACTGTTGAGTTCACTTAAAAAAAAAAATGGTTACCAACAGTTCTCAAAGTTTGTCAAATATGAACTAACAAATAACAAATTGTCTTGAAATATAAAGCGCATCCTGGATAAGAAAAATACGCCAACGAAGCAAAACACTAATTCAGATTAAAAAAGATGGACAAGGAAACAAATATATGAAGGCGTCAGACGGTGTTAAGAATTCAAATAAAATATTCCTGCAGATGATTATGACGGCAATTAATATGAAATGAAAAACAATCGATCCACCTTTCACATTTTTGCGGTGTTCAGTCAGAATACAAACTTTCCCAAATGGATTTCAAAATAGCAGGATGACATACAAGCTTGTTCAAAAAGTATCCACACTAGCTAACGTTTGATACTCTCGTTTGACCGAATTAAAATATTTTTTCAACATTTCAAATATTTTTGTGCCGTTAATCTCATTTTTTAAAACGAAAATTTATTTCAAAAATCGTCGAGAAGAAAGAAATCAATGTAAATTTAAAGCTCTACCTTTCACAAATTTCGCTAAAATTTGGTGGGAATATCAAAGTCAGTTGCACAAATATAACAAAAGGAATCGGATTAAAATCGGTCAGACGAGAGAGCCAAACCTTGGGTATTCCGAGTATAGTACAATGGATGGAATTTCAACATTATTTATTCAGTCCTCCATTTTGAATGTATGCTAGTTGTAGCATCATAGTTAAGTATTGCTTAAAAGATCTTGTCTGTCATTGTCAGTGAATCCCTTAAACATTGATTTCACAAATTGATTTATTTTTTTAAGCCAGAAGAATCTTGGTCAAATGTTCTAGCCACAGCACGCTATGTAAAAAAAATTTAATTTTAAATCAATATGAACCATTTTACTTCAAGGCCGCCAAAAATAATGTCTAGCGAAGAAAACTTCATAGATCCATGTCACGTTTCGGCATTTCCCCATAATTTAAAAGTGAATATGAAATGTAATTGGGGAATGCACATTGGTCCTTTATGGCCGGTCTCGACCTATTCATAACCTAGATAGCAAATGTATTTAGGGCAAAACGCCGTTCCTTAAGACATTTCGAAAGAAACAACTTCACATTCATATGTTAACCCTGCAATTTAAAATCGGTCCGCATTAGCTTTTTTTACGTCTATGAACTATGTAGAGGTAGGCAGAAAATACATACAGAAACCTACACTGTCAAATAATATTGTTTCGAAAAAAAAATGTTAAAAATTAGGCAAAGCTCTAAGGAAATGGGGCATTTGTTGTCTACTTGGGCTTAGAATATAAAACAATGTTGTTTCTCCCAAAAACATTCATAACAACTTTGTAAGATAATAATAAGCAGTTCTGCTTTATCGCGCAGAAGCCAGGTCTCTATTTAAGAACTTGAGGATATATTGATTTGTTTTGAAAGAAAAATATTTAGAATAATTTGGAGTGGAGAAGAAAGTTCAATGGTGTATTACAAAGACATTAAACAATTAGAAAAGTACAAATGTTGAAGCTTTTGAGAACTTTGACATATAGAGCGTATAGACAGGAATCGTCCAGCCCGGAGAATTTTCTTATCCTTGAGGCAGAACGATATTATCCTTAGGTCTTCTCATCTCAGGTAATGCAAACAAGTGAAATAAGACCTTAACCAACCAACTTTCAGGAACTAAAGGCAGCTTGAAATCGAGTTAGCTGACTAAAGGGGTCGATCAAGGTCCCAGGGTTGCAGAGCCATGTAAATAGATTAATAAAAATTATTCAGTTATTTAAATTTTTTTTAAATATTGTTCGGTTCATTTGTATCTATTTGTGCTATAAAAGGGCAACACACAAGTATGTGGTAAAGTAAGTAAAAGTAAACCAAACATTGCTTCAAATACAATTACGCCAGCGCATACATTTTTCGTTGGCTGATTGAGGTATGACCTGTTTTAGGGAATTTTTTTTAAGTCTTCAATCAACTCAAAACGCTTTCCTCGAAGTGGTAATTTCAGCTTCGGAAATAGAAAAATGTCAGGCGGAGCCATATCAGGTGAGCATGGTGTTTGATTGATGACATTTGTCGAGTGTTTCGATAAAAACCCTTGCAGAAAAATGGCTTTGCGAGAAGGTGCATTATCATGGTGCAAGATGCCACAAATCTGGACCTTTTCGGCGGATTCCCTTCATAACGCCTTAATAATATTCATTATTCACCGTCTGTCCCTCTGGAAGCAATTTGGAGATTTTTAATTTTAATTTTTGAGCTACTTTGTCGCGGTTTTTTGGGTTTCGGCTCATTTTCGAAACGCCATTCCGACTAGTTTGCAGGTCATACTCGTCTACCCATGTCTCGTCGCCAGCTGTTATGCTTTTCATGAGAGTAGGTTCCGTAGAAACTCGGGAAAGTATGTCTTCAGCGTCCTGCTGTCACTGCTCTTTTGAACAAAATTGATCTCATTTGGAATCAGTCGCGCAGCGACGCGTTTTATGCTCAAAATATTAGTGAGAATGGACTTAAAAGATATGTACACCTCTTGAGCCAACTCCCTAAGGCTCATACGATGATTTTCGAGCTCCAGCTTCTTGATTCTCTCAATGTTTTCGTTGTTCGTAGGCGTTAGCGGTCGACCAGAAAGATGCAAGTCAACTACCATCTTTTGGATGCTCTATACCATGCATATGCCTATGGTTTTGACATATACGATTCACCGTAGGTCTTACGAAAGATTTTCAAGGATTCATCACACGAAATTCCATTTGAAATACAAAATGTAAGGCAAAATCTTTGTTCAACTTTTTTTCCATTGTAAAAGTCGAAGCGATCTCATTAATATGGTTCAGAACAACTACAGTTTTAAACAATCTAAATATAGTACAATATATAAGTACAGCGCTAATAAATTATAGAATAGAAATTATGGCGATATTTTTTACGCGCATATTTTGAATGATAAATTCCGGATGCTTTTTAAACAGAATAGTATATAACATAAGTGAATGTTTAGGTGCTTGAAGATACAAGAATAACGTCAAAAAGCACTACAAAAGCCAACTACATCACTTGTTTTGCAATATTGGATACATTTGTATCATATCTCCTCTGCCCTAAATAAAAAAATAGAGCTTACATTGTGCTGATTCATATGAGCTCTCCTAGTTATGTATGTCTGAAGATTGGCGGTTTCAGTTCTCCATTCTTGAAAAGGCAATTGAAATAATGCAGTAATATATTATGTATATGTCAAGACCCCAATTAGCAATCTGATTCCCACAACATGGACCAAACCCAAAACATGATTATCGAGTGATAAGCAGGAAATTTATACTTGTAAGTCTATCACTCCAGGGCGTATACTCACCAGAAAAGAAAAAAGCTTTCTATTACATTATTTTTTGAATTTCTATTGTTCCCGGCCCAGTGATTAGCGGGATAGTGCCATTCTCGATGGCTTCCAAATTGGAAATATTTCATCTCACATACGAATACGAGCGATTCATAGATCCACAGTCAAAGCCACAGCCGTAGCCACAGTCCACTATGATCGCTTCCATTATGGACAAGCAACCACATTAGCCCAGTAGGCGAGTATGAGTGCCAAAAACCTTCTTTCCCTGGGAATTTACAATTCGAGACTGACATGCCTGACTCGATCAAAAGAGCTACATAATTGCTTTTGCTTCTGGCCAACGTAATAAATTACATCTCATGATATGCTTGTTGCTATTATGGTCCATTACACTTTGAATTGATTGTCAAAAGTGCTATTAGGTTGGGAAAAGATGTTGCTTTTTTTTCGGGATGATTTGGTTTCTGTATGTATTCGTTTTCTTATTGGTATATATAAATGTATTTGATGGTGCTGACAAACAAAATTGTGTCTATGATTAATGTTGTGGGGATGTGGTGCTCGGAGTTAAGTAATGATGGGGTCTTGTGCATTGATTTCTGCATATGGTCTAGATCGGGATTTATTTAGCATGTACATGTACGAGTATGTTTTATATATAGCGTACTGTTTAAAGCGGTAAAAGTCGGTTACAGAAATCTTGATGAGATCGAAAAGGAAAATAGGCTAGGACTTTTAGTAGAAAACAGAAAAAAAACAACAATAGACTGTTACTTGCAATTATAATTTTCGAGTCCATAGCAAATATATTGTTTAAATCCTTCGGAAGAAACTTTTTATTATTCCCGACTTAGACCTATGTCCTTTGTGGGAGCTGTTACTTCTTTATACTTGTATTGTATATAGGCATTATACCATTTCACCATTTGAGCTTTTGTAGTTTCGTGGATGATGCTATATGCTAGGTCGATTACCCAAGAATTTGCCTAATATTGGTATTTAAGACGGAGCTTCAGCCTCCCTGGTTATCTTGAACATGAGGACTTCCTAAACTGGAGCTTTGTTGCCTAATCATTCAATGTGGTCGAGCCAATAAAGTCGAAGTGTTGTCAAACCAATTGAATTCTATCACACTAAAAATAGTTCATCTTCAGCATTAGATGGAGGAACTGCCACCGCTAGGTACATATTAACCATGAGAATCTAAAAATTCCACATTTTTTTAGAATTTAATAATTTTACACTCGAAGTTACCGTTTTTGCTAAGGTCACGTTTACATATACGCACTTACATAAATAAAAAGAAATAATAATAAACACGTGTCATCGTTCTGCGTGCAAAATGAATAAGATAAACGTCCAATAGGTCCAATAAGCATCGGAAATTATTGCAAACCAATTACAAGGTTAATGTGGGCAAACATTCCTTTTAAACCATACTGCTCGCACGCACGACCAGACAGTTTAAAGCAGACGCACATCATGGCAAATGAAGTCAGTATGCATTTGATTTTTCTCAGTCACAGCCGATGCGTGCTTAATGTGGAATGGAAGTATCTGTGAGTACGAGAACCTGTTCAAGATACAATTTCCCGATCAACATGAATAGGTTTCAGTCTGGTCGATCAGTGGCAATGCGTCTTGTCTGAAATTGTTTAATAAGTCAATCACAGCAGTTGGTAGTTTTGCGCATACCACAGATCGTGATATATTGCTTTTTCTAATCGTGGACTGTAATCAATTATGTACTTGTATGTTCGAGCTCCTATCGGTCGGTGGTAGTGGTTGCACCACCTTATGGCTTATTTTCGATTTTATGTAAATTTCGAGTAAGTTTAAAAAAAGTCGCCAGTGACAGTTAACCTAAGGTTTAAGAGGAATTCAGAGAAGAATGCACATTTGAATTACGTAATTATAAGAAAGGCTGAAAGCAGCTACGGCCAATATGTGAATGTCGGACCACAGGTTAACGATGGTGGAGCCGATTGCAGTGGATGGGATAATGAAACGCAGTATTAGGCTTGTGACCGTTCTGGGACAAACGAGGGCAATGGGATATAACAACTTATAACATATATATAGCAAACGTAAATTGGACCAGAGGTACAACTAGGACATAAGGCTCAAGAATGGAGAAAACGAGATATGTATATTAACTCAAAACGAAACTCATAGAAAATTGCCGGAGTTCATTCCTCTACTTGTCGTAACTAGTCACCATTTATTGGGGAAAAGTAATATTCAGGAACTTCAACTTTAAAGATGAACCTGTAGCGCCATTACTTTCCCGCTTTAAGGAAGCTGTAAAATAAATAAAACTGGATTAAGCAGTCGGGTACGGTTACATACCCTCCGAAGAATAATCCGAAATCTTGGATTTAAATGGCTCGATTGTTCAATAAAAACCAAAAAACAAACAGTTGGATGCATAACCAGTAGAGGGAAAGCTTTCTTGTTTCACTGTATAAAAGGAAAGGCGAAGGAAAAAATTTCAACAACTACCGATCGGTGAAACCTATGTTGCCTACTATGAAAATATGCGGGACCCCAGATTTCCAGTATGAAAGACCTCTTACCTTTTGCTGTCTGATACAATTACAAATATCACAACGTTCAATAAAATCGTGTATGGCTTTATAAATGTCCAACCAAAACACAGAAGTGCGCGCTAGTTGTGAGTTTATTTGAATTCCAAGATGACCCGCATGCATTTTAGAAATGAACTAATGACTTTAGTACCATTATTTTCTTAGCCTTGCAAATTATTCCCTAGCAGTATGTTGGCTCTTCTCTAAAATTCCAGTAATTTCTTATCTGTTTTTGTGATTTTTGATGGCTAGCCACTCAGGATGTGATCTTTTAACAATTGTAGGTCCGGCTTTATAGTATAGTAGTTTCTAGTATTATTTTATTTTTAGTTGCAAGCATGATATGCGTTCACAGCTCAGCGAACAGCGAATACAAACGAGGAAATATGGTATTCGCAAATTTTGACATTTCAACTAATTGAACTCCATTTTTTTTTTATCAATCAGATAAATTAAGCTCTGTGCTTTTGAATAGTAAAATTGTCACTTGCCTGCCTTTAAATGTACTGAAAATGATTTGTTCGCAGTTAGCTCTTTCGAAATTTGCTGAGCTGTGCATGGACCTTATAAGGCATATAAAGAAAAAACGACAGCGAGTGTCAATGGCTCCGAGAAAACGTGATATACCATAATAATAATAAATATATATATGAACATTGGGAAACCGATAGTGGGAGAACTTTGAAAAGTAAGAACATCAGTAAAAACATCATTGACTTAGCGAGGTCTTTAAACAACCGCGGGCTGTAGAATGGTATTAGGTCTGTTTGTTAACTTGAAATATCGTACAAATTTGTACAAATTCGAACAACTTTTTACAAATTCCTGTTTGTTTACTCCAAAAAGTTGCAACAAAGAGAGCCGATGAGAGAGATAAACATTTCCCCTCCATTGAAATAGTTGCAATTTTCTGCCTCATAAATTTCTGTAGGTAAGCTGTCATAGCAAACAGCTATTCTGCGGAAGAATTTATTATACTAATAACAACCAATTTCACTGATTGACTTTTGACGTTTTATATACAAATGTGGTTTACTGCATTTGTTTACTTTCTTGCAATTTTCTCTCCCTCTGAGCGAATTTTCTGCCATCTTTGAATTTTGACAGCTTTTACCCATTTCACCACAAAAAGAAGCCAAACAGTCCTATTATATATAAGCCTTGATTTTTTATTTTATTTTTTAAATTGAGCGCGCGCTCAAGGGGTTTGTGTACCCTTAAAATGTTTGTACACAGCGCGGGCAAAATCTACCTCCAGCTGCGACAATAAAATTTTTTGAGGTCCACTTAGGCTGGAGCATTCGTGTTGTTGTTGTATCTTCTCCTGTTAATGAAAATAGGATCGAATGTCTGTTGAAAAATTTTTTCCCAGAAGTCACGATGTGCAACTTATTCACTTTTCATAAACTTAATGTTACCATGCAGCTGGATTGGAATGATAAAAATCTTGTTTACCATCTTTTTCATTATTTGTGAGATTGATGCATTTTTTATTTGCCCTCTTAGAAGCAGCAAGGAGGTTTCTTCGATAGATTTCTAAGACGGTATCGTTATTCGAGTCTACAACGTAGCTCGTGTGAGTAACAGCTGATCGAAATTTTCGAGTTTCATTACCCGTTGTCCTCTTTGTAAGCAGATGAATTTAGCAAGAATGCTTAAGCATGATTCGATATACGAATACTCGTAGCTCGTCTCTCTTAATGCTCATATGCGGCCTTAAAGTCAATGAATAGATAGTTTTTATTGAATCATTGAATAAAAGTTGTTTGCTTGGATATGCCGTGAAGTATAATATAAATAATTGATCGATGGCGGACTTTCCAGGCTTAAAATACATTGGTGAAGACTTGTCGGATTGTTGAGGTATTCCGTAGAATAGAAGAAACATTTTTGTATGTTATGTAAATTAGACTCATACCTCTAGAAGTGACACAGTTTGTCGTCTAATGCTTGGTACTGGCTTAGGATCAAGGTGTTAGCAGTTAATTGTTTGAATCATTTTATAGTACTTCTTTCATATTTTCACGTCTGACATATCCGCATTTGCATCTTCGATACAAAAATACAATGGTCAGAGTCGATGTTGGCTTCTCGCAAAGTTCAGATATCAGAAGTATTGTAGATATGCCTTCCGCTGGGCGCAATGAGAAAAAAATGATTTAATAATCAAGAGGGTAAGAATACTTTCAAAATGCCGAAGCATGTGTAAACAGTTGTTTTCAGGCTATCAGTGGCATCCAACGTTTAATGGAGAGATTAGCTTATTAGTATAATTGGACTTGTTGTTGTATTCTATGATAGGCAATCTCAATTTGGCAGACAGTAACCTACTACTTGAGCAACGGATCCCTGTTTTGATTTGTTAACAATTAGGTTCTGTGTCGAACGTTGAATTATTGGAACTGATGCTATCTATAATGACATTTAGACTGCTGAGGATATTGTTCATATGGCTGAGTAAGGAGCTCATAGGAATAATCTTCGGCAAAGTCGAATATTCTGTAAGAGAGTATGAATGCATGTCAGACTAACGTTGATAAATTAAGCACTGCAGCGTATTGTAACCAGGCGTTTTCTAACTCAGATCAATATTTATTGGGTTGATGACATGTTCATGTCCATGTCCAAAAGCCATCACATTTCGCGTGAAAGTACTAAGTACTCTAGATATAAGAAAACTTCTACAGATCACTAGTAATATTGCTATAGGACGGTATCAAAATGAGACGAAGTTAATCGCAAGGTGTCTTAAAAATTGGCAAAAACTTGCTTTCGAGGATGGTGTACGAGTAATTAGATCATATCATGAAAGTAAAGCGTATAACCTAATTCAACTATGCAGGCTTTAACATCGAACAAGTACTCAGGCGAATACGGGAAAGAAGCAAAACGTTGCTATATAACATATACTCGTATATATAACTGATGCTGAATAAATTCCAGAAAAGGTGTACTGCATCTCCTTTAGAGTGCTACTTTCCAAATTTCAAAAGACGGCTTAGAAATCAGATGATTATGATTCATTCCACATAAAATATTTTCTGCCAATATTAATTTTAGAACGTTTTCCTAAAGCACAATAAACACTGTCTGTGGAAAATGAGAATTTTGGGGAAATATTTAGCAAATAAATTTCTCACTATGAAGAAGGGCGATTCTCCTACAATTTTCAATGAAATAACTTCCCTTTGGAACTATCCGCACCAATTCCATATATTACAAGGTCTACTGGATTCTGAATGAAAGTGAAACGCTCTGCCTTTAATATTGCAAATACCACCAACTAGAGTAGGAACGCGTGCGATACGGATTGGATACTATGATGAAAATAAGCTGATAAAACTAAAGCTTTTAATGTTGTCTGCACAAAAGCCAGCCAGGATTACTCAAGTAGGTATCTATATCTCAAGTCGGATTACCGGTAACACCAACAACACATATGTTGATAAGCAAAGTAAATACAATAGTCAATTGTGTTACAAGAAAATACGGACTTTTCAATCACAACAACAGGGTAGAAATGTGTAAACTTCAGCAATGCAGATCACTGGAGACACCATGTGAGAGACTTGCCACAGCATTAGATAGATGTAAGCTGTAAGACAAGCGTTTTGGAGTCAAATAAAATATTATGCGACCAGTGTCTACGGATTTGTTTCAGACATCCCAATTGCATGCGTGATTTGTGTCACTTTTGGTGTCCCTGAGCCCTTCCACACTGTTTAAATTTTTTTCGGAAGGCTGTTTCTTGCTCAAAAAACTAAATTACTAAAAATTGCCTAGGTTGTAAGTACAATAGAGTCTTAAAAAGGTAAATTTAATTCTATCGGCAATTCCGGGGCAAAAAAAAAATACCACCCGGATTTGCTTGTTCCTAGGAAAATATTCCTCCTATTATGAATTCCCATCGGAATGTAATTCTCTCATCGTTTTTCTGAGTTCTCAATTTTAACAAATTTTACAAGTGTTTTATTGTAAATGTTTGCTGTGACTAGCAAAATATTTGCATACATTTTAAAAATGATATTCTCTTTTGTATTGAAGAATACTGCAGCAAATCAAACTTAGAAAATGCAGCTGCACTTATAAGCGATGTAGAAATGATGACTGAAACACAATGTATTAGGAGTGAAATAGGAATTAATCTTTAAGCTTTGTAAATACTGACAATAATTAACAAAAACATTTATTCTAAAACAAAAAAATTAATTCAATTATTTTATACATAAGTACATAAGAGGATAGACAGACAGTACATTTATCTTACCATTTACGAAGTAGAACACATAGACAGGGATGTACTTTTTTTAAATTATTTCATTATTTGAAGTTTTTCTTCTGCTATTTGTATGAGCCGTTTAATGTATAATAGTTTTAATTTCTCAATCACGCGGTTTTCCCATTTCTAGATTGTGGCGTTTTGTTTCCTCTAAGTCAAGTTTTGCTGGTTATAAAGCCGATCAAGAAACCTATATATTTTTTTATCATTTGCCTGTATCATTGTATCATCATGGAGATTTTTCATATTTGTAATGATTTGTTCTAGCTTATCACACATTTTGCGTTTTATTTGAATTTCTTCTTCTAAGATTTGCTGCGATGATTTGAATTTTTTTGCAGATGATGTTTTGGCAAAGCTCTTGTAGATGAACTTTTTCCAGATAGTTCTTGCTTCCTTGACTGGCTACAGTTATTTGGAGCGTCAACCAGCGTTTCCAATAAAGAATCTTCTTCAGTCACCAACTTATTTTTCTCTTTACAGGATGGCAACCCAAATGTAGATATATTAGGTAAGCCATGCACTGATTCAGCCATTGAGCATATCCTTATTATGTCTTCCTCTATAGGGGTAAGCCTATATTCTTTGAAAAGGCCTCCCTTATTTTATCCCAGCTTTTTTTTTACATATTTATTTGTGTCGAACCACACCTAAAATAAATTAAACTTCTTAAATTATACTAATGTATCCATATATGAGTATACATATGTATACATAAATATATGTATGTACGTATAAATATGAGTTACTTTTTCCCATTCAAATAATGATTTGCTGTTCGGCTTATTCTTTTGATATGTCCACGACTTCCGTACGCTCTCATTGCTCCTTTTAATAATAAAACCATAGGCCATTTTTTCCGTTAAATAAATTTATCATTGTCTCTAACTGTTCTTGATTGGTTGAGTTTGACCGTTATTTAAATCGATTAACGTTTAATAGTAAATATTTATAAAGTAGGATTTTCAAAAACCTCGACTGATTGAAAACAAAACTTATCTAAACAAGGGAGCTGCAGACTTATTTGTTATCTATACACTGAGTTAACGCAGGATATTATAATTCCACAAGCTGAAAAATGAGAAGTAACCTTAACTTCACACATGCACTCGTGGACATTGTATTTCACCACCCAACGTATGTCGCCGTAACAGGAAGCGTGTGACATAAATGAACAATCGTTTCGCACGGGTTAAACTGGGAAACTTCTGACGGAAAGGAAAACCCTTGCACACGCTACACATTCCATATGATGAGAGGAAGGTGTAGAGTAGGATGAGTTAGATATTAGAAGTAGTCATAATTTTGATTCGATAAAATAAAGTTGAATCAACATTTAAGTTCGCGTTTTTTTTATTAAATGAACAGTTAGTTGTTCGCCACGGGCTTCGGTCCTGGGAAATTTTTTTAAATGTCGTGGTGCGGTCATCTTTAACTCACTGCTATACACTACTGCCTTTATACGGTTATTTTTGTTTTCAATTTCCACTATAAACATGCTACGGGAAAATCGCGTAGAATTTGGGGGGAATTTTGTTCATGGTACCAATATTTTCCCTCTTTCGCAATTCTTTCACTATCCCCATTTTTCGAAAATGAGAAAAAATCCGGGTGGAATGTTACATGTTTGGGTTTACTTTAGTCGAAAAGCTTTACAAAAAAGTTGATATTTTAAGATTAACCAAGCCATTATAGCACCACAACTTCAAATCTAGGGTTGTTCTAGCTTAATTTAATTACTTCATTCTGTCTGCAGTACAGCGTTTTTGGTGGAGATTTTTTTGTGGTAAATATAACCTTAATCTGTATTGAACATACTGTGGTATCTATGAGGCGAGGATATCTCATATTTAGCCAGGTGTCTACCAGCAACGGAGTATAAGTCCAATTCTGGGCATATTATCATTGATATTAGCATCTTACTTGTTGTTATTTAGAAAAGTGAAATAAAACCAAGAAAAACTCAAAACCTGAATAAGCAATTTCCACGACAAATAACTGTGACGCATTAGATTTTCCAAAATATTATGACTTGTATGATTTCGTTCGCATTCACATATCGCAGTCGCACCCAATGAAAGGGCTGGGCACAGGCATATTAGCTCAAATTAGGCTTAATGCGGATGGTGATGAATACCACGTCGAAGTCATGTATAAAAACTTCTGAAACTGTAGTCAAATCGAAAGCCAGACCAGGCAAGCGATAAATCTAAATCGGTCCAAGGAGAATGGTTAACATCCACGCACTTATGCGCCTTCTTAGAGCCTACTGGTGTAATAAATGATCGGATCGGGTAAGAGTGTGCTCCCATGCAATCTTCTCCCACTTAAACCTAGATGCTAAGGCGTCAGTGGATGTGCAGTAGCTGTAGAAATCCCAAGTAATGCATCATCATCATTGTCGACTGTATCCCTAGGGCCATTTTTTTTCTCATTTTATTTTTGGAATTTCAATTATAATCGTTATTACATTGATGATGGGTGTAGTGCACTGAACACACATGAGCATGCGTTTAACAGCAATAAGAAGATGAAAATCTTCGAACTAAGTATAGTATGATGATGAAAGAATGGTGGTGCTCAGGTGTTTAAAGCCCCCAACCTCCTTGTTATGCTACGATTCGCATCTTTGCCACCAACCATCGTCATCACTATCCAGATGTTCCCGGCCCGATACTACGATGAATGTTTGATCATTGTAATTTATTTGTCGTATTACGTGTAAACATTGGCCAAGTCGATTGATCTGTCCACATCCTGCTGGCTGTCTCCAGTCTCGCTGTTACTATCATAGTATAGACGTCGTCGAAGAGGACAAGCATTCGCTGTAGCGCAGTGTATTTATATGAATGACTACGTGTCGAAAATTGGACAGTAAAATGCGTTTTAGTTTGAGTTATAGGTCCTGATCCAGCGGTTGGCTTGGGAAATTTCCATATTAGCAAGATAAGACCAAGCAATGGACTATTATGAAATATTGTGGGCAGGGGCAATGAATTATGACTACGAGTAATGTGAGAAAGAGAGAGTGTTGTGGGCACGTCATCGCAATGTTAACGCGGATTATCCTTGATTTATATGTTAAGTAATAATGGAGTTATTGGTAGATAGAATTGCATGCTAGGGCTGAGATAAGGATCAAGTGCTGAGGCGATGGCTTAAGTTGAGCTTGAGATATTGACAGATGGTGGTGATTAAAATGATGTATGAGAAGTGGGCTATGTGGGAAATGAGTTCTGAGTTTAGCGATATTATGTTGCTAAGTATTATTATTCAGTTTCTGTCTAGGTACGCTCAATAGGTACACTTAGGTTTGTATGACATAGACGATTTCAATCTTTAGAAGTAAGTCTTAAAATGATCCTTCTTTGTGGCGATAATGCTTGAAAGAAACAGAGTGATGGATGTGCTAGTTCTTACTTTGCCATTTAGTCCCAACGCTTGCATGACCTTTTAGTATAATATACATATAATATAAATATTGTGATAAATTAAATATCTCTGGAATAACCAGAAAAGATATGTGGCAATCTCATTGCTTTCTCGATCTTTTTTAAAGCTCTTTTAATATTCCCCAAACGTCCTCCGCCCTGCAAGCAACTTCTTTGGTAACAAATGGGAAATCACTGAACCATTCCTTAAACACTCAGTGAACTCCTTCTTTTAACTGCATTTAAAGAATCTCTTGAAGGACCAGGAGATAGTTTCAGACAAAGAGAGTCTCCTCGAATATCGGGAGAACTGACAAACTTAATGAAGGTCGGTGCAAAGTTCGGGTCTAGCAGTGAAGATTTTATTTAGATTTTTCAATAGCTGATCTATATCTATATCAGTTGACTTAAAGTCAGTTATGTATTATTTAGCTATCTTGGAATTCCGGTAATGAGCGCTAGTTGTGAGCAGTTTTTAATTTGCGATGTGTTTGAAGTTACGAGTACATAGATTCTCTCAGTGTTTTGTGGGACATCGATATGAATCAAAGCCCAACATTTAGTTAATGTACTCACGTGTAAAGGATTGGCTTTAAGAAGTATTAATAACTTCTGGTACAATTTTCTTAATCTTAGTTATGACTGTCCAATCCGCTTTGTGCAAAAAGCTAGATTAAAGTGTTTTTAAAGTTTAGCAACTTACAAAATCGATGCAACACAGTTTACTTGTATAAAAATGATACCATCTGCAAATCGGAGAGTAGAAAGTTATTTCATGTTTTCATTTTATTAATTTACAAAAAATATATGTATGCATATAAAATCTATCACAAAAGCTATTAATGATGCTTCTTAAAATCGAATATTACCAGCTATCCATGGCAGAAATGATGCAATCTTTGTAAATATGCTCGGAATTTCTGAACCACATACTACAAAACCAAAAGATGCGATTCCGTACTGAGTATACTTCCGATCTCCAGAATGACCCACGAAAGAAAGTAAAGGCCCGCCAGAATCGCCTTCGCATGTCTCTATTTTGTTTCTATTTCCAACGCATATGTGTTTATCAGTAATCGATATAAGTTTGAATTTATATATTTGTTGACAATATCGTAAATTTTCTAGTGCTACTTGTGCCTTTTGTAGAACAGCCGTAATAAAATTTGATTCTAAGCGACCCCATCCTGATATAAAAAGGTTTCCGAAACTGAAAACTGTAGAATCGCATACATTTGGTAAGCAGATTGGCTGAACAGTTTCTACTCGTACGATTAAAATTTATAGTAAGGAACGACAACTTTAATTCATATTTAAAAAAAATAGACTTACCTGAGAAGACTGCCTTTTGTTTAAGGCGCAGGAGTCCTATGTCGTTGGAAAACGATTGGTAACTAAAATGTTGGTGTATTATACCTTCTTCGACATTAATATCTTGTACACGTGGCGCACATTTTCTGCTAAAGCCTTTGCCCGTACAGTCAGGATTTGTTCTAGTGTCGTACTCACCTAAACGTACTTTAACTCTGTTCGTATAGAGACAATTTCAAACATCTTCAAAGTCATTGAAACATTATTTATATATAAGTGCTTACAGAGTTCGTCGAATACAATGAGCCGCGGTTAACACATACTGATCGCTTATTAGAGTTCCAGCGCAGTTCATAGTTTCAATTAAGCCATCATAGTATATCAGAAGTGCCATCCAAGGAAATTCGGTGATAGAAGCATCTCCACCATTCGAGATGAGATTGCTAACAGTTTTTCCGCAAACAGTCGAGTGTAGGATACTCATTCCAGTCTCAATTTCTGCAATTGACTTTTCCGGGCTCCATATTAATTTGCAATCTGATACGATGCGATTTTGGGCACAGCACACATGAATCTAAAAAAACAAAAATAATTAAGTCTCGGAATGTAAAAAACAAGAGATTTTAGTATAACATATTTGGGTATACTCACTTCTTTTTTGACCATCCGGCAAACCGTAAGTTTTGGGCGGTAGTTTTCGAATGTGTCCCTGCATTGCTTCATAGGAACACATACACCTAGGCGACATGGATTTTCTTAAAAACAAAAAATACAATTAAAGCGGTAAGATTTCAAGATATTCTTTTAGTTTTTATATAACTCACGTGCACTGACTTTAAAATTAAATAGTAACGTGATAAGGAATAGCAAGACGCTATCGAACAGGTGAATTTTTGTCGACATTCTTGAATTCTACCTTTGAATAGTGAGGACGTATGTACTTGTATGTACTTAAATGCACGAGGATGAAAATTGGTCTAATTTTGCTACAGCTGGTAATTGCAAGTGTAAACTGAATCAGATAAGAATGGAGATTTACAAATGACCAACCGTGATATTACATAAATATTTGGGTTTTTTTTGCTTGCAAGCATGTCAAATTGTAGTATGTGATCCGAATAATAATATGGAAGCTTTGTATTATAAAATTCATATTTTAAAATACATATTTTACAATATTCGAGAACTTCGATTTGCTATGGAATTACTTGTAAATACGTGTATCCAATTTTATTTAATACAAAAGTCAGAGCTTCAAAACGATTAAACTCACAACGAGCACTCCATTGTACTGTAATAATGAGTGCCCCTATTACGCCGAAATACCTTAAAATCGTGACGCATTTCGTTGAATGAATATAATAACTGATAAGTGTAGTTGGTTAGTGTGAGTGTACTTAAGTGTATTCATTTTAGATCTAGTGTTCTTTGGTTTCGCGCTTGACAATTCTTCGGACAAGACCCAGTATTCAAAATGAGACCAAACTGCAAATCTCTTCTAACTTGTGAAAGTCATTATCAGTCTTAAAAAAGATTGTGTTGTTTTTTTTTCATATTTCTTAAGTTTTCTAAACAAAATTACTGTTAAACAAACGTATTTTGTAAAAAGACTTTAGTTTAACGTCATTTGTGATTTTTTTAGAAATATCGTCAAATTTGCTTGGAAATTCCGGATTTATTTATATATTAAAATTCCGTAAACTTTTACTACAGCGGAAGGGCTTATCTCATCGCAACCGATATTTTTTTTTAAAAACGCATTGCAACTGAAAAAGTGTAAACATTTTATTTTCATACACGCGGTACGTGGGTGTGTGCAGTATCGTTCATAAATTTTAAATCACTAAATATTTCCATGGTATATCTGGCTTGTTTTGTTGAACTCAACATCCTTCTATATACTCATTAGCTTAAGTTAGGTCAGGTTAGGTTTTACAGGGTGATGAGGAGCCGAAGAGCATCATAATACCACATCGATGCCTATGTGATTTCCGGGCGTAGAAATTGAATTGCTAATAGTAGTTTCCGTTTTCCGTCTCGCTTTGGTTGACTTTTAGTCCCTAAGCGGGTCTCAGCCATCCTGTGATATCCAAGAATCTAAAAAGAGATGCAAATGAGACAGCAGATAGCTCTGGGGGGTCATGGAAGTAGTAACTTCCTGAAGTTCCGGCCACCGTTGCTTGAAATTCCACAGGTTGGAAGGTACTTCCACCTTTCATTGGTTTTGATTTTATCCTTGGCTCCATTTGCATTCTTAGTGATAAGAATACTTGAATACAGAATACAGAACAGATACTTTGATATTTATCAAAGGAAGAACATTTTCGAGATAACTCCTCTGCGTGTTTGTTGCCTGCCACTCCTTTGTGCAGCAGTAATACTTAATAATATAATTAATGCAAATAGACTCTCCACTGCGTCGATGACCTTAATGGCATCCCGACTATAAATAAATATTTTTTTTTAAAAAGAACTTAATACTATTTAAAAAGAACTTAATACTATACTCAAGTGGGTACTATTACACTTAAAATGCCTGAGAATGTGTTAAGTTTTTAGGAAAATCGGACAGAGAGAGAAAGAAAGATTTTTGGGCTCAGTGGTTATTTCTCTCCATGGGTGGTATCCAGCATTTAATGGGGAGACTAAATTATTAGTGTAATTGGACTTGTTGTTGTATTATAGGGAACCATTCGTCTTACGTGAATTATGTGGCCTGAAAAAAAGAATGTCATTCGGGCGAGGCTGGGATTCGAACACCAAACCTTCCGATTTGGAAGCCAATACACCCCCCCCCCCCCCAACCCAATATATGGTATCCTCGTGGAATATTCCCTGCTACAGCCAATATCTCAGCCTAAAAGACACTGGTGTAATCTGGCTGGCGTTCGTAGGCATCGTAAATTTAATTGATTAGATAAGATTCCAGCGCCAAATCTCCATATTTGATCCATACATAAAAATATATAATACATATTTTATATATTTCTCTTCTTGGAAAATACAGGCGAATGGTATTTCAAAGTCAGTGCTATTCTGACATTCATTAAGTTCAGACATGCTTAAATTTCCTTCCGCTATTTTTGTTTCCCATATGTTTCTATTTAATTTTTCCTACATAATTTGCAATAATTCACCAAGCTAAAATATTTCTCGGTCATCGCCTTATGTTTTGTTTCGCTGACTCGATTTTTTTACTATCTTTAAATCGATTGAAAGTGCATTAGATTAGATTAGATTGTAATGGGAGGTGGTATAAGGAATCCCATATCACTGCGGCAACAGATGGGCCTATTGGGATATCCTCCATTTAGAGCTCATCCATGAGGCCGGAATTTGTTAGGAAGGCGGCTAAGTCTTTAGGTGAGCTGGCAGCTATGTCCGCCGCTTCAAGGTAGAAATTACCTAGGTAACGTTGATATGTTTTGGTTAGACCATTGCAGTCACATAGTTTGTGTTGTCGTTCTCGTAGCACAGTCTGCATGTATCGTCTTGTGGTATGCCCATGGTCATCAGGTATTTTTCAAACGGCAGTGTGCTGTGAGAAAACCTGTGGTCACTCGAATCCGACATCTACTTAGTTGTAGTAGTTTTTTTTACTTTTTTGTTGCAACAAATAAGCATAATTTATTGGGTTGTCTGTTTCCTTCGGTTTCCCTCCAGAAATGAAGCTTTTTTCTTTAGCCAGTTTTTAATACTTCCTTTTATGGAGTCAGTTGATGGCCCACAGAATGATCTTGACATCGTGAATTGAAATGCGGATCCTTTTCTGACTAGCTCATCTGCTTTTTCATTGCTTTCATATACACTATGTCCGAGCACCCAAATCAGATGAACTTTATTGTAGTTGTAGGAGTTGAAGGCAATTCCAGACTAGTTTTGATTTGTTTTCAAAGGCGTTAATTGCAAGTAGGGCTGCTCTGCTGTCGTAGAGAATATAAATAATTTTGTTTGTTACATGTCTGTTTAGATTCCTTCGAATGCAAAGCTCTATTGCATGGATTTCAGCCTGAAATACGGGGCTGCTTGTATCCATACTGGCATGTATGGATGTCTTAGTGCGACGAAAGTATACTCCGGCTTCAACTCCTTCATTTGTTTTGTATCCGTCTGTTTACTATACATTTTAGTTTTTCCTGTTCCCAGTTAAGACGGTAGGGAAATGTAAGCTTAAAATTGTGCTGGAAGCTATATCGTGGTAGACATCTGTCTATTAAGTGTATTCCAAGTAGTTCATTTTTCTTTAATTCATGAAGAATTACAGCATGAACTAAATGCAAGATGGCATTTACCATTGCTTCTCTCATGAGTTCCAGATGAAGTGGTTAGATGTTTAGGATAACTTTAATTTAACAGTTGCGCAGGCACTAGTCTCCGTAGTTTGTTGAGTTCGGCTTGTGAACTCTGCGTTGTTTTATGCCACCAAACGGCGGCTGCATACGTTATGATAAGTTTCAGTATTGCCATGTACATCCATAGTGTCATTTTGGGATTAAGTCCCCAATTTTTTTCAACTAGACTTTTGCAGGTCCATAGTGAGGTCCTGGCCTTGCCAATAGTCTTAAAAAGATGAGTTTTCCATGTAAGTTTTTCATCCAGTGTGATTCCTAGCTATTTGACTTCAATTGTCCTCGTATTTACCCGCGATTAGGATAGCAAAGCCATCATTGCTGAGTACCTGCATAATAACCTTAAAGTGAAATTAGAAGTTAACCCATTTCTCATTCACCGCATTTTGCGTTTTT
Source organism: Volucella bombylans (assembly GCA_949129095.1). Taxonomy (NCBI): domain Eukaryota; kingdom Metazoa; phylum Arthropoda; class Insecta; order Diptera; family Syrphidae; genus Volucella; species Volucella bombylans. Next base: position 46,078,888 of record OX422142.1, on the reverse strand, counting down.
CTTCATTCAACACATTCTCCCTCTCCAACAAATAATAATCAGTTGTTTATACACATCATGTACCAAATGAGTGATTTGAGCAACGAGATTACCTAATCACTCGCGCTGTTAAACGAAATTGAAGATTACATTCGGATAACTTCTAGTAAAATCGACGATATACCGGTGCAACGGTGCAATCACAGCTCCTTCCGTGTGCATCGTACAACACCTTGAGTCTTACTGAAATGCTTGAATCTACAGTTGTCGAACCGCCAATAACTCCTGGGTCATCTTCTCCTCCACCACAACCCTCTCCAGAAATTGATGCTACTAAACCAACTCCAAAACCCACAATCTCACAATTCGGAATGTTATGGACCCTTTCGAAGTGGAACAAAAGAATAAAAAAGTTCAACAATTCCAACAAAACAGAGTCAGTTACCTTTTCAACAAGAGGTACACATCTCGATCGCACCAGGCTAACTAATTTTTTAAATCAAAATTCAAGACTGATGTCAGCAGCTGCTGTTAAGCAAGGTAAGCATCTCGTTAAAATATGAATGGATTTTCATCAACCCTACTTCCGACATCATCAATCTGAGTGAAATAGCCATGGAAAGCTTAAAACCGAATACTGGAATCAACAAACATCGCAAGGATACTACCTTTAAGTCCAGTATAAAAAATAACAATTTAAAGTCCACTAAACCTAGTTAATTTTAGGTCTAACCTTATACCGATTCTTAAGCCAAACTCTCTTACAATAAAAACCCAACTCCTAACAAACAAGCTCCTGAACCAAAATGAAGTTTTAAAGTTCCTTTTTTCACTCCTGCTTCACTTCATTCTGCCAGTCGCTTATAACAAAGTACTCTTCCACCCCGTCCAACCAAATTCCCAAACGTGTATCTTTTAATCTTGATCCTCCTTCAAGTCCTTTAAAAAAACATAAAAACATCTCTTAATCACAATAACATTGACAGACAACTCGATGTAGTCTTTACCATTGATACAGATAACTGTGTCTTTTTAGAAAGTAGACATCTTCTCTCTAAGTTGGATAGTTACCATCATTTCTCTTACGTTGTCGCATGACAATGGTCTTAATCCCGTTTCTTATGGGTTTTTTTACAGTTTTAATTTTCATAGGGCAAACTAGGCCCAACTTAACAACCTCATCATACGGATAAAAATGCACTTCCATCCTTTTATATCAACATTTTCAAAGGTCCTTTCCTATCTGTCCGTTTTTTTACCCAAAACGAATCCCTCATCTTCACCACTCTGGTATAATAAAGAGCTGCGATCGCTTCGTAACAAGAGAAAAAAGCTCTGATATACTTCCCTAAAATTGCGACCATGGTTTCTGACCCAATTAAAGCCTCCTCTGGTGTCCCTCATGGTAGTCACCTTTGTCCCTTATTATTTATTATGACATTAAAAATTCATACATACGTATCTGTTTACGCTGATGATATGAAAATGTTTAGATATATATCATCTTCCTCAGACAGTCGATCTACATAGATCGTGTCAGATAGGTGTCAGAAGAATTTCCTTGAGGTTAACGTCAATAATGACAGCCTATAACTTATACCCGTAAGCGCCCTCCTACTTCACCTCGATGCCATCTGATTCTGTCTGTTCCCTTAGTGAATGAGTTTCGTGAATTAGGTTTTTTCTATGATAAGGACCTTAATTTCCGTAATCACATTGATAATATTTAAAAAAAAAAATCAACTCTGCTCTTGGCTTCATCCAGTGCTGGTCTAAGGAGTTTTCCAATACTTATGTTACTAAATCTCTTTACAATGCCTTTGTTAAGCCTCTTCTTGTATAGAGGCTCCGTATAGAAGCTGTTCATCTAAGGTTTTTACTATTTGCTTTACGTGTTCTTCCCTGGGATAATAGAGAAAACTTTCCACCATACACTGATCTGCTGAAACTTATAAATTTATAACCCCTTTCTTTACGCCGAAACGTTGCCGATGTTCTCTTTATTCATCAGATCTCAGTTGGCGGTTTTGATTTTCCTACTTTACTTGAACTTGTTTCTTTTAACACTAACCCACGCAATCTTACGTCTGCTCCACTTTTCCGGTTTAATCCTCACAGAACGAAATATTCCGCCTCTCCTCGACTACCACCTCAGAAAACTACCTCTCATGAGCATTCATATTTACACTTATGCTTCACGTCCTAACTTTCTGTAACTGTTCGCTCCCTTTAGTTTTTATCTTTAGTTTTAAGTGAAATTGTTAGTTTTATGAATCTTGTAATAAGCTTTAATAAATCTGTCCGAGGTTGACTCGGGCCTTAAATCAAATCAAATATATCAGATATTGGAGCATAAACTCAGTTCATTTGAACGGATTTAGGCATGACCCTTTGGATTTGGTTAGCATCTATTAAGCTGACTCAATCGTAAAGTAATTTTAGCTACCGATTCTTTCACGTAGAGTTATAGGGGCAGGAGGACAGGTATGGGCTTAAGAAAATCCGTTTGCGTAGTTGTCAATCCTCTTTTGTTATTAACTTAAACTCGCAACAGATGTCGAAGATGAAGTCTACCCTTGTTATCATAAAGTAATATAACTAGCAATTAAGTTTAAGAGAATAAATTTATTAATAGAATAAAACTAAATTTATTAATAGAATAAATTGAATCGTTTAATTTATCTCTGTGGTCTTGTGTGTGTTGTTGAATTAAAAATGTTAAATTAAAAAATATAAATATCTGAAAGCACTGTAATCAAGCAGAAGGAAATACGATATCCCAGACAATAATCCGGCCTGACGTAAAAAGGAAATATCGGAATAAATTCATATAGTTGTGCCCAAGGCAGAACTGCGTCACAGTTGGCTGACTCTGGGCTTTATGTACTCAACTGTTCGAACGTCTACTGTCTATCGAATCATGCTCTAAAATGTAAACACCTTTAGAAGTTAAAAGCCATTCTTTAAGGTGGAGTGCGACATTTTGAATCTAAACTGCTATTGAAAAGATAATTTGGTCCCATACATTGGTTGTTAGGTGGAACAAACTTTCACGTTAAGGCTCAAACTCAGTTAGATTAGACTTTTTCAATGGCACTTTTGCTAAAAATTGCCTTGCGACGCTGGTGCTATTAGCCGAAACGCACTTCTCGTCCTGCTACATTGTCCCGTCTTCCCTCCAGAGAAAATTGTTTGAAGGAAAGATAAAATCGGCAATCAGCTCGTTTCAAGACAGAGACTTCCCGGCTCTGTTCCAGAAGGGGACGCAAGTTATAACAGCCTCTTTAATAAATATTTTCGGAAGCAGTTATACTTGGAGAAACATTAAAAACAGATGGAAATAGATTATCGTGAGATACGAGTACATACCAAAATTTGGGTAGAGCCACAAAACTACCAAAATCCTATCGACCGATAAATCTCTCTTCACTTTCCCTCAAAACAGTGGAAAAGACTTCTTCATATCAATCAATTTGCCAACCAGCAACCAGCCAGGACTATGAACAACCCACGCTCTTTAGGATTAAGAAATCACTCAAACACAAATCACGCCCAGTTATCAAGATGTATCAAAAACAAAGGTTTGATAAAAAAAACAAAATAAAAAGCCAGGATCTCACTTTGGAACAGCAAAAGTTTACTGTGTAAAACTGGGGTCTTCACCTAAAATGACACTGTACACAGTAATTGCTAGACCTATAGGCAATTATGCATCTCCAATTTGATGGTACAATATAACGCTAAGCAAAGGTCTACATAGGCTGGATTAAACAAACTGTATATGTGCTATGGATGCAATGAGCTTCTGCTGAACCTTCCACATCGTCATAACCACACATACAGAAAGAAGTTTTGGAAAACGCCCACATGCTTTTCATAGTGGATGAGAACAACTCCAAATTAGTTTACCCAGTTTTCACTGGAAGTCAAGGGAAAGGAACTATTAGGAATTACTCTTACAGACTGCACAAATATACGAGTAACTTCAAGGTATAAGACCATTTACTCATATATTCTCTCTGACAGCAAAGCGGTGCTGCTTGCTATTAGCGCTTTTAATATAACCTCAAAAATTGTTTGGGACTGCATTAAACTTTTCATAACATTAGCCAACACGAATAAAGTTCATTTAATTGGGATGCCAGGTCATGATGAATGAAATAACAGAAGAATTGGCCAGCAAAGATTTGGTCTCAACATTTATATTGCCACGACCATTCTGCTGGTTAGCAATTAGCTCCATAAAAAGCTACATAACACGCTCAAAACCAAGGTACATCCTTACTGGACGAAATCTAAAAGTAACATGCAAGTCAACAAACTTTTACCAACCTCTTCCCTCAAAAGAACAAAACAACTTCTACAGCTTTCTAGGGTTAGGTATACGCAAGTAGTGGGTTGCTAACGGGTTACTGCAGAGTCAAAAAATTCCTCATGGCTAGGCGAATGCCTTCACGGGGCGATCGTCTAATGAACTCCATTTGATATTGCAGAATGCGTATACTCCGTGCACATAAAAGCTTGTAATAACGAAGGGTTTTTCTATGTACACGTGTCCTAACACCTAAAGAGGGTGCTTAGCCTCTAGTTTGCGAACTTTGGATAGCAGGCGACTTACGATTTAAATCTCCAGTCTTCATCTCAGCGAAATCGGACCTGCTGTTAGGTGACATTCATATCCGGATTACTCGTGGAAATCAAAATTGACCCGACAAAAGTTCTAACTTTACCGACTGACACCTCTTTAAAAGCATCAACTTCTAGGGACGCCCCTGTGCTCCCTGCAGCAGAAACTGTCAATGGGGCGTTTGCTCTCAAGGCTGATGCTGAAATGAGAAGCGAGAAGCGAAATTCATCCCTTCTGAGCGACTCAGACTCAGACACTTGGTATGAACACACAACTAGCATGCTATCGGATGAGTTATGTGTACCATCCGTGAACACGAAAGTAGCTGTAAATCCTGTGAACGTGTCACAAAAATCTACATGAAACTAAAACCTTCGGAGAGCAGAAGATTTGAAGAAGCCTGAAACAAGGTAATTCTAGGGAACGTGCTCTAGAGATTGCCACTGCCAAAACCGAAACCAACGTCACAGGGGCTAAAAGAACCCGATCTGACGACTCCACTCCCCCGACGACGGAAGCAAAGAGAGTCTTAACAGAAAATACTGCTGTCGACAAGGTTCCATGTGGCAATATGCTGGGCCGTGTCAGGATGGGTGTAATTTAGGAAAACATACATCTCAACCCCCTTAGTGTTGAGCAAGTGACCCAAATACAGGAGGGAGTTATCGATGTTCGATTGAGCTTCGAGACGAAGACATGACCCCGTATTTTGTCAGCTCTACAATCAGAGCTGGCTGGGTTGTGTTTGACTGCTCCAATGAAGATACTGCAAATTGGCTGAGGATTAATTTCTTCAAAATCGAGGAGAAATGCGGTCTAAACAACCTAAAAGATTATGTTGCATACTGTTTCGGTACGCCGAGGCTCATTATAAAGAGCTCAGATAGAACTTCAGCTACCTCCACCGAAATCAACACCAGTAGTCTATTAAAGGAACTCCAAAACAACACTGTTAATACGGCTATAGCTGAGGGTGACAGATAGCGTGAGCTCCCCTCAAAGAAGAGCCGATTAACACAAGGACCAGCTGCTGTGAATAGACCATAAAGTAGTGTTCATATATCTCTACCAAGGAGTCAAGCGGCAGAAAACGCAGCTCGTCCTGCGAGAGTGAGGCCAAAGGGCTACTCCCTTGGTCAGATTCCAATACGACGAAGGGGTGATAACAAACCGAGCCGCATACGGAACAGCGTATATACACCCAAACGATGATAGCTAAGCTCAAGGTTTTGCAGGAAAACCTGCACCGTGTTAAAATTGTTTCGTACACCTTTAACCAACGCAAGAGAGAACATTGCACTAGGACTAATTCAAGAACCTTGAGCTATTGAAGGTAAGATATTTGGACTCAATCATAATGAGGTAAAAATAGAATTTGATCGAAGAGATTTTAAATCGAGGACTTATCAGCTTCAAAATTAAATATCTTCTCATTCCAGGTTTTAACACCAGAGAGTTAGTGGCAGCGATCATTGAACTACCTCAGGGGAATGCATTGCAAAACTTCGTGTGTGACTCACCCCTTTATTTCCCGGAGACATATATGCGATTCCTCCTATTGTGGTACAGCATCTGGTTCTTGGATGTGTTAACCAGGTACAGAAATTGTGTACTCCTGGAGATTAACCCGAAAGATCGCCCATTGGATATATATGACTACAATGATGATACGAACCATCATCACCTACTCAGCAGTAGTATGGTGGATCAAAATAAAAGGGAAATCTGTCATACAGGAGCTGCAGCGACTTCAAAGACTTGTATGCCTCGGCATCATCAGCCGAATGCACACATGCCCCCCAGTAACTATAGAAGCCTTAACTGTTTTAACGCCACTCCATCTCTTATAAAAAAGATGACTATTCGCAGCACGCTCAGGCTACTACAAAGAGGAGAGGTAAATCACTCAGATCACATGGATCAAATAAACCTTCTCTCCGAGATTTCCGAACTTGACATGATCTGCAAGGTAAACAACCGGATGGATTAAAGATGGGCAACGGGGTGGGTGCTGGTATATTTCGACCAAACACCAGATTTTTAGAAACCAATGGGAAAAGTTCCAGTGTAATTCAAGCAGAAAACATGCCATTCATTTGTGTGAAAATCTCATCCTCGATAAGAGAATAAAGAGCGTCCCCACCATTTACTAACGGACAGTCAAGCAGCTATTAAAACATTAAGCTCTAATCCTATTGACTCCAAATTCGTCATGTAATGCTTCAATACTTTACAAGATCTCTCCCATAAGAACAAATTAAACCTTTGGTGTATCATATATGTAGGTATTGACGGAAATGAAATAGCCGACGAAATGGCTAGAAAGGGTTCGGCCGAGCCGTTCTGTAATATCTCGAATTCAGCAATAAAGAGTTGGGCGAACAAAATGTGTATATACTATTGGGAAAAATTCCCATGGTTTGGATAAGCTAAAAAAGCCATGAAACCCTTTCACGAAAAATGAAAAGAATCCGTACAACTCAAAAGGGATGATATCAGAAGATTGGTTGAATTTTTAAAAGGACATTGCCACCTTCGATATCACCTACAAAAAACAAGTCTTATTCAGGAAACTGAATTCCGTCTTTGCATGGAAGACGACGAAACAACGGAACACATTTTATATGAATGCATGGCGTAATGTGTCCTACGAAGTCGACATTTCCTCAGAGAAATTTTAATCCCTGGGGAAATTCTCAAAATTTCTACCAGAGAGATTTTTAATTTCACCAAAAGAGTATAGTCTCTCTTAGCTTCTTAATTTTGTGATACAAAATATATTTTAGGTCGCAGTGCCCCCGAAGTTGGCGGATCAGATCTTAACAAAAAAAAAGGAATAGCACAAGACAAAATATATCGCATGTGCAACGAAGACGCAGAACCAGCAGAGCTTATCCTTTGCCACTGTAACTATCTAAGCAGAACATACGTTGATACAGAAGTCATCACTGCCAGCTTACTCAAAGATATTGCCGAATTTATTAAAAATTTAGGTATCACGGGAAAGTTTGAACTTGAGAAAATCACAATAGGCCTAACATGCCCTGACATATAGTCTCACCTCCCCCTGCAATCTAGTCAATCATAATAGTGTAGTAGTTTTGTGGCTAAGAAAGATTTAAATATCGTTCTAATTTAACATCAACGCACAACGCTTCAAAAGATATACTTTTTTACTAAATTAATTTGGACACATACGGTAAGCAGTTGGCATCATACTGGGCATTTGAATGTTTGGTTGGCATGGTAACGGACTTGCGCTGTACTCGTATAATAATTATATTTGCAGGAATTTTTGCTATGAGTAGGGAAAGTAAATGTATGCAATGACGTAACTGCTCTGCGGTTTTCGCCAAAAGAACTGATCATGGAGTCCTATTCTTCGAATATCCCGGAAAATCGGCCTAAGAAATAGCTAACAAGTACTGCGGCTTTGGTACAGAGTGGTTTGATATTTAATTAATTTTACAGTACAGGCCCTTATGTTTTCAAATAAGAGCTAACGATACTTGGATATATAATATCCTCTGATATTAGAAAGATCTTTCTCTGAAAAGCATTATAAATGCTGGGCATCTTCGGCAATATGCTTCAAAGGTAGTTTTTTATCAACCTTTGAATAAGGCCCAATTTTTAAGCCAGTGCAGATCATTTAATTTTAGGAACTCGATTTCATCCATTATAGGTGAATCTATTGGACCCACAGATAGAACTCGACAAGAACTTGTTTCCGTAAATATCTACAAACAATTTTTACATACTTTTTTGTGTTTGGTAACAGAAATATTTTGATATACTCGTAATGTCCTTTTGAAAATAATAATAATAATAATAATAATAATAATAATAATAATAATAATAATAATAATAATAATAATAATAATAATAATAATAATAATAATAATAATAATAATAATAATAATAATAATAATAATAATAATAATAATAATAATAATAATAATAATAATAATAATAATAATAATAATAATAATAATAATAATAATAATAATAATAATAATAATAATAATAATAATAATAATAATAATAATAATAATAATAATAATAATAATAATAATAATATAGCACAACATCCCGACTACGATGTATCAGAGCAATGCCCGACGGACCAAATTTGTGCGATCCACAGAAATAATCTTACTGCAGAGATTAATCTATTTTTTTAGTTATTAGATCTATATAGTATTTCTCTTTTTAAATATAATATTATTTGATAGTATAAATTTCTTTTAATTTTTGCACGATCTTTTCGATATAAAACAATGCACTTTACCTTTTCCGTTTGCCAATTCTTCGCTCTTCTTCTTCTCTTCTTTTTTATAATTAATCGGTATTACACTTTTAACTTTTAACAAATTTTAACAAATAGATTTCTTTTCTCACAATTCTTTTTTAATTGTTTTCTTTTTTTATTATTTTTTCTTTTTTATAAATTAATCGGTTTTATAATTTTAACAATAATTTACAAATGGATGTTTTTTTTCTCACAGTTTTTTTTTTATTCTATTCGAAGGATCATGGGGTTCCCGTTTAGTTGCTATCGTTAATATTTGAAAGCAACCTACTAATGTCACGATTTCACTTCACTTGTATATCCCTTAATCCTTTAGGCAATTTCCGCTGTGTTCCCATGGTTAAAGCAGAATGTGTTTATTGGCTTAATTTTTTAATATATGTATATTTAGACCATGATTACAACCCCATACACTCCAAAGGGGGTGGTCTGTTCTATGCCCATTTAAGGACAATATTTTTTAAAGCATCTTTTCCACTATTGCCACACAGTTAATGTCGTCCTTTACGTGGACGAAGAAAAAAGGTGGAAAAGTTGGAGAAACTATCGAGCACGTAATCGCTGGTTGTCCTCAACTATCAGATACGGCTTGTTTGTGCAGACATAATCAAGTTGCTAAAATACAACAACTAGCAATTCAGAATGGATTTATCCATGATGATAAGGTTCCATATTATAACTACGAACTCAAAGAAGTAATGGGGCCTAATAATTTCATATTAATAATTTTATACTGGGATAGACAAATACTAACGGATAGGATAATTGACTACAATAGACCAGATATTATGCTAATAAATAAGCATGAACAAACAGCAATGATTATAGACATTGCAGTCCATTAACACATAATGTTAAAAAAACAGAAATGGAAAAAGTTTTGAAGTATGAAAACCTACTGATTGAACTAAAGAGAATATGGAAATTAAAAAATGTATATACTTACCCAATTGTACAAAGCGGAAGGTGTAGTAAGCAAAAATCTAAATCTGAATCTTGGTCTGCCACCATCTTTTACAATGAAAACACCACAAAAGTCTACAATACTACAAACCTGCCAAATAGTCAGAAAATTTTTAAATCACCAAACATGACAAAATAGTGGGCTACATGAAATAGAGTCAATTCCCTCTTCGTGTCGTCCGAGTCGAGTCCTTCATTTATGATAACTTCTCATTGAAGAACCGGTGAATGTTTTCCAGCTAATTGCTGAAAAAGTGCAATGCTCTAATAAGACCATTTGGGGCTATTGGCCCCATGGAGCGCAGAGTAGTGGGCCTACGGCAAGTGAACTCATGTATGAAAGTAAGTTCCCCTGGTGAAACACAGCAACAACAAAAACAAACACTGAGACAACAGAATATGTCTCAGTCAGAAAACAATACGACTGCGCAACAAAAGCAGAATAAACAGAAAGTACAACCACAAAAAAACCAACAAAAACAGCAGCAGCAACAAAAAAAACAGCAGCCACACCAGCAGCAGAAACAGAAACAACATCAAGCACAACAGCAACAGAAACAGCAATATCAGCAGCCGAAATCAACTAAGCAAAGGGTGCCTACAATTAATACCTACAAAATGTAATTGAAGGATACAATAGAGTTATGTAAGTCGGCCATAGGCAACAATTTCTTTATTAAAAACATAAGTTTAGATAGGCACGCGATCCACTGCAATACAGTGGAGCGCTACCACAAAGTTAAAAGTTTACTGAAGGACACGACGACGGAGTTCTTCTCCTATACCTCGAAGGGGGAGAAGCTGCAAACAATGCTGCTGAGGGGGTTAGAACCGTCGTCTGATCCGGAGAAGCTCCTTGCACTGCTGAAAGAGAAAGAGTGCGAAGGGCTCAAATTCGTGGGGTCAAGCCGTGTGTCACGGCTAGAGCCAAAAGGGAGAAGCGGCAACTGCCGATTTTCCTGGTCCAGCTAAGTCCCACCAGCAATCTGGATGGTCTAAGGAGTATTAAAGTCCTTGACTACCAGGTTGTACATTGGGAGAAATTAAAGAGGAGGGAAAACATTTTACAATGCGCTCGCTGCCAAAGGTTTGGGCATGCCGCGTCGAACTGCGAAATGCAGCCTCGATGCGTGAAGTGCGGAAAGAACCACAAGTCCGAGGAATGCGCTCTTGGTAAGGACGGAGCGTCTGAAAAAAGCCAAGTCTCTTGCGCGTTATGTAGGAACACGGGACACACCGCAAATTATCGGGGTTGTCACAAATTCCAGTATATCAAAAGAATAAATCCGGCCCGGCAGCAGAAAGTGGAAGTGAAACGTCCACCGGTGCATTTGCAAACTCCAGCCGTTACTCCCCATGTTACCTACGCCCAAATGGCGGCAGGTAGGGGAAATACGGTACAGCAAGCGAAGGTTGCTTCTCAGGCCCCAGCGCCCAGAGCACCTGAACCAGTACCTGACATGCTAGCTATCTTGCTCTCTATTCAGGGGCAGATGGCTCAGCTACAACGTTATTTAACTGAACAGACCGCTCGGGTGGATCAAGTATACGCGCTGCTGCCTAGCCTAACGCACCTTTTGCCGTAATGGGTACGTACGTAGCGGAGCAAACCCTTAAGGTCCTTGCTGTGAATGTGAATTCACTGATTAGGCTCGAATGACGAGCCGCACTATTTAAGTTGCTTAAAGACCAAGCCCCCGATGTGCTTTTGGTTGGCGAAACTAAGCTTACCAAAAGACAGAAATTGAGGCACAGAAGATACAAAATAGTACGGAGAAACCGACCCAACTACCTTCAGGGAGGAGGCGTTGTGATTTTCGTACGAAGAGGTATACGTTTTAAAAGAGTATACAGTCGTGTAGTACGTAGGTTCCGGGTGCTGGAAGCATGCATCGTGTATATTCCCCTCCGTAGTGGAAAGCGGTTGTACATGGTGTCTGTCAATGCACCTAAGGCTACTCAATCCACTTTATTCCTCTCAGAGCTCGAAACGCTTTTTCGATTCCTGAGGCTGGAATTGGAAGACAACTATTAAATTATCGGCGGAGATTTCAAGGCCAAACATAGTAATTGGGGAAATAATACACCAAATACTAGAGGGAACCTACTATTCAATTGGTGGGGTCAGCACAGTGTAATGTATCGACTCGGGCTTAAGGCGACGGAAAGTCCGTCGTTTCCCAGACACGGGTCTTATTTGGATCTTCTGCTGTTCGACTCACGAATACAACTGACAAGCACTAACCAACAAACTACAAACTGTCTACGCACTTTCGTGTATGACAGTGACCATTGCGGTCTCAGCACCGAAATAACTGTCAGTCGTTCACTGACTTTTGTAGAGTGCGGATGTGTTTCGACTTTTCTCTTTCGACAAGTGAAAATATATCAGATCTTTATTTAGACACATATTGTGTGGGGACCCGGTTAGCCCAGTAGTAGCGGAATCGGAGTCACAATTGGGTGGGGCGCGGTTCGATTCCCAGCCCAAGACATTTGGTTTTTTTTTTTTACTTTTTATTTTCCATTACAAATAAACAAGTGATAGTGCAAAAAGAATCACGTGATGAGTGATAGAGAGCGTTCCGCTCTCCCCATAACGGGACTTATAAAAGGCAACAATACGGTTGCTGGTGCCATGGCGAAAGCCGTCAAAAGAAGGAGTGGGTTGAGAACTCCTCCTAATTTAAGAAAAAAAAAAATAAGTGAGTTGGATGGCGATAAAGTTGCGGTCCAGTATGAGGGGGGCAATAACAACTTTGCCTCTCTAGCTTCATCTGAGTCGGAAGACGAAGATGAAGCAATCAATAATATAAAAACCAGCATCCAAGAGCTGGAACAAAAAATGCTTGCTATGAAGCAACGGCAAACTGCACGCAGGCAGAGGGAGCAACAAGAAGCAGAGAGCTCCCAACAGCAAGAGCTACAACAACAACAGCAGCAAAAACAAAACCAGCAGCAGCAGAAGCAACAACTGCAGCAAACAATACAGCAGCAGCAGAAACGTCAACAGCTGCAAAAACAACAAAAGCTGAAACCACAGCAGCTGAAAAAACAGCAGCAGCAGCAGCAGCAACACCAACAACAACAACAACAACAACAACAACAGAAGCAGCAGCAGCAGCAACAGAAGAAGAAGGAGAAGGTGCCTCCTATCAACACCTATAAATTAGAGGTAAATGAAACCAAGGACCTGTGTAAGTTGGTCATTGGGAATAATTTTAATATAAAGAGATTGGGGAACGATCGCCATGCCATCCACTGTAATACAGTGGAGGGCTACGCGAAAGTGAAAGAGCTCCTAAGGGAAACGACGACGGAGCACTTCTCATTCACACCGAAGTGTGAAAAGCGGCAATCTATGCTGCTGAAGGGAGCTCAAAGAGAAGGAGTGCGAAGGACTCAAGTTTGTAGGGGTAAAGCCATTTACCACAGCTAGAGCTAGGCGGGAGAAACGGAGTCTGCCGTTCTTCCTGGTGCAACTCAGTCCCGAAAGCCGTCTGGATAGTCTAAGGAGTATCAATGTCCTAGACTACCAGGTGGTTCACTGGGAAAAATTAAAAAGGAGCGAAGGCGTTATACAATGCGTTCGCTGCCAGAGGTTCGGGCACGCCGCGTCGAACTGCCAAAATGCAGCCTCGATTCGTGAAGTGCGCTAAGAACCACAGTTCCGAAGAATGTCCTCTGGGTGTTGACGGAGCATCCGATAGGTCGCAGCTCTCGTGCGTGTTATGTGGAAACGTGGGACACACCGCAAACTATCGGGGTTGTCCTAAGTTCGCTGACATTAAGAAAGCAAAACTGGCTCGGCAGCAGAAGGTGGAGGTCAAACGTTCACCTATCAGGTTTCAAACACCAGCCGTCACGTCCCAAATTTCCTACGCCCAAATGGCGTCTGGTAGGGGGGCTACGGTACAGCAAGCGACTGTTGCTTCTCCGGCGCCAACGCCGAGAACAACGGAAGCTGCACCTAACATGCTGGCCATCTTGCTCGCAATCCAAGGGCAGATGGCTCAGCTGCAAAAGCAGGTTCAAGAACAGGCCAAGCGGGTGGACCAGATCTACACGCTGCTGCCGGGCCTAACGCAACACATGTCGTAATGGGTACGCACATGGTGGAGCAAACTTTGAAGGTCCTTGAGGTGAATGTTAATTCACTGATTAGGATTGAACGAAGAGCCGCAATGTTTAAATTGCTACAAGACCAAACTCCTGATGTGCTTTTCGCTAGCGAAACTAAGCTAACCGATAAGCACAAACTGGAGTACAATAATTATATTGTTAGAAGAAGAAATCGGCCCAGATCCAAACGTGGAGGCGGTGTCGCGATCTTCATTAAAGAAGGTATACAATTTCACAGAGTGTACAAGGGAGTGTTGCGCAGGTTCCGGGTGTTGGAGGCAGTCGTCATTTACATACCGCTCCGCAGTGCAAAGCGGCTGTACTTGGCCTCTGTTTATGCACCTGAGGCTTCACAATCCACCCTATTCATTACAGAGCTCGACACGCTTTTTCGACTTCTGAGGCTGGAATCGGGGGAGAATTATTTTATAATCGGCGGGGATTTCAACGCTAGACACAGAGATTGGGGAAATAATTTGCCAAATACTAGAGGGAACCTACTACTCGATTGGTGGGGTCAGCACGATGTCAGGTACAGACTCGGTCTTAAAGCGACGGATAACCCGTCGTTTCCCAGAGGCGGGTCTTATTTGGATCTACTGCTGTACGACGAACGTATACGACTGACAGGTACGAATTTACAAACGCTAAACTGTCTGCGCACATTCGTGTATGACAGCGACCATTGCGGTTTTAGCACCCAAATTACGGTTCCCAACGAAATTGCGGAATTGGAGGAGTTTGTCCAAAGATATACTTACAACTACAGTAAGACTCGATGGTCACGCTTCTCCGCAACCTTGACTAGAGCGCTCTCCTCGAACACGCTCCACCCACCGTCCAATAGGAATTTGTCAAACGAGGAGATCGACCATTACCTAAAACAAATGGACGAGACAATTAAACAAACTATGGACACTACAATACCGCGGTATCGACGTACGACTAACGAAGACCTGTTCCGCAATCCTACTATTGACGCACTGCACCGACAGAAAAGTAGACTTCTGTCAAGACTCAAAAACTTATACAGACAGTTAACTGACCGACAAGACCCGGAGATTAGGACACTGAAGTCGTCGATTAAAAATATTCAAACGCTAATAAAAGAGAATTACAGAATTTCTGTAAGTTTGTATTGGAACAACAAGGTTCGGGCTGTAAATACCAGCAACCCGAATATGTTTCCGCAAATAAATAAACTATTTCGGAGAAAAAATCAAAACGACCTTCAGTGTCTTAAAATAGCCCGGACAACAGACAACGAACGGTTACTGACAATAGCAGGCATTGATCCAAATGAGGCCGCTGATGATGACGACTTTTTTGTGATCGAGGATCCACAGGAGAAGGTTGAGGCCATAGGGGCCACTTTCCAGGAAGTATATAAGGCCATTGATAACATTGGCCCTAATTACGACCTGGACAATCGCGTCTTGGTGCACGACTTCTGCATTCGAAATGAAATAGGGAACTGGCGATCCGAGGGCTCTGGTTTCACCCGGTTTAGCGACGAAAATATGGCAAATAACGTCATTGCCAGAGAGGGTGGCCTACCCCCGTTCATTTCGAAGGCAGGACTCCATGAGATCTTCGACACAATCAGGGCTAAGAAATCGGTGGGGACCGATGGTATTCCGAACATCGTGCTTCGACATCTTCCTCTAGAAGCGGTGGACATTTACACCACCCTGTTTAATAATGCAATGAATAATGCACATTATCCAGCGCATTGGAAAACGGCGGTGGTTCAACCTATCCCCAAAAAGGGGAAGGATATATCCAATCCGGCGAATCTCCGGTCGATAAGTCTCCTTCCGAATATCAGTAAGGTTTTTGAAAAGGTAATCAATAGAGCTCTGTCTAGGTGGGTTGAAGACAAACATATAGTTCCGGATAATCAATTCGGTTTTAAGGCGGGACATGATATCTCACATGCCGCGTCTAAACTGGTTTCTGATATCCAATGGAACAAAGGCAAGAAACAGTGCACTGGTGCCTGCCTTGTTGACTTGGAGAAGGCCTTCGACACCGTATGGTTAGAGGGTTTTTCTATAGGCTGACTAGGCTGGGGATCAGTAAACCACTCTTGTACATTCTTTATAATATGCTAACCAACAGACAGTTCATCGTGAAGAATGGTGATGTGACTTCTGTTGGAATATTTCAAATTAAAAATGGTCTTCAGCAAGGCGCGGTGAATTCGCCGATCCTATTTAACATTTATACAAGCGACTTGATAGGTTCACTTCCCCATACTATTGCGTACGCAGACGATTTGGTAGCGTACAGAACAGGTCCAAAAATCGAGGTCATTAATACTCTCTTGCAGCGTGACTTCGATAAGATAAGACGATTTTGCGATGACTGGAAGTTGAAAATCAACTTTCAGAAGTCGGAAACCATTCTCTTTAGGACGTCGTTGTCTGGAGCCTCTAGGGATACCAGAAAAAATTGGCGAAAGTTCTCAATCATTGGACAGCACGGACAGCCTCTTGCCTGTCGAAATGTAGTCAGATACCTTGGAATCTGGCTAGATCAGTTTCTGTATTTTGGCAAAAATGTAGATGCTGCTCTGGCCAGAGCTAAAGGCGCTTTTGCCCTTACAAAGAGACTGTTTTATAGCAGCCAACTCGATGCGAGGGTAAAGGTAATCTGCTACATGGCCCTTATTAGGCAAATGCTGGTATTTGGTTGTCCCGTGTGGTTCAATGTACGAGCAAGCTTAATGGAAAAGATTCGGGTGTTTGAGAGGGCTTGCCTTAGGGCTTGTCTTCGCTTGTACAGAACACCAGAGTCGGAGTACAATAAATTTTATCCTAATGAGGTCCTTTACAACAGGGCGAACCTAATACGAGTGGACAACTTCGTAATTAAGCTGACTCGAAGGCACATTGCAAGAGCAATGACCTCGACGAATAACCTGATATCTGGGGCTTACTACCCCAATTACCTTTACCACGAGAGTGTGCGCTCTGACGGTTTCGTTCCACCAGAAGCATTCCTCTACCTACATCAGATAGGGTTGATCCAGGATAGATCAGCGGTGCCGTTAATCTTCCATGTCGCTCGGACAGCTGGGGACAGGCGACTCAACTACAGCAGAGACGTCGCACACGGCAGTGTGGATCGCCTCAGGTTCAGTAGGGCGGTGGGGAATCGCGATAAGGGGGATGTCGTTCGGCAGCACCAGCATTTCTGGTGGTTGAATGACGGAGAAGATGTTTCGTCGTCGTTTCCGTCAATTACGGAACAGCCTCACTAATGAGGCAGAGCTGACCAATCTATTTGCTCAGTAAATAGCGATGGCCAGCTTACATAGGTTTAGGTTAGCATTTAAGAAACATATACATATATCAGTGTATACAAAGGTGTATACTGATATATGTATATGATTGTGTATAATGTCTATGTGTGTTTATGTGTGTATTGTGCATTTAGGTTAGGTAGGCTAAGGTTTATTTTAAGTTAGATACTAAGTTTTTATAAAAAATAAAAATTGTCCATATGCTAAGTTTTTGTAATCAAATTTTTTTTCTTAGCCCTAAGTATATAAAATAAATACGAGTATTTCCAAATAAAATGTAAATGAAGTCGAAAGACATAGATATAAGAATTTAGAGTAGCTTAGAGTGCCTGTGTGGGGCCAGTAAGTTAGTATAAGATTGTTAAGTAATTGTAAGCTAGCATTTAAGCATTTTTTGTTAGAATGTAAGAGTTAGTGTTAAGAAAATAAAATGCATTTAAAACTAAACCGAAATAACTGTTCCCAACGAAATTGCAGAATTGGATGAGTTTGTTCAAAGGCATTCCTACAATTATAGTAGGGTGCGTTGGACACACTTCACCAGAACACTGACTAGAGCACTCTCCTTGAATTCGCTCTACCCACCGTCTAACAGAAATCTGTCAAACGAGGAGATTGACAAGTATCTAAGACTAATGGACGAGAGAATCAAACGAACAATGGACAAAACGATACCTCGGTACCAACACACTGACGAAGAAAACCTATTCCGCAACGCAACTATTGACGCACTGCACCGACATAAAAGTGAACTGCTGTCAAGACTAAAAACCTTGTACAAACGGTTTACCGACAGACATAACCCGGAGATTATGACACTGAAGTCGTCGATCAAAAACCTCCAAGTATTAATAAAAGAAAATTACAGAAATTCTGTAAGTTTGTATTGGAACAATAAAATTCGGGCTGTAAACACTAGCAACCCGAATATTTTCCCACAAATAAATAAAATCTTTCGGAGAAATAATCAGAACGACCTTCCATGTCTTAAAATCGCCCGAACGACGAACAACGATCCAAATGAGGCTGTTGATGATGACAACTTCTTTGTGATCGAGGATCCGCAGGAGCAGGTAGAGGCTATAGGAGCGACTTTCCGGGAAGTGTACAAGGCGAATGTTATCATTGGCCCGAACCACGATCTGGAGAATCGAGTCCTTGTGCACAATTTCTACCTTCGAAATGAAATTGTGAATTGGCGATTCGAGAGCTCGTGTTTCACCCAGTTCAGTGACGAGAATATGGCAAATAATGTCATCACCAACGATAGGGTACTACCCCCGTCCATTTTGAAGGAAGAGCTCCAAACGATCTTCGAATCACTTAGAAGTAAGAAATCAGTGGGAACCGATGAAATACTGAACATTGTGCTTCGACATCTCCCTCTAGAAGCTGTGGATATTTATACCACCCTGTTTAATAATGCAATGAATAATGCACATTATCCAGTGTATTGGAAAACCCATCCCCAAAAGGGATAAGGACACTTCCAATCCGGCGAATCTCCGCTCGATCAGTCTTCTTCCAAGCATCAGCAAGGTTTTCGAGAAGGTGAACAATAGAGTCCTGACTAAGTGGGTTGAGGACAAACATATAATTCAGGATAATCAGTTCGGTTTCAAGGCGGGGTATGATATCATTCATGCTGCGTCTAAACTGGTTTCTGTATCCAATGGAACAAAAGCAAGAAACAGTGCACTGGTGCCTGCCTGGTTGACTTGGAGCAAGCCTTCGATACCGTATGGTTGGAGGGACTCTTTTTCAAGCTGGACAATTTGGGCATTAGTAAACCACTGCTGTATATTCTTTTTGATATGCTCTCCAGTAGACAGTTCATCGTGAAGAATGGCGATGTGACTTCTGCTGGAACATTTAACATTAAAAACGGTCTGCAACAAGGTGCGGTAAATTCGCCGAACCTATTCAACATTTACACGAGTGATCTGATAAGTTCACTTCACATGCCATAGCGTACGCAAACGACATAATCGCGTACAGATCAAGTCCAAAAATTGAGGTCATTAATATACTTTTGCATACAGCACGGGCAGCCACTTGCTTGTCAAAATGTAGTCAGATACCTTGAGATCTGGCTAGATCAATTTCTATATTTTAACAAACATATGGATGTTGCTCTGGCCAGAGCCAAAGGTGCTTTTGCCCTTACAAAGAGACTGTTTTATAACAGCCAACTCGATGCGAGGGTGAAGGTTATCTGCTACATGGCCCTTATC
Source organism: Volucella bombylans (assembly GCA_949129095.1). NCBI lineage: Eukaryota > Metazoa > Arthropoda > Insecta > Diptera > Syrphidae > Volucella > Volucella bombylans. The sequence continues at coordinate 46,059,344 of OX422142.1, read as the reverse complement.
AGGCCCATGCATGTATTTGGATGTCCCGTTTGGTTCAATGTGAGAGCAAGTTTATTGGAAAAGATTCGGGTGTTTGAGAGGGCTTGTCTTAGGACTTGTCTTCGCTTATACAGAACACCAGAGTCTGAGTACATAAAATTATATCCTAATGAGGTCTTATACAATATGTGAACCTAATAAGAGTGGACAATTTCGTCATTAAGTTGACTCGAAGGCACACAAGAGCAATGACCTCATCGAACAACCTGATCTCCGGGGCTTTCTACCATAATTATATGTATCACGAGAGAGTTCGTTTTGACAGCTTTGTTCCTCCAGAAGCGTTCCTCGACCTAGATATGAAAGGTCTGATCCAGGGCAGATTGGCGGTGCCGCTAATCTTCCACGTTGCTCGAACAGCTGCGGACAGGCGACTCAACTACGACAGAGACGTCGCACATGGCAGTGCGGAGCGTCTCCGGTTCAGTAGGTCGGTAGGGAGTCGCGACATGAGGGATGTTGCTCAGCAGCACCAAAACTTTTGGTGGCTTGTTGAAGGTTAGGATGCTTCGTCGTCGAACTCCTTCAGTGATATGTAGCTTCATGTGAAGCAAAGTGGGCCAGCCTAATTTTTTTTGTTTTAGCCATGGCCGGCTTACATAGTTTTAGGTAGGTTTAAGTTAGATTTTAAGAAAAAAAAATATATATAAAAACCAAAAAATAAAAAAAAAATGAAAAAAAATATATATGCATGTATTTATATATTATGTATATATATATTTATGTATGGCTATGTTTATGTTAGATGTAAGTAGGTTAACTAAATTAAGATTTATTTTTAGGTAGTTTGTAGGCTTTTAGTTTTAAGTTTTATAAAAAATTAAAAAATGTCCATATACTAAGTTTTTGATTAAAATTTATTTTCTTAGTTTTAGTATTAATTAATGTTAAAATAGAAATAAAAGTATACTGTAAGATTCGTCGAAAGACATAGTTTAAGTGTTAGGTTTACCTTAGAGTGCCCGCATGGGGCCATTAAGTTAGACTAAGATTATTTGTAAGTAATTTAAGCTAATTTTTAAGCGTTTTTTGTTTAGCATATAAGAGTAATTTAAGTTAAAGAATAAAAATGCATAAAAACTGAAACTGAACTGTAAGTTCCCCTGGTCTTAGGTGACAAGAATAAACGTCTCTTATTTGCTTCTGCTAAGACTGCAATACTCTGCTCAATTTATCCGAGTAATTTGATAATGACCTCTGTGCTTTGCTGTGAGACAAGATCTCTAAGTTTTGCGTGACACTATTGAACTGGCATAAGTTTTACTGTACGGGTATAAGCAGAAATTATTTTGTTGCCGGTTTAAAACGTTTTATTATTAATATTTATTATAACAGATTATCAGCCGCCTTTTAGATGACTTTGGAAAACACTGATAGTTACACATGTACTATATTTTTTTTTTAAATCATTGACATTCTTAGGATGGCTTGATCCTGATCTGCTTGTTTACAAACGTTAAATCCAATCCAACAATTGATATTATTCTCATTCTACTTTTTGTTTCAGTACGTGATATTATTTTTCTTTCGGTATTTAAACTAATGTTGATAAACTTCTTTGCAATGAATGCTGTATACATATGAGCATAGAAATTTTCGTCAGCTCTGTGCCTTTTCTTTTTGTTTTTGTAAGAAAGTGGTCTCGTGCTTCTGTTGAAAGAGTTACTTCCTATAGTAAATTTCCCATTGGAAATTGCGTCAAGTTGAAGCTTGTTTCGCCATGCTTCCGAACAATCCAGGTGCTGACCCTTGGTATCAGCCGAGGCGTCCATCTTCCTTTTTCCGATTCGTCCCGCTGTTGTAGCCAGACGGTAAACGGACTTAAACGTGCATACGATTTTACTTTCACTGCATTTTACCATATCTCTGCGCCGCCGTACAACTGTATTGAACTAGCGACTAGGAGTCTTTTATTTTGCCTTGCTCCTCCGACATTACACATGAACTTTGACAGTGAACCGATCACTTTTGATGAATTCTCACAAGCGTATTCCAAGTGGTGATTGTATGTTAAACGAGGATCCATCACCACCCCTAAGTATTTACTAAATGGTTGTGAAACGACATCGTATTCTCCGACTCTAACATTAATTGTCTCGCGTACTTTCCGACTGCTGATAAGTAAAACTTCGGTTTTTTAATCCGCAACGTGCAATCCGGCCCCGAGGAGCCAGCACTTTATTGTTCTTACGGTTTCATTACAGAAGAGTTCTATTCCGTAGAACAATTTGGCAACGACCACAACTGAGATGCCATCCGCGAAACCGATGATTGATGCTTCCCGTGGAATTGGTAGACGATACCTTTGTCGTACATCACGTTCCATAGCAGAAGACCGAAGACCGAAGACCGATCATAGTGGTAAACCGCCGGTTGTTAGGTACTTCTTAATCCATCATCGGAATCATAGAAAAGGGCTCTGTCAGTGAAATAACTCGTGATGGTTTTTAATAAATACACCGGTACATGCATTCGATGGACACAATGCATAATACATTGGTGGTGTAGTGGTACTAGCAATCGGTTCTCACTCTGAGGGTCCAAGGTTCGAATCCTGTCCATGGCAAGTCAGTTTTTCATTTGTGTAATGGGAACTCAGATAGAAAAATTCTGCGTATGAAGGCATAACACTGACACGTAGATTTGGCTGTTGTAGAGTTTCAAGCACAGAAAAAAATACTGTGAATTATACCTCGAATCACTCCGAGTGAAGAAAAAACTCTTCGTCCTATTCGGACTCCCACCCCTGGAGAGCTAATATAGAAACCAAATACACCTGAGTTTCAAACCACTACAAAACAATTTTCCTTTCTCCTCCTTCTACCTTTCCGCCCGAGCCCAGGCAACAGTAAAAGGGTATCTAACCCCTTAGGCCCGCCCATTGCCATGGGCAGGATTCGAACCTGGACCGTCCGAGTGAGAAGCGATTACTAGTACCACTACACCACGGCCACCCCGTACGTTATGAACTCCGCTGCCGTGCTTGCTTCTACTACTGCCTCGCCAATAACATAGCTCAGTAGTTACTCGTCCAAGGTGTTTGCACTCCACCTGGATAATTTTAATGTAGCCAGGTTACCAGTACAGGTTTGAATGATCGGTATATATCTATTGTATCTACGGCCTTAAATCTTTCTGAAATTACAGACTTTTTCTACTTCTTTTTACCACTGATTTGGAAAAAAATTACGTCCAAATTATTTACGCTTAAAATATGTTATTTATCATATTAATATAAATATAATAATAATAATAGCGTCAACCTGACCTATTAGTTTGACTTAGAATGAATTCTCTTTAATATTTTGATGGAACTTTAGCTAAAATTATATCTTAATTGTCACCAGAACGTTTTTGAAGGAAGAAGAAGATATTTCTGAAATTTAGACGTGTTAGCAATATTCAATTAATTTGATTAATTAATTAATGAGAGGTAATATGTTTCTGAAAGGTTCAAATAATATAATTTTAGTTTTATTCGTTTTTAATTTCACACAACTAAAGTATTTATCTATAAAATCTTTTAGGGTAAAGGTTACGCATAATTTGGTCTTAGAATTTTCAGTATCATTAGAAGATTTTTAGATGTTTGTACTAAAAAAGAAGAAACGATAAATAATAACGGAGCGAAAAAAGTAAATAAATAAATAATAGTCAACTGTTTGGTGGAAAGAAAATTACAACAATATAAGAAATAGGGGTCGTTCCCAACTTATGAACACTAGTGTGTTTATACGATGTCAATCAAAGGGAATATCTGTGTTAAGACACTTTCAATGTTCATCGCTATAATTTCCATTCATTTCGGATTTAAATGATGTATAAAACTTGCTTCTACTTCTTCTACTCAAATATGTACAAATATATAGGTATATGGTTAAAATAATTTTCTATACACACATATATAAAATGTGGATCAAATTTTATTGAATATCTATGCCTCATTTAATTTGAATTTCAACGCCGCAGAGAAAAATATTCTCATGTGAAGTGTGTGTTTCAGAAGACAAAAAAAGTATTACATTGTCTAATAGAAAAAGTCCGTACATATTACAAAAATTCAATTGTATGTGCAATACAATATATGTGTATATAGGTATATAATTACTTAATTGTTTTTATAAATGTATAAATGTGTTTGCAACTGTGAATAATAAAAAAAAAAATTTTTTTTATACATAAAGAGTGTTTTTTTAGAGGTATAAGAATTCAATATGAAATAAAACACTTGAAGCTAATGTTATTGTCTATAATATTTACTTTAGTTAATGGATAATTGTATGCCATTAGTGTTTAAATATAATACCGGGCATATGCGTGCCATGGCTTGAATGTAGCGCAATCGTGAAGTCCAATTTTCGACAACTTTATCGAGCAACTGGGGCCGTATATCAGCAATAACACGGCGAATGTTGACTTCCAAATCGTCCAACGTCTCTGGTTTATCGGCATAGACTAGTGACTTCACATACCCCAAAGAAAGTAATCTAAAGCTGTGAAATTACAGGATTGTGGAGGCTAGTTCACAGGTCCATTACGCGAAATTATGCGCTCGGCAAATGCTTCCCGCAATAGATTGAAGGTGTCGCGCGCCGTATGGCATGTTGCGCCATCTTTCTGAAACCGAAGCTCTGTCACGTCAATGCCATTCAACAGAGGAACGAAGAAGTTCGAAGTCATGTGTCTATAGCGTTCTCCATTGACGGTAACTTTCTGGCCAGCATAATCTTTAAAGAAATATGGGCCGATGATTACACCAGCCCATAAGGCACACCAAACAGTGAGTTTAAATGGTTGTAAAGGTGTCTCGACAAATGCTTCTTTGTTTTCTCCACTCCAAATTCGGTTTACATATCCATTTAAAGAAAAATGGGCCTCATCGGAGAACAAAATTTTGCTTTGCAAATGAGGATCACGCTGAATCAGGTTTTCGGCCCATTCACTAAACCTACGACGCGTATAATGGTCACGCAGTTTCAACTCTTGCACAAGCTGGATCTTATAAGCTTTTAATCCAAGATCTTTCCGTAAAATCTTCAACTAAGTGGATGGGCATAGCACCGATTGCTGTGCACGATGGCGAATTAACTCATTCGGATTCTTCGCAACACTCCACACCACAACGGCAATAACTTCTTCTGTTCACACTGTTTTTCGTCTTTGGGGATGCGTATTATCTACGTACGTGGTGCGAAAATTGAAAAATGCCCGTAGCATACGATAAGTTTGGCGAACCGAACTATAGTTTTCAAAATAATTTTGCACAATTTGCACGCGGTGGATATTTAAATAAACTAATAAGTAAGTTTTTAATGGTGGCGTTTATAAAGAAAGTTGGCATTATTATATACAAAATATCAGTTTGATTTGTCGGTTAGTTTTGATTTAACAACCATCTGCATCGAAAGTGTTTGGTGTGTTCTGGTTCAATTGAAAAAGAGCAATATAGATACGTAATTCGATTCTTAATCTTGGATAGAAAAACATGAAGAAATAAGGTGAAGTTGGATGTTGTCTATGGAAACTCTTCACCATTTACCACAAAGTGCGGCATTCTTTCAACGAATTCGAACGTGAACGTACCACTATTTTAAATGAGAACCATCTAAGCCGCCGTCAGACATGAAGTCACATGACGTCCATGAAATAACTTTTATTGATCGCCGAACGAAGGTCCGCATAATACTAGAGACTGTTGGCATATAATGCGTAGCTAAACATTTTGCGTGACAAGTTAAGAACAAGAAAGGTGTCGGTTGGATTAGTTCCGCTACTACTCATAGAAGACAACAAGTTTATTACTACATGCTAGAGACCAGGCGACAGTCAAGACACTGAATTTTTCCAGGCGAATCTATTCCAAGGTTTCCAAAGATGCCGCATCAGCTGGAAAGATCATGGCTTCGATTTTTGGGATTCAAAGAGAATAATCCTGATGGACATTTTGAAGAAAGGAGGTATGATCGCAAGGCAATACTATAGTAAATTACTGGACCAATTTTATAAACAATCGAAAGACACACGAAGCCATTTGGGCCAGAAAAAATGTCCACCAAGTTAACGCACCTATGCATTCATTCAGTAGGAATTTCTGCCGCATTCGCCGCACTTACCCGACCTGGCCTCTTCCGACTTTTAGTTGCTCCCCAAAATTAAAACGTGGCTGCCAGGAAAAACGAGAACGGAACAAAAGCTTATTTTGAAAAATTTGACAAATCATATTTCTAGACAATTGGCAGGATTGTTTAGAAAAACTTATCACCCTTAAAGGAAATTTTATTGTAAAATAAAAAAAAAGAGAAAAACTTGCGTTATCATTCCTCATATGGTACTTATATTATTTATCCACAGTCGTTTTGAGGTTTGTTAATTCTCAGTTTCCTTGCTAGGCACACTATGGACACTTCTTACTATATCAGATAAGTTTAGAAGTATTTATAATTCGGGTTAATTCTGTGTATCACTGTTGAAAGAATGTCTTTGAAATTTGAAACGCAACCTTCACTTAGTTTATCGTATATAATCGTTTTATAATTTTGACAACCATTATATCATGAGAACCAGACCCATACTAAGATACTAAATGTAACAAAAATAAAATAAAAACTAATTCCTTTTAGTATGCACAAATGTTTAGAAAAGAAATACTCAATACAAATACGAATTTGTTGAATATGTGAGAAAAATTATGAAACGATGTGACAATGCGATTATTCGTTGTTTTTTCTGTTCATCGGGCATATGCGTTGATGTTCTGTTTACCATTTTGCTCGTTAGCTGGATCTCGTTCGCTGCTACATGGAATCAAATGCCGAAGTAATAATATTCTATAACAGAGTAAACTATCGGCTCCAACATGGTAAACATGGAAAGGTATCGTTAAACTTAATGACACATGGCGATGTAATAAGTAAAGACGACAACGCGAGATTGAAATAACTTAAAGTATACTAGAATGAACAAAAGCTTTGTAAGGGACCGCAAATAACATAACCTTTTGTATGCCGGCTGGACCATATTCAGAAAATATGACAACAAATAATAAAAAAAAATTATTATATAATTTGATACGTCAGTGACAAATTTGCCTATTCGTGAACGTTTTTTGTTCTTGTTCCAAATCGACAAAAATACATACGAGCATGTACAAATAAAAAGCATATGTGGAGTCCGGATTCAAATTTTATGAAAATCGGTTTCAGTTCTTATCTCAGAAGTTGATTTTCGAAAATATTTTACACTTTTATCTCGAAGTATAAAGGCATACTGTTGTTATGTAAGTATAAACACGCTAAGAATTTATTTTTAAACAATCTGGGAATTACCTCTATACCAGTGTTGGTAATCATTCTCATCCAAGTAAAGTATAAATAGAAAATCTTAGCTTATTTCGAAAAAAGAATGTACAGTATTTTATGACTTGAAGTGATGAAAAGCGATATTGTTGAAACAAATTTCGGATTAGATACTTGTACCAACACTTTAATTTTTCCACAAAATTCAGTTTTTGCAAAAAGCCAGCTTTGGAGCTTCGAAATAGTATCAGTTAGTTTTGGAACGATGTGACTAAATTTCTGTAAATATTTTTCTCTTCCTATGGAGACTACCTACATATCGAATTAGGACTGTATGTTTAATCAGCGTGACAGTTTGTCACCAAGGCCTTATTTATACTTATTGGTATGAGCAATTAGTTCTAGTAAGCGATAATATTTTAGAGATTTCTCTAAGCAAATGAATGCAGTTGTTTGCTGTAAAACTCTAAAAGGTAAAAATACAACATGATTGGTACATATGTATCGAGTAAGCAGTCATTGTGATCGACGACAGAGGTTCGCAAAATAATAGAGGTCTAACTTCGAGATTTTACGTAGATGCTTATTATACATTCCTTGTTAAGTAAATATGCCTTATATAAAGTTAGGACATAAGCGTTGTTGGAATCCTTCTTCCTTCACTCACAGAAGTAAATTTTTAGATGAAAAATCCTTTACATTGTTTTATAAAGCTATATTATGAGTGTTTCAATGTCAGAGGAAGAATTTTCCAAGAATTGTTAATCCTATGTGTGTCAATTTGTATTTACATCTGCTGTGAAAATTCTTTCTCGATATTCTTCAGGACGCTCACCCGTTAAATTCCTTTTATGCTATATGACAAAAACAAAAAGCACTCAAAGATAGAGGTTTAACTGGCTGGTGACCACCATAAGAGAGTAAGTAGTGTTTATTATCACACGCTTTTCACTTTGATCAGCACCTTGTTGACTACAAGGACGACAGGACAGCATATAATGTAGACCCATCTTTTGGTGATAACCTGGTTTAAAAAATCGGGTGCTCTTACAACTACCTCAGATTTAAAGTTGGCTTCTTTTATGCCCGGAAAAGCAGCGAGTATGAATTTTTCAGTTGTTCCAACATCGTTATGAAGTGACATTGAGCACATGAATGCTGTTCAGGTGATATACATTTTAGATACAATACTCGTATATGTACTTATATCTCCTCTGCAGATTTTGGTATAAATGAGGTACATAGTTCAAAAGTAAAAATAATAATATCATATTCATTTTCTGTGGTTATGACAATGCAAGAGGCACCAAGTAACCGGTGGCGTAGCGCAAAGCTCTAAATCAGCACCCTTGCCCTGCTGTATATACCTATTATAATACACGACAATTTTCACAATGTTCCGGTTTTGAGACAAGTAGTAGTTATTTGTTTTATGATGGTCACATCGTAGCTCTGGTTGTTGCCAAATTACTAGAAGTAGTAATATTTTTTCTAATGAAACTTTAGCAACAGCAACATGTACGAGTATATCTATTGCACCGATTGCAACTTGCAGTACATAAAACTAAAGTCTTATTTATTTATCAGAAGAAGAAAAATATTAAGTGCTAAATAATTCTTAAATACATAGATATGGATTGGCTAATCATCCATTCTACAGTATGGGGTATGCAGATGAATGTTTATGAATTTGAATGGTCGGATAATTTTCCTTCCGATCGCCTCTTTGGACCTTGTTTGAAATTTTATGTGCAACGGCTTTCCGATTTTCTTTGTACAAGACGGTATCAGCTGATGCGCTTAGTTTTCAGAATTTTTATTATAGCGCACAGCTTTATAGCGCTCCTAAACTCCTTTCCGGCACCTTTCGAATTCCTTCCATTATCCCTCCGTTATCCCTCTATATTCCCATTAGTGTAACTCTCCTCGAACAAAACCTCTTTAGGGTTAAGATACATGAGTCAGTGGACAAACAATATGCAACCTCTATGTGAATGGCTCTTGCTGAGCGACAAGTAAATAGTCGTTCATACCGCAGAGTTTAAACGTGTTCGGCTAGAAAGTGAGAAGTTGATTCCCTTAATTTAGACATTTAACGAATTGGATTTAGGCTCCAATTAGCTGAGTGATAGTGTGTTCGCTTCAGACAGCACAGGCTGTGGGTTCGACTCCGCGTCGTGGAAAGACTTTTTTTTTTTCTTTTTTATTTGAAATTAGAAGATATATAATAAAAACAGTGAAAGTGTTACTAAGTGTTGTAGTAAACAGCACGCGATGGATTGTGGAGAGCGGTCCGCTATGCCAATAGCGGGACCTGCTGAATTGTCAGGTGAGGCTTCAAGCAGTGCAATCCAAACACCAACAGCTAAGCGAAGGAGGAAGCTAAGGCCAACTTCCAACTTAGTCCAACGTCCCTCCCAACCAACTTCCTCTGTAAAACTGCTTGGTGGAGCGAGGGAAGAGAATAGCTTCGCTTCATTGGCACCGAGCGAGTCAGAAGATGAAGAGGAAGAGATGATGGCCATAAGTAGCAGCATCAAAATGCTACAAGAAAGGGTACTGGCCATCAAAGAAAGGCAAATGGTTAGAAGGAAGAGGGATGAGGAAGAAAAATCCCAGCAACAACAGCAGACGCTGCTTGCTCCAAAGCAAAGCCAACAACAACACCAACAAAAACATAAAAAACACCAAGAACAACAAAAAGAGCACATGCCACAACAACGGCATCAACAAAAACAACAGCAGCCACAAAAACAGCAGCAGCAGCAGCAGCAGACGAATAAGAAGGAGAAGGTGCCTCCTATCAACACCTATAAATTGGAGATAAATGCAACCAAGGACCTGTGTAAGTTGGTCATTGGAAGTAATTTTAATATTAAGCGATTGGGGAACGATCGCCATGCCATCCACTGTAATACAGTGGAGGGTTATGCGAAAGTGAAAGAGCTCCTAAAGGAAACGACGACGGAGCACTACTCATACATACCGAAGTGTGAAAAGCGGCAATCGATGCTGCTGAAGGGGTTGGAACCGTCTTCTGATCCTGACGAGATCCTGGCACTGCTCAAAGAGAAGGAGTGCGAAGGACTAAAGTTTGTAGGGGTAAAGCCATTTACCACAGCTAGAGCCAGGCGTGAGAAACGGAGTCTGCCGTTCTTACTGGTGCAGCTCAGTCCCGAAAGCCGTCTGGATAGTCTAAGGAGTATCAATGTCCTAGACTACCAGGTGGTTCACTGGGAAAAACTAAAAAGGAGCGAAGGCATTATACAATGCGTTCGCTGCCAGAGGTTCGGGCACGCCGCGTCGAACTGCCAAATGCAGCCTCGATGCGTGAAGTGCGCAAAGAACCACAGTTCCGAGGAGTGTGCTCTGGGTAGGGATGGAGCATCCGATAGGACGCAGCTCTCGTGCGTGTTATGTGGGAACGTGGGACACACCGCAAACTATCGGGGTTGTCCTAAGTTCACCGACATTAAAAAAACAAAATTGGCTCGGCAGCAGAAGGTGGAGGTTAAACGTTCACCTGTTAGGTTTCAAACACCAGCCGTCACGTCCCAAATTTCCTACGCCCAAATGGTGTCAGGTAGGGGGGCTACGGTACAGCAAGCGGCTGTTGCTTCTCCGGCGCCAATGCCGAGAACAACGGAAGCTGCACCTAACATGCTGGCCATCTTGCTCGCAATCCAAGGGCAGATTGCTCAGCTGCAAAAGCAGGTGCAAGAACAGGCCAAGCGGGTGGACCAGATCTACGCGCTGCTGCCGGGCCTAACGCAACACATGTCGTAATGGTACTTTGAAGGTCCTTGCGGTGAATGTTAATTCATTGATTAGGATCGAACGAAGAGCCGCGATGTTTAAATTGCTACAAGATCAAACTCCTGATGTGCTTTTCGCTAGCGAAACCAAGCTAACCGATAAGCACAAACTGGAGTACAATAATTATATTGTTAGAAGAAGAAATCGGCCCAGATCCAAACGTGGAGGCGGTGTCGCGATCTTCATTAAAGAAGGTATACAATTTCACAGAGTGTACAAGGGAGTGTTGCGCAGGTTCCGGGTGTTGGAGGCAGTCGTCATTTACATACCGCTCCGCAGTGCAAAGCGGCTGTACTTGGCCTCTGTTTATGCACCTGAGGCTTCACAATCCACCCTATTCATTACAGAGCTCGACACGCTTTTTCGACTTCTGAGGCTGGAATCGGGGGAGAATTATTTTATAATCGGCGGGGATTTCAACGCTAGACACAGAGATTGGGGAAATAATTTGCCAAATACTAGAGGGAACCTACTACTCGATTGGTGGGGTCAGCACGATGTCAGGTACAGACTCGGTCTTAAAGCGACGGATAACCCGTCGTTTCCCAGAGGCGGGTCTTATTTGGATCTACTGCTGTACGACGAACGTATATGACTGACAGTTACGAATTTACAAACATTAAACTGTCTGCGCACATTCGTGTATGACAGTGACCATTGCGGTTTTAGAACCGAAATTACAGTTCCCAACGAAATTGCGGAAATGGAGGAGTTTGTCCAAAGATATACTTACAACTACAGTAAGACTCGACGGAAACGCTTCTCCGCAACCTTGACAAGAGCGCTCTCCTCGAACACGCTCCAACCACCGTCCAATAGGAATTTGTCAAACGAGGAGATCGACAATTAACTAAAACAAAAGGACGAGACAATTAAACAAACTATGGACACTACAATACCGCGAAATCGACGTACAACTAACGAAGACCTGTTCCGCAATCCCACTATTGACGCACTGCACCGACAGAAGAGTAGACATCTTACAAGACTCAAAAACTTGTACAGACAGTTAACTGACAGACAAGACCCGGAGATTAGGACACTGAAGTCGTCGATTAAAAATGTGCAAACGTTAATAAAAGAGAATTACAGAATTTCTGTAAGTTTGCACTGGAACAACAAGGTTCAGGCTGTAAGCACCAGCAACCCGAATATGTTCCCGCAAATAAATAAACTATTTCGGAGAAAAAATCAAAACGACCTTCAGTGTCTTAAAATACCCCGGACAACAGACAACGAACGGTTACTGACAATAGCAGGTATTGATGCAAATGAAGCCGCTGACGATGACGACTTCTTTGTGATCGAGGATCCGCAGGAGAAGGTTGACACCATAGGGGCGACTTTCCAGGAAGTATACAAGGCCATTGATATCATTGGCCCTAATTACGATCTGGACAGTCGCGTCTTGGTGCACGACTTCTACATTCGAAATGAAATAGGGAACTGGCGATCCGAGGGCTTTGGTTTCACCCGGTTCAACGACGAAAATATGGCCAATAATGTCATTGCCAGAGAGGGTGACCTACCCCCATTCATTTCGAAGGAAGAACTCCATGAGATCTTCGATACAATCAGGGCTAAGAAATCAGTGGGGACCGATGGTATTCCGAACATCGTGCTTCGACATCTTCCTCTAGAAGCGGTGGACATTTACACCACCCTGTTTAATAATGCACATTATCCAGCGTATTGGAAAACGGCGGTGGTTCAACCTATCCCCAAAAAGGGGAAGGATATATCCAATCCGGCGAATCTCCGATCGATAAGTCTCCATCCGAATATCAGTAAGGTTTTTGAAAAGGTAATCAATAGAGCTCAATAGAGAGGACAAACATATAATTCTGGATAATCAATTCGGTTTTAAGGCGGGACATGATATCTCACATGTCGCGTCTAAACTGGTGTCCGATATCCAATGGAATAAAGGCAAAAAACAATGTACTGGTGCCTGCCTTGTTGACTTGGAGAAGGCCTTCGACACCGTATGGTTAGAGGGTCTTTTCTATAAGCTGACTAGGCTGGGTATCAGTAAACCACTCTTGTACATTCTTTATAATATGCTACACAACAGACAGTTCATAGTGAAAAATGGTGATGTGACTTCTGTTGGAATATTTCAAATTAAAAATGGTCTTCAGCAAGGCGCGGTCAATTCGCCGATCCTATTTAACGTTTATACAAGCGACTTGATAGGTTCAGTTCCCCATACTATTGCGTACGCAGACGATTCGGTAGCGTACAGAACAGGTCCAAAAATCGAGGTCACTAATACTCTTTTGCAGCGTGACTTTTAGAAGATATGACGATTTTGCGATGACTGGAAGTTGAAAATCAACTTTCAGAAGTCGGAAACCATTCTCTTTAGGACGCCGTTGTCTGGAGCCTCTAGGGATACCAGAAAAAGTTCTCAATCATTGGACAGAACGAACAGCCTCTTACCTGTCGAAATGTAGTCAGATACCTTGGGATCTGGCTAGATCAGTTTCTGTATTTTGGCGAAAATGTAGATGCTGCTCTGGCCAGAGCTAAAGGCGCTTTTGCCCTTACAAAGAGACTGTTTTATAGCAGCCAACTCGTTGCGAGGGTAAAGGTAATCTGCTACATGACCCTTATTAGGCCCATGCTGGTATTTGGTTGTCCCGTGTGGTTCAATGTACGAGCAAGCTTAATGGAAAAGATTCGGGTGTTTGAGAGGGCTTGCTTTCGCTTGTACAGAACACCAGAGTCGGAGTACAAAATTTTTTATCCTAATGGGTCCTTTACAACAGGGCGAACCTAATAAGAGTGGGCAACTTCGTCATTAAGCTGACTCGAAGGCACATTGCAAGAGCAATGACCTCGATGAATAACCTGATATCTGGGGCTTACTACCCCAATTACCTTTACCACGAGAGTGTGCGATCTGACGGCTTCGTTCCACCGGAAGCATTCCTCTACCTAGATCAGAAAGGGTTGATCCAGGATATATCAGCGGTCCCGTTAATCTTCCATGTCGCTCGGACAGCTGGGGACAGGCGACTCAACTAGAACAGAGACGTCGCACACGGCAGTGTGGATCGTCTCAGGTTCAGTAGGGCGGTGGGGAATCGCGATAAGAGGGATGTTGTTCGGCAACACCAGCATTTCTGGTGGTTGAATGATGGAGAAGATGTTCCGTCGTCATTTCCGTCAATTACGGGCCAGCCTCAATAATGAGGCAGAGCTAACCAATCTGTTTTCTCTGCGGATAGCGATGGCCAGCTTACATAGGTTTAGGTTAGCATTTAAGAAATATATACATATATTAGTATATATAAAGGTATATACTAATATATGTATATAATTGTGTATAATGCCTATGTGTGTGTATGTGAGTATTGTGTATGTAGGTTAAGTAGGTTAAGTAGGCTAAGGTTTATTTTAAGTTAGATATTAAGTTTTTATATAAAAATAAAAAAAACTCCATATGCTAAGTTTTTTGTAAACAAATTTTTTTCTTAGCCTTAAATATAGAAAATAAATATTAATAAAGCAAATGTAAATAAAGTCGAAAGACATAGTTATAAGAATTTAGAGTAGCTTAGAGTGCCTGTGTGGGGCCAGTAAGTTAGTATAAGATTGTTAAGTAATTTTAAGCTAGGATTTACGCATTTTTTGTTAGTATGTAAGAGTTAATGATTAAGAAAATAAAATGCTTTAAAACTGAAACTGAACTGCGACAAGTAAATAACTTGGTCACTCAACGTTTTTCTGTGTATCAGCCGACAGCCACAAATATGGATCCAAAATAATCTAAGCCAACAAAGGAAAAGGATCTGCTGAAGGAACAATATGTTCTAAATTACAGAATTGCCATATTGGGCGTTTGGGAAGTGTTTCGAGGCGCGAATTGTTGATGTGTGACGTTACCATTATATAATATTTTATATATTGTTTAGACTGCCATATTATTTAATACCTACTACCGAAAACATATTGTGTAGCTTAGCTTAGAAAACTTAACTGTGGCAACAATTATTTCGTATGAAGAAATATCAGTATAGAGGAGGCTTGGGGAAGCTAGTTGTAGCTAGAAAGAATCCCGATTTATGGATCAAGCGTGGTCATCAGTATCTTCTACCTTCCCGCCTATAACAAACGTCCTGCTTCTGTTACACACTTACGCATTTATCTCATATGTACTATCATACAATAAGTCTATTGAGGGTAACAGTTAGTTTTTTTTATTGGACATTCTATGAAAAGCAGAAATAGATATAGTTACTTCGCTATATACTACTCTCATCAGCTCTGTAGTAGAAGCTACGTGTTCAGACTAATCAACATAACATGTTTATTTTAGTAATATTGACAATGACGTTCTCACGCGAGCCTCCTAGGGCAGAAATGCCTCTATCCAGAAGTTGATAAAAATGCTTTTGAATGGATCTTCAGCCTCATCGATCTCTTGGAACAAATCGCAGCCAATTTATAGCTAATCAGGAGAAAGTTGAAAATTTTCGAATTTGATTTAACATGATTTGTCTTGGATACGTACTGTATGTTTTAAGTGAATATTCCCTGTTAATACGAGTAGTTCGAGGGTCGTAATCCAATATGAGCTATATCTGACACTGTATTAAATAATGAAGCATACACATAAGAAAGAGTTCAACAACCCCGCAATGAGTTTTTACTAATCTATTTGAGATACAGACATAAAAGTCTTTAATAGCACATTTTCCATAGCACACAGCTGGTTTTCATTTAAATCGGAGAGTAGTAGACCTGAAATGCACTCCCACTTAGCGCACATCGTTCCTCTAGAGCAATGATCTCCAAGGCGAATAGTAATTAAAATGACTTGAACACATATGTACCCCCTCTTACATCAAGTGATTATAAAGAAATACGCTGTACCAACCCATCGATAGGTTCTTTACGGTCAATCTGATAGGTGATGGACCCCATTTAACTTTTATTAGTTTATAAATAAATCCACCAAGAATTCAGTGATTGGGGTTGGTACTGACTTGAAATGCATACTATATATGGCTTAGTTGCACGCGTTTACTTGCACCTCTTTGCGATCTCCAGCAATTTGCAACTCTTTCGGTCAAGCCGTAAAGAAAATTATGTGTGCGGTCAGACGGCCTATGACCTTTTTAGTTTGTAGTCGGCTTTACACACAGATAGAGTGCGAGTGTATCATCATTTTAAACGTGTTCATAATTCTACATCATGGCTGCCACTGCTGCATCTATTGGTGTAGCTACAGCTGTGGCTATTTTAGCTGCATTATTGTATAATGTTTATTTCTAGATACACACTGAACACACGACGGTGTCTGTTAAATAACTCGCAAAGTTTAATTTTCATTGGATAATGTGCACTTGAATCAAATGAACTTTTGGTTATTTCACACACCCAGAATGGAGCCCCTACAGCTGCAACCCAGTCATATACGCACGGACGAAGGTGAAATTTATGTATCCCTTCATACATACGAGTACTAATAAGAATATGAACATGACAATGAAGAGATCGTTTCGCATAAAAACATTCTATTCTTCCAAAATTGTCAAACATTATAATTCCACTTAAATAACTGTTTATTTTGTACATGTTTTAGTGGATTTGTTTACTTTGCAATAGGATTGCATTCACCCCGAAAATCGAAAATGCAAATTTGGTGATATCTTTATGTTTTAAGGTGTCTGTAGTATTTTTATACAGTTTTTAGGAAAATATACTTGTACATATTTATATATGTGTGGGCTAAACACTTTGGCCACTTTTCCTGCGGGACTGCAGTTAGGTATTATTTTACAGGTCTTGTAAGTAATCTATGTTATATCTTCTCTATTTGCTGTATCTGCACGTCTTATTCTTTCGATCTCTTGCAGCCAATTCTGCACATTTGTTATGAATGTGCAAATCTCCATCCAATTTTCCTTTAACCGCAACATTTGGTCCAGAAAGCGTATGCAATGGAATACTGCATGCTCTGTGTCTTCCTCCTGATTTGGGCAATATGGGAAAAAGATGGCTATCATGCCAGGAATGATGTAGATATTGATGATAGCCAGCGTGACCAGATAGGAACTGAGTAAGATGGTATTTACAGTTTCCATGAATTCAGTTTGTCCAAACGACTGTATATGGGACCAATCTGTAGGTCCATCTGCAATTCGTAGAGGTGTTCCACCAAGCTTGCTACCTGATCATTGAAGTAATTCCTTCTTCTTAAATATTTGATCCTTTTGATAACTGTCGACTTTAGGTTACTAGAAGTCATCCTATTATAGACTCTCCGCATCTCGTCTGCAAGTATATCGATGGGGACTATCGCGACAATAATAAATGCTGCATCTAGGTCCTCCGATGTTTGACAGTATTCCAGAAAGTGCTGCCTGGAGCTGTCCGAGTAGTCGATGTAGGCATAAAGCCTAGCCTATTGTCGAGTACAACTCCTAAGTATATTTTTCCTGCTGGTTGTGAAGACAGCTTACAACCTGTGATCTGCTAATTCTAGGCCGGCGGATATTAGCCAGTCCTTAGTGAGATTGATTGCATCGTTCGTAGCTGACTCTATCTCGCTAATATTCTTTGCATGCGATTATTTTTACTATTGGTGGCAGCTTTAACTGCAGATCTCCGTCATACATGATATTCCAGAGTAAGTGGCCCAGTACTGATAATTGTGGGACTCCCACTCCCTGTAATAGTATTTTTTGTCGTCGTTTTCATATCTCAACATAATATTGGTGAAGTAGCTGGATACAATCTTTTGCAAGTAGTAGTGGCTAGTGACCTTTTTAAAAGTGACCAATTTGCTAAGTTAAAAGCATTTTTGAGGTGCAGCGTTGCAACTGTACAATATTCCTTTGTTCCCCATCGCCATCTTTCTCCCCTTATTGCTGCTCTGTCAACCACCGCTTTTATGGCGTCGACGGTAGAGCGCGATGTGTCCAGTGGTGATATTGGGCGGTGTGATGCTGGTTCTCTTGGTAGTAGCACTCACAACAACTTCTACAACAAAACAGCTCCACTACAGTCATAGCTGCTCTCAACAAACATAGCGCCTCGCAAAAAAAAAAAATTATACCAGCAGCAGTCACACGCACACCATCAATCAGTGGAGTACAATCATCTCGATTTCCCCTACAACTGTCTCAGCCATTACGCCACAATTATCAAGCCGACAACTCTAACATTTGCTCGAGGTGCGGTGAAAAGCACAAATACAGGTGTCCTACTGCAGGAATTACATGCAACAATTGTGGAAAAAAAATCATTGGAAACCGGCACGGTTTCTTCCAACGATCTCTGGCGCTTGGAGGGGTCTTTTAAAATTTTGGGGAGCAGTGGAAGCAGTGGGTAATCCATCTTTTAGGATGTTGTTAGCCCACTTAATCTTGCTCTTTATGTCCGCACTTCTCTCAACCACCGGAATGGATCCGAAGGTTTTCATAATGAGTGAAGCATTTCGACGTCTTAGGTAGAGCGCCTCAGCTGGAGTTTGCCGTTGCGGCTGAGCACCAGATTCCTCCTTGGGGGGAGGAGTTTTGGTAGCGGCAACAGGTTCGTGGCCTGCCACAAACATCCTTTGAGCATCCTTTGGTTTCACGACTCGTCTGGAGAATTTCTTCTCGAGATTCATTGACCCTACTCAGCCTCTACAACTTGACAAGTTCGATGCTCGCGGTAGAAGAAACATAAATCATTATATTGAAAATGTCGTCAGCAATTGTGAAACCTGTGTTCGTCACAGGAATGCAATTTCAAGAAAGCCATCAAAACCTCACGAGGTCATTTCAATTCCTTGGTTTAAAATCGGCATTAATTTATTCGAATTTAAAAAGAATACTTACCTGTTAGCAGTGGACAACTTTTCGAAGTACATAGAAATTGTACTTTTGAATAATGGCCATTTAAGTCGCTTTGTTATCACCCAACTAAAGTCAATTTTTGCCCTCCATTTTATACGAGAGATTATGATAAGTGATAATGGGCCACCATTCAACTCTGAAGAATTTACAAAATTTACTTTGGGATGGAACATCGACCACTTAACGTCAAGTCAATATCTGGCTCGCTCCAATGAACTTGCTGAAAGATATATTCAAACCACTAAAAAGTTATTTTTAAAATGTGAGGAAACAGGTTCTGATCCTTGCGATTTTATACTATAGAACCACCCAAAAAGGAAATATGCTCTATCCGTGAGAGCAAATGCAAATGTAAATGTCACGCAAACTACGAACAAAGCTTCCGGCTATTCAGGATACCTTCAAGGTCCAGTTAGTTGACGTAAAAAAGTATGAAAAGCTCGCGAAAGGAAAATAAAAGAAAGTACAATCGTACTATAACCAAGGCACAAAAGCACTAAAAGCATTGAACGAAGGTGAGCGTGTATTTACAAAAAAAAATTTAAGTTCAGAATGGTTTCCGGGCACACTTGTATCCAAATGTCGAAACTTAAGCGGTTAGTGATCAGAATGATACACATTACAGGCGATCTAGTCAGCATATTTTTGAATTTCCTATCGTCGGAAGAAACGTCAGGTACTCAAAAGGAAACTATGTGTTCCCCTAAATCATCCGTGAACAACGATTCTGTTACAACTCGCTATGGAAGGCAGGTAAAACCTCCTGACAAATTTACGCACTCCGATTTCAATTAGTAAATAAAAATAAAACAAAAAACTTTTACTCTTTTTCAACATTACCTGAACTATTGTATTATATAAATATATTAAGAAATTATAGGGTTTTCCAATAAGGACTTGACAAATGTTTTTTATATAAAACGCAAACCATTTGAGATATTTCAAAAACTTTATTATCGGCTTGAAGTACAATTAAAACATTTATGAATGGAACTCGACTTCGTTCATATGGCCACCGCGGGCACGTTTGCAGCGGTCGATTCTTTGGACCCAGTTTTCAACGACTTGGCCACTCATCTAGGCAGAAACGGCCGCTATTTCGCGTTCAATGTTTGCTCTGAGCTCTTCCAACATCGTCGGCGTGTTGGCATAAACCAATGACCTAACGTAGCCCCACAGAAAGTAGTCAAGCGGCGTTAAATCGCACGAACGAGGCGGCCAATCGACTGGCCTATTTCTTGAGATAACACGCTCACCATACTTACTCTTCAATAAATCAATTGTAGCGTGTGCTGTGTGGCTTGTGGCATCATCCAGTTGAAACCACATGTCGTCCAAGTCCATATCTTCCAATTCGGGCCAAAAATAATCGGTGATCATGGCGCGATAATGCTGACCATTCACAGTAACGTGACGATCGTTATCGTCGACGAAAAAATATGGCCCAATAACGCCGCCGGCATGCAAACAGCACCAAACAGTTATCTTTTGTGGATGAAGTGGCGATTCATGAAGCACATGTGGATTTTCACCCGAACAATAACCCATTGAGCCAAAAATGAGCTTCGTCACTGAAGATGATTTTACGATGAAATTCATCATCTTGGCGCATCTTCTCTAGAACTCAATCGGAGAACGTACGTCGTTTCAAATGGTCCATCGGCTTCAATTCATGAGTCAGCTTGATCTTATATGGGTGTAAACCAAGATCCTTACGCAAAATACGCCATAATGTGGTCTGAGCTATGCCCAATTCTTGAGAACGCCATGGAATTGACCCGTTGTCTCACTGACAAGGCCACATCACACAACGAATATGTAGACTCGAATACGCCGCGGAATTGACTGATTTGGATCGTTTGCTACGGACGCCTGAACGGCAGCAATATTTTCGACACTTCGACCAATCCGCTGTCTCACTGACACGACAATATCATACAATGAATATGTAGACTCAAATTTTTGCACTAAACTTGTTATTGCCTGTCTACTAGGGCGAGAATTACGACCGAAAATTGGAGTTAACGCTCTTAAAGTTGCAGTCACCGACTCCGAATTTCGGTAGAAAATTTTTATAATTTGCAGACGTTGCTCGTTCGTGGACTATGATGAAAATGTTGAGTTTACTGAATAAATTGACAGTGACAGTTTGATGATTAGTGAATGAGTGCGTTCACAAGTTAAATTCAAAGTTGTCAAGTCCGTATTGGAAAACCCTTTATATTTTGCTTTATTACTTGAAACTGTTTGCAAGCGTTTTGGAAGCTTCTCCAATCAGTTGAAAAATAAGTTGTCGCTTTTGGCGAGGAGATTGGAACTGTTGGCAGTTTTATTTAAGTACAGGTTATTAGAAAATGAATGAAATCGGTATTGTAAAAGGCTTTTCCCAAAAACTGATAAAAACTAGAGAAGTGATAATATTGTAGAGTTTTGTGAAACGTGATTTTAGTAAAAGTATAGGTGAAAAGAATTCCGTGTCTACTCAACCCTGCCATTATTAATAAGTAAAACTTGAAGTCGCACTGTAAATAAGTAATGCTTTGTATTATAGCAATGAATATACAGCGAAAATGGATATCAAAATTTCGCTCTAAGTTCTAAGGGCAACCCACTCGATTCACAAAATAAAGATTCTCTTCAAAATTGTAATGTTTGCATACATTGACCCAAAGTACGAGTTGTAGTGAACACTAGACGCAATCTGCCTAAAGTCGATTTAATAAAATGCTTGTGGCGGCGATGTAGAGGTAATTGGTCCAAATCATTTTTTTACAACAAGGAGCTACTGATATCACAAAAGTCAAAGTAGGGTGGCTTTGAACTTTGAAGTGAGGGATAGTTTAGGCCAGCGTCTCTTTGCAATACTGTAGTTCAGTCGAGATTATTTATTTATCTAATAGCGAACACTGTTTAGCTGAGCTTGGATGTTATTTTGTTCATAAAAAGCTTGCATGCTTTCATAATTGACAGATATTTTTCCTAGAAGGCACCTAATCAGTACGAAAAGGGGAAGGATTTAGGGTTGCATACATTGTAAATAGTTGCTATCATCGAAAAGATGCCAGATCCTGCTGTCTGTTTAAGAACCATCTGTATGGGAATCATACTGATAAATATTTATGAAAGTAAGTTGATGGTGCTGTGTAGTAGAGGGGGCCCCGTGACGGTATGTGTTTCTGTAACCAAAGCCTCCCAGGATGATAATAATCACGTTGACTGTGTTTATACGAGTATATGGCACGCAGTCTCGCTATTTTTCAGACGACTGTGTTAAATGATATACGAGTATTAGGTATTCCTTAAGGCGGGCCATTACACTAGGAACCCATAAACGAGTTTAGTATGTATTTTGGAGAAGTTTTACATCTAAAGATAGTGGTCTTAGTTTTTTGGCGAAAATCTTGCTGAAGGCGTTCCATACTTGTTTGACATCAAGCTAAACCCCACTTCTAAAATAACGGCTATATACTTAGCAGCGATGTATTGGTTCCATAAGTAACGAAGTACAATATTTTCACTTTCATTATGAATATTATTAGTTTACCTTTATTCGGACTTACGGAAAAGTTACAGCTAGAAGTCCATACACTTGTCTTTCATAGGAACATGATCTCTCTCTTCATGCCGTCTTTTAATGAAAGGTTCTATATTGCTGAAAATTTTTTCTATGTGCAAAGCGGTTTTTGTAAATAACCATTTGAGCACCATTTCATACAATACAGTTTCGCTGGTATTTTGGGAGTTATATAAGGAGGACCCGGCGAGTGTATATAGTATAAAACTATATAATACGTTTAAGAGTCTTGAGAAGAAGAAAGTTGGGCTATTGGTCTTAAAGCTCGTTGCGGACTCGTAGCATCTTCTGCAAACTTCCGCTACAAAAGCGATTCGAACACACCTGCATGTCTGGGGAGTAGTGGGACACAACCTCTGTAGACGACATGGCTCATGTAAAAATATTAAAATTCTTTTTTTTTTGCATTGGCAGAATACTATCTGCTGCTTATCGTCCAAGAATTTGTTTCCAAACAATAGGTAGATGGCAAGATATCTTTCCTCATTTCACTGGCCAACGTCAAACTATAGGCCCACTATTAAAAATGGTATAATGCAAACCAAAGATCTTTGAAAGCATTGTTAATGTCCCTATGTTTTTCTTTTGTAAGCAAATCTTGATGATGGAGGTAAAGCGGATGAGCAAAATTCAACCTTACCTAATTTGTTGCCAATGGTCTAACTATAGAATAAAGGATTACATACTTATGAAACTATGAGTCTCAAACTTAAAGAAGTTATTACAGTATTTTTTTAATTTATAGAAAACAAAATTGATCGCTAATTTTAAGCAACTAATTAAATACTACGCCGATTAGAGAGATTCTAGGCACACGATTAGCAAGGCAAGTGGGCACCGATTTTTACTTACAGATTTTTTTTTGTAATGAAATCAAAGAGAAGCATAACTTAAACAAGGAAAGAAGTCAACCCTGGGTGTTGATCCAAAAATGGGAGAGCTTGGTATTTAAATAGGCTGGGTCTACTTATTTTAAATAATGAAACGTAGTGGTGGTACGATGAGCCAGAAATCGCGGTAAAGAACAAAAGGCAAACTTTTCAAGCGTGGACTAAGTACAGAGAAATAGTTTTGGGAATAGATGAAGATATCGTTATAACCTATGAGCAGACGACAAGCAAAAGACGAAGTGAACGTTGAATCCGAATCAAATGAACAAATGCTTATAAGATTACGGAACGATGAATGAAAACCGCGCAAGAAATTTATACCTGCTAACGGAGAACAACAATTTATAATACAGTAGAATCTCGGAAAGATGAACTGTTCTAAATGATCAACTACTCAGAAATATGAACCGAATTTTTTCTATATACTCGTATATAAATGAACAAAGACCAATAATTTTTTTAATAATTTAATAAATAATTTTTCTGCATAATTTTGTGTGATTAAAATAAAATGAGTTCCTGATAGGTTGTATAAAGTCTTTATACTTTTTAATCTTATTAACTAGTGCTTCCTTGTTAGCCAACATTAAATATCTACTCAAAAAGATGAACAAGCCCTGTTTTGTATTCGTTCATCTTTCCGAGATTTTACTGTAGATGCAAAGAGTACTCTCGAACACTACGATAAAGATACGAGTAGATATTTTGTCGACAGCAAATCCGGTCTAAAAAGCAATAGAGGCTCAAGACTGAGACGAGTTTCGAAAAAAAGGCATAAATAGATATTATTGTTCAAACGAGTGACCTGTAGTGTGGTTCTAAGGTGCGCAAATTTAGATAACTCTACAAGCAATTGAGAACATGGGCGAAATGTGTAGTATTATAGTTGATGTAATTATACACGTTACATAGTTTAACCGTTAACAAGAAAAATAACAATTTAGAAACCTTCACTCCGGGTTTCTAATAAGAGAATAACTACAATATATGTGCGAATAGCATAAACATATCGAATTTAATCTTGCCGCCGTTGATCCTCGAGCACTGTAAATGTATTCAAATGCGTTCCCCATCTTCTGTCAACTAGACATATTAAAGCCTAACGTCAACAAATGACAAGCCACCTTCTCTCTTAAGGATTTCATATTTTCTCTCCTCCTCCCAGAAATATTCCAATTCATTATCTGGAATCAGTTTCAATACCAGAGTTAAATTAGCACCTGCAATATGTATGTTATCAAATCCCTACACGATTTATGGAATATGCCAGCCATATTAATATCCAAGGTTCAAGAATTCAGCTGACATTCATAGAATGGGTGGAACTACTCCTACAATTACCACTTTCAATATGCAATTAAACTATTCAATATGCACTTTTGTGCATCAGCTACTAGTATAAATATTGTACACTTTCACATAGATTTCTAACATAATACCAATGCCTATCACATGAGATCAATATGCTTATTCTACCAATCCCATTATAGTCAGTTTTTTCAGTTTAAATGCATTTTTATTTATATACTTAAATTACTCTTAAATGCTAGACAAAAAAATGCTTAAAAATTAGCTCAAATAACTTACAAATAATCTTATTCTAACTTACTGGCCCCATGCGGGCACTCTAAGTTAAACCTAATACTTAAACTATGTCTTTCGACGAATCTTAGTCCAATTTTATTTTATTTTTACATTTATTAATATAAAACTAAGAAAATAAATTTTAATCAAAAAAACTTAGTATCTGGACTTTTTTTAATTTTTTATAAAACTTAAAACTAAAAGCCTACAATATACCTAAAAATAATTCTTAACCTATTTAACCTACTTACATCCAATGCATACATAAATACATATATATACATACATAATATATATATACATAATATATAAATATATGTATGTTAATATATTTTTTTTTCATTTTTTATTTTTTTTATTATTATTATTATTTTTTTTTTGTCTTAAAATCTAACTTAAACCTACCTCAAACTATGTACGCCGGCCATGGCTAAAAAAAAAAAAAAATAGGCTGGACCACCTTGCTTCACATGAAGCTAACTATCGCTTGAGGAGTTCGACGACGAAGCATCCTCCCCTTCAACAAGCCACCAAAATTGTTGGTGCTGCTGAGCAACATCCCTCCTGTCGCGACTCCCTACCGACCTATTGAACCGGAGACGCTCCGCACCGCCGTGTGCGACGTCTCTGTCGTAGTTGAGTCGCCTGTCCGCAGCTGTTCGAGCGACGTGGAAGATTAGCGGCACCGCCAATCTGTCCTGGATCAGACCTTTGCTATCTAAATAGAGGAACGCTTCTGGAGGAATAAAGCCGTCAAAGCGAACTCTCTCGTGATACATATAATTGGGGTAGTAAGCCCCGGAGATCAGGTTGTTTGATGAGGCCATTGCTCTTGCAACGTGCCTTCGAGTCAACTTAATGACGAAATTGTTCACTCTTATTAGGTTCGCCCTATTGTATAAGACCTCATTAGGATAGAATTTTATGTACTCAGACTCTGGTGTTCTGTATAAGCGAAGACAAGTCCTAAGACAAGCCCTCTCAAACACCCGAATCTTTTCCAATAAGCTTGCTCTCACGTTGAACCACACGGGACATCCAAATACAAGCATGGGCCTGATAAGGGCCATGTAGCAGATCACCTTCACCCTAGCTTCGAGTTGGCTGTTATAAAACAGTCTCTTTGTAAGGGCAAAAGCACCTTTGGCTCTGGCCAGAGCAACCTCTATATGTTTGTTAAAATACAGAAATTGATCTAGCCAGATCCCAAGGTATCTGACTACATTTTGACAAGCAAGGGGCTGCCCGTGCTGTCCCACGATCGAGAACTTTCGCCAATTCTTTCTGGTATCCCTAGAGGCCCCAGACAAAGGCGTCCTAAACAGAATGGTTTCCGACTTCTGAAAGTTGAAGTTGAATATCGCTTAATTTTGTCGAAGTCGCGTTGCAAAGTATATTAATGACCTCAATCTTTGGACCTGATCTGTACGCGATTATGTCGTCTGCGTACGCTATGGCATGGTGAAGTGAACCTATCAGATCACTTGTGTAAATGTTGAATAGGATCGGCGAATTTACCGCACCTTGTTGCAGACCGTTTTTAATGTTAAATGTTCCAGCAGAAGTCACATCGCCATTCTTCACGATGAACTGTCTACTGGAGAGCATATCGAAAAGAATATACAGCAGTGGTTTACTAATGCCCAACCTGTCCAGCTTGAAAAAGAGACCTTCTAACCATATGGTATCGAAGGCTTTCTCCAAGTCAATCAGGCAGGCACCAGTGCACTGGTTCTTGGCTTTGTTCCATTGGATATCAGAAACCAGTTTCGACGCAGCATGAATGGTATCATGCCCCGCTTTGAAACCGAATTGATTATCCGGAACTATATGTTTGTTCTCAACCCACTTAGTCAGGACTCTATTGATCACCTTCTCGAAAACCTTACTGATGTTTGGAAGAAGACTGATCGAGCGGAGATTCGCCGGATTGGAAGTGTCTTTATCCCTTTTGGGGATGGGATGTACCACCGCAGTTTTCCAATGCGCTGGATAATATGCATTATTCATTGCATTATTAAACAGGGCGGTATAAATGTTCACCGCTTCTAGAGGGAGATATCGAAGCACAATGTTCGGTATTTCATTGGTTCCCACTGATTTCTTACTTCTAAGCGATTCGAAGATCGTTTGGAGCTCTGCCTTCGAAATGAACGGTGGTAGTACCATTTCATTGATGATGACATTATTTGCCATATTCTCGTCACTGAACTGGGTGAAACCCGAGCTCTCGAATCGCCAATTCACAATTTCATTTCGAAGGTAGAAATTGTGCACAAGGACTCGATTCTCCAGATCGTGGTTCGGGCCAATGATAACATTCGCCTTGTACACTTCCTGGAAAGTCGCTCCTATAGCCTCTACCTGCTCCTGCGGATCCTCGATCACAAAGAAGTTGTCATCATCAACAGCCTCATTTGGATCTATGCCCGCTGCTACCAGTATTTGTTCGTTGTTCGTCGTTCGGGCGATTTTAAGACATGGAAGGTCGTTCTGATTATTTCTTCGAAATATTTTATTTATTTGCGGGAACATATTCGGGTTGCTGGTGTTTACAGCCCGAATTTTATTATTCCAATACAAACTTACAGATGCTCTGTAATTTTCTTTTATTAAAATTTGGAGGTTTTTAATCGACGACTTCAGTGTCATGATCTCCGGGTTATGTCTGTCAGTAAACTGTCTGTACAAGGTTTTTAGTCTTGACAGCAGTTCACTTTTATGTCGGTGCAGTGCGCCAATAGCTGCGTTGCGGAATAAGTCTTCTTCGTCAATGTGTTGGTTCCGAGGTATCGTTTTGTCCATTGTTCGTTTGATTGTCTCGTCCATTAGTCTTAGATACATGTCAATCTCCTCGTTTGACAGATTTCTGTTGGACGGTGGGTAGAGCGAATTCGAGGAGAGTGCTCTTGTCAGTGTTCTGGTGAAGTGTGTCCAACGCACCCTACTATAATTGTAGGAATGCCTTTGGACAAACTCATCCAATTCCGCAATTTCGTTGGGAATAGTTATTTCGGTGCTGAGACCGCAATGGTCACTGTCATACACGAAAGTGCGTAGACAGTTTGTAGTTTGTTGGTTAGTGCTTGTCAGTTGTATTCGTGAGTCGAACAGCAGAAGATCCAAATAAGACCCGTGTGTGGGAAACGACGGACTATCCGTCGCCTTAAGCCCGAGTCGATACATTATACTGTGCTGACCCCACCAATTGAATAGTAGGTTCCCTCTAGTATTTGGTTTATTATTTCCCCAATCACTATGTTTGGCGTTGAAATCCCCGCCGATAATAAAATAGTTGTCTTCCAATTCCAGCCTCAGGAATCGAAAAACCGTCTCGAACTCTGAGATAAATAAGGTGGATTGAGTAGCCTTAGGTGCATAGACAGACACCATGTACAACCGTTTTCCACTACGGAGAGTGATATACACGATGTATGCTTCCAGCACCTGGAACCTACGTACTACACGACTGTATACTCTTTTAAAATGTATACCTTTTCGTACGAAAATTGCAACGCCACCTCCCTGAATGGAGTTGGGTCGGTTTCTTCGTACTATTTTATATCTTCTGTGCCTCATTTTGTGTCTTTTGGTAAGCTTAGTTTCGCTAACCAAAAGCACATCAGGGGCTTGGTCTTTAAGCAACTTAAATAGTGCGGCTCTTCGTTAGAGCCTAATCAGTGAATTAACATTCACTGCAAGGACCTTCAGGGTTCGCTCCGCAATGTACGTACCCATTACGGCAAAAGGTGCGTTAGGCCAGGCAGCAGCGCGTATACTTGATCCACCCGTGCGGTCTGTTCAGTCAAATGACGTTGTAGCTGAGCCATCTGCCCCTGGATAGAGAGCAAGATAGCTAGCATGTCAGGTACTGGCTCCGGTGCTCTGGGCGCTGGGGCCGGAGAAGCAACCTTCACTTGCTGTACCGTATTTCCCCTACCTGCCGCCATTTGGGCGTAGGTAACATGGGGAGTAACGGCTGGAGTTTGCAAATGCACCGGTGGACGTTTCACTTCCACTTTCTGCTGCCGGGCCAGATTTATTCTTTTGATATTCTGGAATTTGAGACAACCCCGATAATTTGCGGTGTGCCCCCTGTTCCTACATAAAGCACAAGAGAGTTGGCTTTTTTCAGACAATCCCATTATAGTTAACACATATACATTAACACGTATGTTACGGGATGTAAATAAACAAAATCTCACGTGTTGAGATTTAATGTTGCTCCGAGAAAATGTTTTGAGGCACAGATGCAAATTTGTTCCACTATAGAGCAGTTGCTAGATCTACAGGGTGGCACTAAATCCTACGGAATTCTGACGAGCCTTCCAGATTGAAAACTTTGTTGAGATACATATGGTTTGTTTAATGTAAAGATAATAAATACAAATTCGAGAAGATCATGGAGTGCAACATTGTAATGATAAGCGAGTATCCCTAATGGTGTTAGAACGCTGATCTATACAGAGGTGTGAAAATTCAGTTTAGATTCAGAATTTTGATGGCAACACGTGGTTGTTCATGGTATGAAACTATGTGTATAACAATGGTCAATAATATTGTCTTACCTAAGATAAAATTAGTAAATAAATGTCGACATGGCCTCGTATACCCAAAATAAATCAAAAGGCCATTTGTGTCAACTAGAAAATGGATAGATACAATTGAACCTTCAGTATGGTCCGAGATCAAATTTTATTTGGCTCAGCTCAGAGAGCACTGTCTGGAAAGGAGTTCCACTTGTTGCAGTTAACGTGTGAAGCATATCTTCTAGTATTCATACTCATACATTGCCAGCCAATTTTCCAATTCAAAAGTACAAATGATTTGTAATCCCATTTGTTGCGTCAAATACATTTTAGTTAATACAGCTTAGATCCTCGAGGCGATTATTCAATTGGTCATCTTCATTCAACGCCACCAATGGCGTGGAATAAATTGCTTTGATGGCAGCGGTTGCAAGCGACCGATAGTGCGGCTGTTCGACTGGGAATACATGTCTACCTACGTCTATCTACCTGCCATAATATGAGAAGGGACACCTGCTGCGGCTCAGCCTGTCAATTACTTTAAACAAATTATATCACAAATTAGATGAAATCTCATGCTGATTCTCTTCTATATAAGAGCGAACAATAATAACAACAAAAACAAAAGCAACAGCAGCGGCTAGTGCGGCTAGAGCGGCCGATATGACGCGGCGTTTCGCAAGAATTGCGCTTCTCAAAGTTATCACATTGCATTGCAAAAATGTATCTAGATGTTGCGGTTGCGGACATTGCCGTTCTCATGGTCAGCAGTATTGGCGGCTAACATATGTGGCATGGTGTACTGCATTTGCACATATGCCCTACTCGTAGTAGAAAAGAGTAGATTGCAATTGGCACGCTGGCCTCACCAGCTAAACGATGGTGCAACATGGAAATATTAATAGACTTCTGTATCTCATGGATACATGGGTTTATCTTCCTCTGTCTAACTTTTGTTCGATCTTCTTGGAATTTGATTTTTCATTTGATTCCTTTAGACATCGTCCAAATGAGTCAAAATGGTGGGGTAAGTGCAGTCAAGACTGAGATGTTTTTTTTCTTGTTTTTGCAATGATTTCCTGATTATATGGCAGAATAATTGATTAAGATGAATCAGGCTTGAGGTCAAAAAATCTACGGCTCAGGAACTTCTTAATTTGACCTTATGTGTGTAGTTTGGAATTTCTGTCCAGCGCGCAATTGAGAGTGCATTGGATACTTCCTAAAAGTGGTCAAATCAATCAGGAATAAGACAAAAATCATTCACCTTCACGTTAAGAAAATTTATGTTTTCAGAAAAAGGTGTGTTGCAAACAAGGTATGACTTCAAAGAGAGGATAATATAAGCTGAATGAAATGAATGTTTTTTCCACGATATTAAAGACGAGATATCAATATAAGACGAGTGCAATACCTCAAGGTAAGTAAACAAACATGATTATTGTAAGATTTTCCAAGACCTGTTGTTTCCTGCTATTCAAGAAAAGACATTTGAATTGACAATTAACAATAGAATGGAATAGTTTAAGATTCGAAGCATAAATACTTGAAATTAAAACCTCAAAGGAAATTTGTATTCTCTGACTAGCTTGTAAGTGGTAAGAGGCTTCAGGAAGGCTCTAAGAGCAGCTTGATGTCGGCTGACACTAAATATGTGACCTCCTCATAACCCAATACCAACCATATTTTCCGAGTACCGATATTTGCTTCGTAACAAGCTTTGCTTTGAAATAATCTTACAAAGCAATCTTAAATTCCATGAAGAATGTATTCTCTAGTTGAAAAATAATTTTAAAAACAAACGTGAATGCTTTGTACTTTGTCTTTAATCAAATTCGTCTTGATGTATTGTATCGTTTGTGACTATCATGTGTTATTTTTTTACAGCTCTTTTAAGCCGCATTTCGCAATGCAATCATTATCGTACCACGATTGTTTCCCTATGTGATTAAGAATCTTACAATATCTTTGCTTCGTTTTCGATTCTAAGACTATTTGTCTTAGATTCCATAACGTTCAAAAGTAGACGATAAATGTTAAGCTAAAGTAATGGCCACAAGATAATAGGTCTTTTAATCATAACAGATATGGTCCGTCATATCTCCTGGGTTATTGTTTCATCTGGCTTATAGCTTAGAGGTTTCGAGTTGCTCTTAAGGTAATATACTAGTATATTATCACACGCTTCAGGGGTATACTCTGAATACTCTATGAATTGACTTCAGCGTAGTTTATCTACAATACATGTTAATACTCATTTATTTAAATCTAAACTTGTTATTTCAGCTAACAGATAAAAGAATTTATTCATATGGCTGCTTTAGGAGCTACATTAAATTTAATTGTTTTTTTAGATAACGACAGGAACTAAGTGGAGCTAAGAATGTGTTACAGCATTATGTTTTGAATACGATATTAAGGTTACTCTTTCGAGCATTTGGGGCTCTACCTCACTAATAACTTGGCGATTGTTAGCTTCCAAGATCTGAATAATTTCAGGCTATTTGCATACACTAAAGACTAGGACAATCCCACGATCTCAGTGGCCAATTTACTGGTCAATAATAATATTGTCGGACCAACCAAGTCACTATGCTGAAGATCACGCAAACAGTGCACTGTTGTGGGTGTAATTGGGTCTCGTCAGAATGGCATTACTTCAGAATCTTGTTCACAAAGCCATTGAGCCACATGCAATTTATCGTTAAAAATCAAGGTCGACTCAAGCTGCCCAAGAGCTCAGTCCATGAACCCCCATCGCAACTCAAGGCCTTCTTTTCACATTATAATGACAAGTCGTTGGTTTTGCATCATGTAGAATTTACATATGCAGTTCGTATGCAGTTCGCCGATTGTGAAAAAAAGCACACTATGTTCTATACGTTTTGCGAATTGAAAACCGATTTTCAATATAAGATTGAATGATGTGCAAGCTTTGTTCTTCTAAATTAGTCTGTTCAAATATTGAACACAAATGACTGTTAGAAAATATATCAGCCAAGCAAAATACAGTTTTTAGATACTGATATATAATTTTACTGCTTTGGTCTTAGGTGCATTTAAGTAGCTTCCCTATCAACTCAGACCATGAAGCCAAGCTCATAAAACTAGTTTATTACCACCTTTAAACAAATTCATGTCGAAAAGTCGTCTGAAATGTGATTACCAACAACGTTGCGGTAAAGTTATTATATCTAGCTTACGATCAAATTATCTTCAATTAAAAGGAAATCTACTGGTTACATTCGTACGTAGTTAACTCAATAACTAGCCTTTATTTTCAATGACTTCATCTTCTTTAGTTGGCGGCATTAAAAACCATTTAAGATTCCTCCATTCTATCCTACAATACATTTTACTGATACCATACTCGTTCTTCACCTCATATCCTTCAAAAATATTTCACGGCAAAGTTTAAAACTAAATTAAAACGTAAGACCCAGTGATGAATTTTCACCAATATATCACAATGCTCTCTTTGCTCTCCTCCATAGGTCTGGCTGAATGCAGTCACTAGACTTACGTGGATCTTGTGCATCTGTGAATTCAGTTTAATGAACTGGTCTGCAGTGAAAAGATCATAATTACAAAAATTTTCTGGTAAAAATAAATGACGAACCTAAAGCAACAACAAAACTATGAATACCTGCGAGTATGTATCCGTATCTATGCTCGCTCAGGCCAATGATTTAGCTCTAGATTACAGCTGCCAAATCGCAACATACACCACAACTACGCTTTGGATGGTGCTGGCTGGCAATGTGAAAAAGTGTAATTGCGGTCCGGGAGCTATTCATCAGCATTGTACACAACTCTTAGATACATCTCTGATGCTGATCTTGCCGGTATTGTTCTTTTGGTTGTTTCTAGTTGCTGCTGGCTGAAGATCTCATCATTATCCATCCGGTTCCATTCAGAGTGCCATTGAGTTTCATTGAAGTGGTAATTAATTTTGTAGAGCTTTCGCACTGTGCTCAGAACTACAACTCTCAAATATCAGCAGATAAAAACTCAGAAGGTGAATCAAAAAAAAAAAAACCAAAAATAACGAAGCTAAAGGAAAAGAACTACTCATCGGCGTGGTGGAAAACGCCTCGAAAACGCTCAGAGGCCTAGGAAAATAGATTCACCTGAGCCCATGGTACTTAGAGACGTCTTTGCAGAGAGTTCACAAGAGAGATATGTGTAATCGTAGATGACGTCTGGAATTAAGATAAAGTGGTGGCTAGCATTCAGCTGCTGGATATGGGTATAAGATTGGTGGTGCTCTCTGGGGGTAGGTAAGACAGTAAATCATTGTTTACGCTGTAGTCACAGTGAAAAAGTGCCAACCATTAGGAGCTCGGCTAGTAATCTGTCTTCTTTTCTCAACTCATGTCTTGGTAGAGTTTATCAACCGCTAGCAGACGATTTTCTATACATACGTGGGGTTAATCGCTTCAAGAAGTTACTTCTTTTTTTGTTTGTATCTACTATTTCAGCATCCGAATGGAGTTATATAGATGACGAGGAAATGTACGCGGATGATTTGGTAGATAAACTTTGAACTGGCTACTGAATTTTGTGGGAATCTTCACACACTGAAAATTAATGAAATTTCTCTCTTCTTTTGAAGTTCGCCAGTGTGTATTCGTATCTAAGCCGAAGGCATATGTTGTTTTTTTTTTTTTTTTTGATATGCATGTCACCTACTGAACATTGGTAGATATTTATTCTACAAACAAGAATGGTTAATGGTTTGTTGTTGAAGAAAAATTGTTGGAAAATGAGGCAGAATATCTGACATCTTTAAGGAGATTTATTATTTTTGAAAAATCTCGGATTTTTATTTGATTTTTATATAATATTTGGATTACTTCCAATTTTTACCCCTTGCACTAATGAACTTTAATTGGAAAAAGCTGAGAAAGTAGTCTAATAAACATTCATCACAGTAAAATGCTATCTCCAGTGAAACTCGTAATCCGATTTTTTGTTAAAGATTCAACTTACATTGCCTTAAGCGCAAAAGTATTGAATATTTAAAGGACAAATAACAAATTATGTATGTACCAGTGGGGCTTGTAGTGTAAACTAACGAGTTTCACCATAGGACCTTGAAATGGTACGGAGACGTTTAAGTAAATATATTTGACTGCATCGAACTATATACATATCAATTTTTAAAATGCTAAGAGTGTGTATTAAATGGGATCTTTAAACTAAGTTCAAACTACATTATCAGTCCACTACACCAAAATCAGTCGTTTTCTGAAATTTATTTCATAATATATAGAAATTCTATAAGGTTGTCCAACCCAACGGATTATGAAGAATCGTGTCTAATACTGTTATCAGGAGAGCGCTTCTTGCGGAAGAGGATCTCGTGATTACTTACTAAGCTCAAGATGTTTATCCATTTGATTGATCTTCGTCCGTCAGATAATCCTAAGTCCATAGAAAGGTTGTGAAGATATTAGGAGTTATTGGATGCAAACAAATTAAAAATAAACGATTAGGTGCTTAAAAATCTACAGGATTTTGTTGCTCTATATTGAATTTGGAAAAAATTCCCCGACAACATCGCAGAGAAGTAGGAAGATCAAACCAACATCTGTAAGAAAAAATTTACTCCTACGTAGCCCCTGATCGTTTGTCATTTACCGTCAACTGTCAACGACTTTTCGCATATTTTTGACTGGTAGATTCATTTTTCTATAAGGTTTGCGTAAATGTAAAACTGAACACATTCCCAAATATTTAAGAAAAAATGTTTTCTCTTTTCAGTTCTTTTGTGTTATAAGTGAGTATCATGAGAATATTATATCTGAGGTGCAATCCATAAAAAATGGTTCACCATTAAACATGGAAAGTGTTTTGTCTTGTTCACGATTATTTCATATCCAAACGACTGGGTGATTGATCTTTAGCTGTATGACCTTTTCCGAAATGACTGCAAATGAACAAGTTAAGTTTGATCAGATCCAAAAATATGATAAATTGTTTTAGCCATCAAATGCATGTGGTTCTCGTACGTCAGTCAGTTTTTGTTTTTAGAGTTATTAATCGAGCTGTCATTTGAATTTCGATAATACAAAATTAATATTTTTTTCGAATTACGTAAATTGATTACAGAATATTGGAAAAACGTATGTTGTTTGGATACTGCTAAACATGTTGTAGTTGACAAGGTCATCATAAAATTAACATATAATACAGCTTATATGTTATCACTAAGTACGAGTATAAGCAAACAAAAGTATGATTTTAATTGTATTTTTTTTATCATATATACAATAATTACGAGATGATATAAAACTCGCAAAAATTTAAATAGTGTTGGAAAATCGTTTGTCTAGTTAAAATTTTGGTGCATTTCGTTCAGTTTTTCCAACCTTAGAGTCTTTTCCTTACTGAGTTTTTACTGTTTGTCTTAACAAAATAAAATACAATATAAATGAAATTCACTTGAATTTTTGTGGCTAAGAATAAGATATTTTGCAAATGCTTACGTTATTACGTTTAGCAACAGTAGGTAACTACAATGACCCCTTTTGTTCTAAGTGAGAAGTTTGGGGAAATACATCTATTTGCAATAAGCTGAAGGAAATATGAGCTCTGAGCAAAATGTCTGAGCGATTTTAACCATTTTATTGCTATCGCTATGCTTATTCATTCCTAGTCCTAGTTGATACATATCCTCCACGGGCCATCTCCTGAATAGCAGCGGATATACGTGCGAAATGAAGTTGGGATCGAAATCCACAATGCAAAGAAAATTTTTATGTTATGGGGTTTTCCAATAAGGACTTGACAACTTTTTTTTATATAAAATGCAAACTATTTGAGATATTTCAAAAACTTTATTATCGGCTTGAAGTACAATCAAAACATTTATGAATGGAACTCGACTTCGTTCATATGGCCACCGCGGGCACGTTTGCAGCGGTCGATTCGTTGGACCCAATTTTCAACGACTCGGCCGAAACGGACGCTATTTCGCGTTCAATGTTGGCTCTCAGCTCTTCCAACGTCGTCGGCGTGTTGGCATAAGCCAATGACTTAACGTAGCCCCACAGAAAATAGTCAAGCGGCGTTAAACCTCACGAAGGAGGCGGCCAATCGACTGGCCCATTTCTTGAGATAACACGCTCACCATGCTTACTCTTCAATAAATCGATTGTAGCGTGTGCTGTGTGACTTGTGGCATCATCCTATTGAAATCACATGTCGTCCAACTCCATATCTTCCCATTCGGGCCAAAAATAATCGGTGATCATGGCGCGATAACGCTAACCATTCACAGTAACGTGATGATCGGTATCGTCGACGAAAAAATATGGCCCAATAAGGCCGCCGGCATGCAAACCGCACCAAACAGTTATTTTTTGTGGATGAAGTGGTGATTCATGAAGCACATGTGGATTTTCACCCGACCAGTAACGCTTATTTTGCTTATTGACGAACCCATTGAGCCAAAAATGAGCTTCGCCACTGAAGATGATTTTGCGATGAAATTCATCATCTTGGCGCATCTTTTCCAGAATCCAATCGGAGAACGTACGTCGCTTCAAATGGTCCATCGGCTTCAATTCATGAGTCAGCTTGATCTTGTATGGGTGTAAACCAAGATCATTACGCAAAATGTGCCTTAATGTGGTCTAAGCGATGCCCAATTCTTGAGAACGCCGCGGGATTGACTGATTTGGATCGTTTGGTACGGACGCCTGAACGGCAGCAATATTTTCGACACTTCGACCAATCCGTTATCTTACTGACACGACAATATCACATAACAAATATGTAGACTCAAATTTTTGCACTAAACTTGTTATTGCCTCTCTACTGGGGCGAGAATTACGACCGAAAATTGGAGTTAACGCTCTTGACGTTGCAGTCACCGACTCCGAATTTCGGTAGAAAATTTTTATAATTTGCAGACGTTACTCGTTCGTGTACTTTATCATGATGAAGATGTTGAGTTTACTGAATAAATTGACAGTGACAGTTTGATGATTAGTGAATGAGTGCGTTCACAAGTTAAATTCAAAGTTGTCAAGTACCTATTGGAAAACCCTTTATATCAAAATCAATAATGTTTCAGGTTCGCCGTCCCATAGAGATGAAGAACTTCCAATTTTGTACAGACTAGTTTCATTGTCTTCGGAGGATAAAAAACTGGCATTACCCCGTACGCTTTGGCCGGTGAAAACGGTGATGAGGTTATACAACTATATTGTATGTA
Source organism: Volucella bombylans (assembly GCA_949129095.1). NCBI lineage: Eukaryota > Metazoa > Arthropoda > Insecta > Diptera > Syrphidae > Volucella > Volucella bombylans. Next base: position 46,021,540 of record OX422142.1, on the reverse strand, counting down.
GGCAAGTAAGTAATTAATGGTTTCAAGTCCGTTTCTGTAAGGATGAAAACTGAAAACCAATCGACGATCGATAAATTCACATGGCTTTTCAATGCATTTTCTGTACAATTATGCCTCATAAACGGCAAACGATTAGTCGATCTACACCTCAAGCACGAAAAAACGATATTACGTGCTCAAGAAACAGACGAGAAACGGGAAGAAAGACTGGGAACGGATCGAATACGCAATGCTCAAGCCCGTTCATCTGCAACAGATGAGCAACGGGAAACAAAACTGGAAACCGATCGAGTACGTACTGCTCTAGCCCGTTCTCCTGAAATAGACGAGCAACGGGAAACAAGATTGCAAACCATATGTACTGCTCGGACTAGACGAAACTCAGTACTCTGATTTGAATCTGGATGCATTCCATAAACAAAAAGACATAAGAAAATGATCGAAAATAAATTAAATATTGCTATAACGGGTTTGATTTAAATTTGATTTAAATTTGATTTTTATTGTAATTTTAGCAACGTGCGTACTTCTGGTAATGACATTTAATATAATATAAGTTAAGGGGGTGATTTTTAGAAAATTTAATAGAGTGAGAATGAAGGATGTCTGGCTGGAGGATGTCTATTGGAGTCAAGAGTACCAGTAAAATCCTTTTTACAGAGGGGAAAAGTCCGGCTTCGCAGTCCAGCTAGAGCAGTAACGATGTATTTCAGGGTGAAGCTTTAGTTCAGTAATTTTGACTAAAAGCCCATTAAAGGGCTGACAGAACCTCATTTATTTTCCGCAATACATTTGTACTATAGTAAGCACAGCTACTATCTGCAACCAAGTACTGTGCAATAGCATTGCTTTAATTTCAAAACGATGCCGATTTCCAATGCATAGTTACTTAGGATCGTGGACCGTACCAGATTTTGTTGCTTAGTCTTGTTAGGCATATTACATTTCAGGGTGTGGTGTAAGAACCATGATGCTATAAACTATGCTGTTTCCTGTCAAAGGTGAGGCCCAAATATTTTGCTTTGTCGGAAAATACTAAACTGGTACCGTTTATTGAGGGAGGGTCTATAATTGGAATTTTGTATTTCCTGGAAAAGAGGACAAGGTCAGTTTTATGGGCGCTTACTCCCAATCCACAGCGATCTGACCAACGGATTAATCTTTTCAGATTTACTTGTAGGAGTTCTTTAATGGTATTAAGAAGCTTACCTGAGACGGCTATAGCGATGTCATCTGCATATTCAATCACCCTGCTACCTCCTGCCTCCAGGTATATGAGCAATTATTAACCACTAAGTTCTAGAGAAGGGGAGAGAGCACACCGCCTTGCGGCGGTGAGCAGAAGTCTCACCCTGTTTTCAGTTAATTGTCCGGCTGTTTAGCAAAAGACTGATCAACTCCCCAAATGAGTCGTCTACCTGCGGAGTTGACAGTCAGCTTTGATTGCGGATGTGTTGACGTTGTTAAAGGCACCCTCTATGTCCAGAAAAGCAACCATTGTGTACTCTTTATATTGTAGGGATCTTTCGATGTGGCTAGTCAGTGAGTGCAGAGCCGTTTCCATCGACTTTCTTTTACAGTAGGCATGTTGAGCTGTTGACAGAAGTCTTGAGTCAATTGTTTTTTTTTTTTTTTACTTCTTCCATACTCTGTTAAATTCAAATTTTTGTCATCTGTGTTTTATGCTAGACTTTATATAAAAATATACAAATTATTTGAGAATAGGTAGTGACATTTATATTTTGGTCCCGGTTGCAGTAGGCCTGTTTGGGCTGCTACTGGCCGCGAATTTGGAGCTACCTGGAAAGGACACCCACGTAGCAGATTGAGTGATTCATCACTTGAGTTTGTCCAAAAGCCATCGGTTTTTTTCAAACAGCTAGGCATCATAGGATTTGTAGAAAGGATTCTTCTTAGCCGTGATGCCTCAGAGATTTTCGTGATTTTGTCACAGAATGACTTCCAGGATTGTCGATCAGTACCTTTTTGTATAATTTGATGGATTCTTTGTGTGAGTCCCAGTCAGTCACTTTTCTTCTAATTTTTGCTACGTAGAAAAGTTTTCTGCAAGTCTTTCTAAGCAGTCTCAGTGCTGAAGTCCACCAGTGGAGCTTTTTCTTGATTCTAGGTTAAATAAGAGGCCAGGAAGTGGCCAGAGTGAATTGATTGATTGATTGAGAGACAGGGTGAATTCCTTAACTCTCATGTCAAGCTCATTGGGACTTGATAGTTCAGAGGATAGCGTTTCTGACAGTATTCCTCTGTATTTTGGCCAATTAGTTTTCCGATAATTCCGGAGTGCTGGTTGGCTGCTGATCTATGGTCTGAAAAAGAATGCTCAGACGTTACTATCCAGTTCGTTAGCATTTGAGTGATGCTGTCGGTGACAAGATTGATATCTAGCACTTCCTCTCGGTTTCTAGTTATAAAAGTGGGTTCATTGCTAATGTTGCAAACATTGAGGTTAGTACTTATAATATAGTACTGCCCCATACAGTGTCACATCCGATGATAAGGCCAGTTTTTTGCCTTTCAGCTTCCAGTACCACCATTTCTAGATTATCACTAGGGAGAAGGCCAACATGATCGTGGCCAAGATATGCCGATGCCAGCCAGTAGGAGCCTTTGGCAGTCTCTAGTCTGGCAACGGTTAAGTTGTGGTCGCTGAAATTAGGAAGTAAAAATGCACTAAGGCTACGTTTCACTAATATACAAGTTCTGATATTACCTTTCTCGCTTGTATAGAGCGGAGTGTATGCAAGTGCCCTAAGTCCACGAGCCACATCTACAATCCATGGTTCCTGGATTAGGATAATGTCTTTTGGGTTTTTGGAGAGACGCAAAATGAGTGCGGCCGAAGCCTTTTTTGAGTGATGGAGATTAATATGGAAAAACCGTATCATTGCTACAGTTTACCAGAGGAGCCTCCACCACGATGCTGTTGAAGTCCTCCGATTCTCAAGATGTGCTCAAGAGCTCAAGAACTCATCTTCTTCCTCTGATCGTATAGGACCACTTTTTGCTTCGTCATCGGTTTCCATTTCCGACAGGGTGTCAGAAGAGGAGACCGACGTCTTGATTCTCACCTCGGATAGATTGGAGTCGTCGCTATCCATTTTTCGAAAGGATATCGACGCTCTAAGACATAAGGTTGTATTTGGTGGCGTCTTCGTTAAAGGAGGAGGAGGTGGCTTATCAGAATCTAGCTCATCCTTTTTGTACACCTTTAGGTGTATTGACTCGAAGACGAACCGAATCAAGGGTTAAGGGACTCCTTATTGGTCACGGTCAAGGCGCATCTATAAGAGCCCCTTAGTTCCTACAGTTTCGCGATCTTCCAGTCATGAGTCGCTGAGCCTGATGATTTCCAGAATGCTTTCTGGGGATGAGGGTTCAGCTAGGATCCAAGGTCTAGTTCGAGGTCTACTAGGGATGTCTTCCATAGACCCGACCTCGAGTTTTGCACCTGGCCAAATCTCTCCTAAACCACCTATGGTTTTAGTGAAGAGATCAAGAGATCTCCGATTGGCACATCCGATTAGCTTGACGTGGCTGTGTGGTGCCAGCCATCGTCGCTTGTGATGGGAAGTGGTCCAGGATTTTCCCCCATGATGGCCAAGAAGTTGCTCGAAAGTTTTATCCTGACCAGCTGCCACCGTTCACGTGTTGTTGATCCGTCGGTATCATTCATGTCGATTACCGCGATTATTATTGCGTCCTTCAGGACTTCGCTGAAAGACCTCAGAGAAGTGCTGTTGGATGGCCCAGGGGTTTTGGTGCTGTGAGTTTTGGGCATCTTGGGAACTGTTTTCTCCAACGATCTCTGTTCCTTGGAAGAGTCTTTTGGTATTTTGGGAGCAGTGGAAGCGGTGGGTAATCCGTCTTTTAGGATATTGTTAGCCCACTTAATCTTGCTCTTTAATTTATTTGTCCATCTGAAGTAAATTAGTTCCAGTTTTAAGCTGGTTACGAGATAACTGACATATCTCTAGCCCCGTTTCCGTCATCTATTATTAGTTTTTCAAATGTAAGCGGTCTGTTCAGGTGTAATAGTTCAGTGAATATGAGGTTTTGTTTTAAGTTAGTGTGCATTATCTAAATTTTACAAAAGACTCACTTTCTAGATATGATTTGACACAATAAAGCTGATGTTTTTATATTCTTGATACAGAATCTTATCTTACATAGATTGATCCTATGAAATTGCAAGTATGGCGAATTCGACGTTGACTGACATGTTCTTCATTAACCTGGATTCTTTTTTAATCTTAAATGAAAAAAATTTAATTGAAATGAGAACATGCATTTTGAATTCAATCTGACAGCATACAATGTTATAGATATGCAATTTCGAATGGTTTTGGTGCAAATGCTGAGCTTCGTGCCACAAAAAAGTAATGATCATCCACCTAACGTTTTGAAAAGCAGATGTCATCCTCATCGATCTGATTTTTGGCAAATAGGTCAATAAATGCTCAATAGCATTCGCTGTTGACGCCTATCTTTATATATTTTGGCAAAGCGCAAGAAATTTTACAGTAAGGAGGTCTATAACACGGAAAATCCTATCTGGATATAAGTTGAACTATTAGACAAAAATGCAAGATTACGAGTACATAGGTTGAGGAATTGTGATAACTATCTATTGATCTGTAAACTGGACATATTCATAATAATGCACAGTCAATTAAGTTCCGATTACTTAATATTTTGATACTAGATTAAAGGAAAACAAAACATAGCTCTCATTCCATCGATTGTATTTAGAAAAATTCTCAACTATAACCCAAAGAGCACGAACTTCTCCCACAACTAAACACTTGAAGGTGAACAGCTACTTCAAACTCAGACCACAGTCATATCCTTAATGTATAGATCATCTTTGTATTTCCTAGTCAACATCAGGAATCTCCGACAAATTCTATCACTTGACAATATGTTTACCCACTTAAACGCAAATGCCGCACATTTAAGGCGTTGCGCTACCATTTAGAAGTTTCACTTGATTGTGATGATTCATTTTTGCGCGCGCACTCACCGATACTTCACACACTTGCACGTACCGTACTCCCGTTTACCGTCCCGAACACTCGAACCAATTCAATTCGGACCTCTATTGGTTTCTAGTGGTTGCATTTGAATTATACATTTGCAGTCTCTTTGGTTTACCTGAAGATGATTGACGTTTTAGTTTTCAGTTCTTCTTCTCTTTTACGTACGAATATCTACGGATAGCTCGTACCATATATCGTTTGAACTGAGTATCTGGGCTCTAAGACCATATTTGTAGCTGCTGTCGTTACTGGTTCTTTTTTTCCTGACTCTAAAGGTGCACTCAGAAAAACACTCTATATTTTTGCATCTTGTTTACTTTGGGATAAATGGGAACCCACTTGTTTAGTTATTCACAGTCACGGACGACCATGATGATAATGGCGATGATGATGATGATGATCGAGACAAAAAAAAATAAAAAAATACATTCAACCTTAATTTATGCGAAACATCTTTGAACACTGGCGAGTGGGTGACATCTCTAGCTTAGTTTCGGATTCGTTATGCTTCAAATGAACGTTTAGATTTTTTGTTGATTTTTTCGAAATATTTCCAACTGAGCTGAGCACTTGATAGACATGGTGTGTTGTGTACCTATGGTGACATGTGCACAAAGTATTTACCTTTTAATTGTTTTACGCGGAAATACTTACAGTTGACCTCGCAGGTCAATCAATATGTACACGGGCCATCATGGAACAATAAAACAATTTTCTAATTTCAATGCGAATGTGAGGGACCAGTGTACAAGCAGCTAAGTGATCAACGAGTGTGTGGCGAAATCACCGAAGATGTTTGAATACTCAGCGGTCTTCTTTGGACTTTTTTTTTTTTTAATTTTCTTAAAAAACCCGTTATCTGGAATCTTCTTCTGTGAGGTCCCCAACATGGATTGCTGTTGACTTGTGTATGACATTTATTGATTTTCTGGAGTTATTGCACTTTACCACATGCTCCGACTGCGATTTACGGTTCCAGTTTATTATTTGCTTTGTGCGTGAGATTACTTGTATAGCAAAGAAAACTTTGAGCTGTATAAGGTTGATATAAAAGAAAGCAACATAAAATGCATGTTGAAAAAAGTTGCTTCTGAAATACACTAGGTTCAATATTTTAATTTTTCCACATATTCATTTTATTTAACGAATAGACTTGTACGAATGTTAAAATTCACTACTACATATTTAAAATATGATAGATATAGATGTGTCAGAATCGAATACTAGTTGCAAGGTTCATTATTATGTCTATGTAAGCATATAGGTCTGTGAAGCCTAGTGTATTTTTCCCCAGATAAATACAAAATTTAATATTTGTTAGATATAGAAGCCTACACCACTAGCCTTTCTCCTTTGAGAATGAGTAAGATCTCTACCAAAATAGGCAGGGAGGTTTCGAAAGCATTGTCAGTGCTGTTTATGGTACATCTTAGAGATAGTTTTCATACTCGCAGTATGATACATGCATCAAACCAAGCCCCAACCAACGAAGTTATCAGAACCTTTAAAATAAGATGAAATTAGAGGCACTGCAGATGTAAGTCATGTGGTTCTTATGGCCGACGTTATCGGTATCGCCAGCTTCTCTGCAATTAGTGAAATTCTGAGCAATGTTTTTAGAAGCTTTAGCAAATTGGGTAAGTAATTTTGCATGGAAATGAACCAAAACAAAAAAAATATACGCAAATTAAAATTCCACAATGTGACCCTACTTCCATAGAGTGTATATAATTCTAATTTTAAATAGTAAACATCCTTCCCTTTTTTGGCTGCCTTGTTGTGGTAAGAAGATTTAAGATTCTATGGCTCTGAAAAGAACCCAGGTGAGACGTTTACCTCAGTGCCAAAGACGTCTGAACTAGACGTTAAACGGTTGAAAGCATGGAGGTGACCCCAAAGGATTGTACTCCAGGTGATACTCGCAATAGCGATGGATGGATCTTTCCACGCACGATGCGTGAATGAAATCGGTGCTGTATCCAACAAATACTGCAGTTCTGGTGGACAGAAATCGCATAAAACGCTCAAGCTCACCGACAAAACCAAAACCTGTGGTTTCGCACGCACTCAGTGTCCGGCGATGGCAGAACTACAACCAGCAAAGAACTGAAGTCTGGCCGATGGAAGTCGACTAATGTAGTGAAATCCATGTTGAGAAACAACTCCGGTGGTGGATTTACTAGCTCACAACATCCGGCTGAAATCAGCACAAGTTGCAGTTCTGGTGGTCGGAATTTGAACGTCGATGGAGGCTGCCTCCAGGAAAACCCCGAAAAGCCAAAGGGGATGAGACCGGCGTACCTATGAGGATGCCGCTATCTCCTCTCTGGCGCTTCGAATTGGGAAGTCTGGCAATGATAACAGTCTGGATGACGTTGAGTGCAAACACTATGTCGATCAACTTTGTGAACTAGCCAAAGCAAAGAATGTTTGCATTCAGAGGGCTACGATATGGAAGTGAAGTGCTCCACCCAGCAAACTCTTGAATTAAGTTAAACAAGTCTGTGCCGAAAGTCCCATTACTGGAAACTAAGGTTCCAGGTTTTCAGACAATTCATGATGCGTCTTCATACCCAGAGCCTTGAACTCGACACTGAAAGGTGGAAAATTCACTCTCAGAAGGAGAGTGGGACAAAGAGGGCTTTTCCCTGACCTTCATGTCCCTATTTGCACTTTGGAAGGGTTAATTTTCACTTTGTTTCCAATAGAGTGCAGATAATAGACGACCACCGCAATACTCATCTACTTGTCTGCTTCTGCATTTCTATGTAGGAGGCTTTCCGTGTTGAATACAAAACATCGCATAATATCCATATGGTAACCATGGGTGTGTAGTAAACGCACCTGTGCTTTCGAATGTCATACCAGTATATGACGAGCGATCGGAAAGACAGAGAACTTGTCTTTTTATGCCGAACTCACTATTACCATCTAAACTTGTACAATTTTGCAACCAAGATTTGGTTGCTGTAGACATAAGCTACAAAACGAACGGAGAATGGCATAAACTCGTCGTTGCGTCTACATCTCTCCCTTATGATTCGTTATTACTACCACTACTAAGCGGTAGCCGAACTCATTGAATGCTGTGATTCTGTGTGACAATGAGAGTTTGTACTCCAGGAAGTTTTACCAACAGGTGAAAATAACGTGTCAAGGCAAGAAGACCCGTACAGAACCTGTAGAGATGAAGAAGGATACTTTTTAGTGGAGTCAGACTCAGTGCTGAGAATGTAGAAAAACTTTTTCTGCAGACATCTCACCGTCCGACAGAATAGAAAGAACTTAGGCGCTGATAGCCAAAACTTCCGTCCGCCTAATTAGAATGTAAGGATAGCAATATTTAAACCGAAATTCAACAAAGCAGCTGGTCCTGATGGTTTACCGGCCGAGGTATTCAAAGCTGCTGGAACGAACTTTGTGGAGAGCATACACCAACTCATTTCTTAGATGGTCTCAGGACTGATTTGGAAATCAGATTTGGAATCTCTGCCAGTACCGACGTCACGGTCGGCAATGACTTAACCAAGACCTATTAGTCTAAGAGCCCACAGCAAATTTTGGGAGTGGAGGTATAACCAAAATATATGTACATGTATGTGTAGGTATTAGCGCAGTGATATCGAATTCCACCGTCTGGCAGTTTATTTTTTCAGCCGTAGCTGAGGGTGAGGGGTTGGAAAATTAATTTTTTTCGATATTTGTGTCGGGAGTATAGCCACTTGAATTAATATATAAACAGTAGAGACTAATGCACTGATTTCGAATACCTAGCTTCCAGACGTTTCGCTTTCAGCTTTCCCCTTACCAGACACCACCCAAAGTGGGCAAAAAATCACTTTTGATGTCTGAGGTATAACCACACAAGCGCTACATCAAAACATCAGAAAAATTCTTTGATTACGAATATCTAGGTCGCAAACGTTTTGCTTGCAGCTTTCACCACGCCAGACGCCACTAAAAGATGCAAAAAATCAACTTTTTAATTTAAAGTATAACCACATGAGTAATACACCAAAAAATCAGAAAAAATACCCTGATTACAAATATGTAGGTCCCAGACGCTTTACTTTCAGCTTTCACCCCGCCAGACGTCCTTGAAATATCCTATAAAGGTTTTTTTAAAAAAAAAACATGAAACACTTTTTTGTTTTCAAATATAACCATATGTTGATCACAACAAAATCTTGTACACGTCTTAGTGATTACAAATATATAAGTCCCAGACAAATTACTCACAGCTTACCCCCCAACAGGCTTTGATAGCTACATTTTTGATGTTTTATACTTTTTTAAGTATTTGTCACTCAATGCATCGATCACTCAATAGAGCAGTAAGTATCATCATGATGTTCGGTCGACAAGTCAAACGAACAAGAACTTCTTTTACTTGGTAAACATATAAATCGTGTTGCATTTTAGTGCGAAATAATCGCATGCAATACCATGAATTTAAGGTGTTGTCTTCATTCAAGTGATAGTTTAAAACAATGTGGAAAAATAATTTTATTTAATGAAAAAACTTTAAAAAAACGTCTTAATATACTTAGTGTTAGAAAAGATCGGAAATACAAATTTGCCAATTTAATCCTTCCAACTGAAGTTAATAATTTAAGTGGCTGCCATAGTGCGTGTTATAGACAATTTACTGCCGTTTCAAAAAATCCAATAGTAAAATCAAAAAGTAAAAAGACCTGTGAACTATGTAAGTTAAAAAAAATCTTTATGTCCAGAAACAGTAAAAACAGGTAACATATCAGTCTGTAATCGAACTCCAAACAAAACAAACAACTGTATGTCAGTTTCACAATGCGGTGTGAGAGCGAGTCTAGCGCGACGCTTTGATTTCGAAAAATATAAAAACTCTCGAGACAGCGCTGGCAGGAGGCTGTGGTAGCTTTGTGAGTAGCAAGAAAGAAAAAGATGGTGAGCAGTTTTGTGCTTGACATATTCAATAACAGAATAAATGGTATCACTGCACAGAGATATTATTCTTCTATTGACATCTTCAGTTTTCCCATAACGCTGGTCCTGACCAGTAAGAAGACATCTGAAAAACTCTTCTAGCATCTGAGGAATCTTCACATCTTTCTCTACAACAGCTTTCAGTGATAAAAGATCTGGTAGAGTTGTGCTTTCAAGTTTGACTATTTCTTCTCTTATTTTGTCGGCAATATTTCTATGAAGATATTTTTGTTAGTAATTTTGAGTAATATGTTCATGCGTTTGGTATAAGAACTTTATAGTCGATTGCAGCTTTATAGATGTTCATGTTTGCATCTAAAAGTATTATTTGTTTTTGAATTTTTTCATGACTATTCTCCCCTGGTATACGAAAAGTATCTTCTTCTTTAACCAGTTTTTGGAATAAGTCATTGATGTTTCCTTTCTTTTGATACAATTCAGCGACATCATCAAATAAATGTATTTCTTTCAAATTAAAAATACGATCTTCAAGAAAGGAAGAAACACTGGCAAATGCTGTTTTGTGTGCATCATTGAATCCCGATTTTTTTGAGGTCTTTTCCAGATTCCAGGCTTTTTGAAGGAATGTGGCAAGACATGTCTTGTGATATTTCAAGGCATCACTTTCGACACTGCTTATCAATTTTTGGTAAACAGTATCGTTGTCGAAGAACATAGATTTACAAACAACATGTTCTAAGGTAGATTTTCGGCCGCATATAAGTATAAAACATCAAAAATGGAGCTATCAAAGTCTGTTGGGGGTAAACTGTGGGTAATTTGTTTGGGAGTTATATATTTGTATTCAGGAAGACGTGTACAATATTTTGTTGTGATCAACATATGGTTATATTTGAAAACAAAAAAGTGTTTCATGTTTTTTGTAAAAAAAAAAAACGTTTTTAGGATATTTCAAGGACGTCTGTTGGGGGTAAGCTGTGTGTAATTTGTCTGGGACTTATATATTTGTAATCAGGAAGACGTGTACAATATTTTGTTGTGATCAACACATGGTTATATTTAAAAACAAAAAAGTATTTCATGTTTTTTGTAAAAAAAAACAATTTTAGGATATTTCAAGGACGTCTGTTGGGGGTAAGCTGTGTGTAATTTGTCTGGGACTTATATATTTGTAATCAGGAAGACGTGTACAATATTTTATTGTGATCAACATATGGTTATATTTCAAAACAAAAAAGTGTTTCATGTTTTTTGTAAAAAAAAAACGGTTTTAGGATATTTCAAGGACGTCTGGCGGGGTGAAAGCTGAAAGTAAAGCGCGTCTTGGACCTACATATTTGTAATCAGGGTATTTTTTCCTATTTTTTGGTGTATCACTCATGTGGTTATACTTTAAAATTAAAAAGTTGATTTTTTGCATCTAAAGGGTCCGCCATCTAACGTTTTTTTTTTCAACTAGTGCTTATTTCGTGAATGGTAGCACTTAGCTCATGTCTGATTCGACAGATAATTGGTTTTATCCTTCCGCTAAACGAATATGGTTGTGTGTATGCTTGAACAATGCTGGGAAATATTGCCTGCGATTGACTTAGAGAAGATGCCGATTGTGCCAAAAAAATCATCTTTTCGGATGAAGCTCATTTTGATCTTGGCGGGTATGTAAACAAGCAAAATTGTTGCATTTCGGGCACAGAAAACCCGCACGCTTACATTGAAAAGCCGATACACCCAAAACGAGTCACTGTTTGGTGCGGATTTTGGTCCAGAGGCATAATTGGGCCATTTTTCTTCGAAAATGAGCAAGGAGTGGCCGTTACAGTCAATGGCGATAGTTATCGGGCCATGTTGAACGAATTTTTGTTCACAAAAATTGAAGAGGAGGATATTGGCAACATTTGTTTTGCGCCCTGTTTTTGAAGATCGCATTATCAACCGCAGAGCTGATGTCGTTTGGCCACCTCGGAGCTGCGATTTGACACCGTTGGACTATTATTTGTGGGGTGCCGTAAAAGATAAGTGTTAAGCCGACAAGCCAGAGACAACTGAAGCTTTAAAGGACAATATTCGTGGAGCCATTGGTGAAATACAGCTGCACACAATCGATAATGTGCTTAAAAATTGGACCGATCGTGTAGGCTACTGCATGGCCAGCCGAGGCAGCCATTTGAATAAAATTATTTTCCATTATTAACCGGAAGGATAAAACTAATTATCTGTCAAATCAGACATGCGCTAAGTGTTACCATTCACGAAACAAGTAGAAGTTCAAAAAAAAAACGTTAGATGGCGGACCCTTTATTAGGCGCGTCTGGCGGGCTGAAAGCTGAAAGCAAAACCTCTGGGACCTAGATATTCGTAATCAAAGGAATTTTTCTGATTTTTTGACGTAGCGCTTGTGTGGTTATACCTCAGACATCAAAAGTGATTTTTTGCCCACTTTGGGTGGTGTCTGGTAAGGGGAAAGCTGAAAGCGAAACGTCTGGAACCTAGGTATTCGAAATCAGTGCATTAGTCTCTACTGTTTATATATTAATTCAAGTGGTTATACTCCCGACATAAATATCGAAAAAAATAAATTTTCCAACCCCTCAACCTCAGCTACGGCTGAAAAAAAAACTGCCAGACGGTGGAATTCGATATCACTGCGCTAATACCTACACATACATGTACATATATTTTGGTTATACCTCCACTCCCAAAATTTGCTGTCGGCTCTTGGTCTATATGTTGTTAAAAATGATTTTAGTCAAGGTGACACGCTATCATGTGACTTCTTTAACACCATCCTTGTAAGAATTGTGCCGAAATCACAAGCGAAAACTGGAGGCATGATCTTTCAAAACTCTCAACTCCTAGCGTATACTGATGATATTGACATAGTTAGCAAAACTCAACGGGGTGTCACCACCGACATAAAAGTAGGCTGCTGTCAAGGCTAAAAACCTTATACAGGCAGTTTACTGACAGACATTAGCCGGAGATCATGATACTGCAGTCATCGATTAAAAACCTCCAAACATAAATAAAGGAAAATTACAGGAATTCCGTAAGTTGGTATTGGAACAACAAAATTCGGGCTGTAAACACCAGCAACCCGAATAATAAATAAATAAAATATTTCGGAGAAATAACAAGAACAACCTTCCATGTCTTAAAATCGTCCGAACGACGACCAACGAAAAAATACTATTAGCAGCAGTCATAGATCCAAATGAGGCTGTTGCTGATGACAACTTCTTTGTGATCGAGGATTCGCAGGAGCAGGTGGAGGGGGAGGCTATAGGAGCTACTTTCCAGGAAGTGTACAAGGCGAATGTTATCATTGATCCGAACCACAATCTGGAGAATCGAGTCCTTGTGCACAATTTCTACCTTCGAAATGAAATTGTGAATCGGCGACTCGAGAGCTCGGGTTTCACCCAGTTCAGTGACGAGAATATGGCAAATAATGTCACCACCAACGATATGGTACTACCCCCGTCCATTTCGAAGGAAGACCACCAAACGATCTGCGAATCACTTAGAAGTAAGAAATCAGTGGGAACAGATGAAATACCGAACATTGTGCTTCGACATCTCCCTCTAGAAGCGGTGAAAATATTATTATACCACCCTGTTAATACAATGAACAATGCACATTGTCCAGCGTGTTGGAAAACTGCGGTGGTACATCCCATCCTCAAAAGTGATAAAGAGTTCGATCAGTCTTCTTCCAAACATCAGTAAGGTTTTCGAGAAGGTTAGATAGAGTCCTGACTAAGTGGGTTGAGGACAAACATATAGTTCCGGATAATCAATTCGGTTTCAAGGCGGGACATGATATCATTCATGCTGCCTCTAAACTGGTTTCTGATATCCAATGGAACAAAAGCAAGATACAGTGCACTGGTGCCTGCCTGATTGGCTTGGAAAAAGCCTTCGATACCGTATGGTTAGAAGGACTATTTTACAAGTTGGACAGGTTGGGCATTAGTAAACCACTGCTGTATATTCTTTTCGATATGCTCTCCAGTAGACAGTTCATCATGAAGAATGGCGATGTGACTTCTGCTGGAACATTTAACATTAAAAACGGTCTGCAACAAGATCCTATTCAACATTTACACAAGTGATCTGATAGGTTCACTTCAGCATACCATAGCGTACGCAGACGACACATAATCGCGTACAGATCAGGTCCAAAGATTGAGGTCATTAGTACACTTTTGCAAATTGACTTCTACAAAATTAATCGATATTGCAATGACTGGAAGTTGTAAATCAGCTTTCAGATGTCGAAAATCAACCGAAAACCGGACGCCTTTGTCTGGGGCCTCTAGGGATACCACAAAGAATTGGCGAAAGTTCTCGATCGTGGGGCAGCACGGGCAGCCACTTGCTTGTCCAAATGTAGTCAGATACCTTGGGATCTGGTGGGGACAGGTTCAGTAGGGCGGTGGGGAATCGCGATAAGAGGGATGTCGTTCGGCAGCACCAGCATTTCTGGTGGTTGAATGATGGGGAAGATGTTTCGTCGTCGTTTCCGTCAATTACGGACCAGCCTCACTAATGAGGCAGAGCTGACCAATCCATTTTCTCTGTGAATAGCGATGGCCAGCTTGCATAGGTTTAGGTTAGCATTTAAGAAACATATACAGATATCAGTGTATACAAAGGTGTATACTGATATATGTATATGATTGTGTATAATGTCTATGTGTGTTTATGTGTGTATTGTGCATTTAGGTTAGGTAGGCTAAGGTTTATTTTAAGTTAGATAATAAGTTTTTATAAAAAATAAAAAATTATGTCCATATGCTAAGTTTTTCTTAACAAATATTTTTTCTTAGCCTTAAGTATTCAAAATAAATAGTTCTAAGTAAAATGTAAATGAAGTCGAAAGACATAGTTATAAGAATTTAGAGTAACTTAGAGCGCCTGTGTGGGGCCAGTAAGTTAGCATAAGATTGTTAAGTAATTGTAAGCTAGCATTTAAGCATTTTTGTTAGAATGTAAGAATTAGTATTAAGAAAATAAAATGCATTTAAAACTGAAAACTGAACCTTGGGATCTGGCTAGATCAATTTCTGTATTTTAACAAACATATAGATGTTGCTCTGGCCAGAGCCAAAAATGTTTTTGCCCTTACAAAGAGACTGTTTTATAACAGCCAACTCGATGCGAGGGTGAAGGTGATCTGCTACATGGCCTTTATCAGGCCTATGCTTGTATTTGGATGTCCCGTGTGGTTCAACGTGAGAGCAAGTTTAACGGAAAAGATTCGGGTGTTTGAGAGGTCTTGTCTTAGGACTTGTCTTCGCTTATACAGAACACCAGAGTCTGAATACACAAAATTCTATCCTAATTAGGTCTTATACTATAGGGCGAACCTAATAAGAATGGACAATTTCGTCAGTAAGTTGACTCAAAGGCACATTGCAAGAGCAATGACCTCATCGAACAACCAGATCTCCGGGGCTTTCTACCCCAATTATATGTATCACGAGAGAGTTAGCTTTGACGGCTTTATTCCTCCAGAAGCGTTCCTCTATCTAGATAGTAAAGGGCCAACCTGATTTTTTTTCAGCCATGGCCGGCTAACATAGTTTTAGGTAGGTTTAAGTAACCTAACTTAAGAGAAAAAATATACAAAAACAAAAATATACAAAAATAAATGAAAAAAAAATATATATACATATATTTATATATTATGTATTATTATATATTATATATACAGGGAGAGTTTTTTAACTTGAGACATCCAAATTACTCGAAAAATATGCGATATCGCGAAAAATGTTTCAGACAAAAGTCACAAGGTTCTGAAGTGGACTTAAGATATATAAATATATATATATATATACCAAATATATACCAAATTGATCAAAAAGTTTCCGGAATTTATTCAGAAAATTACAAATACAAGTTTATTCATTTAAATCTATATTGTCCCCTTCAAAGTAATCCCCATCAACTGCAACCCACTTATGTCAGTGCTTGATCCAATCCTCGAAATATTTTTTATCGGTTTTCGGTATGTCTAATAGTGCTTCCTGCGATTTTTCCATAACTTCCCCTCGGCTGCTGAAACGCGTTCCCCGTATTTGTTTTTTAACTCGATTGAACAGAAGAAAGTAACAGGGAGCCAAATCAGGTAAATTCGGTGGCTGTTGGATGGTATTTGTTGCATTTTTCGTCAAAAAATTACAAATAATGATGGCACTGTGCGACGGTGCCTTATCATGGTGCAAAATTCACTAGTTTTCTGTCCACAATTCTGGTCTCTTTCGGCGAATAGCTTCACACAAACATTTCATAACGCCCAAATAATACTCCTTGTTTACTGTGTGGCCTTCTGGAAAAATTTCGTGATGCACTACACCGTCGTAATCCATGAAAACCGTGAGCATTGCCTTCTTTTTTGACTGAAAATGACGTGTTTTTTTTAGTCTCGGCTTATTTGGTGAACGCCATTCACTTGCCTGATGTCTGGATTGCGTTTCATACTCATAAACCCACGTCTCGTCTCCAGTAATGATCCTGTTGATGAATGTGGGATCGGATTCAGCCTCGCAAATCATCTCTTTTGCGACGTGAACACGGTATCTTTTTTGTATGAAATTGAGGTCTTTTGGCACCAACTTTGCTGCTACACGACGGAAACCCAAATCATTAACCAAAATGTCTTGGACGCATCCATAGGCAATGTTCAAGTCCTCCGCTATCTCTCTGATGGTTAATTACGGTTATTGACCAACAATTCTTTTACTCCATCAATGTTTTCGTCGGTTTTCGATGTCGATGGTCTGCCACTGCGTTCATCATTGACTCACGACCATTTTTGAACCGCTCATGTCACTGGTAAACGACCGTTTTCTTTAGAGAATCGTTTCCGAAATACTCATTAAATCCGTTTTTTACGCAAAATTTAATACAAGTTCGTTGTTGCAACTTTAAATCCATTAATAAAATTGTAAAAAATCGGCAACACACACAATTTATAGATGTACTCTTAGCTACGTAACTTTTGCAAATGTCAAGCTATGACGCTAAGATTTGGAGAGAATGTCAACAACAGATTTAGTTTAGTTTAGTAAGTTGGTTAAGTAGGTTAAGATTTATTTGTTAAGTAGTTTGTAGGTTTAGTTTTAATTTTTATAGATAAAAACAAAAACAGTCCAGACACTAAATTGTTTCAATTAAAATTTATTTAATTAGTTTTAATAAATGCAAAAATAAAAATAAAATTAGACTGTAAGATTCGTCGAAAGACATAGTTTAAGTGTTAGGTTTAACTTAGAATGCCCGCATGGGGCCAGTAAGTTAGTATAAAATAATTTTAAGTTATTTAAGCTAATTTTTAAACCTTTTTTTGTCTAGCAAGTACAAGTAATTTAAGTTATAAAATAAAAATGCATAAAAACTGAAAAAAAAACTCAACGGGGTGTCACCGGTACGTACGCTAGTATTGAAACTGAGGCTGCCAAATGGGTTTAGCGGTAAACGAGGGCCAGATCAAGTGCATGCTGTCAACAGGGAGGGACACGCAATATCGACGAATTAGACAGACCTCTCAACTCTGCTATATATTCTCCCAACAAAACATTAATAGAATAAAACGAAAAGCCACTTTTGCCAGTCTGTGTTTCTTTTGGCTAAGAAGTCAATTGAGTAGCAAGGCTCAATCCCGAAGAACTACGGAGGATCTACACTAGACCTAGTCAAAAAACTGCACATTAATCTCCTGAGATGGCTAGGACACATATAGAGAATGGACAGCAATGCTTCGACCCGCAAAGTCTTCGAATCTAACCTGGAGGAACTACGCAGTAGGGGATGAACTCAGCTTAGGTGGAGCGCACAAGAAGATGAGGACTTCAACTAACTGATAGTGCATAAATGGAGGCAGTCAGCTTAAGATCGTGAGTTTTGTTAGTTGAGGCCCAGGTTCAACCCGAACTGCAGTATCAGCCAGTAAGTGATATCCGGTTGATACACTGTCTTTCTCGACTTCGCCGCTGATTGATTTCTATATATACTATTTGGCTGCGAAACTTTTCGGACGATGATTAGTAAAAGATTGCCACATCTCAACATCCATAAATGGACTTGGTGAACAATCAACCGTCAACTTCCTACTACTTGAGTAGCCCATAACGACTCGGCTCACAAGTACAAGAGTCATGTAAGACTATCAAAATTCTACGTTGCAATAGTGGGAGACCGCTAGAAAATTTCCGATCGCGTTTCAAGCAAGCTCGCTCAAAATCTTCATACACAAACCATAGAAGGCAAAGGAGAAAGTTTTCAACGAGCCATCAGAGAAGCTGCTTGGTTCAAAGCGCCGCCATAATGAACATGCCAGGGCTAGAAACCAGAACGGAATCCAGCAGAGGTAAACCTAGAGCACTTGTTTTTTTTTTGTTAAACGAACTTAACACTCAACGGGATACGACTACTCTTCAAATGCCTGAGCACGTGTTAAGTTATTTGGAAAATGGGACAGAAAGAGCAAGAAAGATGGTTGCGCTCAGTGGGTATTTCTCCCCCAAGGTGGCTTCCAACATCGAATAAGGGGACTAAATTATTAGTGTAATTGGACTTGTGTTGTATTGTAGGTAATCACTCATCTTATATGATTTTAGTTGTCTGAAAAAAAAAGTCTTTCGGACGCGGTTGGTATTGAACGACCAATCGTCCGATTTGTAAGCCAATATATTACCACTTGAGTCACGATCACACACGGCCAACTAGTAGTAAAGTCGTAGTCGAAGCTGGCAATATGAAAATACTATTTTTGGCAGACTGTTGGAGATGATGTTCAAAATGCTGCTGTCAGGCAGAAGGATACAGTCAAATAATACGGTGATGGATGGGCCACGTTGAGCAAATAGACACACGATCCAAAGGGAGGCACGGCGTACCAGCGAACGCAAATGGAAAGGGAGATGAACAATTCCGGAGTGCTTCACCGGGTGCAGCTGACGAGAGATCATTCTAGCTCGAGAGGCTTGTTAGTTGAGGCCCAGTTTTACCCCGGACGATAACACCACCTAAGTAAGTACAACAAATTTTTTTTATAAAGTAAAGAGAAAATTTGAGAAGATATCTCACGAATTGTGAGATCCGAAGTGGAGCTGGTCAGGGATACATTTGCACATCATCATCAATGATGTTGTTTACGCACCATTGAACAGTGTAACGCATATAATGTCTTAATACCTTAAAAACCTTCTTTATGATGATAACTATGTGCCTGCTTTTGTTTTGTAAGGTGGCGCGGATTTCCCAGTCGTCCAACACAAACTGGGCAAACACGACGATGTTTAGCCGCTCGCCTTGAAGAATATGGGACAACACAAGATACTGCCAGGTCTGCTGAGAATATCGCAGCTGTTTTTGAAGATGTCACAGAGGACCACAGGACCCCACAGTATCGACCATACGACGTTCCACGCAATTTGGCATCTATCGGCGGTTTTTACAGAGAATTTTGACGAAAGACTGTATGTTTCCTAACAAAGTGCAGACAGTTCATCAGCTGTTAGCTGTTAACCGCAAAGCTCGTATAACCTACGCTCAAGCCATCCTGAATTACGACCAAGAAGCCCATTTCCATCTCTGTGGATATGTGAATAAGCTAAATTATCGCTTCAGGGGTATTGCATGGAGTGCTGTTTACGCTGTAAACATCATTGGGCCTTATTTTTTTCGAAAACTACTACTGTGGACGGCGAGCGCTACAGAGTCATGCTCAACGACTTTCTATTCCTCAATAGGATGAATTTCGACTGGAGAACATGTGGTTCCAACAGGATGGAGCAACAGCGCATACTGCACGAGCCGCAACCAAAATTCTGGAGCCTGCATCTCCGGGTGGCCTATTCGCTCGTTTTAGCGATTTGCACTGGCAGTCAAAAATACCTGATTCCAGACTTCTTTTTGTGGGTTTTTTTGAAGTCACGAGTCTATGTCAACAAGCCTCAGACTCTTGAAGCTCTCAAAGAGAATATCCGTCAAGAATGCGAGGACCTATTGCCGGAAGTTCTGGGAAGAGTGATGGAAAATGCCGGACCCGAATGATCATAAATTATAAGTAAGGCATCAAATAAATATAATCTGGAAGCAGAACCAACGTTTTTCATTTATAAACAAAATACAGCCAAAGAACATCGGGTTACAACTTTTGCGCCACCTTGTATTATATGATGAATTTTTAAGAAATTTTCCTAAGTTCTAAAGCTTAGATAAATACAAATAAAAGAAACTGAACTGCCAACGTTCAACTCAATACATAAAATATTCGCAGGACAATAAAGGCGGAATTCAGTATATTCGAAAATGCTGTTGAAATCCATTGCTTTTGTAGGGGTCACAAAATTTAAATAATACGTACTCGTAAATCCACCTAATCTTGCAGTTCCACTGAATCATTCGTATAATATATCGCCATGCTTTATCCACTACATATATTTTTCTTCTACAATAGATTTGTTTTATTATTTAAGAAGTTTGCCTTTTTTTCATGGATACCATCGATAGGGATAAAAGTCTGACCCTAAATAAGGGTCACGGTCTAGTTTTTCCAACAAAAAGCAACGAGATGCATATAAACATAATAGCAAATAGACAGTGTTAGCAGTATCTTCATAGATAGAGGACGAAAGTGTATTGGATTTGATGTATTTCGTTTGGTCGTTTGAAACAAGTGCAATGTGAGGGCATACGAATACTTTCATGATATGAACATATGATTGCTTTTGCTAGTGGGTTTTTATTATTCATAGTATTTAAAAGCATATCTCCGAGTGAATTCATTGCAAGCATCCCTCTCTCAGCTAGCCTTATATTTCTGCTTTTAAACAATAATAACTTTTAGCTTACTAACTTTACCCTGTATGCCTACTACAATTCTCCCAGCTCTGACAGCCTTAGTCTGACAGCTAAGTCAAACCAATTTCTCATAAATGCATTAACACTTTCAATTTAGATTGCACAGCCTTCTTCTTTCACAACAACTACAAAAACAACAATAACGAGATTCGCCTAATTGATTGCGTTCAAAACATTTTCATTCATCGACAAGACGAGGTGGTGAATACGTCGAGTGGCCAATATGACGACAACAAAGTGAAATCCTCAACATAGCAATGATGTGCCACATAATTGCTGCTGTCAATAAAACTACCTCCTGCCCTGTTCCGCACTCTATTATAGACAAATTTACAGATAGATTGTTGCGCGTTTGCGTGTTGCATTTATAAGATACTTACAACCTGTCATTATGGGTAATCCAGTAATAGAACAGGACATGATTTAGCACAACAAGTCCATGTGGATGGCCATTGATTTGGTAATTGTTCCCTCATGATCGTGCGATAATAGCTTCTCAGACAGACGGCATCTCTTCTCCGTACCGCATCACTACTGCACCATCACTATCGCCAGTATCCGTCAGTTTGCTATGAAAAGTGATTTCATTGGAACGAATAGATTGCGGGCGCGCGTCTAGTAAGACGCTCTTTTAGAGAGGTTCAAAACACGCCTCCTTCCTTATGAGTGCAGTCGATGAGAGACGTTCTAATGTGATCTAAAAGGGGTCTTAAACTGTTTGTCAGTTAGGATGGGATTGCAAACAGTCTTGATATTGTATTTTAACATGCTCAATAGACATCAATTTACACCTAAGTGTTGTGAAAGAGAACAAGATGTGTCTGGTATGTTTTTTTCTTATTTTTTCGCATCCATTTGTGCAACATTTTGTTACTTTTTTGCTATTGTTGTTGAGATGCGTATGTACCATTCCAACAATTTTCCAAAAGCCTGGACGGTAAGGATCTTTAAGTGTACTTCAATCTGAAAATGAAAGGATGAAGTAACTAAGGACTGCATAAGAAAATGTTTCTGGAGTTGTGTCAAGCTCTTTTATAGTGGCACTACTTAATATACTTTAATATACTCTGGATAAAAAAGGAAATATTTAATTTAGAGTTTCTAAAACGTAGTCAATTCATAGCTCAAAACTACCGTGAGTTTATTATCCAAGCGTTATATTATTTTGTAGGTTATATTACGTTGAGACGAATTTGTTGACATATTCCACCACAGTTTGGTTTGTTTTTAAAACTTGTGATTCTCATTGAGAATGGGAGATAAAGCAAACATACTTTCACAAAGAATTGATTGGATATTTGAAGATCCTAATTAGTAAAAATATTATATCTTCTCAAATGGAAAGATTGACTATACCTATAGCGCAAACAAATAACAGTCTATAAATTACAAATTAGCTGCAACTTGAACTGGGCTTAGGTTGTAGAGTCACAGAGGAGCGGATACAGCGCAGATCTGAGAGTTTAAGAATAAATAACTTGTCAATGTCTAACATTCCAAGATCTAAAAAAAACTCATTGTTCGAAATTGTACAAAGCAGCACCAAGGCTTTTTAATAAGTTACCAACAGAAATCAGACAGTTCAACGCAGTATGTTTCTCAAGGAACTAAACAAATTCATCTTTAGTATGGATAGTTCAGAAGTCAAAGTTTTTGTCGACTCAAATCTCTAATATATTTTTTTTATTAAGTTAATGATATGTAGCACAGTTTTTTATTTATTTTTTATTTTTTTTGTCTCATTGTTATTTATTATTTTTATTATTATTACGTGATAGCCTATTGCTTTTGCTTCAATGTTTCTTATTCTTTATTACTAGTGATACGAGTAATATTGTATACTTTGTTTTAGTAGTTTTACCCCACAAATATTCAATTTATGTCTTTTCTGTAGGATCATTCGCCTCAGTTTTCTCTATGAAATACAGTCGCGCACCTGAGCAAACTTTCTAACTTAAAATACTTATCCCCTATAATTCTAAGAAGTACTTAGTTTTTTTTCCTAAGATGAGAAAAAATAATAAGCTTTGACAGGCGGTCGACTTATTTTTCTGCACCCCACAGCATGCTATCAGTAAAGACTGAACCCATCAACATGGATGCGAAAAGCATTTACGCTGCTTGGCTGTGGTAAGAGATCGAGAACGTTCTTTACAATAAACACCGCGAGACAATTGGCTAAAACACTCCCCTATTTAATTTTTTTACAGTTGCAGAACGATTCTGCATGAACTGATAATATTTCTGTAAAAATATCGTTGTCAATTCTAAATACCACAAATTATTTTCTTTTCTTGGATTATCCAGTTTTTACCTTTACTTTGTAACCGCAAGATATAAAGTTACTTATGAACACGAAAGTTATATTTAGTCTTCAGTTTCATTTAGTGAACTAACTATGCCACACGAGAGAGAGCAAGAATATTTGTAAAAAATTGTTGCGGAGACAGATTCAGAAGTGTGTAGTGGGACAGAAGGAGGAGAGGACTCGATCAGAAGAAATGATTCCGAAGATAACGTTGAGCCAGATGGTATTGAAAATGGAGGCACACTGAGCTGCTCCTATTTTATGGAAAAGGATCTGTCGAAGTGGAGTAAAAAATCAAGTTATAACAATGTAAGAACGCGTTCAGAAAATATTAATATTCATCTTCCTGGTGTGAACGAAATATCAAAATACTAGAAAAGTCACTTTGTCTATAACCTTTTTTACATCAAATGTCTCGGTTAAGTCATTTCCGACTTTGACGGCGAAGCGAGCACGGAGAAGCGGGCGTTCTAGACTAGACATGGCTCTATATAGTTTGTTCCTATAAATGCTGTCATATGCGACCTTAAAATCGATGAAAAGATAGTGGTTATGGATTTGGACTTCATGAGTTTTTTCCAGGATCTGAGGGAGTGTGAACATTTGGTCAATTGTAGTCTCAAACCGCATTGATAGCGACCAATCAGGTTTTGGCGAATGCTTTCAGACATCCATATAATATTGCAGATAATATCTTGTATCCTATGTTAAGAAGACTTATACCTCTATAGTTGGCGCAGTTGAGTGGGTCTCCTTTTGTCGATCGGGCAAACGATACTGAGATTCAACAGGTATATACTATTCTGACTTCATCTGAGAAATAAGTTGAAACATGCTATCCCCAAAAGCCATTTCCAGCGGCTTTGAATACCTCGACCGGTAAGTCGTCAGGTCCGGCCGCTTTATTGGATTTCAGCTTGTATATTAATATCTTTACTTCATTTTGATCAAGCAGACGGAAGTTTTCGCTATCATGGCCTAAGTTTAAGGTCTTATTCTATTCTGTCTGAAAACCTGCTGTCGGGCTTCATCGCCGTTATGGAATCCACAGAAAAAGTAAATGTTTGATTCCTTTCAATAACTTATTCCTCTTAAAAGAACTTATTGAATAGATGGCTGTCATATTAAATGATGGCTTCTTATGTTGAACCAAAAATATTCAGCCTGGTGAACTCAGAGTCTAAATTTCGAGCATCATAGCATAGTTATGAAGGCGAAATCGAAACTGTGGAAAATAATACTTTCAGGCCTATAGTAAATTTTCCAAGTCTGTCAAGTACCTGACACATTTGAATTTAATTTTTGAGCGCATTCTTTCGCTATTCATCAAACTGTCACTGTCAATTTATTTGGTAAACTCAACATTTTCATCAGAGTAAAGTAAACACGAACGAGCAACGTCTGCAAATTATAAAAATTTTCTACCGAATTTCGGAGTAGGTGACTGCAACTTTAAAAGCGTTAACTTCAAATTTCGGTCGTAATTCTCGCCCTAGTAGACAGGCAATAACAAGTTTAGTGCAAAAATTTGATTCTACATATTCGTTATGTGATGTTGTCGTGTCAGTGAGACAACGGGTTGGTCGATCTGTCGAAAATATCGCTGCCGCTCTGGCGTCCGTAGCAAACGATTCAAATCAGTCAATTCCACGGCGTTCTCAAGAATTGGGCATCGCTCAGACCACATTATGGCGTATTTGCGTAAGGATCTTGGTTCACACCCATACAAGATCAAACTGACTCAAGAATTGAAGCCGATGGACCATTTGAGGCGACGTACGTTCTCCGATTGAGTTCTGGAGAAGATGCGCCAAGATGATGAATTTCATCGCAAAATCATCTTCAGTGACGAAACTAATTTTTGGCTCAATGGGTTCGTCAATAAGCAAAAGAAGCGTTATTGCTCAGGTCAAAATCCACATGTGCTTCATGAATCACCACTCCATCCACAAAAAATAACTGTTTGGTGCGGTTTGCATGCCGGCGGCGTTATTGGGCCATATTTTTTCGTCGACGATAACGATCGTCACGTTACTGTAAATGGTCAGCGTTATCGCGCCATGATCACCGATTATTTCTGGCCCGAATTGGAAGATATGGACTTTACGAAATACGGTTTCAACAGGATGATGCCACAAGCCACACAACACACGCTACAATCGATTTATTGAAGAGTAAGTATGGTGAGCGTGTTATCTCAAGACATGGGCCAGTCGATTGGCACCCTCGTTCGTGCGATTTAACGCCGCTTGACTATTTTCTGTGGGGCTACGTTAGGTCATTGGCAGGAGCTCAGGCATTTGAGGAGCTCAGAGCCAACATTGAACGCGAAATAGCGGCCGTTTCAGCCTATATGTGTTGCCGAGTCGTTGAAAATTGGGTCCAACGAATCGACCGCTACAAAAGTGCCCGCGGTGGCCATATGAACGAAGTCGAATTCCATTCATAAATGTTTTGATTGTACTTCAAGCCGATAGTAAAGTTTTTGAAATATCTCAAATGGTTTGCGTTTTATTTCAAAAAAAGTTGTTAAGTCCTTGTTGGAAAACCCTATACTTCTTTTTGGCAGTATGTCGCCAAGTCTTCTTTCCCTGTCGCCTGCATTTGACCGGTCAAACTTTTATGGGTGCTAGTTTTTGTTGAGACAAAAATAGGAAAGTCTTTATCAGCACTCTCGTCTCAATAAGAAGGGGATGAAGACATATTAAACGCTCTCAAAATTAGTAGTTTTGTTCTTAAAGAGGAAACAATATACCTTTTTTTAATTTTTCAAAAATCAGTCATTCAGAAATGTATTTCATTTCGTTGGTTAGAACCGTTTGCAAGCGTTTTGGAATCTTATCTAATGGAAGAGAAGTTTGGCGGCGAGATCGGAATAGGTGATAATCCGATGGATGCCACATAGATAGGCTTAAGTTAATCGTCTTTGGGAAGAGGCGTAATGTTACAGTTACAAGAATAGTTTTCCCACATTTTGCTCCCTATATTTACCCCTGATATACATATTTACTATGACATTGGTCCCATTGCATCCAGATTTGAATGCGGTCTCAGCGACGAGAAAGCACCGAAAATGTACAGTAAGAATGTTCATTACGACGAATATCTGTTGTGGGTGGCCGTGGCTCAAGTGGTAGTGTATTAGCTTCTCAATCGGACGGTTCAGGGTTCAAAATCAGCCGTGACTGTTGGGGTGTGTAGGGTTTTATCTTCGTATTTAGGGATTTGTAGGGTTTAAAATGGGTAGAAAAAAATTAAAGAATGTGGTTTAAAATAAAACACGCCTTTTTGGGCTTTAAGGGTACCAGATCAAGTTTATTCTTCCTGAAATTATTTCCACAATAAGTGTCATACAATAGCAAAACTATAACCTTACGTACGTTTAATTGTTTACATTAGAATTAGTAGTTATGGTACATTCAAATTTAATTGTAGCTCAGTTACAATCAGTTTTATGATTTCAATAAAGTATTAATTATTAAAAACTGAAATATTTATTACAATTGTATTTACGAACATACTCCCGCCCGGTGGACGATTTTCGTCCGCAAGTTTCCTCAATCATGTTGTTCAGTTGGAGTATGTTGTACTTCTTTTGACATAGGAGTTGTGTGTTGTATGAGTGCGAGTATGTTGACTATCTACGAGTATAATACATGTAAATGAGACAAGATCGTGTAAGTTAATAATTTGAAATATTACATGTAGGTGACAAGGATGGTGGCATAACAATACGGGCAACAAAGCGAGATAAAATGTGTGTCATTTGCTTTGTTTTGCAATAGTGCAATAGTTTGTTTTGATCGTTGCACACTGGGGCCAAAGTAATATTTGCCTTACAAACAAAACTAATAAAATATTGTTTTATGTATTAAAATGAAAGAAAAACGTGTGAAGATATTTTATATTTTATATTTCAACTTCAAACATATTAATGACTTTGCTATCAAACATTTTTTTATCGTTTACTGGTAATTTTCGCATTAGGCTGATGAATAGGTCAGACGAAATCAATAGACGATTCATAATATCAGTGATGTGGTCAGTTCTTGTCGTTTTTCTGGCGAAAAATTCCCTGTGAGATTTGAAGTCTTTATTGCGTGCTTCTTGGGCTTCTTCACTTAACATGCCGATAGGTAATAAAACCTCTCGAACTATAACAGATCCATGAATAAGTATCTTGTGAAGAGTTGGTGTCATAGGCATCCAATGATATAGCTTCAAATACACAATCGTATATACGTGCGTGTTTATATATTGATATACATCGATTGTGTTTCGGCTCCGCGAAAGTCATATTCGAGTGCAAGTGCAAAAAAAAAAAAAAGAAATGGGAAAATGAAAAAAGTTCATTAAAATTATTTTCTCAATAAATTCGGTACAATTATCGTTATTTTGTACGATAACTGTTCTCCGCGTGCGCATTTTTTGTTGGTTGTGCAGTACGACGATGTGCGACGAAATTTTCGCGAACCGTTTGCGTTTTAATGATGGCTGAATTAGCTGCCTTAGTGTGGTATTTACATTTTTTAAGAATCCGTCTTCCTTTGAATTGTTGTTGGAATTTGCTCAAAGTAAACGATTAATCTGCGGTAAGTTATTTTTTTATTATTATTGTATTCAATTCTTTTTATGATAAATGTAATTTATATTAAGATTATATTGTAAATTTAAGATATTTATTTTTACAATATACGAACATTACTATATTTTTCTGTGTTGTAAATTTTAAAATGTTTTAAAAAAGTGAAACCTCTCGATAGGTTAAAGTGCTGTATTGTGTTTTTTGTAGATAACGTTGAGTGTTAGTTAAAGGCTTCAATTGCCGTCGGAGTTTTGATTCTCCAATTCCCGTCGGCATTTTGGAATTTCGGAGCTCCGCAACGTTATCTGGAATGAATGATTTTGTGTGGTTGAGTGGACTGTATGTATGTGTGTTGTGCTGTGTAGGGAAATCTAGGATAAATAAGTTTGTAACTATAACTAGTTGTATTTCTTTAATATAATAAATCACTGCTAAAAAAAATAAATGCTTTTAATTTTCATGTGAATTTATTTAAAGTGTGTGTCTTATAAATTTTGTGTTGTATCGTTTAAATGTCTCACTTTCTGTTTGCGATATTGATGACAAATATAAAATTTTGGGCGCAGTTTCGAATAGTACTCATTTCCGATTTTCTTCATTTTTTTGTACGTGTAGTCTTATACGTCATAAGTGAAAATCCAAAGCGATTTTTGGCGCCAACAACGGGAAAGTACTGAAAAGGCATACATAGTTTGAAAATCCTGGAGAAAAAAACCTGAAACATCTTCAAAACTATAACACGTATATATATATATAAAAGATACTGCAAATTAAAGCTACAATTAAGGACCTTTGAAATAAAAGGCTTTGTAAACCATTTAAAATTTCTCAAGATATAATCAAAATTTGGAAAATGTGCTCATATTTTAGGGGAAAGGGTTTTATTTTTTAAAAATTGTATCAAGGTACCTTTTTGTTACAGAATTACGAAACTACATTTTAAAACCTTTTCAACGGTACCAAACATGCATTTTTGCGATAAATTAGTTAATATAAACAGTTTATTTCTCCAAAAACACAAAACAATTGTTTGACATAATTCAGTTCCACGGCCTATATCAACAAATATCCGTTATTCTTTGTTGAATGAAAAAGAGGGGGTGGCTGGCCCCTTTCGCGGGAAAAAAGGATTTTAATTCCCTCTCCGCAGGGTTTACCCGCTCACGCGACTTCGTCGCTCCGCTAAGGGTATGTCAACAACTGTCAGGCAGACGCCTATGTGCAAGATTGCATCTACCTTTAGTGGACCTCTGTCTCTTTTTCTAGCTTGTGCCCTGCAGTTTCGTACAAACCGTTTGTAGTACGCAGGACTGCGATGAAGCTTCGTAGTTCTGGTTGACTTATTGAATACGGCATGGTGAGGAGTAAAGAAATGGTGTGGTGTATCTATTATGATATTCTTTTTGTCAACCTCTGTTGACTTGCATTCCGTTAAACATTTGGAATGCTCCTTGTGCTGTGTGGGGTTTTCCTGGAATCTTGCTTCCAGTTGATGAAACCTACGTAAAGCACCTAACTTCGATGCACCAAACCGAGGCTTAAGTCCTGTTTTAAATGGTAACGATAACTCATATCGACCATCAGTCAATTTTCTTATTGCATAGATATTATTCTTTTCATAGGTCTTGTCTTCCGCAGCTTCCTTAGTGTTGAAAGGCAACTCCTCCAGTTCCCAGGACCTTCGCAGCTGAGTGTCGTTATCGAGAACCTGTAAGAAGCTATGGACAGTTTCCTTTTTTTTGCGAAATTGTCTTCCCAAGGAAAAGCCAACCTAACCGTGATTCCTGTGCGATTGGCGATCTTTCATCATCACCGCGTTAACTTCAAACCCTGTATATGTTCCCAGTTTTGCAGAGCTAAGGGTTTGGGCGGCAAAAGATCAGTCAGGGACTTGAACACATAGGCTGGGATATTTGTCTCGAAAGGTGTTACCAGCGACCCAAAGGTAAGACTTACATACCGCTGACATGAACCACTGATAATTTTTCCCAATCCAGATACCTTAATGAGTGTTCGCCGTTTATGAAGCCCTAGAAATTGAACAGCTGACTTAGAAATAAACGTTGCTTCAGATCCAGGATCGACTAATGCCCTCAGATTGAAATAATTACCATTTGACGACCTGACTCGAACAACTGGTGTTGCCAGAAGAACACTTGGTTGATGGATTTCTGGGGAGACATCTTTAGGTGGGTTTCATTTTAATGTTATGTGAAATGTTTGTGTACCTGCAGTTGTATTTGTATAATAAATTGTAGGTTTGGACCTGTTGTTATTCACATGTAGCACTGAATGGTATGCCTGCTTGCAGTAGTAGCAGCGTACACTGCTTTGACAAAGGTTAGTCTTGTAACTGTACGCCAAACAGCAATAAACTTTTGACAAGTCCGAAGGGAGTGTAGACCTCTACCACATACCTGGCATGCAAACTGCTTCTTCCCGATGTGCAACACCGTTTTCTTCTCGACGGCAACAGCTTTGAGTGAAGAAGAAGCGTTGCTCTTTGTGTCACTCGTTCCAGCTACTGCTTCCAAGGTTTGAAAAGGCGTTTCCAGGAATTCTGTAAACCTCCCTCGAACTACCTAACTTTTCTTCCCTCAAACGCTGAGTAAAACAAGGTAATTTTTGAACTAGTATATAAATTAATGTGTCATCCCAAGAACTAACCGGCAATCAGTATAACAACGACATTTATAATAGACCATTCAGATCTTTAAGCTATAAATGTGATATAATTAATAAGTGATTTAAGATTAAACTAAAATTATAATTCTTTCTCAATAAGGTAAATGGAAGTATGTGCAAGTGGTGAATAGACGCGTTATTATATTTACGTGTTTCTTTGCTAAAAATTAATTAAAAAGTGCGCGAAAAGGGCAAGAAAGTCGTCTAAAGTTGAATAAATACTTAAACCTTCAACATAAACATACTCGTACATGCATTTATAAACTAAAATCTACTTTTTCAACGAAATCCGCCAAAAGGAAGTCGGTTCCACTGCTCTTTGTCTTTTTTATTCTCCGCTTCATTTCATACACGTACAAACACTATCATGCCGATCATACGTCAAACGATCAAAGAAAGTACGCCATCACCAATACCTTCTGCTGCCCCAACACCAAAGCTAAAGAGCACTTCTCCACCTTTAGCACACAAAAATAGAACTGCTGCAAACATATCCACAGCCACTGCAATCATCACACAAACTTCCGTTGCCACTGCTGCTAACAACACCACCACCTGCGCCCGATTCTCCCTGGAAACTTTGGATGACCGCCTAAGTAGACAAAGCGCTCTCCTAATCGAAGCCTTCGCTTAGGAAATCCAAAATCTTCGTGAAGTCTTTGAATCCAAAATTGCTGAACTCCAAAACAACTGGTCCAGTCAGGTGGAAAGTATAACATCGAACGTTTTCCAGGTGACCAAACGTCTTGAGCATATGGAAGCCAACTCTCAAAGTGAAATCAATGCCTTGAAAGCAGAGCTTCATAATATAAGACAGCATGTGGATGCCTTGCAAAGAAAGGAGTTTGTCGCCGACGCTGTTCTCTTCGGGATCCCACATCTTAACGAAGAGAACCTATGTAATTTATTCAGTGAGCTTTGTCGTACCATCGACTTCCAAACACCAACAATATTAAAAAACATCTTCCGATTACACCCCCGTGGAAACCATAACAATCGCTCTCCAACACCAATAATACTGCAATTCTCAAGCCAACACGAAAGAGACTCTGTACTTCGAGCTGCTGCTCTTTATCGAAAAAATAAACAAAAAGTGCTTTGTCTCCGTGACTTAGGAATTGCTTCTGATTCCAGCTGTTTTATCAATGAAAGTCTCACAGGGAAAAATCGTGATATTTTACGCTCTGCTGTGAAACTGAAGAAAGAGAACAAAATATTCGCGGCATACACCAAGATGGGCCTAGTTTACGTTAAGTTAATAAAGGATGGAAGAAGCTTTGTCGTTCAAACTCACCAAGAATTGGAAACTATCACCCAGAAAAAAGAAAACAAAAGAACCAACAATGAAAATACGGAGTTGCCGTTGTAGTTTTTCGCCCCACTACTTTTATTCATTCATTTTTCTTTTTTTTACTTTTTTTTCTTATAAAGATTTTATTTATGTTTATTTTTATTCACTTTCTTATTTTGAACACACCTGCTAACACAAACACAATTATAAGCCCTGATAATAGTTTAACAGTTTCAATCGTCATGGTAAGTTTTTCACTCTATTTAAACTCATTCTTAACTAGTCACTTAAAGGCTTCTGATTTTCCTACAAAAAATATATTCATAGCCACCCATCATGAATATGGGTAGTATATCAGGTACTGAGGAAAACGCAGAGCTAACGGATATATTGTTGGCATGATTCGTGCTCTCCAGACACAACACAAGGGCATTCATATCTGCCATATTAACGCTTAAAGTTTGTACCCGAAAATAGATGAATTTAGGCATATTTTCGATGACTCTAAAATTGACGTCATATGTGTTTCTGAAACATGGTTTCATGCTGACGTACCAAATGAAATTTATAAAGTAAAAGGGTTTGAGCTTCTTCGGTCTGATAGGGTCAGTTTTTTTTTTCAGTTTAAATGCATTTTTATTTTTTCAACTTAAATTACTCTTAAATGCTAGACAAAAAAATGCTTAAAAATTAGCTTAAATAACTTACAAATAATCTTATTCTAACTTACTGGCCCCATGCGGGCACTCTAAGTTAAACCTAACACTTAAACTATGTCTTTCGACGAATCTTACAGTCTAATTTTATGTTATTTTTACATTTATTAATACTACACCTAAGAAAATAAATTTTAATCAAAAAAACTTAGTATCTGGACTTTTTTTTAATTTTTTATAAAACTTAAAACTAAAAGCCTACAATCTACCTAAAAATAAATCTTAACCTACTTACATCTAATGCCTACATAAATACATATATATACATACATAATATATATATACATAATATATAAATATATGTATGTATATATATTATTATTTTTTTTTTTTTTGTATATTTTTATTTTCTTAAAATCTAACTTAAACCTACCTAGAACTACGTAAGCCGGCCATGGCTAAAAAAAAAAATTTGGCTGGCCCACCTTGCTTCACATGAATCTAATTATCACTGAAGGTGTTCGACGACGAAGCATCCTCCCCTTCAACAAGCCACCAAAAGTGTTGGTGCTGCCGAGCAACATCCCTCATGTCGCGACTCCCTACCGCCCTACTGAACCGGAGACGCTCCACACTGCCACGTGCGACGTCTCTGTCGTAGTTGAGTCGCCTGTCCGCAGCTCTTCGAGCGACGTGGAAGATTAGCGGCACCGCCAATCTGTCCTGGATCAGACCTTTACTATCTAAATATAGGAACGCTTCTGGAGGAATAAAGCCGTCAAAGCGAACTCTCTCGTGATACATATAATTGGGGTAGTAAGCCCCGGAGATCAGGTTGTTTGATGAGGCCATTGCTCTTGCAATGTGCCCTCGAGTCAACTTAATGACGAAATTGTCCACTCTTATTAGGTTCGCCCTATTGTACAAGACCCCATTGGGATAGAATTTGATGTACTGAGACCCTGGTGTTCTGTATAAGCGAGGACAAGTCCTAAGACAAGCCCTCTCAAACACCCGAATCTTTTCCAATAAACTTGCGTTGAACCACACGGGACATCCAAATACAAGCATGGGCCTGATAAGCTCCATGTAGCAGATTACCTTCACCCTCGCATCGAGTTGGCTGTTATAAAACAGTCTCTTTGTAAGGGCAAAAGCACCTTTGGCTCTGGCCAGAGCAACCTCAATATGTTTGTTAAAATACAGAAATTGATCTAGCCAGATCCCAAGGTATCTGACTACATTTCGACAAGCGAGTAGCTGTCCGTGTTGTCCGACGATCGAAAACTTTCGCCAATTCTTTCTGGTATCCCTAGAGGCCCCAGACAAAGGCGTCCTAAACAGAAAGGTTTCCGACTTCTGAAAGTTGATTTTCAACTTCCAGTCATCGCAATATCGCTTAATTTTGTCGAAGTCACGCTGCAAGAGTATATTAATGACCTCAATCTTTGGACCTGATCTGTACGCGATTAAGTCGTCTGCGTACGCTATGGCATGTTGAAGTGAACTTATCAGATCACTTGTGTAAATGTTGAATAGGATCTGCGAATTTACCGCACCTTGTTGCAGACCGTTTTTAATGTTAAATGTTCCAGCAGAAGTCACATCGCCATTCTTCAAGATGAACTGTCTACTGGAGAGCATATCAAAAAGAATATACAGCAGTGGCTTACTAATGCCCAACCTGTCCAGCTTAAAAAAGAGTCCTTCTAACCATACGGTATCGAAGGCCTTCTCCAAGTCAATCAGGCAGGCACCAGTGCACTGTTTCTTGCCTTTGTTCCATTGGATATCAGAAACCAGTTTCGACGCAGCATGAATGATATCATGCCCCGCCTTAAAACCGAATTGATTATCCGGAACTATATGTTTGTCCTCAACCCACTTAGTCAGGACTCTATTGATCACCTTCTCGAAAACCTTACTGATATTTGGAAGAAGACTGATCGAGCGGAGGTTCGCCGGATTGGAAGTATCTTTATCTCTTTTGGGGATCGGATGTACCACCGCAGTTTTCCAATGCGCTGGATAATGTGCATTATTCATTGCATTATTAAACAGGATGGTATAAATGTTCACCGCTTCTAGTGGGAGATGTCGAAGCACAATGCTCGGTATTTCATCGGTTCCCACTGATTTCTTACTTCTAAGTGATTCGAAGATCGTTTGGAGCTCTTCCTTCAAAATGGACGGGGGTAGTACCCTATCGTTGGTGATGACATTATTTGCCATATTCTCGTCACTGAACTGGGTGAAACCCGAGCTCTCGAATCGCCAATTCACTATTTCATTTCGAAGGCAGAAATTGTGCACAAGGACTCGACTTTCCAGGTCGTGGTTCGGGCCAATGATGTCATTCGCCTTATATACTTCCTGGAAAGTCGCTCCTATAGCCTCAACCTTCTCCTGCGGATCCTCGATCACAAAGAAGTTTTCATCATCAACAGCCTCATTTGGATCTATGCCTGCTGCTGTAAGTATGTTCTCGTTGTCCGTCGTTCGGGCGATTTTAAGACACGAAAGGTCGTTTTGATCTTTTCTCCGAAATATTTTATTTATTTGCGGAAACATATTCGGGTTGCTGGTGTTTACAGCTCGAATTTTTTTGTTCCAATACAAACTTACAGATGCTCTGTAATTTTCTTTTATTAATACTTGGAGGTTTTTGATCGACGACTTTAGCATCATAATCTCCGGGTTATGTCTGTCAGTAAACTGTCTGTACAAGGTTGTTAGTCTTGACAATAGTCTACTTTTATGTCGGTGCAGTGCGTCAATAGTTGCGTTGCGGAATAAGTCTTCGTCGTCAGTGTGTTGGTACCGAGGTATCGTTTTGTCCATTGTTCGTTTGATTGTCTCGTCCATAAGTCTTAGATACCTGTCAATCTCCTCGTTTGACAGATTTCTATTGGACGGTGGGTAGAGCGAATTCGAGGAGAGTGCTCTAGTCAGTGTTCTGGTGAAGTGTGTCCAACGCACCCAACTATAATTGTAGGAATGCCTTTGAACAAACTCATCCAATTCCGCAATTTCGTTGGGAACAGTTATTTCGGTGCTGAGACCGCAATGGTCACTGTCATACACGAAAGTGCGTAGACAGTTTGTAGTTTGTTGGTTAGTGCTTGTCAGTTGTATTCGTGAGTCGAACAGCAGAAGATCCAAATAAGACCCGTGTCTGGGAAACGACGGACTATCCGTCGCCTTAAGCCCAAGTCGATACATTACACTGTGCTGACCCCACCAACTGAATAGTAGGTTCCCTCTAGTATTTGGTGTATTATTTCCCCAATTACTATGTTTGGCCTTGAAATCTCCGCCGATAATTTAATAGTTGTCTTCCAATTCCAACCTCAGGAATCGAAAAAGCGTCTCGAGCTCTGAGATAAATAAGGTGGATTGAGTAGCCTTAGGTGCATAGACAGACACCATGTACAACCGCTTTCCACTACGGAGAGGGATATACACGATGCATGCTTCCAGCACCTGGAACCTACGTACTACACGACTGTATACTCTTTTAAAACGTATACCTTTTCTTACGAAAATCGCAACGCCTCCTCCTTGAATGGAGTTGGGTCTGTTTCTCCGTACTATTTTGTATCTTCTGTGCCTCATTTTGTGTCTTTTGGTAAGTTTAGTTTCGCTAACCAAAAGCACATCAGGGGCTTGGTCTTTAAGCAACTTAAATAGTGCGGCTCTTCGTTCGAGCCTAATCAGTGAATTAACATTACCATACCCATTACGGCAAAAGGTGCGTTAGGCCAGGCAGCAGCGCGTATAATTGATCCACCCGCGCGGTCTGTTCAGTCAAATGACGTTGTAGCTGAGCCATCTGCCCTTGGATAGAGAGCAAGATAGCTAGCATGTCAGGTACTGGTCCCGGTGCTCTCTGCGCTGGGGCCTGAGAAGCAACCTTCACTTGCTCTACCGTATTTCCCCTACCTGCCGCCATTTGGGCGTAGGTAACATGGGGAGTAACGGCTGGAGTTTGCAAATGCACGGGTGGACGTTTCACTTCCACTTTCTGCTGCCGGGCCAGATTTATTCTTTTGATATACTGGAATTTGGGACAACCCCGATAATTTGCGGTGTGCCCCGTGTTCCTACATAAAGCACAAGAGAGTTGGCTTTTTTCAGACGCTCCGTCCTTACCCAGAGCGCATTCCTCAGACTTGTGGTTCTTTCCGCACTTCACGCATCGAGGCTGCATTTCGCAGTTCGACGCGGCGTGCCCGAACCTTTGGCAGCGAACACATTGTAAAATGTTTTCGCTCCTCTTTAGTTTCTCCCAATGTACAACCTGGTAGTCTAGGATTTTAATACTCCTTAGACCATCCAGATTGTTGGTGGGACTTAGCTGGACTAGGAAAATCGGCAGTTGCCGCTTCTCGCTTTTGGCTCTGGCTGTGGTGAAAGGCTTGACCCCCACGAATTCGAGCCCTTCACACTTCTTCTCTTTAAGCAGTGCAAGGAGCTCCTCCGGATCAGTCGAATCCAGCTCTAATCCCCTCAGCAGCATTGTTTGCAGCTTGTCCCCCTTCGGGGTGTAGGAGAAGAACTCCGTCGTCGAATCCGTCAGTAATTTTTTTATTTTATAGTAGCGCTCCACTGAATTGCAGTGGATCGCGTGTCTATCTAACGATAATCTTTTTACAAAAAAATTGTTGCCTATGGCCGACTTACATAATTCGATTGTTTCCTTAAGTTCCATCTTGTAAGTATTTATGGGTGGCACTTTCTGCTTCGTGGATTTCTGCTCTTGTTGTTGTTGTTGTCTCTGCTGCTGTTGCTGTTGTTTCTGTTGTTGTTGTTGCTGCTGCTGTTGTTTTTGCTGCTGTTTTTGTTGTTTCTGCTGCTGTTGTGGCTGCTGCTGTTGTTGTGGTTGCTGCTGATTTTGTAGCTGCTTCTGCTGTTGATGTGACTGCTGATGTTTTTTCATTTGCCGTTGTTGTGGCTGCTCTTGTTGTTGTTGCTGGTGTTTATTTAGTTTTTTTTGGTGTTGTTGTAACACTTGCGCTAATGTTTTTGTTTGGGGTTGATGCTGCTTTGAGCTAGCTGAGTCTGCTGTTGCTGTTGGGATTGCTCTAGCTCTTCCCTCTTCCTTCTGAGCATTTGCATTTGTTTTAAGGCAAGAACTCTTTGCTCTAGCATTTTTATGCTACTGCTTAGAGACGCCATTTCTTCCTCTTCGTCTTCCGTTTCGGTTGGAGCCAAGGAAGCGAAAGTATTCTCTCTCATATAGTGGCTTTCACCACCATCTGAGACATTTGAGTTGTCATCAGTAACTTGCCGACGTTTATTTGCTGCTGTAGATGGCGTTAAATGCGTCCCTTTCCTCTTTTCGCCAAGCAGCTTTTCAGCGGAAGTTGGTTGGTTGGGATGTTGTACCAAGCTGGGGACTGGCAGCTTTCTCCTTCTCTTTATTTTTGGAGTGTGTTGGCTTGAACCACTTGAGGAAGCCTCGCCTGGTTTATCAGCAGATCCCGCTATTGCCATAGCGGACCGCTCTCCACAGTCCATCACGTGATTAAGCACACACTATTTTATTATTAATTGTCTTTTTATGAAAAAAAAAAAAACAAAACAAAAAAAAAAGTTTCGCAGAGGCTGGGGGGAAGCGAACCCACAACCCCGAAATTTGTTGTCCAGGTATTTACTGCCTCGGCTACCGTACACTCGAAAGAATTACTGCTTATATCGCCTATTACTTGTCTTTTCACTTTGATGCACACTATGAAAAAAAAAGTCGACTATTCTCTATGCGAGTTGGTGAACGACTGGTCTGATAGGGTCGGTCGCGTCGGAGGGGGAGCTGCATTGTATGTTCGGAATACTCTCAATTTTGAATTTGTATGCAAATCAAGCCAGGACTGTCCTCTCAAATACTATTTCATAAACATCAAATTTAGTCATGAGAAAATATTGATTGGTGAGTCTACAGACCAAATAACTCCATCTCTTTTCCTCCACTCTTTACCACCCTTGAGGAGAAAGGCTACATTGCCACTAACATCATTATATGCGGCGACTTTAATTGTAATCTGTTAGATACATACAGCTCCATAGGCTTTTTGGAACAAATGAAATCGCTTGATCTAAGCCCAGTTGACACGTCTACCCCTACCCATTTTACGACCACTGCTTCAACTCTGATCGATTCAATTTTTGTATCCGATATGGGTAAAGTCCTTTTATATAGCCAACTCTCAGCACCTGCATTCTCTAAACATGACTTGATATATATAACTTACCAAGCTAAAAATGACTTTGTTGTATCTAAAGTCATGTTTAGAGATTTCAATAACTTAAATTATGCTCAATTGCAAGCTGATACCATAGGCACAAGTTGGAAGCGTATTTATCGGATGCCCCTTGTCAATGATCAAACTAACTTTCTGCAGGAAAAAATTGCTTTCCTCTTTAACAAACATGTGCCGTTAAAAACAAAACCTGCTAGGCCCCCTCACCTTCAATGGTTTACCCTAATATCCTACAGCTTATGAAAAAGCGTGATGATGCCTATAAAAGCTGGAAAAAATACAGAATGCCTGAGTTCTTAAATATATATCGCAAATTACGTAATGAAGCGGTTTCTAAAATAAGAAACGCCAAGCGTGTCTTCTACTATCGGAAGTTCGGTAGCTGCTCCTCAGGCAGAGAGGTTTGGAAACATATCCGTGAACTTGGGTTAGGAAAACAAAGGCCTAAAACTCCCGTTGATATAGACTGCAACCGCCTTAACTCAA
The DNA here is from genome assembly GCA_949129095.1 of Volucella bombylans. Classification (NCBI taxonomy): domain Eukaryota; kingdom Metazoa; phylum Arthropoda; class Insecta; order Diptera; family Syrphidae; genus Volucella; species Volucella bombylans. The sequence goes on along the minus strand of OX422142.1, from coordinate 45,982,417 downwards.
CTTTTTTAATGTCAAGTGATCCACCCTCAGTAAGCTTAACTACTTTCGACCAGCCACCGGATGATTGTAGAGAATCATACTTTGAATTCTACAGATTACGCGAGGAAGACGTTGCGGAAGCGGTACTATCGATCAAATCAAATGCTATGGGGATTGTGAAATTCATCCAAAATTTGTTAAGCTTCTGCTTCCATATTTACTGCCTTTTATAACACATATCTTCAACTCAATTTTAACGACGTCAGTCTTTCCCACTCATTGGAAAGACGCTAAAATTATTCCTATTCCAAAGAAATCGAATGGAAATGCAGTGGAATTTAGACCTATCGCAATTCTGCCATTCCTTTCAAAAGTTTTTGAGAAATGTATTCTCAAACAGATTTAAATCTATCTACTCGTTCAGTGTAAAGGACTGCTTTGTGAGAATCAATCTGGCTTCCGTCAAAAACGAAGTTGCAAGACTGCGTTATTATTGGTAATTGACGAAATTAGGAAAGCTATTGATGACAACCATGCTACAATACTAACGTTACTTGACTTTTCGAAAGCATTCGACACCATTAATCACACTATACTTAGCTTAAAGCTCAGAAAAGAGTTAAAATGTTCATTGCCCTCTACAAATCTTATATTTTCTTACTTAGAAGGAAGACGACAACAGGTTGTAGCGGGAAACCGATGTTCATGCTATTTGCCTATAAAGAGGGGAGTACCGCTAGGCTCCATTCTTGGACCATTGCTTTTTTCGCTCTACGTAAATGAACTGCCAAAGGTTGTCGTGCATTGTGCAATTCATATGTTCGCCGATGATGCCCAGATCCACTTAAGTTCTCCCATGAATTTGGTTCACGAAGCCACTGCGCAGGTGAATGAAGATCTCCAGCGTATACTTGGTTGGTCAGCTAAGAACGAACTGCGTCTTAATGCCCAGAAAACAAAAGCACTTGTGATCCATAAAAGAAAACTGGACCTTAATCACTTTCCACCAATCCAACTAGCCCAAAGTCCAATAGACTACGTCGACCGCGCCAACAACCTGGGCCTGATATTTAACCGGACCCTTACTTGGTCTACCCACATAAACGCCACTATAGGTAAGATATATGGTGGATTACGTGCTCTCTGGACTGCACATCGCTTTGTTCCTACACGGACAAAGCTTTTGTTAGCGAAAACCCTCCTAATACCGATTCTGCTATATTGTTCTGAAATCTTTTGCTGCCCCGACTACGACTCCAGACGAAAGCTCAATGTCGTATATAATAATATTGCCCGATTTGTATTTCACCTAAAACGATATGACCATATTTCCTATTACTCAAAGCAAATCAGCGGATGTACGAGTACATTTGATAATGTGCTCAAATACAGAATGCTAAGTCTCTTACATGGCATAATTCAAACTAAGCAACTAGCATACCTATTCAATAGGCTACGCTTCCTTCAGTCAGGTAGATCATGTATGCTTTTTCAAACGAGCTATGCCTGCTTGACGTCTGAACGCCAATTCTTCGTAAACTCCGTACGGCTGTGGAATTCTTTGCCCATAAATATTAGGAAAATTAGAAGCATAAAACAATTTAAAACCTCTCTCTTAAAATACCTGGCCAATGAAACTAATTAGATTTAGAATTTTAAACGCTTAAAATGTTCAATTTGATTGTAAAGCCAATTGTTCTTTTCTATCCTTTTATCTCTTTTACTTTATCTTACTTACCTTATTTTATTTTATTTTGTTATCACTTCCTGAATTCTTATTGTTATATATACTTGCACATACTTGTATCTGATATTTGAAAAATTTAAGGCTTCCACATTTAAGAGATTCCATTATCTTACCGTGTAAGCAATACTTACTTAGTAAATAAATAAATAAATAAATAAATAAATAAATAAATAATTTAGTCTCCCCATTAATTGCTGGATATGCCAACCATGGAGCGGAATAACTACTGAGCCCAAACATCTTTCTTTCTCTTTCTGTCCAATTTTCCGAAAAACTTAACACTTAAATCATACCCACTTGAGTGTTAAGTTCTTTAAAAAAAAAAATTCATAATAGACTGCTAAGGCTTTCCAATCGAGTCCAAGAAGACAAGACTTTTGAAACAAAGCATTAGAAATGTCACATACGGTGACTGGGTCTTATGTGGACAAGCGCATGCAGCGAATCAAGTCGGGTATTTGTAAGAAGATGGAGGTTGCTCGATAACTCTAAGAGTAAGGGAGCTGTTGTCTGAACTCAGTTGTCTTACTAAAAGTTTAAACCAATATTTCATTTGGCTGGCTGGTGACAATTTCTTGACTTGACTTGGAATTAAATCGAGTGGTATTTGGTCTCCTCCAAATGGAATTTGGAGGGAAACATAAAACAACAAATTGTAGGGACTTTATGACGATATTGATCTGGTCTGAAGAGTCTTAACCCTCAGCTTAGACAAAATAAGCATCATCTTTTCGAAAACTCTTCCATCCATCACAAAAGGACAACGCGGTTAAGGCAAAACTCTCCTTAAGTAAAACTCTCAAGTGGGAAAGTATCTACCAATTTAATGTGCGCAACTGGAGACAGTGAGGGAAAGGTAGGTTGAAATTCAAATCAATTGCAGACTAGAATAACATAAGATGTTGCCAGGGTAGCTAAATAGGGAATATGAAATTATTAATAGAACACATGAAATTTTGAACAATAGTATTTTAAGGTTTGATTTTAATAGAACAGCTTTCATTTGGAAGTGCTCATCCTATGCCATATGTGCATGCGAGTATGTATCAATTTATCCCATTAGCTTTTGCAGTTTGTTATTTAAAATTGTTTTTTTGTATTGCAAGTACCAGTAACACATATGGAAGGAAATACTTGTATATAAATATACAGATACCATAAAATTAGTCAATCTAACACCATACTTCAATATGCTACGGTATCATCGTCGCTCACGGTTGTGTGTGACCGAAATACGGTAAAAACCAAAACGATCATCTGGAACACATTAATTTATTTCGCACAGCAAATGATGAATCCCGATTGACATTTCGCATTTATTTTGCTCTAGACGGCCGTTACTGACATACCCAACGTATCCATTAAAACCAAGAAACCTCTCCACGCTCTATTTATCTACTCTCAGATGCATGTACATATCTACGGATATATTCACATCATTTGCAATGTCTCAGGATCAAAATTTAATAGATTTCGGATCAGTTAAATTTGCATACAAATTTGATTCGTAAACGCGCACTCAAGTCGGTGCGGCAGTTTTGCGTCAATTTCCATATGCGAATCCCGAAACACAAGACACCTTCTTGGAGGACGGACATGAGGTACTGGAGATATTTCTCGGGAGTTGACTTTAGCATCAGCAGCACCAGCAGCAGTCGCACCACTTACCATTATCAAGAAGCGATGGGATGGATGGATGCTGTGAGCTTCAATTGAGGACCATGAATTGTGTGTGCTTTCCAACTCTTGTGCTAATTGCGGAGGAGGCCTAGTTGTAATGGAATTGGATTATCAAAACAACGCCATAAGGCGCAAGGCGTAAATTTAAGGAGTTCCCGAATGTGATCTGCGTGTAACCGTGTTCGTGCATGTGAGCTAGTTCTTTTTTGATCGGTATGACTTTATTAGGATGTGGTGCCGCTCCACTATATTCCGACTTTGGTGGTTTCCATATTGTTAGGCTCGTCGTCATAGTCTTCTTGGCAAATCGAATTGGAAAGCGTAGGTGAGTAAAGTTGCACTAAGAGTATCACCAGTATCATCATCGTCACTCCGACACTGTGACACAGACTACAGCGTCGAACTATGTAATTAATGAAATGCATTAATCATAGTGTTGTTGAATGGTTAGCTTACTTTGTGGATTGGAACGATTCTTGCAGAATGCTCTGATGATGATGACGATGACGCTCTGACGAAGACGCTTTCACGTTGCTGCTAAAGAAGTCACAATGTGAATTGAAATATCATTTGAGTTTGTTAATGTAGATGGAGTTATATGGACACATGCCTACCAAAGTCGAAAGAACACGACATGATTAATTGATGTGGAAACATTTTGCTCTACTCGTATACTCGCGGAGCTCAGAAAAATAGAACTCGTATTTTGGCTTTGTTCTAACCTTGGGATGTTAAATGGGAATTTGGATTGTGAATTGTGGATATTATGAGGCAGAGCAAGGGCATTGCAGTTTTGTTTAAAGATTAAGGTTAATTGCATAATGTTGGGTTGAAATATTTCTCATGGAAACTAGGAAGATTGGAAGCTTAAAAATAAATGATTCAGCTTTGAATACGAGTAGATGAGTACAAATTGAGTATAGATGCTCGTAAACTGATGATGATTTAATAAAATATATGATTTACGATCACCTCTAGTTGAAACTGGAATTGAAGTCCAAGTTGGATATCTAGCTTTTGTTTCGTAGAGAAGGCCATAATGATTCATTTACCTAATGGCTTTGAAATAACAATAAAAAATAGAATACAAAGTGAGCAGAAAACAGATGAATATTTTTTACAATTATAAAGATTGTAGATTGTAAAAATTATATATTGAAGTCAAGAGATACAAAATGGCAATGCGACGAGATAATGGTGACCATTAGCCGACATCTGCTGTTCTGAACGCAGAATTCTAGATGTTTGTTGCTGATTTATTAGAACGAGGCTGATCTATTTCGCAGCTCGATCATCTTGAGAATGTTCACAGACGAGATCTTATTAGAGGGCTTATCTTATCAGTATCGTTTCTTGTGGTAGGAAGCTACCCTGACAACTCAACACAGCACTCAACTTAGAGATTATAAAGCTCCTGGGATTAGGACTAGAGATCGCTGGCAATTCAAAAATATGAGCGCTGTCGTTAATCTAGTGCTGAGCTAACTAAGTTTTCTGTGTTTGAGATTCAAATATGCCGTAGTTTGCAAAATAAGGCGTTAAGTCCGTTGTCGCAGTTTAATCATTCACGCTATCTATTTTTTTCTGACATGCTTATAGTGACTATTTAGTAACACCACTTTGCGGTAGAATTGATGAGTGGACATAGTAACAACAATGGACGTCACTGTGTGTTTGTTCCGTGGAACTCAAAAATATAATCTACTGCTCTTTAATCGTAATAGAAAACTCTAAGCCTCAGAAGAACATTGAGGCTGGACAATTATTCAGATTTTATCAGTTCCATAATTATGCATGAAAATAACTTAGACTCGCGAATGTATGCCAGTGTATTTGGAAAAATTCAATTAAAAGATGTTGCAGTTTGAATGAAAAGAAAAAAAACAATCACTCCAATATCTTTCGTTTTCTTTCAGAAAAATATCTTTGAATCTGACAATGTAGTCCTTTTGAAACCGATTTATTGTTTTTTTCTTGTTATATAGCTTAAGTTTAATAAATCTAAGATAAAAACCAAGCCACTACGCTTAATTCTGAATCGATTTTCAAAGTCGGAATAGTTCCTTCTTTCTTCTAAGCGTCCTGTTTTGCCTCCTTAGCTTTAATTTCTCTATAATAAAAAGAACTTTACTCGCCTCATATATGTGTTTTCTTTCTTCTTTCAGCTCATTAAATAAACACACCACTTCAGATAATCTGGTTTCTAAGGCGCCGATCTACCTAAATTTCGTTTGCTTTCAATTATTAATCAATTCTACATCAATCAAAGCTCGCAAAATACCAATTGCATCGCAAAATACCAACTCTTCACTTTCTCTCATTGCTAGAATTATATCCGCAATGATCAAACATTCTAAATGGCTAGCTGTTTGAGCAGATGATGGATGCTGTTTTCTATCACGGCTAAGATCTTGTAGAATTTACGAAAATGTTCACATATAACTTGCCTACTTATGCATCATTTACTTTGTTTGCATTAGTAGCCCTACCACAAAGAGTAATTTTTACATTTGTTTTTGCTACGCAAGAGCTACAGATAAATTCAATCAGTTTTTTATCGAGTCGTTGGTTAGCCATCCGAGGACGCAGATGAGTTCTGCTTCTTTATTTGAGCATTTGCATAATCACTCTCCATAGAGAATGCCGAAAATATATATCTCTGTTCTACGTTCCAAAGCTCTTCGAGAGCATTATTTCATTCAAGTTGCACCACGAACTCCTAAAAAGCAGTTTGCTCTTGAAAATGGCAAAGAAGTTGATGTATATCAATATAATTAATTTTGTTGTTGTCCTCCACACACTCAGGGTTCTTGACTTCTAATCTGATTTCATTTTGCGAATGATTTCCTGCTTACAACAACGACAATATACATAGTTTCATCATACACAGTATCTGAACCCATCAATACCCCCAATACGTTTTTCGTATTTATCCGATTGAATAATGGATACTTTGAGCCCATATACAGAATATGAAGTCAACTCTATTCAAATTATATTTGACTGTCACCTAGGCCAATTCTCCCATTACTCTTCCTATACCGGCCAATCACTACTCACATCCTACGATATCACTTATCCTCGTATATCACTTAGTAAATTTAGTAGTTTTGAAGTTGAGGATAAAGCTGGCTGGGTTTCATCCGGCCCTCAATATATCATACTTACTGCATATAATGAAATTAGAATTCTCTTAATTTTTGCACTTTTTGGCAATTATTACTTCTGCCTACAAAAAATACAAAGCATACTAGAAAAAATAAAAATTTCAAGAAAAAAAGTAGTAAATCAATTTTTTAAAACATAATTTTATTTTGCTAAAACTTTCCGAGTAACAATTATTAATAATTAATTAAATAGTCACAGACTTACTGCTAAATTTGCTAAATTTTTGCTTTGACTAATTCCAATATGAATCTTGTAAAATTTTACAATTCTATGATTTCTTTATTTGTATATTGATTTTTACAATATATACAAATGTAAGCTTGTCCACGATATCTCAAAGTAAAAATCGCTGAATAGATATTTGTAAAAAAAACTAAACAAAAAATACTTGGCTCATCGAATACATTAATGCCTATCATTGTTTACTACTTAAAACTACTCAAATATAGTCGATTTTTCTTACAAAAAAAAAATAAACTAAATAAATTTACAATATGTCATTTTTATGTCAAAATTAAAAAAAAAATATTTTGCAGACACTTAAATCACACAAAAAATATTTATGTATATTTTTCACTTTCACTTTGCTCTTGAACTAATCATGCTTACAGAATAAATAAAGTATTCATTTACTTGTAAAATATGAGAAAATTCTACAATTTATACTAAAACATTTAAATAACCAACACTTAAACAAAAAATAATTATCAAAGGGCAATATATTTGGGATTTCTGTTTCGATTGTGCATACATATGTATAATTTTCGGTATAAATATAATATATAAATAATAATGCCATTGTGGGTAATGGATTAAATACTACTCAGGGTTTTGAGTGTCATCATCCCAATTTGTTGTAGTTTATATGTTCGGTTGGACTACTACAGATTAAAAAAAAAAAGGAAAACGAAACCTGGGTTTACGGTCACACCTCACGCGGATGAAAGAGTTTTGAAATTTGAAAACAGACTAAGGAGAAGCGATGACTTTTGTATTGCTTTCGAAATGGGAGTCTGGTCACTTCTGATGACTTATGCCGTATGTGAATCCACCATTACTACAGTGATTTTATGACAATTAATCCAATGTTAGAAAACTTATTGACAAAAAGGCTAGGAGGAAAAGTTTCGTGAAACGTATTTACAACATTTCGAAGAACTTCGTAGGTTTTATAATCTGCATGTGCTCTGGTGCATCTGCTATGGGGAACAGACGATAAAACAGGAAGGACCAAGAAATCATACGTCGAAGATTTAGACATTCATAGCATAATATTGAACATTTCACAAAGTGAGTTAAAATTTGTGCAGTATTTGCCAAAATATTTACATTTTTACATTTTATACTAGTTTGGAGAAGACGGAAAAATTTAATACTGTCAGTTGCACAAGTGTCTAGCTGAATCAAATCAACTAATGACACTTACAGTCCAGTGTATACTACGCAATACTATTTACATCACGGTGCTGCTTGTCATTTCTTATCATTTTGTGCACATACAAGGATATCCACAGTTTCTTGTCCAATCTGAACTACAAAGTGATAGATTATAATATACATGCATACATATGTATATAGAAATTTAAAATTTCAAAGTCTTATTTTTGCAACATGAAAGTGCAAGGATGGTTGAGAATCCATTTTCTGTTTCAGTGTGCTGTTTTGAGTATAAAACAATTGCATACAAAAATATTTTATGAAGATAATTTTGTTAAAACGTGCATATGTTTGTCGCAACTCAGATTTTAGTTATTGCTATCCTATATAAAGTTGGATAGATAAAAAGCGGGATACGAATTAGTATATTGTAACTTGTGCCCATGCGTACATGTACAAATCTACTAACGAAATATAATAACCGTTCACAAATGTTTCACTAATTTGAATTATACCTCGAGAAATTTACAAATACAATACATGTAACATATACCATTTCATTCGCTAAGAGAAAACATTTCTCTAATGTTGCAATAAACTAAATCAGTATGTTCTGCTAACCTTTGAATGACAACTGCCAATGGATAGCCTGACAATACAACAATTTAAAACTAAAACAAAACAAGGCTCCAGCATTTAAGTACTGAAGGAGCTATCGAAAAAAGTGTTAGTCAACTACTCTACATTATAAATTCCTCTCTAAGGCGTCTGAGTTCCAAGTCAATGAGAAGTCGCCGAAATCATAATGGTTCCGAAACCGGGGAAATGTCCAAATAGCTTATCGGAAGATTTTCGAAAATATATATAACAAACTGCATTTATATAAGCAAGTGCTAAAACAGTCTTAGGCGTACGGTATACAACTTAGGGGTTGTACGAAAGTAAGTAATATTGCTTTATTGCAATCATTTCAAAACAAAACGCCAGGAGCAATAGTGAATGTTATATAGTATACAAGAAATTATGATATTCACAAAGACTTACGAATTACTACCATGAGTGACGAAGTAACAAACTTTGCTCGCAAACTTTGTGCGCCGAGTAGAAACAACAAGACCGTTCGACCTACCGCCGTAAGGTAAAACCGCACGCTATGGCGGTAGTAGTAGGTGCCTTCGCAGGAAAGCTACCTATCTAACGCGATTAGCACTACATATGCGTAAACTACTTGTTAAAGCAGCTTATTCGTAGTCAATAAAAAAAACAAAAAAACTTTTATGCACATCTGCCCTATATCAGAAATTTATATTTATTAATATGAATTGCCGGAAAAAGCGCAATGTAGCTTGCCAAATGAAAAAGAATGATGACACTCAAATTATTTGACAAAATTAAAGAAACGAAATAAACATGTCTTCCTCAGGGCAGTTAGACTTTAAACTCTTGTTGTTAGATCCAGTGGTGTGGTGGTGATTTGCATTTTAAGGCGTTTTATATCACGATGTTCACAATCGCCAGCATCATCCTCACTACTACCATTACTGGTGCCACAAGTTTTACCTAGCGATGTATTTCTTTTAATTGTTGTTGTAATTGTTGTGGTCGTTGTTGTTTCATCATCTTCACCATTAACACAGCCTCCTTCAACGCCATCACTGTCAGATCCCGAAAGTCGTCTCTTATCATCAATTGAACCATCAATACTGCTCTTACTGCTTACCGAACTGCTTCCTGTTTTCATGCTTAGATCAATGGGATTATCCTGTTCAATTGCCGTGGCGCCAGGAATCGGTGACCTTGGTGGTGTCATTGAGACAACTAAATTCTCACTGCAATCAGTGGCAGCATCATCACAGTTTTCCTCCAATTCAGCATCCATGTCATCGTCTGTGACACTTTTGTCACCGCAGACAACCCCACTGTCGGAATTCGGAGTGATTGTTGCATGCGATACGGTTACCGTTGAGGTCGTGGTTGATGTATTAGATGTTGACGGGCGTTGGGACTTTAACATGGCATCTAGGTAGAAACGCTTTGTTAATTCTTCAGCTGCTTTATTGCCATTGCCTATGTGATTGTTATTGTTGTTGTAAAGGACTGCCGCGGCATTGTTACTAGGACTACATCGATCACTACTCGAGTCCTTGTCTAAACTCTTCGTCGGTGTGTATCGGTTGTTTGTACTTCCACTGCCACTGCCACTTGACGATAGTGGGGAGGTGTTCTTAAACATGTGATGCTGTTCCAGTGAAGGTTTTAGCAATCCTTGATGATGTTGATATAAAGCAGGATGATATCCAGGAAATAGAAGGTGGGAAGGTGGAAGAAAAGCTGGTGGCGGCATCACAGGCATCGATCCCAGGCCAGGGAACGGAATCGGCAGGAACAAGTCTTTATTCATATGCGGTGGCATATCCATTGAAGATTTACCCAGCCGAAGAAGGGTATTGCTCCGTACGTTCACTTCGATGGAGCTGTCTGAATTATGACTGTCCGGTGAACTGACGGAAGGTGATTGAGAAGTCGCATGATGCTTAGTGTAATCTTCTGTAATGCCCAACATCATCAGTTCTTCTTTTGTACGTGGTGGATAGAGACCAGGTGGATACGCACCCGGATGACCTAGCATACTGAGCGATGTCGCTGCAGACTGTGGTGGGCCGCCTGGTGTACCCTTTTGGCCATTGTGACTGTTGTGGTGGGCGACAGCGGCAGCTGCAGCTGCGGCTTGCTGTTGTTGTTCTTGTAGGAGGCAATGGATTTTGAACCAATTCGATCGTCGCCCATAGCGTGAGCCACTCTTAGACATGCCAACCATAAGACATTTCCGAAGGCGACACGCCTTGCACGCTGTCCGATTTTTCTTGTTAATGATGCATTCACCGTTGTTTTTGCACTCGGAAATCGATGACAAATTGTTGTAGGAGCGGCCGAAAAATGACTGCAAATAAACAGAAAAGAAAAAGAAGAACACCGTGAGTGAGTTGACTTGGATTGAGTTGAGTCGAGTGAGACGGATTAGTAAGACATTAGCAATTAAGTGTATTGAAAGTAAAAACTCGATTAAAGTGCTATAAATGGTTTCGAATGAGACAAATGGATTGAGGCAAAGAGGTGTACGACGAGTATACACATGTATGTACATACTTACATATAAAAATAAGCGATTTTGATTGATTGGTACATGTTTTGGTGCTTATTTCATTCTTCGATGATTACAAACACGTTTTTGTGTTTTTTCGTATTTTTGTTTTGTTTTTTCTTTATTTATTTGAATCTATGAGTAGCATTTATCTTGTTTCTCGCTTTGATTTGATTGACGATGACATTTTAAGTTGAAATTTGCATTGTTTCGAGATTAGTTCTACAAGGGGGCTTTTTGTTTAGCTACAAGATGAGGTGGAAAAAAAATTGTTTGGAGGTAAGTATAGCAGTAAGTTGTGTTCGAGAGTACCTGAGAGTGAGACTCAATTTGTATATTATTGAGTAATGGGTGTACCTGAACACATGTAGATACTTACATATGGACGTGATATTTGTTTGATCGATTTTACCACTGTGGGAAGTTTAATATGCGAAGTCGTTAGATATTGCCTTGAACTGTTTGCTTGGAAGTGTGATTCAAACGCATGACGTCAGGGAGGTAGTGATTTATTCTTGCACTAATTACTTGGTACGAAATGCTGCTTAATAAATGTACCAGTAAAATCGAATATACGAGTATTTCGTGGAATTATTCAAGGCGTTGGATGTTGATTCGGTAAATAATGAGCAAGAGTCTCCGAAACCGAACATCTTGAAGACGTGCTAGTAAGCTCCATTTGTGACTTCATCTGACGATTTCTTCGAAAATTCCGAGATGAGAGCTTGAATGACGGCTTCCTACTAGGTGCACACGTGATTGGAGTATATATCTTCTGGTTATGACATATTGTTTAAATAGTGGGCCTGCCAATAAATATTAAACGTCGAATAATAGATGGTATATTACGATCAGACGGGACTTAAAAGTTGTCTTTCCGATGTGGTAAATTACAGCAACCACCATTTTATGGTACATCAAATCAGTCCTCGTGCTGGATCCATACCATTAGTTTTGAGATCATGCAGCGCACAGCTCACTAAATGAAGACGCATCTTAGCTTAGAAATAGAAGCAACAAGCAGACTACTACAGATGGCTATCAGCAGAAACATGGAGACAAGAGCGTATTGCAGTGCAAAACGTGACAAATGTTATCACAACAGCGCTTTAGCCGAACCGATGCAAATTTAGGGCCGTTTATGCTATTACTCAGGGGCTGGTAATGGCTCACAGGTAATAGCAATACTCTACGAAGAGCTCACAATATCAGCAAACTTCGCAATGGTGATGACATCGCGTGTTTTTCGAATATGAATGGACGCTTTGGAGCATAAATAACCCTGCATAGGGTTATGATGCCAAACTATACTATCTAAAGCATAGAAGCAATCAGGTTTGAGTTTAGGAAAAATGAGTCTATGAGTTGCTGGAAGCGGAGTTTTTTTTTCAGTTTTAAAGCATTTTATTCTCTTAATCATTAACTCTTACATGCTAACAAAAAATGCTTAAATGTTAGCTTAAAATTACTTAACAATCTTATACTAACTTACTGGCCCCACACAGGCACTCTAAGCTACTCTAAATTCTTATAACTATGTCTTTCGACTTTATTTACATTTTATTTATGAATATTTATTTTGTATAGTTAATGCTAAGAAAAAACAATTTGTAAAAAAAAACTTAACATATTGATATTAACATATTGACATAAAACTTAATATCTAACTTAAAATAAACCTTAGCCTACCTAACCTACATACACAATACACACATACACACATAGACATTATACACAATTATATACATACATTGGTATATAACTTTATATATACCACTGCATGTATATATTTCTTAAATGCTAACCTAAACCTATGTAAGCTGGCCACCGCTATTCACAGAGCAAATAAATTGGTCAGCTCTGCCTCATTAGTGAGGCTGGTCCGTAATTGACGGAAATGACGACGAAACATCTTCCCCATCATTCAAACACCAGAAATGCTGGTGCTGCCGAACGACATCCCTCTTATCGCGATTCCCCACCGCCCTACTGAACCTGAGGCGACCTACACTGTCGTGTGCAACGTCTCTGTTGTAGTTGAGTCGCCTGTCCTGACATGGAAGGTTAATGGCACCGCTGAACTATCCTGGAGCAACCCTATATTATCTAGGTAGAGGAATGCTTCCGATGGAACGAAGCCGTCAGAGCGCACACTCTCGTGGCAAAGGTAATTGGGGTAGTAAGCCCGGGGGCTTCGTCGGTTATTCGTCGAGGTCATTGCTCTTGCAATGTGCCTTCGAGTCAGCTTAATTACGAAGTTGTCCACTCGTATTAGGTTCTCCCTGTCGCAAAGGACCTCATTAGGATAAAATTTCTTGTACTCCGACTCTGGTGTTCTGTACAAGCGAAAACAAGCCCTAAGACAAGCCCTCTCAAACACCCGAATCTTTTCCATTAAGCTTGCTCGTACATTGAACCACACGGGACAACCAACTACCAGCATGGGCCTGATAAGGGCCATGTAGCAGATTACCTTTACCCTCGCAACGAGTTGGCTGCTATAAAACAGTCTCTTTGTAAGGGCAAAAGCACCTTCAACTCTGGCCAGAGCAGCATCTACATTTTTGCCAAAATACAGAAACTTATCTAGCCAGATTCCAAGGTATCTGACTACATTTCGACAGGCAAGAGGCCGCCCGTGTTGTCCAATGATAGAGAACTTACGCCAATTTTTTCTGGAATCCCTAGAGGCTCCAGACAACGGTGTCCTAAAGAGAATGGTTTCCGACTTCTGAAAGTTGATTTTCAACTTCCAGTCATCGCAAAATCGTCTTATCTTATCGAAGTCACGCTGTAAGATAGTATTAATGACCTCGATTTTTGGACCTGTTCTGTACGCTACCAAATCGTCTGCGTACGCAATAGTATGGGGAAGTGAACCTATCAAATCGCTTGTATAAATGTTAAATAGGATCGGCGAATTGACCGTGCCTTGCTAAAGACCATTTTTAATTTGAAATATTCCAACAGAAGTCACATCACCATTCTTCACGATGAACTGTCGGTTAGTTAGCATATTATAAAGAATGTACAAGAGTGGTTTACTGATCCCCAGCCTAGTCAGCTTATAGAAAAGACCCTCTAACCATACGGTGTCGAAGGCCTTCTCCAAGTCAACAAGGCAGGCACCAGTACATTGTTTTTTGCCTTTATTCCATTGGATATCGGACACCAGTTTAGACGCGGCATGTGAGATATCATGTCCCGCTTTAAAACCGAATTGATTATCCGGAACTATATGTTTGTCCTCATCCCACCTAGACAGAGCTCTATTGATTACTTTTTCAAAAACCTTACTGATATTCGGAAGGAGATTTATCGACCGGAGATTCGCCAGATTGGATATATCCCTTCCCTTTTTGGGGATAGGTTGAACCACCGCCGTTTTCCAATGCACTGGATAATGAGCATTATTTATTGCATTATTAAACAGGATGGTGTAAATGTCCACCGCTTCTAGAGGAAGATGTCGAAGCACGATGTTCGGAATACCATCGGTCCCCACTGATTTCTTAGCCCTGATTGTGTCGAAGATCTCATGGAGTTCTTCCTTCGAAGTGAACGGGGGGTAGGTCACCCTCTCTGGCGATGACATTATTGGCCATATTTTCGTCGCTGAACCGGGTGAAACCAGAGCCCTCGGTTCGCCTATTTCATTTCGAATGCAGAAGTCGTGCACCAAGACGCGATTGTCCAGGTCATAATTAGGGCCAACGATATCAATGGCCTTGTATACTTCCTGGAAAGTCGCCCCTATGGTCTCACCCATCTCCTGTGGATCCTCGACCACAAAGAAGTCGTCATCATCAGCGGCCTCATTTGGATCAATACCTGCTATTGTAAGTAACCGATCGTTGTCTGTTGTCCGGGCTATTTTAAGACACTGAAGGCCGTTTTGATTTTTTATCCGAAATAGTTTATTTATTTGCGGAAACATATTCGGGTTCCTGGTGTTTACAGCCCGAACCTTGTTGTTCCAATATGAACATACAGAAATTCTGTAATTCTCTTTTATTAGCGTTTGAAGATTTTTAATTGACGACTTCAGTGTCCTAATCTCCGGGTCTTGTCGGTCAGTTAACTGTCTGTATAAGTTTTTGAGTCTTGTCAGAAGTCTACTTTTCTGTCGGTGCAGTGCGTCAATAGTAGGATTGCGGAACAGGTCTTCGTTAGTTGTACGTCGATACCGCGGTATTGTAGTGTCCATAGTTTGTTTAATTGTCTCGTCAATTTGTTTTACGTAATTGTCGATCTCCTCGTTTGACAAATTCCTATTGGACGGTGGGTGGAGCATGTTTGAGGATAGCGCTCTTGTCAAGGTTGCGGAGAAGCGTGTCCATCGAGTCTTACTGTAGTTGTAAGAATATCTTTGGACAATCTCCTCCAATTCCGAAATTTCGTTGGGAACTGTAATTTCGGTGCTAAAACCGCAATGGTCACTGTCATACACGAGCGTGCGCAGACAGTTTAGCGTTTGTAAATTCGTACCTGTCAGTCGTATGTGTTCGTCGTACAGCAGTATATCCAAATAAGACCCGCCTCTGGGAAACGACGGGTTATCCGTCGCTTTAAGACCGAGTCTGTACATGACATCGTGCTGACCCCACCAATCGAGTAGTAGGTTCCCTCTAGTATTTGCAAATTATTTCCCCAATCTCTGTGTCTAGCGTTGAAATCCCCGCCGATTATAAAATAATTCTCCTCCGATTCCAGCCTCAGAAGTCGAAAAAGCGTGTCGAGCTCTGTAATGAATATGGTGGATTGTGAAGCCTCCGGTGCATAAACAGAGGCCAAGTACAGCCGCTTTCCACTGCGGAGCGGTATGTAAATGACGACTGCCTGCAACACCCGAAACCTGCACAACACTCCCTTGTACACTCTGTGAAATTTTATACCTTCTTTAATGAAGATCGCGACACCACCTCCACGTTTGGATCTGGGCCGATTTCTTCTTCTAACAATATAATTATTGTACTCCAGTTTTTGTTTATCGGTTTGCTTGATTTCGCTAGCGAAAAGCACATCAGGAGTTTGGTCTTGTAGCAATTTAAACATCGCGGCTCTTCGTTCGATCCTAATCAATGAATTAACATTCACCGCAAGGACCTTCAAAGTTGCGTTAGGCCCGGCAGCAGCGCGTAAATCTGGTCCACCCGCTTGGCCTGTTCTTGCACCTGCTTTTGCAGCTGAGCCATTTGCCCTTGGATTGCGAGCAAGATGGCTAGCATGTTAGGTGCAGCTTCCGTTGTTCTCGGCGTTGGCGCTGGAGAAACAACAGTCGCTTGCTGTACCGTAGTCCCCCTACCTGACGCCATTTGGGCGTAGGAAATTTGGGACGTGACGGCTGGTGTTTGAAACCTGACAGGTGAACGTTTGACCTCCACCTTCTGCTGCCGAGCCAGTTTTGCTTTCTTAATGTCAGCGAACCACCTGGTAATCTAGGACATTGATACTCCTTAGACTATCCAGACGGCTTTCGGGACTGAATTGCACCAGGAAGAACGGCAGACTCCGTTTCTCCCGCCTGGCTCTAGCTGTGGTAAATAGCTTTACCCCCACACACTTGAGTCCCTCGCACTCCTTCTCTTTGAGCAGTGCCAGAATCTCCTCAGGATCAGAAGACGGTTCCAACCCCTTCAGCAGCATCGATTGCCGCTTTTCATACTTTGGTGTGAATGAGTAATGCTCCGTCGCCGTTTCCTTTAGGAGCTCTTTCACTTTCGCGTAGCCCTCTACTGTATTACAGTGGATGGCATGGCGATCGTTCCCCAATCTCTTTATGTTAAAATTATTACCAATGACCAGCTTACAAAAGTCTTTGGTTGCATTTACCTCTAGTTTATAGGTGTTGATAGGAGGCACCTTCTCCTTCTACTTCTTCTGCTGCTACTGTTGTTGCTGTTGCTGCTGTTTCTTTTGTTGTTGCTGTTTTTGGTAACGTTTTTGCTGCTGCGGTTGTTGCTTTAGCTGCTGCGTTTTTTGCTGCTTTTGCACTTGTTGTGTTTGTGTTTGCTGCTGTTTCCGCGCACTTTTCTCCTGCAGTTGCTGTTGCTGTTGGGAGCTTGCCTTAGCTCCCTGCTCCCTTTGCCATCGGGCGATTTGCCTAGCTTTAATAGCAAGCACCTTATTTTGTAGTTGCTGGATGTTGCTATTAAAGGCATTCAGTTCTTCATCTTCATCTTCCGACTCAGAAGTTGCCAACGATGCAAAGCTGTTATTACTGTCAGAGACGTATTCGTCTTCCGTATCGTGACGTCCTTGTTTTTGCGCTGCTATTACTGCCGCAGACGTTGACGCCCCCCCAATTCCCTACTTAGCAGCATTTCGTTAGAGGGGCAAAGAGAGGGGAGTTTTGCTAAGTTCGATGATCCACTTTTTTTCCTCCATTTAATTGATCTTTCATTCGCCACTGTTTTTGCTGTGCCGTCCACTAATCCCACAATGGGGATAACGGGACGGTCTTTGTCACTCATCACTATTTAGTATTTATGTCCACGTCACTAATTTTATTATTTATTTTCAATTAAATAACAATATCAATTAAATAAATGCCGTCCACGGGCAGGGAATGAACCCGCACAACTTGAAATACGAGTATTAAAATTTCGCGTCCGAGCACTATTGCACTACGCCAGCCGTGCTTTTGAAAATTTGTGTGTTATATAATAATTTACAGAATTCGCTGAAGAAAAGCCGAAACAGGTCTGTATACTACCGTGGTCTGTGAACGACTGTGCTGGAAGCGGAAAATACTTGTCAATGAACAACATCTGGCAGAGCAGATTCAATAAAAAATTAAAAAAAAAAACATATACAACTTTGGGATATGCATTTAATTCGAGAAACTTTGTCAATGTAGGTATCAGGACTAGAACTGTCTCCTTCAGCCATTGTTTCTAAAGAAAAAAAAACAAGCGGAAAAGTCGAATAAGAGAGTATCTACTTATAAGATTGTATATGTCTATCGCACAAGCACTCTAAAGCGAGCATATTTTTTCTTCTTCTTTGGTGGGTTACGAGTACTTCTTCAGTTTATTAGTATAATAAATAGCTGACCGCTATCAGTCAGCCACTTCTCCCCACCAACGTTCGAATAATTGTGCCCATTAAAGATTTTGCCCTACTTATTTAGAAACATCAAGATAAAAATATCAGAACACTCTAGGGATTTTCTAGCCGGACCGCATTTCTAACTCGAAGTTCTATAATAGAACTGGTTAAAGTCCTATACACATAATATAATATGAATGGAATCCGCCAACCTAACATAGAAAAAGACTGAGTCGCCTAGACAAGAACAGACGAAGAGAAACCACATCAATTAGGTAGAACCCGGGAAGCATTAAGACATATTTACAGAAACTATACGTGTTGCATATGACTTAAAAGAAATGAAGTAAAGTAAAAAAGTAAGTATAATACTCGTAGTTAAGAATTTGAATTTAGAAAGGTTCTTCAGTACAGTTTCGCTTAAATTTTACAGCTCTTCAAAGAAAGGTAGGTTTTTTTGTAGTGGTTTGAAACTCAGGTGTGTTTGGTTCCAATATTCGCTCTCCAGAGTAGGAGTCCGAATAGGACGGAGAGTTTTTTCTTCACTCAGAGTGATTAGAAGGTTATAATTCACAGTATTTTTTTGTGCTTGAAACTGTACAACAGCCAAATCTACGTGTCAGTGTTATGCCTTTACACGCAGAATTTTTCTGTTTGAGTTCCAATTACACAAATGAAAAATTTGAAAGACTTGTCATGGGCAGGATTCGAACCTTGACCCTCCGAGTGAGAAGCGATTGCTAGTACCACTACACCACGGCCATCCGTAGGCGCACGTAAATTATAAAAAAAAAATTCAGTAAAGGTAGGACATTCATACTGTAGGTTACAAACAAATTCAATGTCATATTTGGTACTGCAACCCCTTCTGTGGTCATTATGCAATTGTCTGAGACGTTCCGGGAGTATGCCAATGACACAGTGCCTTGAATTAGATTTATTAAGCTGAAACAGCTACGTTCGCAAAATGTGCTACATGTATAACATACGTAAGGCCAAATTTCGCGTTCTCTATTCTACGACTTTATGGGTATTGGAACGTCGTAAACAAAAATGTTGACTTAGAAAATAGAAAATGACGGAGAAGATTAAAATAAGAACTATGTTTTCTCAATAGCTCACCCACTCAGTCGCCTCGATTTGCTAAAGTTTTTATACATGACCGCAGAAGTTTACAAAAAACAGTACATCTTAATGTTCAGACCTGCCCCCAAGTTAATATTTTCTATAAGTAAATTCCAATCCCCTCAAAAGCTTAAACAAAATATATTTAGTCACAAGATGTTACTTTTCTCAATACAATCTTGTCCATTTAAATACATATAAATTATTTTAAAGTATCGCTAATCATTCAGAATTGCGAACATCCTCAAATAGTTTCATTTTATGAACTCATAAATCCCATACAAAACGATCTAGTGAAATCAAAGTTGCAAAATTATTTGTTAGTTGGCAATGTCATGAACCCGAATTGCAGCTTTTGCAAATATATGTTGGTTATAGCAGATGTTTGACATTTGCTTTGCTTTCGATGAGACAATGGATTATTCATCTTCATCGTTACCAATTGGCAGACGTTAAAAGATACAACCTAAAGCTAAGACAACAAATTTCGTACTAGTATTACACTTATCAACTTCTTAACAGTCAAACAATACACTTCTAGGGTTAATTGGGCATCAAGATTACTGGGTCGGAAATGCTGTTGTCTCGTAGTCTGCTTTACGCCTTCCAAGCAATTTTTTCACCTTTTCGCGGGTGTATCTGTTTTTGTTCATTTGGCATTGCAGTTTACGAAGATGGCTATCTCTGCATTGTATTGGAATTTATTGCGTATAGGAGCATACGAATATCTTTTAAGTAGGTTGTAACTTGAAATGCAATGAATGTTTGTGCGAATTTTACAAACCTGTTGCAATAAAAAAAAATAACAAGGTTAATTAGATTAGAATGTGAGATATTTATAGACAAAGTAGTAGTCGTGTTTAAGTATTAGAAATGATTGACATACTTTAATTCTTAACTTTAAACTACCTTTCTAGTTTGTGGCACTGCAGTTAATGCATCCCTATTGTAAGTATGTCAACCTTATTCCGTTCACGGAAACCAAACTCAAAATCTCACATGGTATATAACAAATACTATTAGAATCCTTGAGGTACAATAAATAGTATTCAAAAACAACAAATCTGCAAAATGCAAGGATTCCTATTTCGTTGTGGAAAACTAGTTATGTGAAAGCCAATTAGACGCCTTTTTGTGAACAGCAATATACCAATTTAATATGCTTGCGCTTATCTGTGAAAAGCATCTGAATGATGAGAATATCAGCTGAATCCTTAACGTCTACAAACGTTAACAAGATAATAGATAGCCCAGACAATCGCATAATACTAACTACCTTCGAAAATATGCGGCCACATATATGAAGTGGCAAAACAAAGTCATATCCATAGAACACCATTAATAGTCGGCAAATACCATAATATGCCAACAAATTTCAAGCTGAGACTTACCATCTGCTTACGGACCGCAAACCAGCTAGTGGCAACATTCATTATTTAGAAAAGTTGGATCGTCAAATCTAAAATGCATCCCGACTCCTGAAAGATTTTGCATTTTCGTTTCCCTGTCAGTGAAATCACTAGAAAATGGGAATGTATTTCACTAAAAGCATAAATATGGAAAATCATCTTAAAGGAAAGCTAAGTCAGGTTTAAACCGTTATAAAAAACATGAAGTAAATATATTGCCAAATAGTTCACAGCCCATAGTAGTAAGTATAAAGTGTCCAAACATATGTATATAAACATTATGATATAGTCCAAATCTTGCTTCAACTATGTCTTCATGATTGAAATGCGAGTAAAGTAAAAACACTTAAACTGTAAATCACCTGTATACTTTATATAATACTTAAAGCTCTAACAATGACTAAATCCTCCTTACCCAATACAGTTGCTCTTAACACGATCAGCACAAAAAAAGCTAGTATGCGAAACGGTTAATCTTATCAGACATTTCTGAGATGAAGTTCAACTTGGATAGCGAACACTTTATGAAGTAGAAGCCGGGACTTTATTATCGTATCGTGAGAGTTGATAAAGTTTTTGTGTATAAACTGTGCTGAAGAAGAATCGAGATCTGCACACCGGTTCATCTACAGTCGATTAAATTACCATCTACAAAAGGGGTGGTAAATTAAATCTTGATGATGTTGCGGTAGAGAGCAGATATTCTAAGACTAATCACTAGACTATATTCTTCATAGGAATAATCTACCAATATTTTATGATATGTAAGAGAAGATGTCCTGAATTTTGAAGGCAAATGTCCAATTCTCGGCGAGGCTCAGAGAGACATCCTTGGAAATGAAGTAACATATAAGATTTACTTAATGAATTTAAAGCTGTCAAGTTATTTCAGTATTACATATTAGCACTTTTCATCGCGAAAGAATAATAGTGAAAACTTTTTATAACCAACTACTACATATCAAATACTATGTTTAAACAAATTAATTGCCAATGCTGGCATAAGCAACACACTTATGCCAACGCTTGATCCAATCCTCGCAACATTTTTTACATTCGGTTTTCGGTATGTCCCTCAGTGCTTCCTGTGATTTTTCCATTACTTCCTCTCGGCTGCTGAAACGCGTTCCCCGTAATGGTTTTTTAACTCGATTGAACAGAAGAAAGTCACAGGGAGCCAAATCAGGTAAATTCGGTGGCTGTTGGATGGTATTTGTTGCATTTTTCGTCAAAAAATTACGAATACGAGTAATGGTGGCACTGTGCGACGGTGCGTTATCATGGTGCAAAATCCACGAGTTTTCTACCCACAATTCTGGTCTCTTTCGGCGAATTGGTTCACGCAAACGTCTCATAACGCCCAAATAATACTCTCTGTTTACTGTCTGGCCTTCTGGAAAAAATTCATGATGTTCTAATCCATTAAAACCGTGATCATTGCCTTCTTTTTTGACTGAAAACGACGTAGTTTTTTTGGTCTCGGCTCATTTGGTGAACGTCATTCACTCGTCTGATATCTGGATTGCGTGTCGTACTCATAAACCCACGTTTCGTCTCCAGTAATAATCCTTTCGATGAATGTGGGATCGGATTCAGCCTCGCAAATCATTTCTTTTGCGACGTCAACACGGTCTCTTTTTTGCATGAAATTGAGGTCTTTTGGCACCAACTTTGCTGCAAACGACGGAAACCCAAATTATTAATCAAAATGTCTTGGATGTCAAGTCCTCCACTATCTCTCTGATGGTTAATTTGCGGTTATTGACCAACATTTCTTTTACTCCATCAATGTTTTCGTCGGTTTTCGATGTCGATGGTCTGTCACTGCGTTCATCATCTTCGATTGACTCACGACCACTTTTGAACCGCTCGTGCCACTGGTAAAGGACCGTTTTCTTTAGAGAATCGTTGCCGAAACACTTTTACAACATTGCCAACGTTTGCGCACAATTAAATCCGTTTTTTACGCAAAATTTAATACAAGTTCGTTGTTGCAAATTTAAATCCATTTCTAAAATTGTAAAAAATCGCCAACACATACATTGATAGATGTACTCTTGGTTACCTAACTTTTGCAAATGTCAAGCTATGATGCTAAGATTTAGAGGGAATATCAACAACAGATTTACTCCTTTAACAAAAAAACAGAACTCAATCGGAAGAATGGGAGCGCCACATGGTGGTTATTCCGGGAAGTCTTTGATCAAGGTGGTATGTTTTAAGATTCAATTTATTACAAAAAAAAATCCACAATGGTAATCTCGTTGTGCTAAACGGTTAATGACACGTCTGGCTTACGAAAGTAATAGAAGATATAAGAACAAACATTGCTGACTTATTGGAATTAGAATTTCCACTACACGTTAGTACACAACGAACTGAAGTACAAAGGGCGGCTGAGAAGACGTGCGAAACCCGTGATATTAAAAACAACGTTTTTAACACCTACATCAGGTTTGCTTTGATGTATGTACGAGTAATTCCTTAAGTCGAAGATTTAATTGTCACACGTTGAATCTTTTAGTATATCTGACATGCAAGGTACTCGTACATTTACTTGGCATATAAAATATAGATTCATACGTGCCTTCATTACATTATGCGGTTTGTATATTACGTTCAAGCCTATGACGTCAAACAAAATCAAAATGAACAGTATGTGATCAGCGATTAAAAGATATTTATAATTTATAAATATTGATGCCTTAATTAAGTTTTTGCAGGCACAATCGCATAAAGCTGTCTGCAATAGAAATGAATAAACTTGGACTGCCCATGTTTCCATGTCCATAAGTAAAATAAAAAGACTAGTGAACTGTTAAACTCTTCTCGATAAATATGAATATTATGTACATGTACTTATTGTGAAGATGATTAAGACACTTGTCCTTTAGACGCCACGAAAAATTTATTTCCCATGGATTATTAAGTCATTTTGAAGTCTTAACTTATATTTAATAGTCAAATACTTGTGGATGCTTAAAAGTTTTTTCAATCTTCAATGTCATGGTCATCGCAGCGCACAATATGTAGCAACGAAATAATGTTAACTGCATTATAATGATACTCGCAAAACATTATATGCCGGTCAAATAGGCAGTCAACAAAGCCAACTGCCGCTTTAATACTTCGTATCATCTTCACATCAGCTCTATAACTTAAGATTCAAGTATCATACGCCGCCGCAGCCGTCTTCGCTATTGCTACCAAGCCGAGGTAATTAACATAATAATTCGAGTATGAAAAAAACTTCCATCTATCTGAACCGTGAATTCATGGATCACTTAGTGTTTGCTGGATGGCGAAGGCGAAGGCGGATAGCCAAAGAAATCCCATTTAGGTTTGGTCTTCGCCTGAAATCATTAACTTCATGCTTTTTGGTGAACTTGCGGAATTACACAATTTTTGCCGATGAAGTTTGCTTTACGAGTATTCTTTTAGTTCGTTTTGTTTTTGCCATATTTCTCCTTAAATAACTTTTGAGGTCAATTTGCAACAAGTACGGATAACCAACACCGGCAGCGCCACATGATTAGAAAGATGCACGTAGTATTCATATGTACATGTCTGTATCTGCAAGATTCAAACCATACAAAAAGCCACGGACAAATTAGTTTGCTGGGCGAAGACATTTGAAAAATGGTTATGGGCTACTGTGCGAATAGGCAACCTCCTCCCGCCTATAAGTCGATATACAGATACAACACACAGCACTGCAGACACAAACTCTACTAGAATAGGAGCTGCACAAAAGTAGAGAAGATAAAGTAAAACAATAACAAAAATTACTGCACAATCTTATGATGATACAACATTTAAGCGTACGTATCTGAGAATCTATTGGGTTGAAGGCCGTTCTTAAACCGAATGCATAAACTGTGAAAGACGACAGAGAAGATTATGGACGAGAGAGGAAGAAGAGTACGAGATGAAAAGAATGAACAACAAAAGCATGTAACAACATTAGTAATGGCTTTTGCAAGAATGGTTATGCAATTTAGCCGCTCAAAACTAGGCCGATTCTTTTGTCGGTTCTTCAGTGTACCCCGGACAGTACTAGAACTTGAATTTGGACAAGTCTCTTGCCGACGATTTATGCGGTGGTGAGGTTAAATTGCAGGCGGTGAACTGTAATGGGCCGAAAGAAAAATTGTAATTGAATAGAATTGTGGAAAGAGGTTGATGAATTTAACAAATTACTTGTAAGACGTTGAACAAGATTATTAGTTGAGGTCGCGGCATTGGAAATCAGAGTTTACTGTTATATCATAAATGACGATGATTTTGCTAACGAAGTTTTTTGGAATAAAATTTGTTAGCCTCAGTCGATGGACAAAAAATTAACAAATATTTAAGGTTGCAACTAATTATAATCCGATTTAAGAATTTCAAGTCAATACTATTATAGGTTTAATCCGTCCTTTGGTATACACTGTAGAACCATACGAGTATGTAGTCTTGGCTCTTCTGCCAAACTTATCTGATTTTGCTTTCTTCTCCATCGAAAATATAACGACATTTCAAACTTCCCTCCAAACTTAATCGTAAGTAATTTATATTTAGAAGCAAACTCCAAAGCTTTCAACCAGTTTTCACATGACAATTTCTTGGAGAGAACTGTTTTCTAATTGTCCATAGATATAGCGATCAATAAACCTAGGTGCAGGTGTTATAATCAAAGGTTAACGTTGACATTATTGAAAGGAAATTTGTTATGAGCTAGATATATGACTGTTTACACTGAAAATTTTTCCACTTCGCTTACATACTGCATTCTTTTTTTAGATAACCAAATTTATTTTCGACGTTTACCTTTCAATAATTTTAAACACATTATGTACTAATGTCTCGTATCGATTATTCTAATATCGTTAATTAATAATTTGACAAATTAATGACTCCACCTCTACTCCACTTACTTACTTAATTGGCAAACAAACTTGGGGGGTTTATATCCTGGGTTAGAACAGTCTTTCAATTTCACATTTCATCAGAATTTAAACTGTCAAAGCCCGCCCAATCTCGGGTGAGAGGACTGCTTCATCGACAGTATTTTCAATATAATATTATTTCGAAACTTATCAGTTAATGTTGCTGATTCTTTAGAAGTGATGGAAGTCAAATATGACTGCAAACTAAGGAGCAACGGTATATATATTAATGTTTATAAAAAACCTAAATGTCAATCAATTCCCTAGCCCGGCCACTGGCAGTCCTAAAGTAGATCCAGCTCTTGATGCTTCGCAATTCTATTGTTATTGGAACGCAGATTATACTCAGTGAACTTAAGCTCTCATTCTCTGGCTTTTCATTCTTGAACTACAACAGACACAGACTGGATTTCACTTTATGTGTAGTTCATCGCTATTAGAAATGCGTTAGCTTCCACTTGAATGACACTACAAATGATTACAAACATTACTGGATGACGAAATTCTTCTTATTTAGCAGCGGTTTATTCTAAAGTAATATAGAACAAGTAAGGGATAAGGACTATACCAAGCGTGGCCTTCCATAGTTATTTTCCTCAAGAGCATATTATAATATAAGGGAGTGTCCAGTGATGACACCTACGATGGCGCTGAGATGCTTCCTATTTAGAAGGATCAAACTCTTAGAGCGATTCAGATAAAACTTTGCCCAGATCTGTTTGGTCGCTAGACATGTTGATCCAAGAGTCCACCTAAGGTCTGTTCTTTTGTTAGCATCTAGTTTTAATATTAACTTGCACATGAGCAAAGTCGTTATCAATTTAGATCATCCAAAAAGTGAAACTTAATGCAAGCTCACTAACCAACAGGAGAAAGTAGATCCAGCGGAAATAACTACTACCATACCGCTAGAAGGAGAAGGGTTTTCATGTTGAGCATAAACTCTACTTTTTGCTGCGTTCTGCTGACGAAAATATAGAATGACCTTGTTATGATGAATAGGAGCATTCCGTTTATTTAAATGAGTTTAATATTCTCGCGGATAGTGCCAGATATTCCATGATATGTATTATAATTGTATCCGAAATGGTTTCGTTTTTTTTTTTTCAAATTTCCCAAGAAGTTACCCTTAACTGTTACATTAGAGCGACAGTTGACTCATTAGAAACTAAAATAAATAATCGCATTCACTTAATTACGACTGAAAGCATGCACAATTATAATGTACATTTCCTAATAACTTTAAAATTATAAAAGTTAGAAGCTGCAAGTAAGATGTTATATAAAGGTGTTAGGTTGCAGAGAAATCGATAGAAGATTGCAAGTCCAAAAGTTGTATAGGGACCTTACCTTACATCCTTCACAAGTGAAAGCGCCAAAATGAAAACCAGCCGCAGGCTCGCCACAGACCTTGCACGTTTGATTCATCTGCAATGAAAAGAAAAAGACATAATGCAGTTTTAGTTTTTCACACTCTTGTTCTTTGTATCTGATTAATTACGAAAACAAATAACAAAAAGTTTTGTATATGACATCTCAATAAATTCTCACCTTTCAAGTTGCTCTAAAATTATAAAAGTTTCATTTGCAGATAATGCCACGGCGTTAAAGCAAACCAAGCTGTAAGAAGCCAGTTATGCCTGTGCCCAGCTAAACGTTTCATTGCTGTCTGTCTTTATCGGGCATGGTAAATCGATCCACAAGGCCAAGGATTCAACACAACACCTTTTTATAGACTCAAACATAGAGGATATCCGTGAGAAATTGGTATGAGGATTTGTACACTAAAATTTATTAAATGTTTTATTTGGATGATAAATTTGCAACAGCACCGAGGCACTACCATGTTGACATGAACCCAGGTTGCTCAACCCAGGTAAGCAACTCCAGGCAGCAGCATTTCAAAATTTAGATCGATTTCCTTACTGAATTTGTGATTAATGTACACTAAGAGCCAGAAGTGGGTTCCATGTCGCGAGAAAGAGGCTCTTGTTCGAATTTCGCTGGCACTTGTATGCATAAATTTATTAATTCGCAGATTTTTGTGTAACGATTGCTGGGGGAAATGCGCCAACTTTTCTGATGTACAACTACGAGTAGTTGCGGTATTGCGAGCACGTGATCAGATTTTGACAGAGGTGAGGTGCAGCATGTATCCAATACATGGGAGGAGAATAAGAAAAAGCAATTTTCGACCTAAAGCATGGAAGGAAAACATCAGCAACAAATCGTTGCCTCTTTCCGTGGGAATAGTTATGGAATCTTGCTCGGAGAGTCTATGTATCCATTTACGTATGTTCTACTAGTCGGCATGGTGATGATAGCTTCAGCTGGATAGAAAGATACATAATTTTACCGGTTGCTGCCGTATCTTCTGTTGTTGTGAAGAGAAACGAATTAAACTAAAGATATATGACCTATAAAAACGTAGCTACATGAATTATGATTAAATGCTCCTCGAAGGTTCTGTCAGGTACTTTTTCCTCCTTCAACTTGAACGAGTGGAAAAATTCATTTCAAGACTAATTATTTTTTTCAGACCAGACTTTAGTAGTGTATTTCCAAAATGCGATACCGTGCACTACTCACGTCTATCACTGGAAGATGGGTGCATTCGCTAGACTTCACGGAATGCTTTAGTTGCTTTGGTTAAGCCTTTTACTGATGATCATAATGAGGATTGAGTTCCAATGTGGTCATAGTTCATAATTCATCAAAATTCATTTGTACCACATGTGCTGGATGCGCATCTCGTTAAAGGTTTACGATTGTAACAAAGTGTTGTGAAATATTATAAATCAATTTTTTTTTGTTGCCTTTGTAACGTCGCCCCCCGATTTATCTGCTCCTCATTGGGCTTACATTTCATATGTATTCGCATGTATATATATTAAGGAAGAGGGTAGGAAAGTATAAAAATTGTGAGATGTTTAAATTACTGTAAAAGAAGGGAGCAAAATATCGGCAAAATGGGCTGGCTTGGATCAGTAATGAGTTTTTTTCGCTCCTTCTTTGTGTATAAAGAAAAATGACCAAATTAGCTACTTTGTAAAGAAGGTCAGGAATTTCTTAGACAAAGTCAAATGCATGTGGTTAGTTAAATTTCAAATTTCTTTAATGTCATGAAGGTGAGTAAGCCTGGAGAAAAAAAAGGTTTCGTTAAATGTTTTTAAGTATCGTAATAGGTAAGCGGTCGCCTGGTGATATTATTTCAAAACTAAAATTGTGGTATCCCTTCAGTAATTTACCATCTGCATATTAGCAATGTAATTAAAAATTCGCAAACCTGAGGATAGTAATATATTAGAAATCCCTTTGGACTTATAACTTGATATGAGGCATGCATTATTTGGGGACTGATGCAAGCTAACCATTTTCTAAGCCGACAAGTTTAAGAACGCAGCTATTTTACTTGTAGCGAAAGCCGAAAACATTTTTTATTGTCACTTTAGTAACTCTAAAACCAATCTGCCTCTGGAATCGTTGCAATAACTTTCTTTTAATCAGACACCTATGGTGAAAAAGAATCTGGTTGGATCCAAACAAATTTAATAAAAATTGCACACAATATGTCGATATTACCTATGAGGCATAAAAGTATTGCTTTGTTATGTTTTGTTCGTGTCCATTTAATAACGTACGAGTATATAGTAAACGATCACAGAAGTGTTCGATGTGTTGCCTGTTCCAAAGATGTATGCATTAATCAAAAATCAACGCTGGAAAAACAATTTATTTGTTGTTAGGCTTTATTTACCACCATCGAAATAAAATGGATTTCGAAGATGTACCATAAAAGCGATTTATTATTTTGAGTGAAATATTTATAAATATTTTAAAATACCTTTGGCTTTGACTTCTTTAAATGACATCTTGTCAAAAATAGAGGACCCTTACTTAGAGACTTATATTTATTAAAAATAAGAGAAAACCAACAGTTTCTTCGTAAAATATTCGGTTCTTTCAACTCATCCAAGAAGAAAAAATAAATATAAATCATTCAAAAAGGCTTTGTTCATATGAAGTTTCAATTCCAAATTCGAAGAATGCAGAGCTGCAGACTGTTTTTTTGATGCCCCTGTTTATCCTATTAGATAAGAAAGGACAAAACAAAAGCTGATCAGAACCTCTGAACTTGCTAGCTTAAAAATAAATATTCGTGTCTAAGAATTATATCGAACGGGAACAGTCAGCACCTGAATCATGATCCTGTTCACGAATGCAGCTTTTTCGAAATCAAAAATTTTCCGATTCGAATCTTCCTATAAATAAATCTGAAGTGATCTGGTTCTGGTTTTCTTAGATAGTTAGTCTTCGTTCCGCCTTGAAACGGGCGATCGCCAGCAGCTTTTCCTGGCTGAACGTATCGCATGCTGCCAGTTCGTAAGACCAGGTTGAACTATAGAACGGAAGCTCGGTCTTCCAGCTCGTCTCAAACCTGTAGGCTGTGGTTCGAAGATTCTCGTTGCTGGAAGATTATATTTGAAGAAGAAGAGGAAGATTGGAAAAATGTTGTCCATCCTCTCGATGTGGACAAGTCAATGTAATAGAATTCGCGGTTGTATCTTCTTCTCCATTTGCCCTCCTCGCCAATGGCACCATTAATTCGGCGAAGGTTTCTTCTTTCAAACGTACTCAGTATTAGTTCCGCTTTCCTTCTTATCATCCAGCACTCGGCACTTTCTGGTAAGCAGTTTCGACCCCAGAAGTTTTATTTATTATTATTATTATTATTTTGAAGTATCTTTACAAATGAATTTGTAAAGTCCGGGATTTTCACGCCGGGGTACTATGCCCATGTGGCGCTAGTCAACAGCACGCGGTGTACCGAGTTCCCATGTGGTCCCCCATCTAGGTATAGAAGTTTTAATAAACCGAAGTAGCAGCGGTTTTCTAGGGTCACTCTTCGTGAGTGAAATCCGGCGAATGTCTGGAATAGTTCTGACGAAGCGTTTCCAAATTGCACAGCACACCGCATGTTGACATCTTGTGATCCCCAATTTAGCCATCCCATTATATAAAACAATCTTAAGTTCAGTAACCTAAATATAAATACAGAATTGCCCAACCTTGTGTTTTGAAACAATAAATATTAATCTTTCAGATCGCATTTCATGCAGTGTATGAAACTTCGCAGAGCCCTGTGTGAAATTCTTTAATGTAGTAATGATTTTCTATTAAGAGAACTCATTAACAAATTCGGAATATAATTTGATATAACGACTTTAGAACCCTTCGCTAGAATATTCAAAGACAAACTCAAATATTTGCTTTGATTTTTCATATAGAAAGAGTTAAATTAAATAGATTTAGGAGCAAATGCATTCAGACGCAAATGATGAGGGAAATTGCCATAACGATATAGCATGTTGTACAAGTATAGGTGTGGGGTTGTTAAAAAAAACGAAAAACTTACTCGTACAAGGTCCACAGTCTCCTATGGCCAAAACACGGTATCGCTGGGTTGGACGGCATAGATAGATACGAGAGATACCAATAAATGGAGGCAATAGAAATTAAAATGTTACTTGTGGCAGTAAGTGCTATAGTTAGCGCAACACGTGTTCACGTTGTTTTCGATAATATGACAACGGGTTCGGAAAAAATATTGTCCCATATGGTATAAAGACGTTATCCTAAAATAGTGCGAAACTTGATATACAATCATTGGTCAAAGTGGCGGCGAAGAGGAATTAAGTTCAATATCATCAACAAAGTTTCGGGCCTAGAGTGGCCTTTAAGTTTTTATTTGAAAAAAAACGTCTGCTTGATCAAATTAATAGCACTACTTGCGCTGTCTTAAATGAAGCCTCGGAAATGTCATACACCTGCAGGTGCGGGCTTACATTTCTGTATCGAGTAATTGATGTGTTTACGTTTCAACTCATGACACAACGAATATATGAACCAATCCCGATCTTAAAAGATCTAACATCTACTTTTCAATAAAAATAAATCATTTTGCAAATGTATCTCGAAGAGCAGTCCCCATAAGGCGCGCTGTGCTCATCTCTCTAATCTTCCACCTGCATTTGCATTCAGGTTGCAGAGATGAGATAATTTTTATTTATAGCTAATTAATTGGCTGCAACAAACGTTTCCACTACATGTGGATATTTGTTATGTATTTTTTATTTTTCTGCATTTTTTTTAATTTAAAATATAATACGCGATCTTACAATAAATTTTACAATAAATGCATGTTGTCGTGTTGTATTTTCATATTTCAAATCGCTATAACTAGGAGCTGGATGGTGTAGCAATGGTGCTGGCTCTCTGTCATTGTTGCTCTGTCTGTATGTTCATGGCTACAAAGATTGGCTTACACTTGTCTGCGATGCGACCCAGAGGAAGTGAACGTATTGCCCACATTCTTAAAGGTGCTGCCTGATGCTGATGATGATGCGCCATGCAAACAAATCTTGATGGTACAGAAAGATGTCAACTCGGTCTGGTGTTTGTTCTGAGATGGATTTGATTTTTTCTGTTTTTTTTTTAATCGTGTTTACCTGTGCAATGTTTGTACAAAGTTGTGAAAAATTGAATTGAATGGGGAAAACGAAAGACGAGATATCGCGATGACAACAAGTCGCCGAGAGGCGACGAGGAAGAAGATTAAAAGGCTATGGCATCTGGCAGCACCTCAACTCAAGCAAGAGCAGAAAACCAGTTGAACGCGTGCAGCAGAAATTAAATGCTAATTTAATAAATTATTCATTATAGAGTAGAGACATGGAAGCTTAAGGAAAAAGAGAAGAAAAAAAAAGTTTCTGATTGCTTGCACATTATGGTTTAATATTGGAATCTGATTTAACTTGATACAGAGTGGGGCAATTGATTATTTCTTTGCGCTTGTTAAAGGTGGAAACTGCTTATCTTGTTGTTATCTGTCATTGGTGGCTTTGTTTATTGGATTCTATTGGCTTAAGATATGTTTGTGAGATACATTGCAATAGAGTTTTTAACAACAAGATTCGAAGACATTCCGTGTAAGTGATAAGTTTGTAGTGAACCGCATTTGGTTCCAGCTTTTCAATTACTCGTAGTCAATATTTAGTGAGATGTTGAAATAATGATCTTACAAAATAGATTTTGATGGAGAGTTATTTAATTTAGACACTTTTCTTGAATATATTGTGAAAAATCAAAACATTGCATCCACACCTGTAAATTGTATCACGAAGTATGAGTTTATAATGATGACCCAGCTAAATGTAATCCGGTTTTCTCGGAGGGTGACGAAACAGTACACGGACAATGAGTTATGCGTACAAAAGGTACCTTTAAAAATGTGCTGCTGCTAGTGTCTCTCACTAGCTAAGTGAAGACGATTTTTTGAGCAATTCGATTATTTCACAAAAAGGGCTATGGAAAAGTTGA
The DNA here is from genome assembly GCA_949129095.1 of Volucella bombylans. Taxonomy (NCBI): domain Eukaryota; kingdom Metazoa; phylum Arthropoda; class Insecta; order Diptera; family Syrphidae; genus Volucella; species Volucella bombylans. The sequence goes on along the minus strand of OX422142.1, from coordinate 45,949,429 downwards.
ACGCTTGAGATATATGCTGTTGAAAAGGCGTGCAATATAGTAAAACTGATCTGATGAACTTTCAAATCAAGCTAAGAATACGGACTCTAAAACTTTCACCGCTCAACAACCAACCATTACTGCTATCCTTCAATGCTAAGTACCTAGTAAAGATTATGAATTCGAAACTTATTTAAAACCGAACACGTGTTTAGTGATCAGCTCTATTTAAGAGTAAAGGTAGATGAGTGTGTAATAGATATCCGGTCGGTTTTATCATGCTCATTTTAAGCTTTACACAGAAACCTGTAGAAAGACTGCAGATTTTAGAACCAGATAAGGACGAATATTTTAAAAAGCTCCTCAACTTAAAATCTACATTTTCTTGGTGAAAAAAATTCGAGGGATTGTTCCAATACCATTCTCATTGTTTTTTTTAATTGTTTTATCGTGACGAAGGGCGAGATATAACTTTTTGCTTACTTACTTACTTAGGCGGCGCTATAGTTCGGGACGAACTGCCCCCAGTTGCGCACTCCAGTATGAGTTAAGGAAGTCATATGACAGAGCGCCACCTTGTCTAAAACCTTTGTTGACATCAAGAGTTAAGTCGGCATCGACCTTGACGAAGAAGAGAGCTTTCTCAATCGACATTCTTCACAAACGGACAAGCTTGGCAGGGACTTCAAAAAGATGTTGGGTATCGATTTCGATTTCTTGAGTTTTTTCCAGGATCTGCCGGAGTGTGAAGATTTGGTTGATTCTGAACTTTCCTGGTCTGAACCGCACTGATAGAAGCCAATTAGGTAGTTGTCGAAGTTTTCAGATGTTTGTACAATATGGGAGATAAAATCTCGTATCCGATGTTGAAGAGATTTATGGCTCTATAGTTGGTGAAGTTGAGGGGTGCCCCTTTTTTGTGGATCGGGCAATCGATGCTGATATTACATTCACCTGACCAGATTTGAGAAATGAATTGGTGTATACTCTCCACAAAGTCATTTGCAGTAGCTTTGAATAGCTCGGCCGATAAGCCATCAGGTTCAGCTGCTTTGTTGGATTTCATATAAAACATAACTATCCTTACTTCGTTTTGCCAGGTGGATGGAAGTTTTTGCTATCATCGTATAAGTTGAATGGTTTATTCTGGATAACGGCGGATTTTGAACTTTGTCGCCGTTATACAAACTGAAAAAATTTGTTCACATTCTCAGCACCGACTGTGACTCTACTACAAGGTTTCCTTCTTTATCTCTACAGGCTGTAAGGGTCTTCTTGCTTTGACACGACCTTTTTATCTACTGGTAAAACTTCCGTGCGTTATTCCTGGAATACAACCTCTCAATATCTTCGATCCCTTGCTCCCCGTGTTCTCTTTTCTTCTTCTAGAGAAGCCAATGTTCTTCAGGTCTCTTTTGTTCGTAGAGTTCACTAACAGCTCTCGTCTTCCAGACTCCTTGTTTAGCTGTATGTGCTTTTCGGCATTCTTCATCAAACCAGGGGTTTCTTGGTGGTGGTCGGATGAAACCCTGCATATCAATCGCAACGCATTTGCACTTTGGCTACAACAGGGCGGTGATCCGAGTCGATGTTAGGTGCCGGAACGTTGGTACGTCCTGCATACCGGATGTATCCCTGACATCTATCGTAAAATAATCAATTTGATTTAGCGTTTGATGATCCGGAGACCGCCATGCTACCTTGTGTATATTGATATAAGGAAACCGTGTACTCGCTATAGTAATATTTCGTAACGCCGCAAAGTCTTACCAACAGTCCCATCAAACATGTCCTCCCGTCCTATCCTGGCGCTAAACTCTCCTAGTACGACATTGCCTATATGTCTTGTCAAGGATCTCGAAGAAACATTTTTTGGTTATCTTCCGTAGGGGCATGAATGCATATTAGGATTAAGTTAACGAAATTAGCCTTGATGCGAATTGTCATAACACGCTCTCTCACGTAACGGGAGTTTACTTAAGACTGACGCATAGGGCAAATCCTCATTCCAATAACAGTTGTTTCTTTTCCCTATAATAATAACTATATTACATATCATTATATATCACAGTTTTTTATCCTCCTTATACCCGGCCCTTCCCATCGCACTTCATGGGTGGTGGTGATATTTGTGTGATAGTGGTCAAGGACCTCTACTAATCGCTCGTCTGCACGTGGCCTGTTAAGCGTTCGAACAATCCACGTGCATATTAGAAGGTCGTTCTACTATAAACGTTTGCTAGGCTCGCCAACAGTGAGTCTATTTTTATTCGAGGCCATTAGTTGATTTGTCACTTATTTTATTCTCTTCCATATGGGGATGTGAGCCCTATGACCCCGTGGGCCAGTATGATGCTACTGGCCGGGCATACTCTTGCCTACTCATGCAGTTACCGGTGACCACCACTAGTAGTTTGGACCAACCCAATTATAAATTATAATACACTCAGCAGTTTTCCGATCAATTGCCACGCAAATTGGGGTGGCTGTAGCTCACGTGTTAGTGGACTTGCTTACAAATCGGAAGGTTCGGTGTTCGAATCCCAACCTCTCGCGAAAGATATTAATTTATTAAGTTAACAAAAACCAAGAAAGATGAGTAGTTGACTAGAAATCAACAACAAGCCTACTTCTACTAAGAGTGAAATAACCACTGAGCCCAAACATCTTTTTTTCTCTCTCTATCACATTTTCCAAACAAGTTAACACATGCTGAGGCATTTATAAGTCTATTCATACTCACTTGAGCGTTCTTTTAAAAAACTAAAAAAAAAAGAAGATATATAACCTCAGCATTTCAAAATTTAGCCGAAAAGTAAATAAAAAAACTAGCAATAGAGGAAGCAAAGACGTGAGGTCCAATCGTAACATTTAATCCCAAGTTTCTATACCATGAATTTTTTAAAAATATTACATCGCGCACCGCAGTACAGTATAAAATATCTGTGAACTGGTCAGCATATACTGAATAATCATAGTAAAATTATGGGCCTTATTCTAGCCAGAACTATATCAGAATACATAGCACCGGAGTGTCGAGTATTGATCTCCGCCGATGCCAAGGTATTTAGATGTATTTTCGACAAGATTGAGAATTTTATCGTCTACAACACTCGTTTTTGCCTTTCAAGCTGAAGTTTTTTGCGTCTCAGCCCTATTAACATCAATTTTTAAAGAAAGCCATCTCATAATGATAGTAAATATTTTATGTAGATATCACCATTTTCAACTTCTACCGCGAGCATCGAACTTGTCGAGTTGTAGAGGCTGAGTAGGGTCAATGAATCTCGAGAAGAAATTCTCCAGACGAGTCCTGAAACCAAAGGATGCTCCCCCCCCCCTCCCCAACTCCCAAATAACTCCATCATTCCCCTGGGCTGGATCAAGGTGTCATACGACCCGTGCCGAAGATCAACCTGGCTGAGGGCCCAGTATCTCCAAAAATATCTCAGTCGCAAACGGAGTATCCGGATACCTGGCGACCTCCGGATTAGCTAGCCTTATCTGTATATGGCGGATCTCTGTACAGATGGACAACCCTTTCTCCGCTACTCGTGGGACTATCAATGGAAAATAACCATAAAACAAAAACCTAGGCCGGTACTCCTTCATTACCGGGCGGTGGAACGGTGACTACACCGACTACCGGCAAGGCTCCTGCATTGCCGAGAGGAGGCAAAACTGTGGCAGGCCATGGTGCGCCATCCTCTAAAGGCAAAAGGAATAAGCCTAATAATAAGAATTCAGGAAGTGTTAAGACTGTGGCAGGCCATGGTCCTATCACCTCCTCCACCCCTAGCAGCAGCAAGTTTGTGGCAGGCCACGGACTTGTCGCGGCTACCAAAACTCCTTCAGGGAGTGTTAGGACTGTGGCAAGCCATGGTCCTATTACTTCCTCCGCCCCTAGCAGCAGCAAGTTTGTGGCAGGCCACGGACTTGTTGCTGCTACCAAAACTCCTCCCTCCAAAGAGGAATCTGGAGCTCAGCCTCATCGGCAAGCTCCATCTAAGGCGCTCTACATAAGACGCCGAAATGCTTCACGCATCATCAAAACCTTCGGATCCATTCCGGAGGTGGAGAGAAGTGCGGAAATAAAGAGCAAGGTTGAGTGGGCTAAAAACATCCTAAAAGACGGATTTCCCACTGCTTCCACTGCTCACAAAACGTCAAAAGACTCCTCTAAGCGTCAGAGATCGTTGGAGGAAACCGTACCGGTTTCCAAGAGGCCCAAAACACACAGTTCCACAACCCCTGGGCCATCCAACAGCAGATCTCTGAGGTCTTATAATGAAGTCCTAAAGGACGCATTGGTGATCGCGGTGATCGACAGAAGCGATACCGACGGCTCCATTACACCGGAACGGTGGCAATTGGTCAAGTTGAAGCTCTCGAGCAACTTCTTGGCCATCATGCGGGAGAACCCAGGACCACCTCCTATCACAAGCGACGCTGGCTGGCACCAAGGCCATGTCAAGCTCATCGCTTGCTCCAACCAGAGATCTCTCGATCTCTTCACCAAGGCCATCGATGGTTTAGGAGAGGTTTGGCTAGGTGCAAAACTCGAGGTCGTATCTAAGGAAGACATTCCTAGTAGACCTCGAACTCGTACCTGGATTCCAGCCGAACCCTCCTCTCCAGAAAGTATCCTGGAAATCATCCGGCTCAGCAACCCGACTCTTCCGACTCATGACTGGAAAGTCGCGAAACTGGAGGAACTAAGGGGTTCTTATAGATGCGCGTTAATTGTGATCAATAAGGAATCACTTAATCCTCTGGCGCAGACGAAAGGCATGATTCGGTTCGGATTCGAGTCAATTCATTTAAGGGTGTACAAAAAGGATGAGCTGGATGCTGATAAGCAACCTCCTCCTCCTTTAACACCCGATATCACAACCTTGGATCTTGGAGCGTCGATATCCTTTCCAGAATTGGATAGCGACGACTCCAATCAGTCCGAGGTGACTACCAAGCCGTCGGTCTCCTCTTCTGACACATTGTCGGAAATGGAAACCGATGACGAAACAATTAGAGGTTCTACACGATCAGAGATAGAAGATGAGCTCTTGGGCACATCTTCAGAATCGGAGGACCTCAACAACACCGTGGTGGAGGCGACTCTGGAAGACTGTAGCAATGATACGGTTTCTCCAGATTAATCTCCACCACTCAAAAAAGGCTTCGGCCGCACTCATTCTGCGTCTTTCCAAAAGCGCAGAAGACATAATTCTAATCCAGGAACCATGGATTGCAGAAGGCGTGGTTCGTGGACTTAGGACACCCTCATACGTTCCGCTCTATACAAGAGACAAAGGTAAGATTAGAACTTGTATATTAGTGAAACGTAGCCTTAATGTATTTCTACTTCCCAACCTCAGTGACCCCGACCTAACCGTTGCCAGATTAGAGACTGCCAAAGGCTCTTACTGGCTGGCATCGGCTTACCTTGGCCACGACCAAGTGGGCCCTCTCCCTGGTGATAACCTAGAAAGGGTGGTACTGGAAGCGGGAAGGCAAAAAACTGGCCTCATAATCGGATGTGACGCTAACGCACATCATACGGTATGGGGCAGTACCGACATCAATGATAGAGGTGAGTCACTTTTAGACTATATTTTAAGTACTAACCTCTTAATTTGCAATATTGGCAATGAGCCCACTTTCATAACAAAAAACCGACAAGAAGTATTAGATATTACTCTTGTCTCCGACAGCATCACCCAAAGGCTAACAAACTGGATGGTATCGTCTGAACACTCCTTTTCAGACCATAGATACATCCAATTCAGTCTGAGTGATGCTCCCCCCAGCCAACCAGCTTTCCGGAACTACCGGAAAACTGATTGGACAAAATATAGAGGAATACTGTCGGAAACGATATCCTCTAAACTATCAAGTCCCCCGCGTGACACCAATGAGCTCGAAATGAAAGTCAGGGAATTTACTCTTACTCTCAATAAGGCTATGGCCGCTTCCTGCCCTCTTATTCAACCAAGAGGTAAGAAAAAGCCACATTGGGGGTCATCGGCACTAGGACTGCTCAGAAACACCTGCAGAAAACTTTTCAACGCAGCAAAAAGCACAAGAAAAGTGACCGACTGGGACTCATATAAAGAATCCCTCAAATTATACAAAAAAGAACTGAGGAAGGCAAAGCGACAATCCTGGAGGTCATTCTGTGACAAAATCACAGAAACCTCTGAGGCTTCGCGGCTAAGAAAAATCCTCTCCACAAATCCTATGATGCCCAGCTGTTTGAAAAAAACCGATGGCTCTTGGACAACCTCAAGTGATGAATCACTCAACTTGCTTCTGGACACCCACTTTCCAGGTAGCTCCCATCTCGCGGCCAGTAGCAGCCCAAACAAGCCTACTGCAACCGTGACCAAAATTCATAGTCTGATTACGAGAGACAAACTGCTCTGGGCGCTGCATAGCTTCAAACCATACAAGTCTGCTGGTCCGGACGGTATTATACCTGCCGAGCTACAGAGATCCTCAGATATTATTCTACCAGTGTTGGAAAATATTATGAGGAGCTGTGTAGAACTTATCCACATTCCACTGTTATGGAGAGAAGTCAATGTAGTATTCATTCCCAAACCTGGAAAATGTTCTCATGTGGTCCCAAAGGACCTCAGACCTATAAGTCTATCATCATTCCTTCTGAAAACTTTAGAACGACTGATTGATATCCATATTCGAGCTAAAGTTGATCCAAGACTTCTGTATACGGCTCAACATGCCTACTGTAAAGGAAAGTCGGTGGAAACGGCTTTGCACTCTCTGACTAGCCACATCGAACGATCCCTACAATATAAGGAGTACACAATGGTTGCTTTCCTAGACATAGAGGGCGCCTTTAACAACGTCAACACATCCGCAATCACGACTGCGCTGTCAACTCTGCAGGTAGACGGCTCACTTGGGGAGCTGATTAATCTAATGCTAACAAGCAGGATAATCAACTCCAACCTGGGTGAGACTTCTGCTAAAAGATATGTCAGTAGGGGTACGCCGCAAGGCGGTGTCCTCTCTCCCCTTCTCTGGAACTTAGTAGTTAACGAACTACTGATATACCTGGAAGCGGGTGGTAGCAGAGTGATTGCCTATGCGGATGACGTTGATATAGCCGTCTCAGGAAATCATCTAAATACCATTAAAGAACTCCTCCAAGTAAATCTTAACAGATTAACCTGCTGGGCAGATCGCTGTGGATTGGGAATAAACCCCCATAAAACTGATCTTGTCCTCTTTTCTAGGAAATATAAAATTCCAATCATAGACCCTCCTTCAATAAACGGTACCAGTTTAGCTTTCTCCGATACAGCAAAATATCTGGTTCTCATTTTTGACAGGAAACTAAACTGGAAACCTAACATTCAAGAAAGAGTCAATAAAGCTACAATAGCTTTATTCTCTTGCAAGAAAGCCATTGGGAACAAATGGGGCCTTCAACCTCGCATAACCCACTGGCTATACATCTCGGTCATAAGACCGATACTTACTTACGGGGTGGTTGTCTGGTGGACGGCCTTGGAAAATGCAGTCAACTGCATTAAATTAAGCAGAGTCCAAAGAACAGCATGTCTATGCACAAGCGGAGCTTTGCGGTCTACCCCCTCTGCGGCATTAGATATTCTGCTTCACTTGACACCCCTCGACATTTTTAGCAAGCAAGTAGCTGCGACTGCAGCTATTCGCCTTAAAGCGACTAAACAGTGGACAAATAATTCATTTGGCCACGCCAACATTCTTAATACATTAGGAATCCTCACAGAGAACACCGATTACACCATACCTGAACTTTGGTTTGACAAAAACTTCCATATAAGCTTCCCCTCTAGATCATTCTGGGAGGAGGATGCTTTCATGGAGGACAAGTCAATCCATCTCTACACAGATGGATCTAAAACCGACAGCGGAGTTGGTGGCGGTGTTTTCTCAGATAAGCTAAATCTAAGCCTCTCTTTCCGCCTTCCAAATCACTGTAGCGTGTTCCAGGCGGAAATTTTGGCGATTAAAGAAGCTCTGTCCTGGCTGAAGAAAAACGTGATATCTGCAAAGGATATCCGCATATTTTCGGATAGTCAGGCCGCCATCAAGTCCCTGGACTCGGTCTCATTGTGTTCTAAAACTGCCCTTGAATGCCGATCATCTCTCATGGAGATGGCAGAGCAGTTCAACATTCACCTCTGTTGGGTGCCGGGCCACAGAGACATTCCAGGGAACTGCAGAGCCGATGAACTCGCCAAAATTGGAACCACTCTACCTATCCTACCGGACAAAGGTAGTATAGGTATACCAATCGCTACGTTCAAACTAACACTAAAGCTAGATGCCAATAAAAGAACGGACCTCAGGTGGACTGCTGGACAAACATGCCTAGCGACCAAACAGATCTGGCCAAGGCTGGATCTGAGTCGATCTAAGTGTCTGATCCTTTTAGATAGGAAACATCTCAGCGCCATAATAGGTGTCATTACCGGATACTTCCTCATAGGCAAGCACGCAAGAAGGCTTGGCGATTTTACTAACGATTTCTGTAGAAGCTGCATGGACGAGGAAGAGGAGGAGACAATCCCCCACCTACTCTGCACATGCCCAGCTCTCTCTCAGAGAAGGAAGCTTCACCTAGGAGCTTTCTTCTACAACGACCTAAACGATCTAGAAAAAATAGACGTTAACAGTCTCCTACGCTTTATTAAAAGCTCAAACTGGTTCCAGTAGTAAGAAGATCACAGATCCACGTGGCATCACAATGGGCCAATAGGCCTAAGTGGGTTGGTATTTCCAACAGCCACTCTTACCTAACCTAACCTAACCATTTTCAAGCTTGTTGAGTTTTAAAAGAAGGAAATTACCCGATTAAACAATTGGTTTAATGTCACTCTCATCTGGCCAATTTTTGGAGGAACAAATTTAATAACTTAGAGCAGACATCAAATCTGACGTTCCTTATGTGAACTGGAGAATTTCCAATGTAGAATTTTGTAGCAAACAATTTGCTCGATTACTTACTAAAGAAGATTTGCGAGCCCAAATAGCCAAGTAACCAAATTACATATTTTCCTTTCTGTTGGCATATTTAATTCCTGGCTCAAAAACATGGACGACAATTCCTATCGATGAGGCTTCCTTAGATCTTGAAAAATATCTAAAAACCCTAAACGTTTACACAAATATGTCGAGTTATTTTGCAAAAGTTATTTATTTTGAAAAAGTTCCATAATGCTTCACCAACAAATAAGGAACTTAAGAGAAAGCGAAATTTGTAAGACCTTGGAAACCTAGTGTTGACTTGACTTTTGTTGACAATAGACGAAATAGACACAGCTATGAGTATTGAGCCTACTACCTATTATTAACTTTTCACATTATTTATTATTATTATTTTGTACTCTTTCAAAAACGTGAAGAGGATTCAAGGTAAAATAAGGGTAATAAATAGAAAAGGATCTGGTCAAAGGAGTTAATTCCGATAATGAAATACCATAGTAGCTGAGCAGTAGTTCTGATTCACATTGATCAATAAATCCACGAAACAGAAGACAGCTGAAAGTTGTTGAATTAGACACTGGTTTATACTGCAGTCACCAAGCTAAGCAATTAAATTGGTTCATGAATGAGTTGGAACAAAAGCTCAACCTAATGCCTATACTTTTAAATTATGAGCCATACTTTCGCAAGATCAAATATATAAAATCTTTAAACAATGTGCTACATTTTTGCAAGTCAGCCGCTTTATAAAGGACAACCCCATATTAAGACAAATCTATTGTAATTAAATGTATTCGCCATAAATTTGACAAACTGTATACACTAATTTTAATTAGTGCCTGCTTAATCCTGTGTGATTTGTCTTATGTATGCATATGTTCACATATACAGTATGCTTCTAAATATCATAATATCTTCAAGCTAATTTGAGTTGTCTACTTTTCACTAGATTCTGCCAGCCTTATCCTGTCTGTGGGTGACAAATTTGGTATTTTAATTAAGACAAATCTCAGCTTTATAAATGTTGATAAGTTAAAGATTTATAAACAATATACGAGTAGAATGAAAACTTTCTTAAATGTTTAGTTCAATAGAATTAAAAAAAAATGAGAAGCGAACTTGAATTCACATATTGTGCACATGACGTGTATTTTGACATCCTTTTTCTCTAATAAAATTAATTTTATTTTGTTTCAAAGAAATTGATTTAAAATTTACATAACCTATTAATTTCACTTAGTTCTAAGCAATTTTCGTAATAAATTGCAGTAACCTTCAAATTGTAGCAACATTTTCATATGGAACTAAAGTAGCGAGCTTATTCCGTGGTCATTATTTGTACAACACAATGCTCATAGCACATTGCGCATAAAGAAAACGATTATTCTCAATGCAAAGCAACATCAGTAGAAGTGATGTTTTCGTGTTCAGAGGAAATCTCATTAGTTCTAGATCTTCACAAAATAAATTACACAACAATGCGAAAATAATGAATACATATGACTATCTATCTTGGATTTTCACTAGAGATACATTCTAAAACATAGTATCGTCGCCAAAGTCTCAAGCCGTATATACAATAGATAGAGTTGAATCAATGAGGGGAGAAGGATCCCCTCCACCACTTGTAAGCTTGGGTACCTTTTTAAAATTGAACATTTGTTTCTGTTTCTCTCTGAATATTCTTACTAGCCGTACGAGTTATATTGTGATTTGTAACTAACCGTAATCAAAATATAATTCACGACTTGCTCTAATGATCTTGTCTTTATCATGTATTAAATTATTATATGAAGGTTCTGTTTCTTTTTGGTTTGTGCGTCTTTTTTTTTGTCTTTCGAATACATATGTATGTGTGAGCACTTTTCTATCTATTACGAGTATTTGTTCTATTGTTAACTGCAAAACGCAGTAAAAAACATTGAAAAGATAAACTGGAAAAAAACAATCGCAATTTTCTAAATTCAATCGGATTTCCTCTTCTCGTTCATAGATACGTATACATAATCATTTGTCTGAGTTTGGTTGCAAATAAAACACGAATCACTTGAAGGCAAGAACAATAACTAAAATGTTTAAAAAAGCGCTACTACACTTTTCCTTGGTGCTGATGAGATTAGAATCGAAGAATAATTACACTTGTGTACTTAATAATTGAATGAGTCTTCGTCATTCGCCATTATTGATGGAGCACGTGAAATCTCATAAACGAGCGTTCAATTGTGATGGGTATTTTTGGAGAAACCAGACAACAATATTCAACCCAAAGGGTAAACAACATTAGTTAATTTTGATCCAGGTTTTCGGTGGGGATTTCCAACCAATAAGTTTTAGGGAATCTTGTACTTGAGACAAATTAAATTGCCAAGGTGAATTTTTTATACGAGTATCCCGTAGAGAAATATTGCACCAAGTAGGAAAAGCAGGAGCTTAAAATATTTCTTAAATTCAGCCAAAAAAAAAACAGAAAAAATAAACCACCACCATAATTTTTTTTAATGATTTCCGTATTGAAGTATAATTAAGCAAAATATACGAGGTTATCATGTAGCGCATTAAAAGTTTGCCGTTTTGCTTAGCCATTAAAGCCACTTTGATTTCGTATTTAGACAAATGTAGCTTTGAATTAAGTTCAGGTTATTTTTTATGATGATGCATTTAGAACTTGTGAAAAATTTAGCAGAACCATGAAATGAATTTAGTTCATTAAATTTCATTAACAAAAGTAGACCTACATTTCAAAGGGGAATGCATTATTTAATAATATGTTAAGAGTAAATTTTCATGCCCAGTTCATAAATAATTATACAATTGAATTCAATTTAATGAAGAATTAGAAAAAGTAGGTGCTATTCTTCAAAAGGTTTGAGTAAAAAGTTGCATTTGACATTTTGTTTAATAATAAATGGATATATATATATTGTACTTCGATACTATTAACTGGATATTTTGTCGCAAAGACGTCTATTGTTTACAATATGTACATACTCGTATATCAGTTTTTTGCACATATAAAGAAGTAGAAACATAAAAATGTAAAAGAAATCTAGGCTTAACTAAACATATCTTTGCGTATTTAAAAATAAAAATCTGTATGGTCCAACTAATAAAATATTTGAATTTAGCAAGAAATTAGAATTACCTTTATTTAAATAGTTTCATTTGTTGCTTCATGAAAAAGGTAGAATATTTTTGATTACCAAAAAAATGTTCAATAATAACCACAAGATATCGAGTCTGAATATGCACTGTATATTATAAAGACTTAAAAACCTAATGCATTGACACGGCCAAAGGCTTCGTAATGAACAAAAAACTGGCACATCGATTCTCTTTTTATATTATTAAAAATATATAATATATTTTGTCTGGCAAAATCTACCATCGTCTTAGTAAATAGAAATTTACAAAGAAATTATAAATTGTTAATTATTTCATTTCGATTTGGGTAATTAACTGCTCTTAAGCTTCGTATGAGTGGCATTATCCGTACAATTTTTATTATTTATTAATTTAAAAAAAAAACTTGTTTTGTTTTGGCTTATAGATCTGCGATTAATGATAACTTTTTAAATGTGCTGTCATTTTTAATTTATGCTCCGTATGCTTGTTACTTAATTTTTGAGAAAAACAAGCAAAAACAAATATTTTTGATCGAAAATGATTTCATTGTGTTTAAAAATACTCTTCATAAAGACCACGTTTGCACGTTCTAATCAATTTTCAATTCACTTTTTCTATTCCGAATGAGGTGACTTCAAAAAATGCGTTTTAAACACATTATGCTCTTCTGCGGCGGTTACTTTTTCTTATATCTCAAAAAGACTTCTGGCAAACAAATGGTAGTCTACCATTACCAATTGACCGTTCTAAGTTACTCTAATGGCCACATGTCGTTTCTGTCCGAAGAACCAGGAAACCATTTGTTTTGAAGTGCTTCGTGCGCATTCAACTTCTGTTACATTTGGCTCGTCTTGAAAGACGTATTCAATATCGGGCTCATAGATGCATGTTTCGTTACCTATTGCGATCTTTGAAGTACCGCGATCGAATTTTTTCAATATTTTTTGGACCAATCGACACGGGCATTCTTTGAGCTATTGTCAGATTATGCGGTATCCAGCACGAAATTCGTCCTTTATGGCTACCCTTTTGATCCTCATTATCGACCAATTGAGCTCACTGTTCGTTGTATTGTGGACCAATTTCATACTATAATACAATGTCATGTATTTACAGAAGAAACTGCAACCGCTGGGAGTAAAAGTGAGGCGTTAGATTTGTAATTGTCGATTCGTCGTCGATTGCGGCAGTTTGGCTTTTGTCCATCCACTATGTGGACAATTTTGCGAAATGGTTTCGGCCTACATAAGTATAAGAGTTGGCACAAGAACTAAAGCTACGGAACCATAGCTTGCAACGGGAGCTCGTGGATTAGCCCCTGGGAAACCTTAAGTCAAAATACGCTGGTGGCCTCACCTCAAAAATCGGCACGATTCTCACGTTACAGTTAATGGTTTACATGAGAGGACAATGATCTGTGATTATTTCTTCGAAAATATGTACGCCATTGAGCCAGAAAACCGTTCACTCAATTATTTCTTGTAGGACAAAATCTTTAGTGTAAAGCCCTTGCCTGCAACAAGGTGCTGATCCGAAACAAAATTGGCTGCCCGGAACGTTCGGACCTCCAGAATACTGGAGGCATGCTTTACGTCTATCGCGAAATGATCAATTTAATTTAGTGTTTGATTATCCGGAGACCATCATCTCCCCTTGTATATATCGAGATTAGTAAACCGTGTGATATAGTAGTATTTCGTCCCGTCGGAAATTCAATAAGCCTAAATCCATTCCTGGACGTTATCTTTTATACACTATGAGTACTAACAGTTTATAGATTTCCTCCTTTTCTATCCTGGCGTTAAAATCGTACTAGGCGTTTTTAACATCATACTTCGGACATTGCTCATATGTATACTGCCCGACCATGCCCTTAAAATTTAAGCTTATATGTGTAACGATTTCCCGATCAATCACCACCACGCAGATTCTTACTTGTCAAACCTCAATCACAAAAAATAAAACTTTTTAATTATTAATAGAATTAACTTACCTTTAAACGTTTGTCGGTAAGCACTCAATTCAAATACAGCCAATTAACCTTAGTTTTCTCTGGACGTCGAATAATGCACCTTAGTTGAAAATAAATTAATCGTTATATGTTAAAGTCACTTTTTTGAAAATGCAAGTTCAGTTAGAAAGTTTCGAGGAAGAATATTTTTGAATTTTTCATATTTTGTTGAGGTTCTAATAGAATTGCATATCAGACGGGTACGGTAACGCCGCGCTCCACTTAGTTCATTGAATAGAAAATAATAAATCTGGACTAAGATGTAGCATGCGAAAGCATAACCCTAAGGAACACAGTGTCAAATTTTCGAAAATCGGAATGTTGACTTGTTATGAAATTTTCAAATCTCACCGTTAGGAGGCTACAACACCATACATTTTTGTACAATATGCTATTCGCCAATTTCATTCATTTATTAACCAATTGTTTCATTAACTAGTCAAATGGTTTCATTATAGTTACAAAACATCTGAAATCAAAACTGCCAGTCTATGGGTAGAAGATATTGATAAGTATTTCTCGAAATAAGTCATTATTGATAAATTGAATTTATGGTAATAAAAAGACAGTCGTATACATGTACCAACATAACATAATTTAAATTGTTGATATTTTTTTCAATATTGTTACAAATGTGTAATTTGCGAAGAAACAAGAAATTAGTATTAACACCCAGTTTTTGGATTTTCCCACATTTGATTTGCAATTAATTAATCTAAAATAATTCAGGCACGCCACCATTAGAGGACTAATGGAATTATTTATTCTAGAAGTGATTCCCATGATGAATCTGAAGAGCACTTTAATATTCAATCTGAATTTAATTAAGTAGTTTTCTATTTCAGTAAGTGATGCCACCAATATTTGATGCTGTTTGCTATGTCGTTGTCTGGCATAAATTGATGTAGGCTGCGCCACTTAAAAAGCATGTTTGTTTTGGTTTTTTTGAATTAATTTAAATTTTGCTTTAAAAAATTAAAAAAAAAGTTGCTTCAGGTGGGATTTAAAGCAGATCCTCGAACACATCTTCACCTTTGATCTCATTAGCTTAAGCCAACTACTATACGGAAGAAAAAGTTGCTTTCAAGCACATTTTTTTTAATAACTAACATTTCACTTAATCTTATACTCGTATGTGTCCCACGCGCAGTACTACAAACTGTTTATATAGCTAATTGAGCGAATCCTATTACAGCCACACATTAAACGCTGGATTTCTTTATGTTGTTTTATTTTGCATAGATACAAGTTATTTTGAAGTACAGAAATGAATAAGCAAGTTAGATTGAAAACAAAAAATTATTTGCTGTTATAATCCAGCCGCCTGAAATATTTATCGAAGTGCAACCGTTTCAGGATTAATATGAGCAAGATAAGAATAAGGTTGTTTGAAAAAACCTCAGCAAATAAATCATACGGGCTTAGAATTTTGAAATACATTGAGATGAAACAGTGATATTATATTATTTGCAAGAGTATTTTAATCCGAAAATTTAAAATGGCTTCAGAACTATATAAGGTTTATTTCTACTACATTTACGAAGCAGAAGCTACTATTTTATAGAAAGTTTTTTTCATATTCATTCTGAATACATATATGTATTTTCAACTAGCCCATGTCTTCGTGTAAGACTTGGTTCTACCTTTTCTCTCATGATTGTGAGTTTTCGGTACTTGGTACTTTAAATGGAAATTTAGGAACCTGTCTTTTCAAAAGTTTTGACTGAACTGGAATGATAAAATATGTGGTATATAATGATATTAAATTCTTCATTTAATATCAGCTGACAGCAATGAAGCCAATAAACGAAATTTTACTGAAAAGGGGAAATATATTATCGGTTTTCCAGAAAGCCACTTTGATATTACGGGTTTTCAAATAAAAGGTTTCATTTTGAATAGGCCGCTAAATTATCACTTGCCAAATGATAAGCAAAGAATATACCAATAATAAAAATGGAATGATACACGCTTCAACAATGTATTAGAGTTGTTAAAATTCACTTCAAAACTGGCTAATTGGCTCAAAAATTTCAAAGTTTTCACGACCGTCGTATAGTAGCTTCTCGCACACAAACAAATTGGTTCAGAGATTTTAATTATTGGAACAAGCAGTCAAAACAGCGAAACGAGAGACATAGAATGACAATAACCTAAAATAAAATGAACTATTTTAAAAAAGTAAAGAGCCAGCAAGACTTCAGGGGCCAAGAAAATCAAACTATTTCAAGAGCATAGCAATACGACGGCATTTATGAAACATGATTACCTGCCGTCATCTGAAAATAAATATTTACTGAGCTTAGGGGAACTACCGACATGTCCAAGCAAGCAAAAAGTCAGGATGGATTAAAGGCAAAACTTCTCCGTTAGCTAAGAATAGGCAGTATATCTACCAAGAAATTGATATACAAGCTAATTCAAAATAAAATTTATGTTTAGTAGCATTAATAAGCGAATTCCCTTCCGCAAAACCTTACTAGTTCTAAAAGCTTTTCCACCATATATATTGAAGCCTGTCGTTTAATCTTATGACTCAGCAGATTCGCGAGTTCAAGAATCAAGGGATGTTAAGATCTGTTGCACAAAACCATGTTTAAGTGAAAAAACCTGGGAACGAAACAACACATACATTTATCTGATCTCGATAGCCCGTTGTGTTTCCTTTTCATCCTAATAGGTACATCAATAATGATTTATCATATGTGCCCTTTGGACGACCTTTCAAATCACATAATGTTCCTTGTGAAGTTCGACTCTTTCTGATTTCGATTTTGAACAAAGTGCATTTATCTAATGTATCTTTTTATAGTGCTGAGGATGACTTAATAGTCAGTAGTACAAATTTCGAAGTAACATTTTAGTTTAGCTTAAAACATTTCTTTGGTAACGACAGTACTCCTTGCCTTTAGTATTAATTCCCAAGGTTAGGTGCCTATTCTAAGGTTGAAAAACGAAAGTGGCAGCATATGATAAAACTATAATTAAAAGTAAAACTAACAAATTAGAAAAAAAATGCAGTCAAATTCAATATTCTCAAAATAGATTGTTGTTTTCAGCCACTAAAGCGAAATTTAAACCACTTTAGCTGACAATAATTATGTATAATAATCATCTTTGTTTGTGATATTACGGTACGGAACCCACTCCCGCAGAACTGCAGCTATTCAGTAGTTCTGTGTAGCACGTTAATATTAACATCGAAGGTGTTTCCAATCATTTGTTTTCCTCTATGTCGATCATTTTATATGGATAACTTAGTTAGAGTGTACATAGGTTTGAGGGAGCTATCTAAATTTCGAATTTTCAATCCACCACTTTATTTAGCATAACTGTCTAAATTTTCTAAGAGTTAATAGTATTATGGTTTTAGTAAAATTATCGAAAATAAAATTAGATCTGTATAGTTTTCCCTGCAAAGTTACTAGAATTTTTGTGCTCTATCAACTAGTTTGTTATAAATTAAAAATGGAGTTTTGTTATGTCCTTTTTATGTTAAATAGAGTGGACAAAATCTGAAGGGCGATTATCAATTTCAAAATAAGAGGATAACATTTGCAAATTTTTCAATAAATTTCGTCAATTAATTTAAGGATTAAGCAGTTATATTTAAATATTATTAGATTATTTCAGTTAAGATTCAATTATTTAAAACCTAAACAAAAAACGAATACGGAATTTGTACTTAAAACGTGTTTGAAATTGTTTCCCCATTTGTCGCAATAAGTTAATTTTTGAGCTACTCGGATATACATAAAGTCCTATATCCAATTATCGAAACTCTTCCTTCACTCCACAATTTATTCTCTTAACATTATCTTTGTTAAATCAAAACTTAAATGGGAGATCTCGTATAAATTTGTATACTCGTTAGTCATCAACTCGTTCTAATTGAAAGCAGTAACACAAAAATCATGAAAATTGCTTCAATCTATCCAGACAACAAAAGAGCATAAAAAAGAAACTGCCAAACTGATAATTTAATTTTCTTTTCCTACTGGTATATTTAATTTTGCAACATTCTTGACGACCCTGGCCGGTGTTAACTAAAAATCCACTATTTTTAAGCAAGTGCTTATTATTATTGCCACAAAATTATACGATGCTCTAATCAAAAGCATGATAAACAAAAGAGTATAAATTAAATAAATATTGAAGAAAGATCTTGAAAAACAAAAGAGTTGACCAACGAACTTGTTGGATAATATTCTTCTCTTCTATCATATCGATTTCTTTTACTGGTGTCGATTTGAAATTAATTTACTTTAATTTAATACAGCATTTAGAGTAGCTGAAAATCAATATGATTACCACGCGTATGGTCAAAGAGGATTAAGCGTTAATATCTTATGAAAATATGAAAAGAAGAGTAGCCGAATCCTCAAAATTTGGTGTGGTAATCCTAAGTTATTTTCGACAGCAATCATATGTTAGATTCAGCATAGTACCTAGATTTAACAATAATGTTAAATAGGTAGATCCAGACTGCTGAATCTGTCACCTAGACTTAGACTGAGTTAAATCAGGTTTCACGATTATTTGACGTTTGTTCAGTTCACGAGTAAAACTACAATTAGAAGTTGGTAAGAAGTGTTGGCTTAATACGCTAAATAACTTTATAAAGTATGATTCAGTGGCATTTCGTGTTCTACCGTATCAAAGCCAATTTTTTGGTATCAGTTTAGATATTGCCAGTCCGATATGATAATTAAGCAAATTGTTTAATAAAATGGAAAAATTTAAACACATTAATGGATGAATGTTAATGGAAGATTGCTAACAACTAGACCGTTACGGTTTTTACTGGTACCGATTATTCGCAATCACGTGTATTGCAGTGGCGAACATGTCTTACAGCAGATTGCTAATCAGTGATTTTTGACTCTTAGTAATAGAAACATACCCACATCTTCAAGCTATTTTTATGAACTTCATATATTTGAAGAATATTTCATTTTACTAATCTAGATTAGAAAATATCTTTCAAATAGTTTAAAACTACATACTCAGTTAGCATTACTGCAAAATTTAAACAAGTAAATGATTACAAAATAAGACTAAAGTTGCTGCTAAAGAGGACGAAATACCAATAATTGGATCACTCAAATGTAGACACAATATCAAAATTCTGGTCTCACTAACGAGATGATTCAAAATTGAGCGAACAATGGTTAGTCGACCCCGCTAGCAGATACTCGTATATGGGTCGACTCTCCGTTGAAAAATGCTTTTCTGGTTCCTGAAGTAAAGGGTTTTCCAATACGGACTTGACAACTTTGAATTTAATTGTGAACGCGCTCTTTTACTAATCATCAAACTGTCACTGTCAATTTATTCAGTAAACTCAGCATTTTCATCATAGTAAAGTACACGAACGAGCAACGTCTGCAAATTATAAAAATTTTCTACCGAAATTCGGAGTCGGTGACTGCAACTTTAAGAGCGTTAACTCCAATTTTCGGTCGTAATTCTTGCCCCAGTAGACAGGCAATAGCAAGTTTAGTGCAAAAATTTGAGTCTACATATTCGTTGTGTGATGTTGCCGTGTCAGTGAGACAACGGGTTGGTCGAAGTGTCGAAAATATTGCTGTCGTTCAGGCGTCCGTAGCAAACGATCCAAATCAGTCAATTCCACGGCGTTCTCAAGAATTGGGCATCGCTCAGACCACATTGTGGCATATTTTGCGTAAGGATCTTGGTTTACACCCATACAAGATCAAGCTGACTCAAGAATTGAAGCCGATGGAACATTTGAAGCGACGTACGTTCTCCGATTGGGTTCTGGAGAAGATGCACCCAGATGATGAATTTCATCGCAAAATCATCGTCAGTGACGAAGCTCATTTTCGGCTCAATGGGTTCGTCAATAAGCAAAATATGCGTTATTGGTCGGGTGAATGAATCTTCATGAATCACCACTTCATCCACAAAAAATAACTGTTTGGTGCGGTTTGCATGCCGGCGGCGTTATTGGGCCATATTTTTTCGTCGACGTTAACGATCGTCACGTTACTGTGAATGGTCAGCGTTATCGCGCCATGATCACCGATTATTTTTGGCCCGAATTGAAAGATATGGACTTGGACGACATATGTTTTCAACAGGATGATGCCACACAGCGCACGCTACAATCGATTTATTGAAGAGTAAGTATGGTGAGCGTGTTATCTCAAGACATGGGCCAGTCGATTGGCCGCCTCGGTTGTGGGGCTACGTTAAGTCATTGGTTTATGCTAACACGCCGACGAAGTTGGAAGAGCTCAGAGGCAATATTGAATGCAAAATAGCGGCCGTTTCGGCCGAAATGTGTGGCCGAGTCGTGGAAAATTGGGTCCAACGAATCTACCGCTGCTAACGTGCCTGCGGTGCCCATATGAACGAAGTCGAGTTCCATTCATAAATGTTTTGATTGTACTTCAAGCCGATAATACAATTTTTTAAACATCTCAAATGGTTTTCGTTTTATTTAAAAAAAAAATTTGCCAAGTCGTTATTGGAAATATAAGGAATTTCTTGGATTATACCCATCACCTGCATTTGGTTGGGAATTCCTTTGATAATGCTTGAAATTAAAAACATTTATAAAAATATCGATTATGTTTTTCACTGCGTATTGAGTTTATGAGATTCTGTGTTCGAATTTAAAGTTTCAATTTAAATAGTTCCCTCTTCTGCCATTAGTCAAAAAATGGTAAGTCAGGCTCAACAAGCTTCCAAAACTTGCTTCTGTGGCTACTACGTGTGGCTACGAGAGCAAAATCACCTTTCGCTGCGATTAAACTCGTACAAAATAATTTTTTATATAGCAAGGATAAGGTAATAGTTTACGCTTTATGCTTATAACATAAAATGAAAGAAATTCCAGCGTGATCCGCTTATGAAATAAGTTATAATGAACTTCTTAAAGAAATAATGCCTGAAAATTGTCTTTTGAAATTTAATTTCAATCAGAACCCTAAGATCACAGCCACAAACTAAGACATCTAGCTATCAAATTTCACCTTTTATCCACTGTCCTTTGTTTGGTATTTGCACAGATCCGATATAGACAGAAAGTACATAGAACAAACACTATCACCTATCTATTTATATGACTAACTAGATTTTTTAGCCCGTGATGCATGCAGTATAGCTATGCATTTAAGAGAGCTTAAGTAGGTTTTATAAAGTAATAACTTTCAGTGTCTGACAACAAAGCCATTCTACCATGGTAGAATTGTCTCATAGACAACATCCGAATTAGTTTGGTATAGAACTCATTTGCTCATGACGCCTATTCAAACCGAACACATCTCACAGGACATAGCTGCTTTCATGATAATGATTCATGATTCATTATCCAAACAATTACGTATATCTGCATCGAATTATGCAATGCCAAGTCATTTTTTTTTTGACTTATCTAATACCACTCTGAACGCAAAATCAAAGATGGACTTAAAAAGATTTCAGAGCATGTGGAACTGGTGGGAAGCAAAAGTTAACTGACAGATTAAACTCTTTCTGCATTTTTTTTTCAAAAAAGAACAGAATAACTTATTCAAGTTAGTTAAATTCTGATCCGCATAGTCACGGGCTTTAAAAAGACGAAACGGATCTTCGGATACTGGTAACAGTATCGAGGTATGTATGTATATATGTATATACACATATTACATATGTCCATACATGCATATATACATACTCGTATATGCATACCTCGAAAAAGTGAAATAAGTGAAACAATTTCAGCCACATTCATTTGATTATCTCGAGCCTAGTCCGAAACTATAGATTCCAAGGGTTGGCTACTCGTATTCGTTGTACAATGAATTTCAACTTCAATACGAATTCTAAAAGATGGATATTGTTATACAACTCCTTTGTTCTCGGACAAATCGACCAGTAATAGTATTACTATTTTTAATACAAATAGCTTCCAAATTTTGGAGCACACTTTACTTTTTATTTTTTCGTCTAGTATCTGAAATATTTATAAATAAATGTGTAATTTTGCTTTTGATTTCTTGCAACTTAATAATGAAGTTTTATGTTACAACTTAATTTAATTTTTCATTGACTACAATAGCCCTTAAATTAATCCATAACCATTACATGGTAGGAAATTCATTCAACCATGGTTAAGAAAGACAGCGCACAACAAATCACAGAGTAACAAATCGATGCGATATGTGTACTCATTCAATCGAAAACAATGACAAAATGAGTCTAAGCATATCGCAAGCACACATTGTCCTCACTTAATTATTTAAGTCACGGTATCGAAATTAACAGCAGAAAATACATCAAATATAAGTAACGCATGTCTATTTAACACAACAACCTTGGTACAATTACACCGTTTTTTTATGGCATCATTATTTTTTTTCCATTTTTTATTTCTTCCTTTTTCGTTTTCTATCTTTTTTACGAGTATTTATTTTTCTTTTTATTTGTATGTTGTAGTTTTTGGATCTCATTCAAAAGTAATGCAAATTATCGTAAACTAACCACAACACCGAAGTAGGCCTTTTTTCCTTCAGTACACGATGGTGTTACAATTTCCCCGCTTTAATATATTTTTTCAAACTTGTATGTGATCAGAATTAATTTCGTGGATTCATGGTACTCGCATAAGGCATTTGAGCATCTGAGTCATAATTTTGGAGCAAAATACAATACATTTTTCATGCAACCCAAATAAATGAAACGTACATTCGAGTACATACGAGTCTTACAAAACAACAATATTGCAATTGTAACATTTTTTTCATTAGTAAGTAAAACGATTATTGGGAAAAGGAAGTTGAAATCTGTTCCCCTAGGGAGTGATCAATCAGGAAATGTGCAACATAAAAGTCGTGCACATTTCTTTTACCTTTACTCGTGTAGCCATAGCATTGCTATGTCAAGCGGATGATCAGTGAAAATAAGAAGAAGAAAAAAGTGTTCCGACACGCATTTGAAATTCATGACAAATGACCTTTCATAACTCGCTGTTAACTTTTGCCTCTTATTTCAATGTGAAAATGCTGCACCTTCTTTCAGCTTCAACACAGATAGATCGTTTACAAGATCATCGATCATAGCTGAATTTTATGGCTAATCAATAAGAATGGAGTATGGGTATTCTCTCATCCCAAAAATGTGATAATTCCGATACAGACCGAGATATTTTTCCAGAAAGGCAAAATGACTTTTTGTGACATTTGCAAGTCATTGAAAATAGCACGTCTTCGATAATTGGTATTTGTTGTTTGAATTTGTCAGAAATTTTTTTATTTACAATAGTTTACTTAAATTCTTTCATTCATTATGGTAGTTTCATACTCATAGAAGTAAACGCACAATATTATAATAAGACGCTCTAGAATCAATTGCCTCCCGTCACTTAGTTTTAGAGATAGATTCATTGTAATTATGTTAGTAAAGAAACTATTCTATGCAACGATATTTAGAACTCGCGGAACTTATGTATTTAGTTACGAGCAATATGTGATGGCGGGGGCAGACAGGACTTGTCCCGTTCCTACTACTAATATGCATGCCGTTGGACTCTCTGTTTAGCACTCCCAGCAGTTCTTTCGTATAGCATAAAGCTGTACTTTCTGTTGAATCAAGTCTCACATTTGTTGTTTGGTAGAACCAGCGTTGAATAAAATGTGTACGTCACTGCTGCTTCTATCAGACTTCAAAGGAGTCTTTCGGCTGTATGAAAGCTTTTCCTTTCGCGCCTGCCTCTGATATAGACGCATCAATGAATCTGACACCCTTGATATCTACAACCAACCAGAGCTTTTAAGAAATCAGTTTGGCTTTGCTTATATAGTTTAATGCAATGTTGGATTTGGCCACCAATCACTCTTCAAAGTGGCAGAAAGGCACACAAAAAAGAGCTATTTAAAGAGCTCACGCAGCTAACAAACTCAAGGGAATCAAAGGATCCTAGAGAAATAATATACGGAGTTTCACTTGTAAAACTTTTCACTTTGAAGTTGGTTTTAAGCCCGTTCGTGATTTTGCTACTGATCAAAAAGGAATTGGGAAACAGCATTTTAACTAGCCGTTTAGACGATATGAAAAAGAAATGTACGGAAACATCCCGATCGGACCAAAAATTAGCCAATCCCTCTATATGCATAGATAAGAAAGGGTTTTGCAGAGCAACAAAGGTCGAATGTTATATAGCGCACTAGTCTTTATTGCTAAATTTTTGCAAAACCCATCTTTACGCGCAGCTCTATAAAGTGATGGTTAATTTGGGGATCATGAAAAAATTGCTTCAGTTGTGCCATTTCATTTTTTGTAGATTATGTAATTTGGGAACCTTTAAATGCAAAGACACGTACATTATCTCAGTCACATCATCCGAATGGATGATAACGCTCCCGATATGAGCGTCTTCGAAGCTCGACATGGATTAAGCGGCTGAAGGATCAAGTATTCACAGATGTTAGAAATCTAAGTGTGATGAGCTAAATCGTACTTGGGTTTGATAATGCTGCAAGACCGCTGGGTCTCTGGTAAGGCTTTTAGTATATCAGATCGTTTTAAATTTTTTTCCAACCATTTCACATGATTCATCGAAGATGTTGGCATCTTTTCAGAAATTTTAAACAGCACGAACTTCTATAAATACAAAAGGCATTCACTAAGAAAATGGAATGGTAACGAGTAGCTGCATAATCTACGACTGCCGGAATCAGCTTCCCATTCACGTAACTTCATTTTTTCCAGAAAAATTAAAAAAAATCTATGTTTGAAGACCAATATCTAGGAAAAAAGCATGGATTGTAACAGTGTTTAAATATGAATTAACCATTAACCAATAGACTAGCCTCCCTTCCCATCCCATACGATTTTTGCATAACATGAACCAATGAATCAGATTCTAAATATCTGTATCCTAAACCGGACCACCCTTTATATCTATTTCAGAAAAGTTAATTAAATTCTTGAATTTTAAGCTTTACAAATAACTATCTTCTCTCTTAGAAATTCAAAGCGAATTCTAGACAATGGTTGGATTAACATATATGCAATTTTTTCATTCGTTGCGAGATATTTTTAATCTATACGTTCTTCTTTAAATTATGGTCTAATAAAATTATATCTTACTTCAATATATTTGGTTCTCATGTGGACCTCAGGATTCTTGATTAATTTTAATGCGCTAATGTTATCCATATATAAAGTTGGGCTTATTGCCTCCTTCGACACCAGCTCCTCAAACAGTCTTTTTCGGTTTCGGTTGTTGCGAGGACCATGAAATTCCAGCATCACATGGCGTAGCCACTTTTTGGCATCCTCAAGTCAACACCGCCAGCGAAGTCTGCATCTATAAAACAGCTAATGAAAGGATAATTTCTCTTGTAAAAGAGACCAAAATCAATTGCTCTTCGAATTTATCTAAAAATATTTTTAACAGCAACAATATAAACACATGCTCGAAATCTTCAAGATAACGACTTGAAGAGAAAATTTACCGCCACCGTAATGTTTGGCCTTGTCCCAATGGCCAAATACATTAAGCTACCTACGGCGTTAGGGTACTGGAAATTGATTGTTAGTTAAGTTATCAGCTGACTTTGAGACTGCTCATGAATCCTGAAAATCAGATTTTTCTAGAACCTTTCTATTATATGCTGATTACTTATGATGAACCGTTCAATTGGCAACAATATCAATTTCCAGACTGATGTAGCAATTTGTTAGTGACACCTTGATTTCAAATTCGTCATGTAACTGACTGATTATCTTTCCAAATCTGTTTCGTCCTCCGCAGCCACCAGTGCATCATCGATATGAAGTCCCATGATGGCTTTTTGCTTATTTAACCGACCATTGAATATATAACGATCTGCGTTGCTGATCCGCTTTGTTCCAATACTTTGAGGCCTGTTTTAAGAAATACAAATAGTTTCTAAGTTTGCAAACATTACCACTGCTGTCCTGGTACCTCACTGGTTGGAGCGTATATATATCTTCAGATTAATCGCCATATGTAACAAAGTCGTTTTGACATCAAATTGCTTCATCTTCAACGATTCAGCTACAAAAAGTGCATTAATAATGCGAATTAAAGTGAATTTTACAAGTGGGCTAAATGTTTCCTCGTAGTCCACCCAGATTGTTGAGTAAAACCTCTTACAAGCAAACGGCCCTTGAACCTTTCAATTTTTGCCGTCTGCTGTCCGCTTCATTTTATAGATCCATTTGTTCCTTATTGCTTTCTTTTCTGGCGGCAACTCTACTAAATCTGATGCCTGATTTTTATTAAGCGATTTCATCTTGTAATTTATTTCCGACTTCCACTGCATACAAAAACTAGACCTTATTGCTTTCCTCAAAAGATTGTGGGTCTTCGAAGATTTTGCATAGGGTGGAAATTTTAACAGTCTTTGACCAGAGTTGATGAATATTCGTATCTTGGCCGACTCCAGGATTTTCTTAATTTTCATACTCATCTTTAGCTACTTTTAATCTATTACCTAGTTTCTCCTCGGCTGTCACTTCCTTTTCATGCTTTTCTTCTGTACATCATTCCGAAACATTCGGATTCTGTTCTTCAAATTAAATCACCTCTTGATCAGCTTCCTCTATTTCCTTGAAAATGACATCTCGTGGTATTTCAATCCTTCTCAGCTGTGGTAGCCATATGTGGAAGCCGTTGGAGTTATTTTCGTAACCAACAAAAGTGCACCTTTGTGCCTTAGCATAAAATTTGCGCCTTTTTGTCTTCTGCACATGTACATTCGCATCAATCGCAAAAATTTTAAGTAACATTATATCTGGCACCTTATTAAACCATAACTCAAAAGGGATCTTACCTCTTCTGGGCTCTTTCCTATTCGGTTGAGTGTGTATTAGCTACTGCTTCACCCCAAAATTTGTAACTTTTCTGCTTTGAATGCAGCATAGTAATGGCTAGTCCTATTATTGTCCGCATGTCCAGCGACAGGTTTTTTGATGACAGATATACCTCGTACGCAAAATGCTTTTAACCTATTGTACTTGTGATCAAACTCCAAACTATTATCCGATCGCAAGGTTTTCACTTGAAGTCCATCAATTTAAACCTGATCGAGAAATATTTGGACAAGCTCATGAACACCTAATTTTGCTTTTAGATAGAAAACCCTACAGTAATTTAAATGTCATCACGAAAGAGTGGGGGCCGTAGCTCAAGTGGTAGTGGACTGGCTTACAAATCAGAAGGTTCCGTGTTTGAATCCCAACCGCGCCCGAAAGACATTCACATTTTCAGTTAACACAAATCAAGTAAGATGAGTAGTTGACTGCAAATCAATAACAAGCAACAATGTTGAATGCCACCCATGGGGCGAAATAACCACTGAGTCCAAACATCTTTCTTTCTTCCTCTGTCCCATTTTCCAAAAAATTTAACACATTCTAAGGTATTATAAGTGTACGAGTATCTATACCCACTTGAGTGTTAAGTTATTTAAAAAAAAGAATAAAGAAAAAGCAATATACCATATATCTGGCACCCCAAAGTGACAATTCCTACATTGGACCACAGATATCAGTATGAACAAGCTCATCGTGAAGGGCTGCTCTGTTTGTTGATGAAAGATTTTGTTGAAGAAAAAGTCATATTTTTGATGAACCACAGGGTCGTCGGCGAAGAAGAAGATTTTGGTGGATGCACGCATTACAGGATTTGTTTTTTTTTTTTAAAGGACTTAACATTCAAGATGGTACTATTACACATAAAATGCCTGAGCACGTGTTAAGTTTTTAAGAAAAGGGGGCAGAGAGAGAAACAAAGATTTTTGGGCTCAGTGGTTATTTCGCTCCATGGGTGGCATCCAACATTTAATGGGGAGACTAAATTATTAGAGTAATTGGACTTGTTGTTGTATTATAGGCAACCATTCGTCTTACGTGAATTAAGTTGCCTGAAAATGTCTTTCGGGCGAGGCTGGGATTCGAACACCTAACCTTCCGATTTAGAAGCCAATACACTACCTCTTGAGCCACGGCCACCCACGTAACGTACGTCAATCCGTTGTCTTGTGGACAAGTCACTTAAAAATTCATCGCAACCTCGCCCCCCATTCGTATTTCACAGGTATTTAAGTCGTCAGCTACCACACGAAATACTATGTTCAACGTAGAATTTAAAGGAAATAAATTAAACTTAATACCTGAAACTAAAAGAACATTTGTGATGCCCTTATTTAACCAAGATTTACCTTAAGTTTCCGAACTTTAGCGTCATCCTGTTTCACCCTTCGTTTCGCCACAAAAGCCCCTTCTTACAAACCCATACTTGACTCTTCCATGCACAATATTGCTGCTAAATTTGTTAGGGTACGTTCATCCTTCGCTGTAGACTCCCTAGGTAAAAAATTAACCAAAATCATCTAGTAAAGTCATAGCATGTTTTCTGAAATTTCTTCGCTCAGATCTATTAATTGTTGTGATATTTTCTGTAGCTTTTAGATGCGAACACTTATTTTGACGCCAGCATCCTTAGCGTGGTTGAAGAATTGCTGCAGGAATATGTATATACTTGTTTTAGACTTCTGTACACACACACTTTAAAATTTAAAACACATCTCGGCAGGTGTTTATAATTCATGATATGCAACATGGGTTCTTGACCAATCGTTGTAACTATCATCTGCCCCCGGTGATCTTGTCCCATCCATACAGTCAACTCGTCCTCTGTAGCAGGTTGAAATTAAATCCCAGTCTCAAATTTTACTTGCTTTCATAAGTACCTTCATTTGATTTCAATTTTAATTAGTTCACTATTCATTTTAATAGCATTGTAATAGAAACCACCTATTAATTTACTTATTGCTTAAAAAAATGTAAAGACTTCTATTAATTTCCGCACACAGTAGCGGTTCCGAGCCCATAACCTTTGGAGAAGAACAAAAGATGCTTGAGTAGTGAACTGAGTTGCAGTTATTATCTACTGCATGTTGTCTTATCAGCAGAATTATTCCAGTATCTTATGTACTGTATTTACAGTTGGATCAAGAAGTAAGGAATACAGTGTGTGCTATAAGTTTGACAACGGAATTGTAATCATGTTTCTCAATTCCGTACAACCTACAAGGAAACGTGAGAAGGTATCGGTTTCCACAATATTCAAGTTCTAAGACATTTTAAGCGGCACAATATCGCAATCACAGGAAGATGCTTAGAACGTGTACCGAATTTTCGCAATTTCCCAACCTCAATGCCCATAGCAGTTCAATTTTGCAACTGGAAAATCTTAAAAGAACCAATTACAACTTCTTTTGATGAACATTTCCGCCGTTGCAATCCCTTAACCTCTGCAAGTTTGCAATTGCAAAGAAGAAGAACAGAAATAGCAAAAAAGAAAAAAAAACAACAAAATAAAAAAAAAATCCGTCAGCCGTACTAACCTAGTAAACTTCAAGTACAAGCTAGAAGTACGAGTAGTAAAGCGATTTTCAGTTTTCCTATTTGAATATTCAAAGCAGGTGGAAATCAGCTCACGATGATCTGAAAGACGACTCGGGCTGTCTAATTGTCTGACTTTTTGAAGTTTTTGTTTTTTTGTTGTTGTTCTTGTTGCTAGTTGATGTTATTTTCAATGCTTTTAGTTGTCTGCCTCGCTTTTGATTCTTTGCCCTACAACGGCTGTCAGTGTCTTCTGCTATGCTCTATTTAGCAAAAAATTTGCTAACATGCACTTCACTTGATAACAATGAATGCTCGTATGAGCACTAGTACGAGTATCTACGAGATACGAGATACGAATGCGGTTATTTGAGCGTGTGTCCTGTGTGCGGTTAAGACTCATTGACCATTCATGTAAACGAGCCTCAGCTTATGTGTGAAGATCGGCGTTAAGCCAACCTACAAGTATGGGTACGAAATAAGACGTGATAAATACTCGTATCACCATTGCATTAGATATGGCTACTCATTGCAATCGCCTCCCGTAGTGGGATTTGTTTTTACCTATTTTTTTCACTTTTCAGTTAATTGTTTATATATATATTTCTTTTTAGTTTCTTATTGTTTTTGTTTTTTTACTGTCATCGTGAGACAAATGGCGTTACACGTTGCATTGATGAGAGAGTAATAGCGTAGTAATAAAACAAAATAAAGTAGAGGGAAAAAAGGTGACGGACAGAATTGCCAATCGTGAATGCTAAGTGTGCTTAGTTACTTAGTCAAGTAGATTCAGAGAGGTTATCGAAATGATGATGACGACAGACAGACGACGACAACAGACGGCTACAACTATAGCAAGTGACAGACAACTTACACATGTGAATTCGGACAGTCATACTCGTGTCCGTACATACATATTCGTAGTTCTGGGTCAATTTAGTTTCGTTTATTTGCTTTGTAGATTTATTTTTCACATTCATTGGTTTCTTTTTTTTTTTAATTTGTATTTTTTCAATTTGTCACTTCTCGATAAACTCACGAAATAATTGGGAAATTTTGCAGAATAATATTTTGTTATTAATGTTGAAGGTTAATTTGTAAGTGGTTTCAATGAATCGATGAAATATTATTGTTTTTGCAAAATATTTAAAAAAATAATATTGAATATTTTATAATTAATCCCAGACTTTTATGTGGGATCTTTTAAATTGTCTTCTGGCAAATCTGAATGTGTAAACACCAATTAGTCCAATTAAGTGCTTAAAAGGGTCAAGGTTTTAGCTTTTTGTGATGAGTGATGTTGCGCGTATAATACTGCTTGCATTTGTGTAGAAATTGATAAGTCCATATGAAAAATTGTCATTGCTGAAGTGTCAAAGTCAAAGTATATGAGTATCTGCATACAGATTTCTGCTTATTTATTATTATGACTTTACTCAATATTTTACTACTCATTAATTGAATGTACTCTACTCTCTACGGTCTACTTGCAGACCCTCATTCTTTTCTCGAAATTTTCAATCACTCTTTCACATAAATGAGGTTCTATCTCCGCGATGGCGGCTTCAATATTCGCTTTCAGAGTTAGAATTGTTTGCGGATGGTTGGCGTAGACCTTGCCTTTAACATATCCCCAAAGAAAGAAGTCTAACAGTGTTCAGTGGCACGATCTGGGCACGATCTGGGCACGATCTGTCTCCGAAACACGAAATTACTCAGCCAGGAAACGCCAGGAGAGCAATAACACGATTTTTCGGCGAGTTGCTTGGCAAGTAGCACTTTTCGAAAAAGTACGGCCCTATGACACCTCCGGTCCATAAATCGCACGAAACAGTTACTTATTCCGTGTGCATTGACATCTCCTGAATTTTTGGTGCCCCAGATGCGGCAGTTTTGGAAATGGGTCTTATCCGAAAAAACGATTTTCTTGTAAAAATCAATGTCGGCATTCATGCTTTCCAAGTTCAAAGTTTTCCGAAATTGTTGAAATACCCTTTACAAATATACGAAACTTATAGTTCTGTTTCACATTGGATTTTAATATAATTAAACTGATTTTCAGTGCTAAAAATTTAGTGTTTTTTTAGTCTGTTCCAAAAATATCACTAATTTTATTTCACTTGTGGAAGGAAATTTAAGAAAAACCAGATTTTTCAATTCAAGTTACTGTAGTTAGAAGTTGGAAAACCTATTACCATTTTAACTTTGTAATAGAATCTTATAATACAGTGCATTCTCGATTATCACAACTAATTAAAACGAGGATAGTTGCAATGACCGAGGTTGTTGCAATAACCGAGTAAATTTTTTTATGCTCAATTCAAGATGAAAAGCGAAAATCAGAAAAGTTACATATGTATAGCATTTAGTGCAATAAATTTTTATTCAATCTACTATAATTCTAATAAGAAACAAAACAAAAGGGAGTTAATTCATTTAGATATAGGTACATAAATATGTATAGTTCTCTATACATGTGTTATTATTTTCTTTTGAAAAAAATTGACCTCATTGTTTGGATTTTTTGGTTTGTCAGATTTTTTAAAATCGCCATTTCTCGCAGTTTTTGAAGACTTAAAATTTGTTCTATGGGAGCTGAATTTTGTTCAGCCCAACGAATTGAAAGCTTGTATTGCAGTGATACATTATGGATGCGTTTGTTTCTCAACAATTACTCGTGAACTATCTGAACCGCAAATTCAAGGATTTTGACGATTAACAAAGTCATCGAGATGAAAATAAGCCTCATCACTGAAGAAGACTTCGTTTGAAAAATCAGCATCCACTTGTTGTGCAATGAAATCTAATGAAAACGAGTGGTTCTTTGGTGTAGCTTATTTGGTTCCACGCAAGAACTTTAGCATAGCTAATAAATATCATATGTGTAATGCTTTTCTCACATATTGAGCTTCCAATTTATTTCCTATCCAGAATTATACCCAAGTATTTGATATTATCTTTCAGTTTCAGCTTTATACTACTGAGTTTTGGAATGGAGGTATCTGCTATATTGTGTTTTATCTCCTAATGTGGAATATAAGTTCAGTTTCTTAGGATAAATTTGTATTTGTAAAAGAGATTTAATTGCGAAGCTTATTTTAGAATCATCAAAGTAATTATGAAGTCCGAAATTGACATTTTTTTGACCAATGGGACTGGTTAGAGACTGTCTCCATAAAGTCATTTAAACTTTGGGCGAGTTCCTACCATACTTTGATTGTGAATTCGTGAACATATGCTATATCTTTTTAGTACCCAATTCAAGTGTTCTTAGTGTATTTTTACTACTCACCCTGGTGGCTAGTGGCACTAGTGGTGGCTATCGAATTCAAAAGCAACGGCGTATCGACTTGATTTTTTTCTAGTCAAGAAATTCACTATAATACTTCCCAATGATGGCAATCTCAGTGATTTTCCTTGGGGTAAACATATAAATATATCCTTTAGACTCACAAGTTCTTTAAAAGAAGGAGACGGCTAATAAACGTTAGGTCTTTTAGAATTGAGTACAAGGACCTACCAGATTTCACACAAATAAAAGTTTACATTTTCATCAAGTAAACGAGTTTAACTACTATGTGAGGACACACCTTAGATGAGGCTTGTATCTGCAGCCAAATCTTGGGGATTGTTGGTGGAACCCACTTTTAATGATAAGATAGTTCACTGAATTCCTTAATAAAGTCGAAAATATTGTGAGTTTCAGAAAGAATTATCCTCAGTTGAAAGGAATCACTGTTCTTCTTCATAATTTCACAAAAAAGACTACACCCTAGGATTGCTATTGCAGAGATCCAAATCAAATTGATTTTGACCTTTTCCCATTCTGATAGCCTTCCCGCTATCCTGACAAACTTGAGTTTACTAATAGAACAGTCTTAGTTGGAACTACTTTCAGAGTTCTTGCTATGTATTGTAAATTTATCGTACCCACAGATGTACAATATGGTCTTCAATCGATGGATGTTAGATATGTCTTTTTTGCCTTACCTACGAGAACTGACAAGAGTTTACTTCACTAACAAGGGTAGTCTCCAGTCTGCACTTGACGATAGATGAAACAAAAATGAAATAGCATCTGTTGTAATTGGAAAAATTTGTTGAACCTAGTTAGTAATCATGTGTTCTTATTCAAAATTTAATAGTAAATCACCGTTTCTTACTACTATTTTTGTGCTTTGGATCTTAGTTTAAGGGTCTCATCTCTTGGAAGCCATTACGTTATCTTATAAGTGGTCACTTATATTTGTTTCCTTATTTAAAACAAAGCAGTAATGGTAAATATTTTTAAGACAATATATAAAAATGTTGAAAATAGCTAAAGGTGTTTATGACTTGATGAAAATTAAGCATTAGTGCACACGGTATATAACTATTGCAAGTTATGATTTGCATTAACATATATTATGATGACTATGGGCAGTAATTTATTAGATAATGAAATCTCAACTTCTGTCATGATTAATGATCTTTCTACACGCCAGGATAAATTTAAAGTGTGCCATATTAATGCACTTAGTCTGAATTTGGAAAAATTAGATTTTGTGTGTTATTTGTTCTCAAATACTGGAATTGATGTTTTATGTGTTGGTGAGATTTGGTTTGATCCTGAAATGCCTGACACCATGTACAAAATACCTAACTTTTACTTATTTACAAACGATAGAATAATTGATATTGTGGGGGCGGAGTTGCAACAGGTCTTGATTGTAAAATTGTAAAAAGAGGAAGGATTGGGCGTGGAGTATATTAATGTGAGAATAAGTGACAAATGTACAAAATGTTTAGTTTCATGTGTTTACAACCGTTATAAAACTTGCTTCTCTAATGCTTTTTTACAGATCTGTCCGAATTCTCTGCTCTATACGAACATAATATTATAGTGTGTGGAGACTTTAATATCGATCTGCTTAAGTTAAATTATCGAACTTCACAACTCCAGCACATGGTTCCTTTTGTAGGCCTCAGTATAATAAATAATATAAACCCTACACGTTTTTGTAATAACGTTACTCATAGTCTTCCAGACCTTATTTTATTGTCTGATCCTTCCAATTTGCTGCTTTTTGCACATATTTCCTCTATAACTGATCATGACCTTCCCTTCTGCACCTACGACATAAACTTTTCGAAGTGTTATAACCCCACGTCTTTTTCTTACAAAAACTTCAACCGCATTGATTTTTAGACATTGCAAGAAGTTGTCTATGTAATTCCCTGACAAAACTGCAGACTGAATGCTGATGCTAATTGTTTTAACGAGTATATTTTTCAACTGTTTGATGAACATGTCCCCACCAAAACTGGTAGCATTCATAATAATATTTGTCTTTGGTATACGTCGGAAGTTATTGAAAGATCAAAATGGGAAATAAAAACTATAGGAAGTGGAAACTCAATCATTTTCCGTTTAATTGTTGTGCCGAAATAATGCAACCTATGTTACATTATCCGCAGTTATAAACGAAATTATTATGCTTCTAAGTTGGCTGTTATAAGAGTTTCAAGCAATGAAAAAAATACTGGGAATTATATCTCGAATCACTCTGAGTGAAGAAAAACTCTCCGTCCTATTCGGACTCCCACCCCTGGAGAGCAAACATAGAAACCAAACACACCTGAGTTTCAAACCACTACAAAAACAATTTTCCTTTCTCCTCCTTCTATCTTTCCGCCCGCGCCCTGGCAACAGTAAAAGGGTATCAACCCCTTAGGCGCGCGTAAATTATAAAAAAAAAAAAAAAAAAAATGTATCAATGCCACCCAAGAAACCAAATTTACGAAGAACTGGTATAATTTAAAGGAAGACTTCCTCAAGCTGTAATATAAGTTCTGATAACATACGTGACAATATTTTGAACCACTGTGTTCAAGCGAGTAATCATCTTAGCTTCTATATTAATACTGAGCCATCTGTTCAAGGATCTCTCGAATTTGAACTAGTAACCCGGAGGGATGTTGTTGAGTGTATTACAGCTACAAAGTCGAGCTCATCTAACGCGCATTATCAACCAGTGCATTACATCCTCCACTTTCCCGCAACAATGGAAAATTGCAAACGTCATTTTTATTGATATGAAAACCAACGCCTCCTCTTATAATGACTACAGACCAATAAGCATCTTACCATGCTTATCTAAGGTCTTCGAGAAGCTAATCGCTAAAAAAAATATAAAATCACTTATCATGTAACTCTTTACTTAGTCCTTTTCAATCCGGTTTTAAGGACAACCACAGTTGACTATTGTCAACATGTTTGAGGACATAAGACGTGATTTTGATGAAGGTTATGTAACACTTTGTTTACTAGACTTTTCGAAGGACTTCGACAAGTTCAATCAAATAATTCTCGACTGCAAGCTTAAAATGTTTTTTGGATTAAGCGATAGAGCCGTAAGACTAGTGAGAAGTTATCTTTCTAATTGGATGCAAAGAGTAGTTAATGGCGATTCTTTGCCTATGTTTAAGCACGTTAAGCAAGGAGTCCCTCAAAGCTTTATTCTTTGACCTATTTTATTTTGTGTTTTTATAAATGATTTACTTTTTATCTGCCATGCTATTATTCATTTCTACGCTGATGATGTCCAACTATATTTTTTTCGACCTCTGGAGAATACTGATTACCTTGTTAGTCTTCTTAGTTCTGGTCCAGACATCACCTATCATTTTTAACATCTTTAGTCAACGGCTTGATAATCAACCCTGCTAAATCAAAAGTCTTATCAATATCGCATACACACTTTTAAATTAATATTACTATCCATCTCTATCTGGCAACCTGTAAATTGGATTTGGTTGATTCTCTCACAAATCTTGGATTTGTTCTAAATCGCAACCTATTTGGCTATAATCACGTAAATATTGTTGTCAGATGAATCCATGGATGTCTACGTAAGCTCTGGTTAACGGCTAGTTTTACGCCTACTAAAACTTGGCGAAAATATTTACGAGCTTTATTAATACTCATTGTAATACATTCAGAAGTAATCTATTTATATCAACGTAAACGCATGTAGCTTATACCAAATCACTACGATATATCTATGAGCTTCGTAGACATAATCATATTTCGGGATTTTCGGGGAAACGTATCTTTTCTATACGAGTAAAATTCGTTTCGCACAGTCATTGAGAATCGTAAATCGTATACTACTGATTTTTCATTACCTAAATTCTTCGCGGCTTTTCTTCGTTCACACTATTAAAATTTGGAACTCTCTGCCCTCTTGTTCTTCTTCTCTGCAAACTTCAAAAATGTAATCTTACAATATTTTTAAAACATTAACTAAATTTCTCGCTCCCTTCCCATTCTTTTCTAATTTCACTGCGTCATCCCTTCTTTCAAAAATTGTATTACACACATACAAGGATATAACGCTAAGTCTTATTGAACACACATCTTTATAGAAATAAGTAAATAAAATGAAATAATATAACTATTATATATCAACTCACCTTATTTAAGATCTGTAAGTAAAAAAAAAATAACACATAAGTACAAATATGAGAAAAAGCTAAAAATAGTATTTTCATTTAAACTCAATTAATTTCCTTTTGAAATGGTATCAAATATACAATAAAACATAACCAAACATTTTAAGATACTTTTGTATATCATACTTTAAAGATGCATGTATTTCATAGTGCTTGTGTATGTACTTTGTTCGGTACATCTTCCAAGCTACAATTATTTTGATTTGTTAGTGACTCACTTTTCGATGACCTTGAAAATAATAATACATACGGTATACTTGACTGACTTAATGTCTAAGCAAAAAGTTGAAGAAAAAAAAGTTATTCCTTTTCCCACACACAGTGTCTGAAGTAGCTACTGGTTCTGGTGCTTACTCATTGATGAAAGGAACTCATTAGAGCGTAAATGATTATGTAATGCCATTTATATTTGTTTTATTTTTTCTTATTTCCTTTTTGTTTTCTTAATTTCCCTCATTTTGCAACTAGACATTGCTAAGATTGGGCATTAAAGAGGAGTCCGAAAACGAAATCACCACGCCAACGGTTTGTTTTTTTTTTCCTATATCCTACTGACATTGATCTTCACCATTGTACGTTTTAGCTCCGATGAGCAAATGATTTCGCTTTTATTTAGCAGTAAAGCAATTTCGTTTTCATTTTGACTTTTTTCATAACCGACGAAAACAGAAGCACAAGTTCCAAACGATTGAATTCGTTGCAGTTGGTGCGGGGTATATCGCTGGTTCACCTTTTTCTTCTGCTTTTTTTAACATGCTTATGACCGAGTTAAGCTTTTTTTCAAATATCCGTAACGAATTTTATGGCATTAAGCCTTTATTGTTACACTTAACGTATTGTCGAATCACACATGGCGAGCACAAAACAACGTAAAGCAACTCAAAGTAATTCGAAAAGAAGCGGAAAATTAGTTTTAATTTTCAAGGTCATGGTTACGAAGTTACTAGAGTATGTTATTATGGTTTTGTACGGCATATTTATTTTTTATTTTTTCCTGACTTAAAAGTAAGTATGGAGGAGAAAAACACGGAGATTAGCCAGACAGCTATGGTACTGGGAAAATAACTCAAACTGACTGCAATTTGCGGTAAGAACATGTTTTTAAATCTATTCGTACATATGTACATACAATTATCTTAAAAATCAATATGTTGATCGATTGAAGAATTGCTTTATCAGCTGAATTCATATGGTGTTTCAAAAATGAAACTTGGAAAATTGTTAAAGCTAACGCATTTCAAGTGGGCCCATGCCTGTTGGAAAAAAATAAAAATATTTTACAGCAACTTCTATGATTTTTTATGTAAAACCCCAAGGGATAAAACGCTTTTCTTCGATAGGAGTTTCCATTCGGACAAGTCGACATGTAGATATCAAGAACACAATAGAGCAAAATGAATTCATTGTTAATTAAGAATGAGCGGTATTCTAGTACGTGCTACAGAGGCGGACATATAACGACGATAGATTAGCTTGCCACAAGGTCACTTGTGCGCCACATGATTGTCAAAGAAAGGCAAAACAGACTGACATTTCGATTTTTTGATGTTTAAGAAATATCCAAGAAGCCCGACACAAGCAATAGAGCATACATCGGCAAATAGAGAGTTAAGGATCTTATTGTATCTTCGTACTTACTTACTTAGATGACACTACAGTTCGAGGTGAACCTGGGTTTCAACTAACAACCCTCTCCAGCTAGCCGGTCTTTAACTACATGCCTCCTGTTATGCACTCTAAGTCGGTTGAGGTTTCCTTCTACTTGTATCTAAGGTGAGGTTTTTTTCTAGTAGGTTCGAAGACACTGCGTGCCAGAAAATCGGTGTCCATTCACTCTACATGTCCTAGCTATTTCAGGCTACTTATGTATGCGCAGGTTCCTGACTAAGTCGATGTCGCAGTACAGCTCGTATAGTTCGTTGTTGAATCTTCTCCTCCAAAGACCGTTAACGCAAACGGGACTTAACTAGGACAGTCTTCGTACTGCATTCGTCAATAATAATCACCCTAGCTTGCTAAAGGTATCAAGGCAGGCTGTTATTATAGATCAAAGGTTCCATGAATTTATTATTTCTTATTAAAAATGCATCGATGAGCATACAATACTCAAAGCTTGTTAAGATGCAGAGCGTCTCAAGGGAGAAATCCAGTATGTTATGACGAAAAGGGAAGTGCTGAGCTTTTAGTGCAAATACATCAACGCACCAGCGTTAATAAGAACTTAACATTCAATTGGCTATGAATACACTCATAATGCCTAAGCATGTATTAAGTTTTTTTTTGGAAAATGGTGTAGATAAAGAAAGAAAGATGTTTGAGGTTAGTGGATATTTCGATTTCCAGTCAACTACTCTTAGATGACAGTCCACTACCACCTGCGCTAGGGCCATTAGAACTGAAGGAGAAAAAAAGCAGATGTGACAATACAACTGTTTACAGCATGACTGCATTCCATAAAAGAACACGACGAACACCTAGTAGCCTCAGATGAGAAACTTCGCACCAGTTTTTTGTCAGAAAAGCCTTCCATAGAAACAAATACCGAAATTCGCATTCTATCACCCATCACGGCGCGATGAGTAGAAATTGGATATGATTAACAAACTGCTTAATTTATGTAAGCTATCGTAGTACAGCAACTATAGGGGTGCTTCCAGAGGTAGCTAATTTTGGCCAGAGTGAAATAGCATCTTGATTCAATACATTTCAACGATAGGACCAACTAAGGCAAAATTCCTGAGGAATTCGAAATCTAAAGTGGAAGCATTATTTTTCCATCGCTGTTTTTTGATCTCATCGATGTGCTCCGGATGGATTTGCTTGGAGAAAACATTAAGAGGATTAAGTCATCTTTAATAAAACGTAGTTAATATGCTAAGATTGTTATTTATTTGTTTTTACACCGGATTATGGATTTACCTTCCATGGTCCAAAATTTAGAAAGGGAAGCAAGCAGTAGGTCTGACAACAGTCCTAAGTTTTTCCAGTACCAAGTTCAACTGAGGATTGCTGCACGCTGCACAATAAGTCGAGAGAGTTGACAGTTTTCTGCACCTGTGAAGTGCGGCGTGAAAAAGATACTGCTCCGAACAAATACCGAATCAGTTTTGCTTCAGGGGAGTACAATAGTACTTGAAAAATGACCATAACTGTAATATGAAAGCACCATTCCTTCATAAGCAGCATTGTCTGGCCAAATTGATGCTTACTTTAGGAATCCTTATACATCAAAATAGGAAGGATAAAGTCTGGATTAGTCATATCTTACACTCAATGTAAACCACTTATCTAATCAGGCACATCAGAGAGATACTATATGAATGTCATTAAATCATTAAAATCCCAAAGTGTTCCCCAGCCATATTAATACTTGGACTCAGTTGTAGAACTACAGAAAAATTGCGATATAGCGCACAGAGTAATGGAATGGTGGCTGAAATGGAGCCTGGTCTTCAGACACAAACCGAAGAATAAGAGTATTTTAAAGAAAATCAGCATGGTTTTCCAATTATAATAGATTTGATTCTAGTTAAACCCATGAAGCTGTTACAAGACTAGGTTACATATAAAAAAGTCCTAGAACTTCATTTGCGACTTCAGATTTTCTGCCCAACACTACAAATTACAAACAATAATGGATGAAGACACAGTTTCACAGAAATAGTTAAACAAGCCAAAGGTAAAGGTAAGCCAAAAATATCTCTTATTTAATTTCTTATATTTATGGGTACAAACAGTTACCGAAAATGGTACAACCTGAAGCGAAATAGTAATTTTAAGAAGCTAAGGTATTTTAAACTTTATAGCTAGCGGTGATACAAGGATTATTCAACATTCTATATATGAAAAGTCTGTATTAAGATTTCAAAGGAACACGTTTGTTAAAATACAACATATATGCATGCAAACAATGCACCCTAGATCAATTTCTCATCAAAAGCTTAACCTTGTTATCTGTTATAACCGCATTATAATTTGACATAATATTAAATCTGAGATTACCTTTTTTCTCTCAGAATGAACTGAAATCTTTGGTGTACAATAGTTTGTCGTCATTTAATTTCTTGAAGATCTTATACAATTTTGAACAAAAAATGATTAGTTATTGATCTACGGGTAGCCAATGGTTCGATGTTTCTTTACAGTTTACAATAGAAGATTTTAATTTTTGGAAATTGAAGAATTTCTCATTTAGCAAAAATGACGATCGTACAAGAGGCTGTCGTTCGAGATTATAAGCTATGCTTATATTAAGACGCATTTATCTGGTTATCGCTTTTCTCTGGGTCGTCCATAAAATTAGCCAATGTGTACATATATAAATTATAAACAACCTCATATGCCGAGAAGTCATATGACTTATGATATAATTATAATTATAATTATATGAGGCCGCCAATCTAAGTCAAACGATCCAAAAATAGACAAGAAAAACAGAACATAGCCCTGTTAACCTATTTGCCCGTCATATCTACGTATCGTTCTAAGAACTAAGCGAATCTATCAATGCGAATATCTAGGCAATTCAATTCTTGTTCATTCGCAATGATCCTTAAAGATGTAGGAAATCGATTCTTGAAATCAAGTGCAATCCTTGTTATAAATCCAGGAAAACAAATTCCACAGTGGTGGCTTTTCGACCCGAACATAAATTGTGTTCGAATGGGCCAAATAATGTAGATTTCGTTTTCTCCGTGAATATTCCCTGAAAATCTCAAAATATTAATAAACTCAATAGTATATTCATATTAATTCAATCATATACTTCGAAAGCAATTGACATAAAACATCAAGTAACTCAAGTTGACGGTCTGATCTATCAAAAAATTCCAATTTGGATTACATTCTGAAGCAACAAACAAAATTCCAATACGATCAGAACAAGAATACGAGTGCATAGATCAGAGGAAAAAAAAGTACATAAATATATACATTTTTGTATATATGTAGATACAAGAATTTATACAAAACAAGAAGACGCACAGGATGCCTATGCACTCTCCCTGGCATAATTTCTTAAATGAAAAGACCATGACAATTTACCACACTAAAACACGATCACATATCTTAAGTGCCAACACACAAAAAGGCGATCACTTGGTTGGCCTCCAGTAGTTGCACTGAAAGTGCTGAGATATGTTGCTGCAGCTCCTGTCCATTTCATTTATGTTACCAAGAGTGCACTCCATGCCACTGTGTGATGCCACACAACCTCTTTTACTAGTTCGCATAGTTGCTGCTGCTTCTGTTGCTAGTTGCAGTTGCTGTTTCTTTCCACTGCCGTATTCAAGCTCTTTGGGGGTTAAAAGACATCTTGACGTTAACATTATCACCGGGCAATTCTAATGATCCAATTCCCACGGCTGGTCTCATTTAAAGTACAATCACCACCATTACCACTTTGCCACTCTGAACTGGTTAGCTAGCTGATTCTGGGCTCTTTGCATCTTTTTCTGTGTGCTTTTTGTTTTGCCTGGCCCAAACCTTGAGATACTATCCCTGGAAAAAGATTTTCACTCAACTCTGAGCTCCAGAGAAGCGAAAATATATTGTACGAGTAGATGGTTAGAGCTAAGCATGAAGTAGCCCAATCCGTCCGTCTGTCCGTCGAGTTGGTTGAATACTCGTACACGAGTCCGTAAGTAAGTATATAGTATAAAGTGTTCGCCTTTTGGTGTTTTTGTTGTACCATCATTTACTTATAACACTTGTGTGTGGGGTGCCCTGCTCTTTCACCGTGGCATGCCATTAATGGGTTTTTGCGAATTACGTCCGCTTAACGCGTACCTGATCGATATTAAACGCAGATGAGAGTTGTGTACTTAAGCGCGATGTGATGAATGGGGGCACACCTGAAACGTAAAGGCGATCATTATGATTTTAGATAATCTCATTTCTTGCTTGCGATGATGCGTATGCATTTAAAGAATTCCATGAAGGCTGTTCGATTTGTTTGTTTTTCGTATCGATAAAATGTCGAAACAAAAGCAAATAACACCCAAGGGCCCCACCTTAGAGAGTGGCCGAGATAATGTATGGAGAAGCATGAAGAAAACGAGTAGGTACCTACACTTGAATGGAACAAAGTTAAAGTAAGGCCCTCGAAAACAATCTGTGAGATAGAAATTTAATCGTGACCGAGAATTTTTCTTTCTCTTTTATTACTTTTTTCTACTTTCAGTTTCTTTTCTTTCACTTTCAAAGGGGGTTGACTGAATATGGTACGGAGGGCATAAGGTTATGACATGTAACTTTATAACTTGAAACGAGGGTGAGAAACTGTAAATTAAGCAGGTGGACGGCGTAGAGTTACTTTGGGCTAGTCATAGTCTGCATTAACATAAGCATCATATACTCATAACAAAATTAATTTTGCATTTCTTCTTTTGCGAATGAATGTAAAATTCGTTTTTTTTAGATCTTATGTACTTTAAAACGTTCATAGAAATACAATATCTTACATTTGTGAAGCGATGTATTTTAACTTGACATCAACAAAATTTCGTAAGCGCAATGTTAGTGAATCCTCATAATTCTTTATAAATTATTAACTAACCATTTCAGGAAATGCCACATTATTTAATTTCGAGGGCTCATCACACGAAGTTTTAGTCTACTTTTTACTTTTGTTATTCCCAGAAATTTTAAACAGTTCAGAGTGGATGATCTGTGCTTTTTTTCAGAAAGCTAACTAACGTCTCTATGTGAAGCACATAAGACAAATGTATCCTCCGTTTTTATAAAAGTTTGAGAAGTTGCAATTCCTCATCAGTTTATAATGGGAAGCATTGAACCAACAACCTTAAATCTGGCCCTTTTTGTCATCATAGTTTCTAACTAGAAAGATCATTTGGCTACAGCTCTTATAGGATTCTTAGCAAGCTCGATTCTACTAGTAATAAATCTATTTTTAGAATCCTTTCTCAAGAAAACAAATTTCAAAAGATATTCAACTACACCTAGCTCTTTATTTTTAAGCAGTATCTTACTAATTTCTTATTCAACATCGCTTACATAAACCACAAATAAACTTGTGCGTAGTTGACAAGGGCCCCAATTCAAAACGGAAAAATAACAACTATAGTCTGTGGCGTAAACCAGATTCGATCCTTTTGAGAACTTATTACTAAATAGAATGTGGCATATCAACAGGTAAACCACATGGATATCCAATAGATGGAAATCCGCTCGCAAAGACAAGTTTACACACTTCCATAAAGCGTGTAAAAACTCAGACTGTAAATGGTCTTAAAAGTTATAAAGCGCATTAAAGAAAATCAGTCTAGTAAGATATGCTTGCTTTTTGAACTTTGTTCCTATGAAATATAATTACGACTTGCTGAATACAAAATAAAAGATTTGAAATCAAATTTTGAAGAAGGTTTCATCAATCCGCGTAGATATGTGGAAAATCTCTTAAATTTTTTTTAAAAAGATCTTAAAAAATGTCACAGCCTCTCGATTCCCACACGATTAATTCAAAACCGCTCCATAAATAAACAATACGATCTTCAGCACAATGCAAGTTTTATTGTATTCGCATGTAACATGTTAGACGGGTGTAAGAATAATTTTATATATTGATGCGACTGGCATTTTGGTAGGTTCTAAAGATCGAAAAATCCAAAAAATTGAAGACACGAATCAGAAATAAAGATGCCCTTATCTCTTGTCACTTAACTCACTACAATCAGAAAAATAAACTATTTTTCCCCAGAATGCTTAGAATAGTAAGAGGTGATCCTTACAATAAATTGAAATAAAGAAATATTGGTGTAGCCTAAACTCTTATGCTATTTACACAAATATATATAC
This sequence comes from Volucella bombylans, assembly GCA_949129095.1. NCBI lineage: Eukaryota > Metazoa > Arthropoda > Insecta > Diptera > Syrphidae > Volucella > Volucella bombylans. Next base: position 45,904,626 of record OX422142.1, on the reverse strand, counting down.
ATTTTTTCAAACAACTTTACTCAGAGAGTATTTTCCATTTGCCTCTTTTTATATTTTCAGTATCAATCACTTTCCTATAGAAATAAGAATTCTTATTTTTACTCTGCATAACGTTCTCAAACGCCGAAATTACCTCCTCTCTGTTCATGAACTGCCTGGTTCGAAGATGTGACAATCCTATCTGCGATAGGATCAAATAATTTTTATCAAACCAAAATTGTTTCGCTAAATACCAACGAACAACATAGGTCGACAACACAGGAGTTGCATGCAACGCCCATATTTATATAATCATATCACATTATAGAACTGCTTGTTCATTTAAAAGTGTTTGAAGTTTTATAATCTGTACAACATTGTTTTTACCCCAACCTATCGAAATGCATATAAAAAGAATCAGAATCCACCGAAAATGTAAGTTCAGGTATGAACTTTATCTCACATTATCATTATTTAACAACGCTTTCAATTATAACACCAAGCAATGCTTTCCAAATCAAACTGGAAAGGCCTCCAATCAAATTAATAAAGTTTTGGAATCTAAAGCCACCTGCACGATGACATGGCAGCATTCATCATAAATCTTTTGACATTATCTTTAGACTAACGACAGGCTTCTTTGATGTTAAAATATTCACCGAAGACCGTCAGACAAATTGGAAATTACATTTGCATATAAGAAATACATACAAGCATGTGAACTCATCAATTTTCATCTTTATGATAACATATAACCAACATCAAGTTTCTTTCCAATGTCACTATCAAGACAACAAGGATGCTATCCACAGCTTTCTTTTAGAGAAAACTATAGTTTCACCCACAGTAATAATCAATTTGTTATCAAATTAAATGGGATTGTGTTGCATTTTATGATCACTCATGCGAATTAATTAAACAATATTTTAATGTTCCAAGCCACAATATAAATTGTGCCTAAATGAGTTATCACTGTATGTACATGCATACATGCATTCTGTGCCATATGATACACCAATAGAACACCTGAGACCTGTCCAATTTGAACAAGTTTTACACTCAAGTATTTCAAGAAAATGAATGCAACTACGAGTAATATACATAGACTGCAGAGGCAAAAAAATATATATGAATTCATCTAATGATTATGTCTTCGAGTGAAAAGCAAGCTTGGGTAGTCAATTTTAAGCCTTAACCAATTTTAGCCCGCTGAGTAAAAGACTAATTTTTCTTTCTTGAGAGTCTAAGCCATGTATGCACCTTGGAATAAGTTGGGCAATGTTGTAGCACAAGGGGTGTGCAATCTGAAAATGCAATTCGGACTTCGAGGTACAACTATGGAAGAGTAAATTTTTTTCCCAATCTATGAAGTCATGGATACTTTTTTTTAGGCTTGGTAATTTGGTTTTTATGGATGCACTTCATTGGTAGACGTTACTGCAAATTGCTGGTCAACCGGTGTAATTAATTCCGCGGGGAGGATATTTTTATTAAACTAAAATGAGTGCTCTGTGAGGGTACTCTATTAGAAAACGACTTGTCAGTTAGACTATAGTGGTTTTCTTTGGTTATTAGTAAATATAAAGAAAATAATCATAATGGCAGAAGATATCAAAAATATATGTACTTGTCATGTGTACAAAATCAAGTTAAATACCTAACAGCGATTTGGTTTGTAGTGGAAAAAAATATAAAAATAAATAATAAAAAATAAAGGAATTGAATATCTGAAATATATAGGTATATATACATATATGTATATATAAATTAATATTATATATACGAAGTCGCCTACTCGTATTAAGATCTCCTATAGAAGAGAATACATTAGCTGATAAAGAATACATTGAAAAGAGTTCGCCAGATTCAATGCTTGCAATTTTATTCAATAGCGATTACCTGCATTACCTGCATAAAGATATTGTAGGATTAATTTGATAAATAAACAAAGCAAACAGTGTAGGACTTTCACTTAAATATCCAGTAGCATTTGAAACTCATAATAAATAAATCCTTTAGTTTAGAAAAACTTGATTCGGGTTTTAAGACTATGACATCAAAAAGCAAAAGCGAGACTACGAACTTGAAGGCGATGAGAAAATATTGTAGCATTTGCTTTAAGAGTATCTAGTGTTTACTTGATGCGGTCAAAAAAAGTTCCCTTAAGGTGAGTATTGCTAATTGAAGCTTCATTTAACATTAGTAAATCCTTGACCTATTTAAAAACGACGACGAAAAAGTGGAAGAAGGCAGGGGCTATACACCGTATCATTTAAAATTAAAAGTTAATTGTTTGGGTAGTAGTAATATGTATATACATACTTACTTATTGCAAAATGAGATCCTTTGGATCATAAGAATTTGATTATTCTATAACAAAAATTATAATTCTCAATAAAAATAGTCTGAAAGTTAGTAATAAAAAGCATCCATAGTGAGACAAATAAAAAATGTTGTTTACATTAACAAGGAATCATGAATAGTATAGACCAGAAATTTATACAGATATGTAACAATGTGAAGAAAAAAATAAAAAAACTCGTAGTTATATAATAAGCATTTCAATATAATCTAAGTGAATATGAAGTTTATTTTAATGACGTGCATTTCCTGTTGAGGCTTGCTAGTTTTAGGGCCGTGGTTACACATTTCTCTGAACGCCACTTAACATATCCATGCATATATCACACAAACATCAGATTTTATTTTTTCATCCCGAAACAGGATGCTAGCTCGTTGTTAATTAGTTTGTTTGATTATTTTTATTGTAAATTACGTAACACAGCGTAAAAACACATCACACATTCGAAATTCCTCTAGTCAATAAGCATTTCAAATATTTAATTTAAGCTCATTTTTTCTTCCTTATTTAACAATTTATAGACTGCAAAGCCACCCATAGTTTCAAAGTCAATAAAAAATTTATTGAACAACGCCACGCAGAGATACAATCTCAAATCAAAGGTACAGATAGTTGAACCTTACTTGCTCCGTTTTGACGATGATGATGATGATGAAGTTGTTTCCCATGTGTACACTTAACATTTAAACATTAATTTGTGCACGATTGAAAAAGTGAGTTATTGTGCGTCATTAAAAAGACGTATTGATTTCGTTTTTAACCTGACCTAGCTTTAAATTTTTCTCATCTTCTCTTGTGTTTCGTATTTAGGTTTGCTATGCGTACGTTTAATGTAAAGAAAAACTTGACTATTGAGATTGTTATAAAGTCAAATAGGTCTACACTGATTTTGTGCAAATAAATAGGTATTTACAATCAAGATATCTAACATCATTGTTAAAGGTCATAGTGAAATTTTAGAAACGTACGAGTATTAGACTAATCCACGAAGATTACATATGAGTATTATAAATACTTCGATACTGGTAATAAGTAAAGGATGAACGCAGTAGAAAATCGAAAGTGAAATTTCTATTATCCAGATGTACATACATATGTTTACATATATCTTTGGTAGACAGATCACAATTCCGATCATTAATCATCTTGGGATACATACATATATAGATGCGAATGTTTTTGATGTTTGACATGCTAACTAATGTGTTGGCTTATAAAACAGAGACCACGATGTTATTTTGAGTGTAAAACATATTTTTGGTAGACCAAACTGAAGAGGTCTCTTGATTATTTAGTAACAAAGTCATTACAACTTGGTTAGAAATTGGAGTAGGGCCTGCAGTCTAAGCACGTAATATCAGAGATAACTGTAAATACCAACAGTGAAGAGAGCAAAACAAAAGAAATAACGGAAAGCCAAACTATTTATCTACTTGTTTGATAAATAAATATATGTGATAGATATGATATCCCCGCTAAACAAAAATATAGGTAGACCATTGAAAGCAATGCAGGATAGTTCACGGATTTTTCTAAAAATATATAGACAATTCAAAAATGCGATGATTTGGAAGCATTTTCTTCAAGCAATGACACAAATACAGCCTAGATAAGATACAAATGACAATTTGAGTAAAGATTGTTTATTTATTGATATATAAACCTAACACGGTTCGAGTGTTAACATTAACAGTTTATATAGAAGGGTTTTTTATCCAAATTGAAGACCCTAGTCTCATTTATCGACCTAGATCGATTTGATTTGGACACTTTGAAGCGATGCGTCTAACCATTGAAATATGGAACACGTACAATTACGAGTACATTTAATGCTACATATTTCTCTGACGAATGTGCATTGTTACTGTGCCGCTTATGGGATTAGCTAAACTCGTTAAACTGATTCTACAGGACGCTCCATTGTGCATCACCTTGTTAGTAATTTTGATGATGTGAAAGTACAAATTATTTTTCCTTTATAGCCTTGTTAACCATTATAAACTCATTCTTTGCTCCTGTTTAAGAAGATACGAAGTACTGTGCATGAGCAAAAATTTTAATTGTATTTTAACCGTGAATATGTATATACCAATATTATACTCTCGTTGCCAATCGGTTGCTAACAGTCGATTTCATATAATTTAGCATCAAGCTAAGTTCAGTTTCAGTTTTTGTGCATTTTTATTTTTTAACTTAAATTACTCTTATATGCTAAACAAAAAACGCTTAAAAATTAGCTTAAATTACTTACAAATAATCTTATTCTAACTTGCTGGCTAGCATCAAGCTAATGTCAACTAGTTATGAACATTCGCTACAAGCTAATTTTTAATCGAGCTTATTGCCGAATTTCATCTACAACAAGAACTGAAAACAAGGTAGGTAGAAATACTTAAAATAGGCCCCCACAATGAGGACAAGGGCCTCATTCATTTAATATACCTCTCCAGCTGACGGGGTCTTTTGCAAGTGTGATTCTTCGCATGATTTCCGCGTCCTTTACAGTCGTAGCTTGACGTTTTGTTATGGGGATCGATGTTGTGTCACTCTTTATTGACAGCATATATTTTGTTTCTGCTTAACCACCCCGCTTCTGTTTCAATAGTCTTAAACGTTCCATTGTGTTCTTCTCATTATGTTAATGTCATCTACATTACGGAACAGAGTTTTGAAAAATTATGCCTCTTGAGTTCGTTTGTGAGTTTCGCCCTGTTTATGTCGCTTTCGTACATTGAAGGTAACGGTTTAGTCATTACCGACCTTGACAGCGCCGCATTCATTCTCCGTCGTCATCCTTAAGACTTAAAAACATCTGCGCTGCGTCATGTTTGAAGTAACTTATGTTTACCCAACTATTTGACATTATCGCAGCCTAGTCTTCTATAGGATATGATTATCGAATTGTTTAGTATATCTGTCAGAATGAGCAATACCGTTTGTTTGGCTGTGTAATAACATGGATCTGTTCTTGTTGAACTATTGTATTATGTGATTGTTCGTACTGGTTTCGGCTCACTAATTTGAGAAGGTATTGACTTCACGAATTATAACATAATAGGTCAGTCAAAACATGACTTTCTTGATAACTGAATCCTGCGTAGTTCCCGTTCGTTCTATAGAGTAAATTTCGAAAGGATTTTATTAAATTTTAACTCTACTTATTTTGTCCCGGTTTCCAACTTGTGAGCCATTTTGTGAAGTTGGTTTACGATTATAGATCGGAACAGGGAGGTGTCGTAAACATAATCAGTTCTCATCGCGATTTCGTTATCCATTATTCACTTTGTATAGGTTTCTTCTGTTAGTGCTTGACGAAAAATATTATTGTTGTATATCGCATTCAACTGGAAATGTAAAGATTTAGGATGTCGTACTATTAAATTAAACTCTTCACTTCCGCACATACACTGTGCAATTGGTTCTCCGTTAAACTAATTTTAACTAAGTCGATGCAACACAAATACAGCAGGTCTTATAATTGATATATTGTTCTAAAATGATGACTGTCGGATATAGGACAATTTTTCAAGACAAGGGTCCCGGGCTTCCGTTCGGGCCTGACTCGGAGTGTTAGTTTCATGTTGGTCTTATGCAAGTTGTTTGATCGGATGTCGAGTAGCAAATAGCTGGGTGCCGTGATCCTAATATCGGTGGAGCTAAAACTAAAGAACTAAAGAACTTAACACTGAAGTGGGTATTACTGCACTTAAGTACCTGAGCACGTTGTTGAGTTTTTTGGGAGAATGGGACATAGAGAGAAAGAAAATATTGTTGGCTCAGTGGTTATTTCATTCCTTGGGGTGGCATCCAACATTTAATGGGGAGACTAAATTCTTAGTGTACGACTAAACTTAAGTTACGACTTTGGTATTACTAAAACACGGTAAGCGATAACCAGGTGTGATATTAAGTCAATCACGACAAGTGTTCAAGTTAAACACTTGAGACGTTCTGTCGGATATCAATAGCTAATAGAACCATAATGTTCCTTTATTATTTTTCCTATTAATTTGGGTAATCCAATGTGTATGGAGATCATACCATTTTTGGTAGTGGTTTAAATTATTTATTTTCGATGAACTCATGCTATCCCGGGAACAAAGGTATCCGTATCTTTCGGGCTAAAATGGCTAAAAATGTAATTTTTTTCTTTTTGATTTGAAAAGCAGACAAATTTATCTTCCATGCATAAGCCCGTTGTTTTAGGTTTTTTTTTTATATATACAACTACAGGTGATACACACGTGCCGCAAAAGATGCAAGTAGTTCCTAATAGCCATATCATACTTATGTATGGCTTTTGAAAACTTCTGATGACAAGATATGCAATATTTAAATGGTCCTTGTATAAAAGATTCATATTGCATTGAAAAGCAATCTGCTTTTTGAAACATTATAGAACTTTAAGCATTCTCGAAAGTTGATTATCATTATCAACCGCGTATTATCAAGTGCAGTTAACAATTTTTTTTTCCCACATCAATCTGACGAACAACAATTTTAATTATCTCAAGGCTATAGACTATTTGAGTTCTCCAGTTTTTGTGAAAAAAAAATAAGAGAAGGAAAGAAAAAAGAGAAAACAAATAAACAAGATCTTAACAAGATCATGATTTATCAAACCACTGATTGAGGTGAGTTTCCTCTTCCTACACAATGGAGGCAGAGATTTATTAGAGTTTATGATAAATCTCGTTGAAGTGCTCCACATGTGTATACTCGTATCTTGTTTTTTTATTTTATTGAATCCATGTCGAATACAGAAATTAAGTTAGAAATATCAAGACCGAGGAAGGGCACAGCAGGTGATTGGAGGTATTTTTTTTTCAAACAAATGTTCACTGTATTCCACTGTTTAAACGAACAAATTTTATATCGAGCATAAATCATTCTGAGGTCTTGACATTTGGTGGCAAGTGATCTTTCAATTCTAATTTGGTTGGTTGAGGCTGAGTTTCAGGTTTAAATTCAGGATTATGGTTGCTAGATGCATTTGTCGTGGGAAATATTCTTATAAGAAAATGTCTACTTATCTGAGAGAATGATTGATTGCATACTTCCAAATAACTTCCGCGATCAAATTTAAAACATAATCATTTTTTTTTTGATTTATTTAAGAATTATTTAATTTATAATTACAACTATACGATAGAAATGACATGGATGGTTGATGCTATGTGCAACGGCATCTGTAATATATTTTTTTTTGATTTGCATGCATTTTTAATGTCTACGGACAAGAATTCACTTAAGTAATTGCTGGTGAAAATATAATTTGTCAATTGTACTCGTATATTAGTGCAAAGTGGTAGACTTGGTAAAAATTCTTGAAAAGATATCAATATATGACACATATACATACATATTTTGTCGGATTTCTTGTCAAATTTTCAATAATATTTAGGTATTGTATTATACATACAAAAGTCTAAAGAGGGCGGACGATGAAAAAATCACCTTATACACATCTCCATTGAGATGATTCTGTTTGTTCCTTCAGATTTAAAATGAGTTACACAAAGGTTTAGCTCAGGACTTTATCGTAGTGGATTTTTGTCATATAGTAAAGTTTAAATGATAATTACTTGATATATTTTTTAGACTTCTATGTTTTTATAGAGTTTCTATCCAAATTTAAAATTTATTGTCGAAGGTATTACCTCTTTGCTGAACCCTCTTAATATTCATATCATATTGCTGTACTATCTATCGAAACATTCCTAGTGGCTGTTTATTCTAAAGAGTTGGCGGCCATTGATATATGTAATCGACTATTGTAATGTAATGGGCGTCTAGTCAATTCCCACGAAACTAAGATTGTTTTTTTTAGAGTAGGAGGAAACTGATTGGTTTCAGTATTTCTAATTAAGTAATCTGGGTGTTATCGGCACCCAAACTGCCAGAGCGCTATGGGTTTTCCGGATACCGTATACCTCCTCGACTATAATAATACCAAATCATTTCTATGCGTCGATTGTTTAATGAAATGAGTTTTTATTTAAATATGTTGCCGTATTCGTGTATGTAAATCGTATCATGAGCTGGAGTCTAAAAACTATATTCCGTTAACGTTTAAGCCCAACATCTATTGTCTTTTGACTCTGAAAGACTTGCCATCTGAACCAATAGCGACAGACTTCGGGGTCGCTGCAAGAACAGGAAACCGTAAGATTTCATTCTTCACTCACTTGCATCTGTCTTTAAAACGGGGCCATAGGCAATTCCAATTAGAGTGATTAATATTTTGAAGAGCAGATGAAGTGACAAAGTATATGAGTACATGTCTATGATGAGAGTCAGCCTGCATTTAAGGTCCTACTGAAACTACTGAAATTTCTTACTATCGAGAATGCAGGGTTTTTCTGAACACACTAAAAATATTGAATTCACTAGATCTTGTTTGGGTTTCTGCTCATAACAGGATCGCTCGAATAAAGGTTGTCGATGAACTTGCTCAGAGAATATCGCAAAAATATGATCTGTTTTGACTGTTAAGTTTTACGTGAGTACAACTTCATAGTAGCAAAGACTGGTTACTGCTTACTGGGACCGGAACGAGGCTTTAGGAAACATCATAATGGGATAGGCCTATTTAAAATACCCTCATTCGACGCTTTCTGTAATTTTGATGACAACACCGTAGAGTGCTGTCTCTGTAAATACAGCTGGCAGGTATTACTCTGATGGGCCTATGGGCAGTTCATTGAAGTGGTTTTTGGTCTTTTCACGAAAATTTGTTTAGAAAGACTAGGTTTTAGTTTAAGTGTCCAATACATATCACATTTGGTTCTTTTAAAATGCTTAAATTATGGTTCTCAATGAATTGAATAGTATTGTAGAATGTATTAGTCGAATTAATTAGCACTTCACAATGAAAGACGTTCCTTATTCAAACATATGTTAGTATATATTGGAATTCTTAAAATGAAAGATATTAAATTTTCACGTTCAATTCATTGCCTCAAAATATTAAAAAAAAAGTTGAAAGCCTTATATAACAACCATCAAAATTCACCTCTTTTAATTCCAATCTAATAAAAAAAGTATATAACCCCTATTGTCGCACACATACTTGTTCGCATGAATTTGCATTATGTTAACCATTTAGTGATGTAGGCTTGTGCTCCAATAAATTAGTGTTATATATTTTTATATCACATAATTTAACGATCAACCATCAATAAAGAAAATAAAACCAATTCCAATACAGCACCCTATGGTGAAGCTAAAAATAGAAATAAATACCTTTACCTACTTTATTACACTTATAACAATGTCATTAACAAAAAAACGTGTATCTATCTCTAAACAGTTGTTGGAAAAAAATTTGTATCTGATCGAAATTAGTGAGTTTTTTACAACTTCATTAGATGATCTATCAAATAATGCTCTGTTTTTTATTAGGCTATAAAAATCCAAACAACAACACAACTTAAGTAGTTGAGATCGGGGAAAAAACGTTACACATAAGTTATTACACAGAATACAAATTAAAATCCCACATCTGAATCGAAAGATATAAAGTATCTAATTTACTTCAAATCCAACAAACAGTTATTGACCTGAATTTTAATATCGTATTCTTATTCTTTTGCATTCAAATTAACAAATTAAACTTGTAGTATATTGATACACAATTTTTAGAGCTTATGACAAATGATCATCCATCTGACGATCAGGAATATTTCAATTTAAACGAGTCACTCTAGTTGTTGACACGATTTGTTGCGCAAAGATTTATTCGAACAAGTTTATGAGTGTATTTGTCCACAAGGAGCAAGAATATGACAAAATGTATTCCGATTGCAATAAATGAGGCACACGTTTCAGTTCAATAAATGTGTGACAATTGAGTGACTGTGTGGTTGACAAGAAAATTCCAACGTTGCTTGCGAATAACTAAGTGTTTTACTAGCAACAATTGTGCTGGATTTACCCTGATAATTTCAAGCTCGGCTACTTTGTCAATCTATATAGAAAATCCAAAATTTAATTTTCTTTTTTGATCAAACATGTCTTGTTTTATTTTGTTAAAATTTCGTAGAGACCAAACAAGTAAGAATCTGAATTACAACAGAAAAAAGCCTCTGTATGAGGTAATGAATTATTTTGTTTTCTTTTTTGTTTAAGTTGACTGGACTGAAGCAATCGCTTCAACTTTATCTCAAATTTCCGACCTGCATCCGTTTCTTTTAAATTAAGTTCGTGTAATTTGAAAACATTTCACTCATAATCCTTTTTAACTATAATCCCTGTTAACGTGAACAACCCAGTGCATCAGACTACAGTTTCGATATGAATAAATTTAAGTTTTATATTATTAGATACCCTGTTTCATCTAACAAGACTGGCAAATGTGCGTTTTGTTAAAACTTTTTTTTTATGCTACAGATTATGTCATATATATATATATATATATACAATAGATACAAACTGACACTATTAACAATTATAAAAACTAAACGCAGCGATAGTAGTTTATGTGCTGAATTGGTTAAGTTCTTTCGCCACTATGCCAGAGGTCTGGGCTCAATTTCTATTCTATAAATCGGAAGATAGGAATAACAAATTTCTGATTCTGATGCAATTGAGGAGTGGTTTTCTTATAGTATGTATTCACCAAATAAATTGCAAGGAGGAAATACATTTTATTAGCCTTAGAACCTTATTTTCGATTTAAGATCTGGATTTATAAATCTTAGCAATTTGAAAATGAAAATTGGAGGGTTCGAGTTACTAAAGTTGGCTCTTAATTTTAATCCTTACTATGTATGTATGTTTGTTACTTTTCAAGCTTAAATGGATTTTGTTTTATTAACAACATAACATACTCGTATACATATGTACGTATGTTGCCTTTTTTATGTAATATTAAAGTTGGCCTTTGAAAGTGAAATCACTTTATTAAGGAGAGAGTTATGGCCTTATTTCACTTTTGCAAAGCGAAATAACGACAAATGCTGCGGGATGAAGCTCGAAGGGAATAACATGGTTTAACCGTTAATAATTTAAATTAGTAAATATTTGCGTAACCGCTTGTTTGTCTTAAAACATATCATTAGTTGATGATAATCGGTTGATTTAACAACATTGCGAAATGCAATCGATTTAGTATTCCCGTTCGAGTTTTGTGAGAGTTTTAGAAAAGGAAGTGTTCTCCTTTATATTCCAGAAATGAAACATTTGTATAAGTTTAAATATAACTCTAAAAAGTCTAAGCGATACACTTGCTGTATTAAGGCATGTAGTACTAGTGCTGTGATTGATTTGAATAATCAAAACTTGACTCGAATTCCAAAAACAAGTGCCGCACATAATCATTCAAATGCAGAAAACATTAGAATGAGAATGAAAATTATTAGTAAAATAAAGGAAGAGCGTGCAGATACTTCATTAAAAAGAAGCGGACCTCGGGAAGTGTTTGATGAAGTCTGTGCAAAAGACTTTGAAAGTGCTTTAAGTGTTCAATTTGGAAGAAAAAGAAGACAGCTTATAAACATCAGGAATAAATTTTTCCCCAAAGCTCCCGTTACTGTAAGGGAATTACTGAACTTATTTCAAACAAGAAATGCTATAGACGATTTTGGTATGTCACGATACCAAAATAGTGACCCCTTATATAGGTGCACAGTTATTGAGGATAATTTTTGTTACTCAATCTTCCTTTCCCCAATATTGCAACTGTCATCCAAAAGCTGCAAGAGACAGCGAATCGCGAGTATTTATTGGATGGCACTTTCAGTGTTGTTCCATCTTGCTTATGATGTAAGAAAATATTAAATCGATGTGTAATAAATGTTTTATTCCTGTTGTGCATTGACATTTCGATTTTTAAGTATGCTTAGATGTACCTACTTACATTCATATATGTATGTATGTATTTAATATTTAAAATACTGAATATTTTAAAAGTTGAACTTCTCAATTTGAGAGAATTTGTGAAAATAATAGCCAAAAATTCACTTAAGTGGGACGGTGAAGTGACCTCACAGACTCGCTTATAGGCGCTTCCTGACAATTATTGACATACCCTTAGCGAAGCGGCGAAGTCGCGCGAGCAGCTAAACCCTGCGGAGAAAAGGGTGAAATCCCGTTAGCGAGCGAAGCGAGTCACCCACACTAAACTTGAAATACACCAGACTCGCTTATAGGCGTAATTTGTCCCGTTATTTTCACACATTCTGCAAAATGAGAAATTCAACTTTTAAAATATTCTGTATTTTAAATATTAAATACATACATATACTGGGTGAGTTTTTTAACTTCAGACATCCAAATTACTCGAAAAATACGCTATATCGCGAAAAATGTTTCAGACAAAAGTCACAAGGTTCTGAAGGGGACATAAGATGGTGACCACGAGTTTGACCTTGAGACCCATTTTCAAGGTCAAACGAAGGTCACTGTTGATTTTTCAATTGATAATTCTTGATTTTCATTGCTCAGTTGTATTACTCGTAGACTTGTCATTTGTTTTTACATACTGCGTTTAGCATAACCCAGAAACAACGACGTGGACGTAGCAGTATTTTGTTTCCTTCGGGGTCATTAATTAGAGGAGACTATTTCAACAAATGATGGAAAATGTGACCATTCACTTCAATACACTTGTCTATCCGCGCTCTAAATGAACCAACAGAACTGAGAAGTATATCTGGCGTAATCTTCCGGCAAGTTTCAGTTATTCGTCTTTTCATGTCCTCACGTGTTGTTAGCTTTTTTCTGTAAACCTCACTTTTTAAGTAGCCCCACAAGAAGAAATCAAGTGACGTAAGATCAGGTGATCTAGCAGGCCACTGCTTCGGACCCCCTCGTCCGATCCATCGTTGATGGTAAACATTGTTTAATACGCCCCGGGCTACTTGTGAATAATGGGCTGGACAACCATCATGTTGAAACCACATTGTTTGTCGCAACTCCAATGGCAGTTCTTCTAGTAATACTGGAAGATGGTCCCGCAAGAAGATTGCATACTTTTCGCCATTCAAGTTGCCTTCAATAAAATATTGACCTATTAATTTATCCCCAATAATTCCCGCCCAAACATTAACATTCCAAGGGTGCTGGCGTTCAACTTGTCGCAACCAAAAAGGGTTTTCGGTAGCCCAGTAATGCATATTATGTCGATTGACCGTACCGTGATTGGTGAAAGTCGACTCATCAGAGAATAACACCTTAGCGAAGAATAGGGGGTCTCGTTCAATTTGCTGAAGTGCCCATTGACAAAAGGAAACCTGGTTGCGAAAATCCTCACTAGAAAGTTCTTGATGCATTGAAGTATGATAAGGATGGTATTTATGCCGATGTAATATCTTACAGACAGTCGTTTGAGAAATTCCTGATTCACGACTTATTTGGCGAGTGCTAATGTGAAGATCGTGTGCAACGGCAGCTAACACTGCTATTTCATTGTCCTCAACAGCCACCCTATCTGACCGATTCCGTTTCTTTGGTTGCACACTTCCTGCACCAGTGAATTGTTGGATGACCCGATAAAAGGAAGCGCGCGATCGTATCTGGTCTGGGCGTAAAGAGCAACAGCACCATCGATATTCCTTCCACTTTCTCCATAAATCAATATCATTTCAATTTTCTCTTGAATTGAAATAGCCTGCATTATTAATCTGGAAAACGTTACTAATAATAATCAGTTCCTCAAAACAAATATCGAACTTCTAAATGAAGTACAGTTCCGTTCAATTAAAAAAAAGGGCAGAGTGCACATCATACACTCTCAGATAAGTTTAGGACAATTTGTTTCTATGTGAAATTTCTTTGAGTTTTAACTTCACTCGAGGCAATAATGACTTCCTCAAAACAAATCTCGACCTTCTAACACCCTAACAACGTTGGAAACCGATTAATGATTTAGGCGTGTCAGTGCAGTGGTATCTAGCACTGAATGAATAAGACCTTTGAGACAAAGTCGTGTGCTCTATTGAAGAATACGACTGAGCAATGAAAATCAGGAATTATTATTTGAAAAATCAAAAGTGACCTTCGTTTGACTTTGAAAATGGGTCTCAAGGTCAAACTCGTGGTCACCATCTTATGTCCCCTTCAGAACCTTGTGACTTTTGTCTGAAACATTTTTCGCGATATTTTGTACTTTTCGAGTAATTTTGATGTCTTAAGTTTTATGGCGCCCTCTGACGGGAAAAGAACGCATTTTTGAAAAAAGTGTTTCATGTAAAAGAATTATAATTTTTCACGCAGATTACGAATCTGTCAAAAAAATAGGGGTTCCCATTAAAAAATCAAAAGTGACCTTCTTTTGACCTTGAAAATGGGGCTCAGGGTCAAACTCGTGGTAACCGTCTTATGTCCCCTTCAGAACCTTGTGATTTTTGTCTGAAACATTTTTCGCGATATAGCGTATTTTTCGAGTAATTTGGATGTCTCAAGTTAAAAAACTCACCCTGTATGAATGTAAGTAGGTACATCTACGAGCATACATCTACGTACATCTCGTAAGCAGACTTAAAAAATCGAAAGATGTCAATGCACAACAGTAGAGAGTAGTAGTATTGTGAGCGGGTATACTTAAAAATTGAATTTCAATATTAATGCGCAAATATCATAACACTTTATAATGAGAAGAAACGGTTATTTCAGGTATACCCACTCATTTAGGTGCGCATGAGTAACAAATCTGAACAAATATATCTTCACCTTTTTCAATATATTGAAGAAATTTGTTCCAATTTCAAGCAAATTCATTTGTCACGGATTACGAAATAGCATTGAGAAACAGTCTTAAGAAACCTTTTCCAGAGGACAGCTAACGGCCTTTTGGTTTTAATATTGCTAGGCTGTTAGGAGAAAGGCGTCCCAAATAGCGACATCTGTAAGCTCCTTTATTAAAAACAGACACGCGAACCGACTCTTCCGTAAGTTCTTAGTACTTCCGCTGCTGAGACTTGATGATATGTATTCAGCGTTCGACCTTCTAAATACAGAAGCAAATGGTAAACCATTCAAAGTAAATGGAGATAGTATTTTCAAGGATTTTTTAATTTCCTATAAGCGACAATGGATGGACAAGGTAATGCATTATTATTAGATAACTAATTTAGGAAACTCCATCTGCTGTGCCTGTATTTTGGAAACCAAATAAGACGAAAAGTGGTATTGAAGTCTACAATACTCGTAGTTGCCTGAGTCAAAAACTGACAAAGCATCTTACTTTCTTTAAATTTATTGACTGCTTGCAAGATGAAGATCGCACTAAATCAAGGGAATTCATCATGTCTTTAGATGGAGCTTTTGATATTTTTGAATCTCAAAAAAAAAATTAAAAACAAGCAAATACAAATTGAGGCAAGTTTGAAGAAATTAGACAAAAAAATTATATCTATCAATGATTTCCTTAATGACAAATTATCGTAACAACCTTCTCGACGAAAAATCTGTAAATTTAACACATCGTCGTGAAAGTGAAGAGAAAGCAGACCAAGATTCTGCTGATCACGATCTTTGCAATGCAGCTGAAACGAGAGTCCTTTGCGTAATTTGCAGCATAAATGAACGTACTATCCTTCTCCAACCATGTAACCACTTTGAACTATGTTTAGATTGTTTTACACAAATTTCCGAGAAGTAAATGAAAGACAACAATCCAATTCCGTGCTCAATTTGTAGACAAAAAGAGCACACACTTTATTGCTAAAATGGCGCGACTTATAATTTCACTTTTTCCAAACACTATTTGTCTGATTGTCTCGCTATAGAACTGGACATAATAACTAATTGCAAATAAAAAACAGTTGATTATACTAATTGTTTCATATGATTTTTGCTAAACATGTTACAAATTAGTATAGATACATACATAAGTAATCAGGTAATCAAAATATTAACTGTAACTGTATTAAAGAAGAAATATCGTTTTATTCAAAACTACATTGTGCTCAGGATAGCCACATTAGGCCTTATTTCACTTCTTCAAATCCCGATATAAACTAAATTGGGAATCACTAAATGGGGAACCACCAACAGAGTGGAATTTAATACTTCCAAAATACAATGCTGTCTGTTATCGTTAAAGCGAAATTTAAACACCCAATTGTTATCCATGAAGGGTACTTGCATCCTTGAAACCGAAAAACTTTTTACTCTCGGTATGTGTGTCAATAGAAACCTACGATATGGTAGAATGACCACATATTTGATGTCGCCAAAAATTTTGCGAAATGTCTAGGTTTCCTCAAGCAATGTAAGAAATATTTCAATCATCTTATTTGGGGCCTCAATCTATATGGCGTTCATCCGCCTAAAACTGGAGTAAAATGTACACACCTGGTCAGGTGTTCCTATAACATCTCTACACCTGCTAGAGACGATTCAAAACCGTGCGATAAAATTCATAGGTGATGCCAATATCACTCAGTCAATTGGCACTCTCGAACACCGGCGTAATGTCTCCTTCCTCACCTTGTTCTATCGCTATTTTCACCACCAGTGTTGCATCGAAATTAGTAGCATTCCGCCCCTTCAAACCTTCACCCGTAACACTCGTCTCGCTATGAATGCTCGTCAGTGTACTTTTTTCGCCCTCTAATTTTCCTTCGCCAGCACTGTGTACAAGCATTTTCAAAACAATTAAAAAAAAAGTTTGATGCTAAGTGTGAAATATTTTCCAACTTACATTTTTCCATTTCGACTTCCATTTTAACTTCGCGTTGAGTGTCATTCCGGATTATTATGATGAGAATACAGACCAAGCTTATCAGGGTAGGCAACCTTCTCGTTTTTTATATGTAAAGTTTACTTGAACAGATTTAATTTAATTGAATGCAATCTACCAGGCCTTTGTCCCTTCATTTACATTATTAAGATCCCTTTGTAACTTAACTGTTGTTTGTTCAATCGTTTTACCTATTGCACTAGCAAAAGTATCTTAAATGGTCCCCTCTTAAGCGGTATATCACGGCTATATAAGCTCTCGGAAATATCGTAATACTTGAGTATTTCTGAGATGCACCTTGCAGTTTGAGTGTTCAACAGGAAATTTAAATTGAAATCAAAAATATTGTGTGCTAATAAATTACAGTTATTATTGTCATATATGTCATAAAACTCTAACCTGATTTATTGTGTGTATGACTGACATTTTTTTGCATATATTATATATGGTTATAACAATACAAATAATTTATTCTGAGCTTTAGCCATAAAAGTCTTTGGAATGTGCTACACAATATTTTTTTGCAAACGCAAAGAATATTGTGCATGTTATCATTTCTGACATCTTCAAAATGAGTTCAAAGTACGAGTATATTTAGTCGTGAAAAAAAATACGAACGATTCTACGCACCATTTAAAGCCCGTTAATAAGCGGGATGTCCCACTTCAATAGTAACAAGTTACGTTTTCGATTGCTGAAACTTCTTCTCAGTATGCCTTACATACAAATTCATATTCTTGCCATTTAAGTGGGCTTAACTTAAATTTTAGCTTCAGAAAAGATATTAAAATTTGACAATTGTTGTTAATAAAATATGAATAAATAAATAAATTTTTCAGTGCAAACGTTTTGGAGTCAATAATCAAAATCGATTTAATAGGTCAGTGGTCATATTATTCATTAAAATCTTTTTTTTGTTTTTGATTCGCCACTCCATTGCTGATCTCATCTAAAGCTTAATTCTTTGATCATAAATTCAAAAAACTAGGTAAACATTAAATATATATACAATATAAAGGCAAATGCAAAGATGAGTTTGTAGTGTAATTTGCCACGCATTTCGAATGATAGTAAAACCTGTGTGCAATCGTTAAAGCCACACCCACTTTATGTCCGCACGCGCCATCCGCTTTTAAAGGTTAATATATCAAGATCTATTATAAATTGGAATAAAAAAAATCTGGTGCGAACTTTGTTTCAGAAAAGTGGTTTTATTTTTTCTTTTAATTTTCCACAGTGGATATTCATTATACTTCGTTATAAAAAGTGAGCAGGTCTGCTCGACTTAATGCGCCTTAAATACATAACCCGTTTGGGCAGCATTTTTGATATTGAAAAGAAATTAAAATTAATTTTACTATACTTCGGAATTATTTCCACCCACACTTTTATGTTTCAATTCCAATTACTTCTTCAAAATATGTCAAACTTCTAAGTGGTAACAGTTGCTGGCTATAATCAAATCACGTAAAAAAAATGTTAGCATGTTTTTTAAGACTCTGTTGAATAAGATATATATACATATGTCATGGAATCTCTACATTTCCGTCACATTATTACAAACCTTACATCATATACGAATATATGCTATATGAAATACTCTCAATTTTTTTAATGAGCATCACCAAAAAAATCTTACGTCAGAAATATATAATGCTAATTAATATAACAAATATGTGTAAATTAGTATTCTGTATCAGGTTACACTTTTAGTTGCCGTGTCTTAATGTTAATACCAATGTCAACTGTTCTCAGTTTGTTTGAAGCCTTGTTTTAGTTTTGAAAGCTTTTGAGTGATAATATTTGAGATCATGTTGAATGTCTTATGCATTGAGGTGTTAATTTAATTTTCCTACCTATATGTAATGTAGTGCAAATTTATTAAAAAATCTACCTATATTTACACATTTGATGGTGAAATATCTATAAAATTGGTTTGGATACTAGTTCAGTGCAATAAAAGTTGAGTCATTCATGGATACGAGTATTCGATGCACGAAACGCAGCAATAGACATGAACTGTATCAACCTACATATTTTTATTGCTATACCGAAATAATTAAAGTGATTCCCACGGCTTCATAATTTCCTTAAAATGTGTCATATGCTCATATAAAATGTATGTAGGTACAAATAATAGATATGTTTAATAATAAATAAATTTTTTTTGTCGAATTTAATACATAGATTAAATTACATTAAAAGTTGAAAACCGGGTCTAAAAGACTTTGAACGGGTCTAAAGACTTCCAACGCCTACTTCACAATTTGGCACATTTACTCAACATCAATATGTTAATATACCACTCCTTTATTACACTGTTATTACTATTACCTTAGTAATAGTGATCCTGAAAGGTGTTACGTGTACGTTAAAAATGAAGCATTAACTTGTTAATTATTATCTATCTATAAAATTATAATTAATTTATTTTTTTCGGGTTCACAAAATATAAAATGATGCCACATTTACATCGCACAGGTTTTCACAAAAACCAATTTCCAAATGTGCTTAATTTGCTATTTAACCATAAAATAACACTTGCGACTTAAATATGGAATTTACATAAAATTAGGACTAAAATCTAATGATTTCACTGGTGCTTAAGCCATTCTAAAAGCCTTTATCAATATATATGTACATGCAATATGTAAGTAAGTACATAAAATGTGTTTTTGTCAATATGACAACACTCAGATAACTGATAGTTAATCTGACGACTGGCAACATCTTTTATTCAGTATTGTTTGGAAAGTTATCATGCAAAGGCAACTCATCGAGCAAAGCCACGAATTATGGATATTTGTGTCAACAATTTCTCACAAATTTTGCTCGGGCGTGTTTCTGCAGCCTTCAGAAAAAAAAGTTTATAGATTGCTACGACAATCTTTATGCTGTCATAAATATCAACAACATGCAATTGTACAATTTCGCACGACAAGTATTTACTCTTTTGGATTCCAAGCTACCGACAAGAATGCGCAGAGTGTACATGAAAATATAGGCACCGGTGAGGCCAGTGTTGAGGAGGATTCTAATACATCAAATCGTCATCGTTCCCAAGAACTTGTCCACTTTGTGGAAGATTTTGCTTATCTTAGTTTATATGTTTACAAGATTCAATGGCTCAAGTTATTGAAGCCAGGCGATTATCCGTTACGTTTTGACTGCTCTAATTGAGCATCGATCCATTGTTTTACTGTCAAATTTTGATCAGTGATGAAAATCACCTTAATGTCAGTGGGTTTGTCGATAAGCGAAATTCTCGAATTTGGAGCAAGAAAAATCTAAAAGTTATCTATCACCTACCGATGCACCTCGAAAAATGCATAATGCGACATCGCCGGGATATACTTCTCCAAAAATGAAGAAAATCGAAAATCGAAAATCGAAAAAGTGCGTAAACATGTTCTGCAGGAAATTTAGTTTCAACAGAATGGTACCATATGCCGGCGAAACCGTTGAATTATTGAAGGAAGTGTTCGGTGATAACATTATCTCCCCAAATGGCCCTGTGGCTTGGTCTCCAAGCCGCTGGACTATCTTCTGTCGGGGTATTTGAGGTAATTGGTTTATGCCGATAAACCGACTTGGATTCTAGCTTTGCAGTTGAGTGCACCTTTCTTGAAATACGAAAATTGGAGTTCAAGATGCAGTTCCATTTTTCATCATTACTGCCATAAAATTATTTATCGAATAAAAATAACCTTGGCTCGATTGCTCACCTTTCGTGTGTTCAATTTCAGTTCAAAATATTACAGCTCTTAAAAAACACTATTTATATTGAAAGCCAAAATAGCTTAAAGTGCACAATGACAAAAGCAGGGGAAAACCTCGACAATATGATTAAAGCTATGTGAAACATACACCAATCCTATTGAAGCATATGATACGTGAAATAACAAAGTCCTTCATGTTGGGTATAAGGGGCACGTATAATAAACCGCACTATAAAGGATTTGTTATAGCAAGGTATGAAAACAGAATCCAGTTAAGAATATGTTCGATACTATATTATATTCCTATGGCCTAGTTTCTTTTTTGTTTTTATAGAAGCAGACCACTCTAAAAACTAACTTTTATGGGATTAATTTAGTAAATTGTAAAAACAATGTTGCAGAACGACTCTCTTTTATAATAATTTTGAACTCTAGCGAGTAATTTATTGAAAATAATACACATGACACATCGAAGTTATGACTTAACAAAACGCGTGAAGGAATAATTGAAACTATTACTAGAGATTGAATGTTCAGACCTTGGTGCTTAATCCACCTCAATCTACCTTCAAGCCCACTTTAGGAAAATACGGAGAATATTCCACCAGAGCTTAGATATCGCAACAGTGTATGTGTACAATTAGGTTTTTCATTATCATCG
This sequence comes from Volucella bombylans, assembly GCA_949129095.1. NCBI lineage: Eukaryota > Metazoa > Arthropoda > Insecta > Diptera > Syrphidae > Volucella > Volucella bombylans. Next base: position 45,883,219 of record OX422142.1, on the reverse strand, counting down.
TTGCCATTTTTCTGATGCAACGATGATTTCTTTGGCTGGCAGAATCAAGCCCAGAAGCTTTATTGTAATTGCTGATGGATTGGATCTGAGAAATTATATAAAATTGGATATATTCAATGGTATTTGGCAATGATGTAAAAGGTTGTCTCAATGAATTAATGTGATCGCAGAAGTGAGTGGGCTTAATACAAAAGCAAATGTAAGAAGAGCAACATGAGTATTAAGCAGCGTTTGAAAGCACAAAGGCCTTTCAAAAAGAGAAACAAAAAGCACAAGAAAATAATAAGGTCCCTATTAAAAAAATTATGTCAACCCTAAAAATATGAAAACATTACGTCTGCAAACTATTTATTGATTATAGCCAACATTCTGCTTTAAGGAACTGCGTGCCATTACATTTAAACGATTATAGCCAACAATTCCGTTCAGACGTTTATGATGAAGTACTGGTTGCTATAAGCAAGCCCAAATGCAACATGCTGGCATAGTGCATAGTTCACCAATACAATTATTTAAAGCAGCTAGGTACGATTGTTTTGAGTTAATGTATCAGCGCCTTTCCATCATCGATTAACCTCACAGAAAAACCGAAAATCACTATCCCTTGACTATATCCAACGATGCTAATAAAAGTATAATATTAAGATGAGCTCTGTACAGTCCTGGCTAGATAAACTAAATCATAATTCATTCAAAAACCTATTTTGATGGATTTTTTTGGACATGTTCAAATTTTTTCAAACAAGACGAGGCATTCGCTGACACCCTACCTTGTGCTATTACCATATATTAGGTAGACACGTAAAGTAGATGGACATCAGTTATAACTCAAAAAAATCTTCGATTTCAAATCTTATCCTCTGATGCACATAAATGAAAAGAGACTAGGTGTGCACCTGAAATCAACTTACACAGGGCTATGCTTACTTGAGATTTAGTTCGAACTGTAACTACTCGTATATTAGTAAGTTTTTGAAATATGCTAGTTATTACAAATATAGTAATCGGAACATCAAAAGTTTAAGGAAAAGAAGTTTCCACAAGGAGTGTTTAAAGGAAACATAAAATCAGCTGGACAATGGAGCAAACTCAGTGTGAGTTTTACCAAAAACCAATTTTTAAACCGGAAGATGACTTTGAGAGTGTAGCCTAGTCCATTATTTGAATATTGAGGCCGAGACAAACCGTTTTTGCAGTAAAGCGACATTTGTATATATTTGAGGGTTTTTTTCTACTAAAAAAGCAATAGATAGGATTCAATTGGTCTTATCAGCACCGCATTTATCCAGGCCAAGCCACGTTTTGCCGAAAGCTAACCTAGCCTTCCACAAAATCGACTGTGTGTTATCAGTAGCGTTGCGAAGCGTTTAACATAAATATTTTCACGTAGTTATTTAGAATAACGGATGGTGGCGCCCTTAAGCACTAGATGAGTCAGACCAGTTGGCTTCCTTCTACTTGTAAAGACAAAAACCTAAATGGTTGACTGAAAGCCAATTTCTAGTGGATCAATGATCGTTTACGTTTACAATGTTCGTTTTCTACCTCGCGTATGCCATGTACAGCCAGTTATCGTTCCTGCTCCTTTCTTTTCCTTTTTTTAGTAAAATTTTTATCTTGAATGTTGAAAGACTTTTTTTTATTAAACGCATCTTCGCTCAAACATGGCGAAATTTGATGAATCTCATCAAATAAGTTAATTTCTTCGAGATTTCAAGCTTGAACCTTGAACAATATTTGCGAATATTATTGATTAATTATTCATTATAGTCTTATTCCTACCTAATTTTTTTATCAGCGAACTGACTTATTTATTAAGGATCTCTTTGAGGTTTTTTCATTAGATACAAGATGTGCTCTATTCATTAAGAATATTTATTTCATATATTTAACCCGGCCTCTTTTAAAATCGTGCACTACGTATACTATTGTATCATATAATACAATAACATATGTCGAAGAATCAGAAATGCAACAATCACCGACTGCCAAAGAACGTCATCGATGACTGAATATTTACCGGAAACTTTGATGCAATAAAACCGCCATCAAGCAAAAGACGTCGTAACAACTATAATTAAGTTTCAAGTTTGTGTTCTATATTTATTTTGTCTTACGACTTAATAACCCATAATATGTACAATAAACTTCCCACACACAATGTGACATACTGTGTTAAATGGTGTCGTTAATATTGGAGACATTAACGAGTACGGGCAAATGCGGTTTAAATTTGAATTTCCTTTTTATACGAGTATTCTTTGCTTGTTAAAATATAAAGTAGGTCATTTGGATTTAATCTCAGACAATATTCATTTTATTTGAATTCGATTACATCAACTTAAATAAAAAACAAAAAAAAACACCGTGTAATGTAACACAGGCTCTACGATAAGTTAATTAAGTTAAAATGCCAGCAAAGTCAAGCAAAGGTTGAAAAACCTTCGCCATGTTACAGATTCTCTTTGATGCGATGTCTTAGTTTGCAAATACTATAAATTACAAAATATTATTTTTTTATTTTGTTTGCCTCGGAAAGTATCTTTATTTATTATCATTATTCAACATTTAGTCCAATTATAGTTTAATACAATTTTTTTATGTTATCCACAAAGCTACTGCTTATCTGCAAATGGTTAAGTAAAGTGTCTTTCAAAAGTCGCGTTTTTTTTTAAATAAAACATGTAAATATCAATATTTTTTTTGTGCTTTTATTTTTACAAAAATATGGCTCTCTACAATTATATGTGAAAAGTAACATCATTGAAATATATACTACGAACACGTCTACATGCTCTCATAAGAACATTACAATTTTCAAGGACTCGTTCATACATTACCGCATTAAGTTCATCAATTTTGGTCCGAATGTAGTTTTTCAGTTGTGAAATTGTTATTGGCTCATCCACACAGACCCAAGAAAATAATCTAATAGTTTATTTAAAATACGTTAAACAGTCGATGGATGAATGTCTAATGTATGAGATCGTAGTATTGAAGTTTCTTCAGCGACACTTTATGGTAGAAATTTTACTTGAGTCTATATCACAAATATCAAAGATGATGTAAAAACCGAAAATTATTAGCTACTGACATCTAGGCGATACTTTTGAAAGATCCTTTGCTTATTGTAAATTGTGATTTATGAAATGCTTGTAAAGATAAATATAACAATTAATTTTTATTTGCAATATTATAATTATTTAGTATTAATAGTTCAGAGTTTTTGATAACAAAGAAGTGGATTTATAAGATTCAATCGATGCTGGATGTTAATGATTTTGTCGATATGGGATTACGCCGGATTTTCCCGTGCTAGTACACCGTATCTTATACGAGATTTAACCAGAGTATATCAGTCTAGCCTATGAACTCTAGCATCAGTATTCATATTTCGTTAAGTAGACCATTGCAAATACTTATTTATGTGGCTACGCCATAAGAGGTTTTCGTCAATTCTAATTCCGATGTACGAGTATTTAATGGTTTCGAGTTCAATGGTTTCGTTTACAGCTGATGTTCGGCAATGGTCATTCCCATGGTAAATATCAATGGTCGCTCTAGTTTGAATGGTGTTCGTATAAGCATATTTTTTATTTATGCAGCATTTACATATAACTAGTCCTTGGCTGTGGCACTATTTTGAGGCGTTGTCAAATTCAAGTGGGTAAGACTACACTTATGATGCAAAAGCGTGTATTAAGTTTTGCGAAAAATGGGACAGAAAGAGAAAGACAGATATTTCTTTCGTTGATGTTTGGATGTTTATTTCTTTCCATGGGTGGCATCCAACATTTAATGGGGATGGACACTAAATTATTAGTGTAAATTGACATGATATTGTATTTAATAAAAGATAAAAAATAATCGTCCCACATTTGAACACTGCGGCACGCCACACAACCTCTAAATACATGAGAAACTTTTATCCTCATAGTTCCTTCTATTGAGTTGCACCAAATGAAATGTCCGATTTTCGCTCAGTCGGAAATAAGAAGATCTCGAGTGAACATCTGTGCAAGAACGTTAAATTTTCTTTTTTTTATAAAATAAAGTGGTACGTGTGCTTGACGTGTGAGAATTTTAGGGTTCGTTACAAGTACCGTTATTTTTTTCGGGGAATTATTTACCATGCTGTCGGCAGTTCAAATTCAAACCATCTTCCCTTACGAATTTAAAATGGGATACTCGTATAATGCGTTATTGGCAATTAAAAACTTTAATGACGCATTTGAGGTTGTAGCGGTAAATGAACGCAGTACCATAGTACAAACCAACGTCGTAGTATTGGAAAGTTCAATCGCATCACAAAAACTTCGGTGACTGGAAATCTGCGCATCGCTTACATTAAGAAACAAAACTGAGCCGTTTTTGCACCGGATAGTCACCTGTGATGAAAAGCGGATACTGAATGATAATCGTAAAAGATCTGGGCAGTGGTTGGATGCAGATGAAAAACCAAAACACACCCCAAGCCCGATCTTCATTCAAAAAATGTTATGGTGACAATTTGGTGGACATCAAAAGGACCAATCCACTTTTCATTTCTTCAACCAGGAGAAACGATAAATGCTATCAAATATTGCGAACAAATCGACATATTGCCTGTCAAATTGGCTGAAAAGCAACCTGCGTTGGTCAATAGGCACGGTCCGATCCTTCTGCATGACCGTTGTAGTTGGGATTTGAAATTCTTTCGCATCCACCGTACTCTCCTGATATTTCGAAACCGAGTAGAGGTCATAAGAGCAATTGAAGATTTCATTGCCTCCAAAAGTCAGCACTTCTAAGAAAAAGGAATATTTGACCTTGTATTACGTTGGAGGAATGTAATAGATGCTAATTGCCAACGGATCCTATTTTGATTGAATAAAAATTTACGGAAAAATAATATTGACTTTAAATAATAAATTCAGCAAATTTCAAGCCATTTTGCTGAAGTCCCTCTTATGTGAACTCCGTTAAGACCTTCTAAAAGCTTTCCATAGCTTAATGTGTAGAAGGTTGAAATCAACAAGCATGGCAAGTACTATATGTGGTGGTTTTTTTTTCAAACTTGCATTAACAAGGTTTGTGAATTCTCACAGTAGCTTTCCAGTATTTTTGTAGGATTATTCGTAAAAATTCCGATAGCTAGTTGCAAGCAAGTTGAGTAACCAAACTTACACGTGCAAGTTCATTAAAAAAAAATCGGCGAGGACAAAGATTTATTATCTGTGTTAAAATTCTTCTTTTCCAATTCTAAACAATGGTTTTTTGTCATTTCAAAACTTTCAACTTGTCAACAAATTACGGGCTTCGAAATTTCTTCCTCTGTTCAGCTGAAAGTGTCAGAAGTGTATGTGTAAGTGTATTAGTGAATAAGTGTGAATATGTTGAGTTTTTTTAACTTGCACTTGCTCGTGTAGTTGGTAGGTTATATTGATAATATCAAGCGTTACCCGAGGCCTACACCCTTACGCTCTCTTTGTGTTTATTGTTCTTTTGTTGATGCAGCGCAGCGTGTATATCGTTCAAGTTATAATATTAAAAAAATTACTGTACAAATGTTCAACGTTGGTTTGCTCATATAAAATATTCCAGTTTATTTGTTCTATTAATTCGTTTTTTGTTATTTAATTTGAATGGATATTTTTTCGGACAGTTGGTATGTATGCGTGGAGTTTCTTGTGCCATAAAATATAGCATAGTGATCACAAAGATCAGTTTCCATTATTGCTGAAACTATCTCCTGGTTTGTGACGTTTACGTTTGTATGGTCTATAAGTTTTGAAGTATTTCTTCTCAGATCAACTCGGTAGGATTACTTGATAACGTTAGTTAGTCCTTTAGGCGCCATCACTTCCATTTATTTAAGGACAAATTGGTTATTGGAATTAATACAATTAATTCTTTTTCATTCTTAATGTTTTTCTCTAAACCTTCTGTATATAAACCTAACAGTGCTCAGTTCCAGTTGTATGCCTTTTGCAAGAATAATATATAGAATGCTTTCGATTTCTGCAATAAAGTTTTCCCCGTCATTTATGTCAACTGGCCTTACTTCATATTATTTCAAAGTGTTAGTCATGAAAAACTGGAGATATCTGACAAACAAGATATAATAAATATATGTACATTTTCAATGTCATAACTTTCTTTTATATCTTTCATTTATATCAGAATGAAAGATGATTTTTATTATTATTATTAATATATTCTTTATATACGGAAGAGCTACAAAATTCAAAACGTAAAAAAATATCTAAAGTGCGGTCAACTTTAATGGATTTGAAAAATACAGAAATGAATCTACTTCCACATAATTCAATCCAGTCCTTGACAGATGGATTCTCTGAAAACAAAATTATATAAATTATAAAATAAAATCAAGCAGTTATCTACTACATATTAGATAACTGATTTCTGTAGAAGCTGAATGAACGAGGAAGAGGAGGAGACAATCCTCCACCTACTCTGTACATGTCCAGCTCTCTCACAGAGAAGAAAGCTTCATCTAGGAGCTTTCTTCTACAACGACCTAAACGATCTAGATAACATAGACGTTAACAGTCTCCTATGCTTTATTATAAGCTCAAACTGGTTTCATTAGTTAGAGGATCATAAATCCACGTGACATCATAATGGGCCAATAGGCCTAAGTGGGTTGGTATTTCCAACAGCCACTCTTACCTAACCTAACCTAACCTAACTTACTACATAGTACATATACTTATGTTATGTATACATCGTAGTCCAATATCGCATTTTTTTTAATTGCTGTATCGACTGGTGCTAGTTCTATGGCGTTTCAAGAACATGACGTTAATATCTTTTCAAATTTATTTTACGTTCATCCAATTGGTATAATTGCAAAAAGATATCTATCTATCTATTATATGTATTATCATGTAGATAACACTGGTGTATTAATCCCATTAGTGCCAGTTTTTTGTGACGACTGTATTTTTAAGAAGTTGATTTAGGGATCATAGTGCTGCCAGGCAATTTCATTTACTTATACATACATATATTATGTATGTGGTCAACATTCTGTATGTATACCATTCATTTTTTAGTTCAACGAAGTACCATATAACATAGCTACAATAGGAAATTATTTTCAATGGAAAATTCACGTCCACTATTATATTAAGATGATATAATTTAATTTATAATATATCCAATATTTGCTTACAAATGTAAGATGACAACGATCTTATAAATGAAGAAGCCTTAATTAATGTTAGGAGCTTAACATATTCATATATATAAGCGTATTGATGTTTTGTCATTATATATGGTATTTTATTGTACTAATTCAACCAACTGTGAAGTAATATAAAGAAAATTGTGTTTTTGGTTCTTCCAATGTTCAGAGGTAGAGCGTTTCAAAGTCGAACCATACTTACGAAGATTTGTATTTCGGATGTCAAACAGGAATACTCGTATATAGTTTGGACCAAGACAAAAGTTATGCGTAACTGTACAAAAGATAGTTTGACATATATGTATTCTGGCTGAACAGTTTATATTAATTCGTATAGCAAGCAAAGTGATAGAAGCTTTAGTAAATTTAAGGTGGAGCAGACGCAAATTTTCTTGTAGTACGCAGAAACGCTGTTGTGGCATTTAATATTGTATACATATCGTGCAATGCTGTTGTATGCGACAATCTGGTGTCATAATCCAAGTTACAGAAGATCTCACATCCATGTAAGAGAATTAACAACAAGAGAAATTTGGCTTGAAGTTATTAAGTTTTAGTTCGGAGATACTCGATAGTATTTTTGCCCAAACTTAATATTTGGGAAGACAGATAAATCAAATAATTTTTTAAATGACAAATGCTTTAGATTTCGGTGAGTTAAGATAGAGATCATTATTTAGGGCCCAATTTTGTATAGCGCATAAGTCATCATTTACAAGTTCATAAAATAGTTTGGATATCGTTGGAACACATACATATGTATACAACTCGTTGACATACAAAGTGAAGAGAACTTGTCATAAAATGGTACCCTATAGTATGGCGCCGGAAGAAAGCCCGACATTCTGTTGTTTTTCCAGCACACGCTGTGATATCTTTAACTTAGGTAGGCAGAAACTAGTTTTGCTGATTCTCAAATTTTTACATAGAATTCCTGTGTCGTAGGCATTTGAAAAATCTAAAAGAGTCGTAAAACTCACCTCGTTCTTATCTTGAGCTTTGCTAATCTACTCAAAAACAGCGCAGTTTTGTAGCTTCTTTTTGCTCGAAAACCAGATTGATGAGCAGTAAGTAGTGTTTTTGAATTTAAGAAAAGAATTGTTTTTTTAGGTAGAGGAATTATTTTTGTCCTTTTCCAGTCTTTTGGAAAAGTCGAACGTGTAACGATGGAATTAAAAGTAAACGTTATTAATGGCGAAATAGTTGAAAAACATATTTTATAAACCGATTGCAGTTGATTTTACAGACAGTACGGCTTATAAAATTTGTTCATTACGCACACAACAAAAATTGAGGGTGTTATCGTTTTTATCCCTTCCTATTGTCTTAAAGGGATCAAAAGGATTTTTATTACTTTTTTGCGAAGCGGATGTTATAAAGTTTACTTTATCACATATCACAGTTAATATCCACAAGAGTTTTACAAAGCTCCTTACCAATGCCAATCTTGAGCATATGTGCCCATATATTTTTTTCCCGTCGAGGCTTTACCTGGCGCTCGGCTATATAACCGAGACCTAGGGTCTCTTATTTTTGGAAAGACAGAATTTCGTAGAGCGCGACAGGTCTTTTTGAATTCATTAATCTCGAATCTTTTCACATTTTGCAGGCTACGTCGCTTTCTTGCTTGACCTGGAGTATTTCAGACGTTAACTTGATTGTCGAGGCAGCTCTATGATATTTTTTCTCGAAGAAACATATTTTTCGAATAGAATTAATATAATATCTGTTCCTGAAGAAATTTATCTTGGTCATTAACACACGGAATCAGAAATATTTTTGAAATCCTTGCAATACAAAAGAGATTCCGCTCCCTCCATGCTAAACTCAATGGTTGGGTCTAGTCTATACACAGTTAAGGCTTTCTGAAGTGTAAATAAAAGCAATCAAACACAAAAAATAAAATATCTGAAAAGCCTTAATCTCTGTCTCTAATCAATTTCTTTACTTCCGAAGTTTGAAAAAAGCTAAAAACTGTAGGTACGTGGTTGGATAACGTACACAGAGTGAGGTGAAAAACAAGTCTATTTTCAAGAAAAAAATTGATTTGATAACTTATTTTGAATATTTTACTAGTCAACAGTGCTTAACTAAACTATTACCTTCTCAATTTTGTACAAGCATTTCCTTGCCTTGGTGTCTTTATCAATTTGCTTGATAAGCCTACAAATTTCATAGTACACACACTCTTCATTGGGGTCAAATTGTATATATTTTGCTTTGAGAACCACAAATAATACATAATCCTTAAGTGCTCTTACACTCGAGCAGCACAACCTTCATGATGATTTTGAAATCCAGTATACTACAATATTGTAGGTAAAATAACCTTGTGGGCAATCCTATTTATTTAAATAGTTCCTATTTATTTAAACTTCATAAATCATCTGTGCAAAATGCAGATAAGAGCTGTCTCATGGAATAGGGCAATTTTTAGCAGTGAACTGCTAAAACTTTTCGGTTTACTACAGTGCATACGGATACGTTAACTAATTTCTTCGACATTGAGGGTATAATGTACAGATTAGAATATATTACAGAATAGGCTCTGAAATATCTTTTGGAGAAATGCATAAATGGACGAATCTGTCAATGGATGGCATCTACTTTTAAAAACGGAAGAATTTTCAGGAGATCGCCCCTTTTATATACATACATAAACCTTACACTACGCCCATCAAATAGCAAATTTATCCTCTACTCAGAATTGGTTTTTTTTTTAGGAATGAAAATTGTAAATCGTTTTCTTTCCTTTTGAATTCTACGGCAACAGCCGCAGCCAGGTATTACAAATTAGGTAAATTATTCTTCATCTAGTTGCCAGATAGAATTAAAAATTCAGGACTTCTCAGCTCCTTCAACCCCACCGATTGAATACTATTATTATAAAAGATGTATATACATATAGCAGCAATGAGTTCACAACACATAAGTGCTATTTGTGTGCTACTAATTTTAAATCCGTAGGTTCTGCTAGTTGGAAGCAAACGGAAATGAACCATGATTACAGATATACGAGGGCGGGTCAATAAGTCCGTTACTTTTGGAATAAAACACAGATTTTTTGATAAAAAAATAATTTTATTTTTCAACGTAGTCTCCCTTGAGCTCTATATACTTTGTCCAACGCTTCTCCAATTTTTTTATCCCTTCCAAAAAAAATGATTTGTCGAGGTCCTCAAAATAGGCCTTTGTTTGCGAGATGACTTCATCATTGGAGTCAAATCTTTTTCCACCAAGCCATTTCTTCAGGTTTGGGAACAAGAAGTAGTCGCTCGGAGCCAAATCTGGAGAATAGGGTGGATGAGGGAGCAATTCATAGCCCAATTCATGGATTTTTGCCATGGCAACTGCACATGTGTGCACTCTTGCATTGTCTTGGTGGAAAAGAACTTTTTTCTTGGCCAAATGAGGTCGGTTTTTTTTCAAATCGTCATTGAATCGGTCCAATAAGTTGGCATAATATTCCCCATTGATTGTTCTTCCCTTTTGAAGGTAGTTAATGTGGATTATCCCGCGTGCATCCCAAAAAACAGTCGCCATAACTTTATTGGCTGACAAACCCACCTTGGCCTTCTTTGGCGCCGATTCACCCTTAGAAACCCACTGTTTTGACTGTTGTTTGTTCTCTGGTGTGTTGTGATGGATTCATGTTTCGTCCACGGTTACAAAACGGCGCAAAAACTCCTCCATATTGCGATTAAACAACGCCAAACCTTCCTGTGAGGTTGAGCACACGAAATTCACTTTTTTCCATTTTCTCCTCAACTTAGTGAGTAGTCTGATAAAAATAGCTGTCAAACACAAACTAGCTGACGCAGCAAGTTTAAATTTTGACAGGAGTCAACTGACAGATGCCCTCTTGACAGGAGCAGTGTTGCTGTTTCAGTAAAGAGGTCAGAAATTCAAAAAGTCACTGACTTATTGACCCGCCCGTATTTTAAAAACCTAATTAATCTACCGAAATACTACAAAGCAAGATTGAAAATATACGAGTACTTTAAACATAAATTGGGAAGGTTCGAATAATTTCAATTCAAAGACTAAATCACAAAAATATAAACATAAACATCTTAAAGTTCAGAGTCACTTTTACCCCACAAATAAACAACTGCACACTCGCGTGCCATTCAGTAACAATGGAGTGCCTTGTTCTATTCAATTCGAGTAAAAGAACGATAATTGAGTTCAAACACAATTATCACCTAATAAAAATTGAATTACTAACATAAATGCTTTTAACTTTTTCCATAGAATATGCTCAGGTATACTTGATACAATGTAATGCAGTGGAGCAGCGATTAATTCATCGAGAAAACTAAGTAACAGATGGATCACGGCTTTATAATCAGGTCCTAAATCTTAAGACAAAGAATACCATTGTTGTCGGTTTTTACGAAGGGCAACTAGACTAGACATCGTCGCGATCGTGGTGGCCATGTTTGCGGGGATTATGTGTGACTTTTACCTTTTAGAGCATTTTGTTCGTCAGTTGATAATTACCTAAATCGATTGGGAACACTCTGACCAAGAAAATTAACTGAGAAGATAAAGAATTTCTCTTGAAGATAGATTGTTTGCCAATACAATTTGAAGTGTTCTATTTTTAATTTGACATTTTCACCGAATTCGTGGATCAATACAGATCTTCGAATTCTTATTCTGGTTTCATTTATATTTACACATCATCATATGATAAGTAAATTAACATAAAACTCGATACAAATGTGACACCTTTACGTGACAAATTATGTCATCTCACATTACAATGAAGTGCTTTGTTCACCTTTATTATGCGCAAATACAGAAGCGCAATGGTGGTGGGTGCATTCACAAATGTACAGACAAACCTACAAACATACCACATGACTATAGTTTTTATCAGTTTATTCACATTTCTCGATGTATTCGTATGTCTGTATGTAAATCACGGTCATAGTGATCATAAAATTGTCAGACGTAAAACTTGTTAATGTGTATGCGGAATGCATTATCATATCTGCATATAGAAAATGTGATTTACACTTTGTTGCAGGAGCAGTTGTAGGTAAATCCCACATTAACATTTAAAAGACTTTTTAAATTCGAATAGCGATTAATTATTCAAATGCACTATATTAAATTTGCAACTCTACTTTGGCGGTTAGGTGACTCGTACTGTTTAGGAGTGTTGCCAATTTGTTTCTGATTCTTTTGATTAAATAAAAAAAATTAAATAATTTACATAATTGTGAGAAAATACATGTAAAGAACAATATATCCTAAATTTAGGTACGGCTTAGATGGTTATAGAAATAAAGGATTTTGAAAACCAATCAGAAAATAGTATTTCAAATAAAACAATATTTGAAATTAATTTTTGAAACTCAAGCGTCACACTTTTTTTTATTTCAAGGTTTTTTTTCCTAAATAATGCTCAAGAAGAATGCAATAAAGGAATTTGTGTAACCACCACCAATCTAAATCCTTCAACATTCATTGGAGAACATAGGTAGACTATCTCAAAATTAATAGTATTTCAAGAAAAGTTTTCAATTTGAACTAGTATCAGATAATTTGCTATAATCAATTTTCAAGTTTCATATTAAACTACAGTAAGCTTATGATAAATATACAGGGTGGTCCAGTTTAGAATACTGATTTGTGATCTGATTCATTGGTTCAAAGATCACTTTGTAGAATTACGATTAGCTAATAAAACTATTTATTTATTAATAGTAATTTATTATAACGGTAAAAGAAAGTGCACTTATTTTCGATTATTTTCTTAGTAATAATAGAAAATAGTAATACTGGGGATTAATTTATTTAACCTTATATCTTGAAAACTGTAAGCCCATTATTAATATTATGGTAAACCAAAATATTAAAAAGAAAAAAATACTAGCAGACTTTTCCGATATAAATGCGATTTTCCCAAAAATTTATTAAAAAAAATTAAAATATTGTATGTTTGAAGACCAACGTCTTCAAAGTGAAAGCATAGAGGTCAGTTATGTTCAAAAATAAATTAAAAACTAATGCTTTGGCTATCAAACTTAACTTGGTTGTTCTAAGTTTAATACACTCGAAGTTATAACTAAATAATTGTTGGTACCTTTTTCAACATGCTGTAACTCAGTGGGTGTTGAATATAGACCCACTTCCATACGTTTTTTTCTTGACATGAACTAATGAATCAGATACCAAAATATTTATATCCAAAACAGGACCGCCCTTTATAATTATTGATTATAAAGATGAATGATGCCTCCAAAACTTCGGATTCGGATTAACCGCATCAAAATATTAAACCATAATATTCAGTTATCGAAATGTTCCAAAGGAAGAAATAAAATAAATATGTATTACCAACAATAACATACTACTCATGCGGCTGCGAAAAACAGACGACGCTAATTATACTCCATGGTAGTAATTTAGAACAGTCCTTTAGTTGATCAACATATAAATACATATATATACGTAAGTTATATGTGAAGGCATATTTTTTCTTTAGGGATTGTTTGAACTTGCGCATACCATACCATTATGCAATATTTGTGTTACAGATTGTTTACCATTTTATAATAGAAGGATTCACATTTAACAAATTTCACAATCCATCCAATTTTCTTATTAATATTTGCGGTCAGTTGTCACTACGTTTCGTACGTTTCGAATTTTCGGCCATTATATATACAACAATTGTCCCGATAAGCGATTAATTGTTTAGTGAAAAAAAATTTAATCGACTTCATAAGTCAAGACAGCAATCAACAGATTCCTTAACGCTGACCTTTATGGTATTAAAGAGCTAAAACCAAATAACCATCGTGCGCATCGAACTTGAGCCGATTCCTTTTTTTTTTATCTGTCGGAATAGAGCACTCAGGCAAGGAACTAGTCCAGTGTTCTCCTTGTAAATTCCTTTTAATGTAACTTGCAATAATAAAGCGCCTACAGTGCCATCACCCACTACGTCAACGCCGAGTACATATACCAGTACCAGTGATCCCATTGTGACCTTGTACCCAGACAAATCCCAATGAATTTAGCCTTCTGACTGCGTTCATTGAAGTCTTGCATTCTTGAACTATCTTGGAAGTCGTAAGAGGATTCAGTAAGGCTCTGGGCCCATCTTGGCTGTAACTTCCGATTCTTCATAATGTAGTTAGGTACCATCAGGATTGCGTAGATCTCCATTGGAAGACAAATGCAAGTTTTCCTAACAAGGAGTGAAATCTAACGTTCTCGTCCTCCAAAAATACAACAGTGCAGCATCCTAAATCGGCTTTGGAATGTTCCTTTCTTGGTTCTGATTCTGATCGACATGTCTGTAAGATCAGGGTCAAAACACAGTCGGCGAGCATTGTCGTTAATGCTCCAGGGCATGTTGTTCCACTTCTTTTTTAAACGTAAAATGGTTTTGAGAGTGCAGCCTGATTTGGCTTTATTGAAAATGAAAAAAGATCCGGATCTTGACCGAAAAATCGTTCTCAGCGACGGAACATATCTTCGATTAAATGGTTTTGTTCATAAACAGAATTCCCGCATTTGATCAAATGAACAACCGGATGTATTCCAAATGCAGCCATTGCATACGGAAAAATATAGCATTTGATGCCGAAACTGTCTTTGGACCTTCTACTTCCGAAATAATGCCGGCGATATACTGCCGGTTAGAAGCAGTTAAGAGCACTATCGTTAACCAATTCTTTTTGCAATTAATTGAAACTGGAAGGCTTGAAGGATATGTGATTTCAACAGGACACTTCCAATTAGCACACAGTGCGCCCCATAATCGAATTACTCGTATTGAATACGAAGTTCTATGATCGTCTTTTCGCCAGATGTGGCTTCCCTCTTGTCCAATTTAACGGTTGTACACTCACGCCTTTGGGCTACATTAAACGCCTGTTCTACAATATGCCAAGAAACCAGAAATTGTAAATTAGTTAAAAACGAATACTCACCATGAAATTTCTGGATTATCAGCCGAATTAGGCTAAAAAATTGGGTCCAGTGCATCCATTCATGCCAGGGGTTCCGTGTAGGATATTTGAATTGGTACACATTGTATTTTAAATTTTTCAATAAAATTTAAAAATTATATCAATACCTTAAACACAACTCTTTATATTGAAAAACAAATTAAGACGCATCTAAAGAAAAGTCCTGTATATTATAATAATGGGTGATTTTTAAGCGTTTGGTTTTTAACTATCAAAAAAATTAATTGTTATTAAATTAAAAAAATTATTAAAAAATAATAAACCAATGCTTGCCATTTACTTCTTAAAGATTATTTCATGTAAATATTGACCACGACTACGTTTTAAGTTTATCGACATAGTGAGTGATTTGACGTATCCCCATAATAAATAATTTAGCCTGCCAATTCACAAGTCCAAAACGAGAGATAAATTGCTCACCGAACACATTTCTTAATTGGTCCATCTATTCGCGTGCTGTTTGGCATGAATCGCAGGAACCCCATGTCGGCCAGGTTCAGCTCGTGTATTTTGGGCAAAAATGAGAGCGGGTACCCTTCACTGTAACGATATTCTCACGGGCTATAATTCCAGACCATAAACCGCACCAAACAGTGCATTTTTTGGATGTATTGACAGACTTTGTATTGCCTGAGGTGGCTCATCGGACCAAATACTGCAGTTTTGTTTATTGACATAACCATTCAACCAGAAATGAGCTTCGAAACTGAAGGATATTATTCGATAAAAAAGCGATCTTCCACTCACCGAAAATTCGACGCTGTGACAGGTCGTTCGACTTCAGTTCTTTCACGAGCTGTATTTTGTAAGGTGTTAGACCAAGATCCTTGAGTAAAGTCTTCAACGTAGTCGAGTAACACAATTCCAATTGTTGCGAACCGCGACCAATGGAGAAATGACAAGTAACGGTCTTTATTATCATTGGCGGATACAGCAGTAATATTTTCCTCTGTACGATTTGTACGCATACGAGTAGATATCTCGATGTCTAATCGCGTGGAATTGGTGCAAAATTTAGTCACTATGGTTTGAATAACTTGCTCATTAGGTCGATTATGACGACCGTAAAATGGTCGATTTGCGCAAAAAATATTTTTGACAGAGCAAGAATTTTGATAAAAAAAAATCAATATTTGTAAGCGTTGTTCGGGTGTAAGTCTTTCCATGATGAAATGGCAATGATAACTGACCATTTTTGACTTTGACAATTGTCACGAATCACGCGTGAGCTGTCAAAAATAGAACACTTTAGTTTATTTCATCGTCACTTATACAATAGTAAATTTGAGTTTTTAACAGATGCCGGAAAGATTGTAGTGGGTTTAGAAAATGCATTCTAAAAATGATTGTCCCTCATTCTCTATTTTGAAAAACAAAATATTCCATCAAAAACAATCGAAAAATAAACACGTCTAATGTCCAAGCTCTTCTTTGATTGTTTGAATTGCATAAGTAGAAATCACCTACAAGCAACTCAAAATTAAAGAGGTTTTTTTCTAGTTTTAAAAAATCATAACGATCGGCCTCATTTAAATTTTAACAATAATAAACAGCAGACCCAAATATAATAATTAATTTCACTGGCAACATTAGGTCCACCACTAAATATCATATTTAGTTATGCCCGGAAATTTACAATAAAAAAGTTCATCAAAACTGGACAAGATTGAGCATTTTAAGCATTTAAGCTTTGTTCCAACTTTGATCCACTTTGACATACGAGTATGTAAGATACAACATACAATAAGCCTCTTCTAGTTTTCGTAGGCTTTGGTATATTGACATATTCTCCTTTGGCACTGAGGGTTGAACGAAAATAACGACATTGGCAGTTGCGCCCTATCTACAATTCGAAATATATTCGGCGGTATACACGCAGTGTAGTCTAGGGTATGCAATATGTACAGAACAACTTTAAGTGTAATATATATATTAACACAGAATTAACACAGAATAACGCATTTCCAACGGATATGTATAGGACAGAGTGCGAAATGGGTTAAGGCATCTGCAAAAGATTATGCCATCTATTGTATTTATATCTATGTGCGATAGCACTCAACGCAGGGGCTATTGGATTACGCAGTTGAGGCAATGTTAACGATCTTGCATGAAAATTAGGTAAAAAAAGAGTGAGGCTTTGGATATCAAATCACAAAGATCGATCTACTAGTAAGTCGACCACATTTATGTAGGCATATGGTAGTCTAAGACATTATGGCCACTTTTGATTTTTATAAAAGATATCATGTGCAAGTAATAAGTAAAATTATATCGTGGCGTCGGTTACTGCGCAATAACACATGTTTTTATTCAAAGTTATGAGAAAATTGACATTCTGTGAAAGCTATATTCATGATTTTTTCGGTCAATCAGTCGCGGTCGAAACAATATATCAACTTACACCGGAAGCACGTACACACCAAAACATCGCCGCTGTAAGCTAGGGTGTTCGAAATGAACTAGGTACTTGAACTAGTCGCCGAAGAACCATATAATACCTAAATGACACAGGAATTAAAGCCATTAGACCACAAATAACGTCACAATTTTGTTAAATGAATGCTTAACGAATAGGCAGTTTTTCGTAAAAAATGATCTTTTCTGTTGAATCACTTTTTGTATGGTACGGTCAGGAAACCCTCACGTGATTTACGAAAAAACAATGCATCCCAAAAAGGTAAGCGTGTGGTGTGGTTTGTAGGCAGGCGACATCATTTGGACATTTTTTTTTCGAAGATGACAATAAGAAGTGTCTAAGAGCTGAAAGTCGACCGACTTTTTTTCCCCAAAATTCAATGAACGGACGCCACACACATCTCATCAAACAGTCGCTCATTGGAATAGTTTATAGACTACCAAAATCATCATGTAACATCATTATATTTCTTTTTGTGAAATTATTTGAGATGTAAGGTCTACGTAAATACTTTAAGAACACATCACAGACTTCAAACATAAAAATCGAAATTCTTCGACCTGTTAATTTTCGTAATCTTCCCTGTAAACGGAACCGCTGTCATCCCATGAGCGATGTTGTATTCCGTACATAATCGCCATAACTTTAATATTCATCCACGATGTAACTAATAAAATGTGTGCTTTATTTAAAAAAACCTTTACACTCTCCTTGCCCCACATTTTACTCCTTCGGGCTTCTAAAGGAAATAGGCTACAAAACATTTAGTGGACACTCAGATTCTACAGGGAAATGATAAAGGCTCTTAGTTTTACTTCAATTATTTCTCCAATAATCGTTATTGGGCCTAGTGTTATATGAGAAATTATTTTCTTCTTACCTGCTTCTAACCCAACCTAATCTAACTTAAAAGTACTGCAGTATTTTAACCTTATAGCTTCACCCTGTTCTATAATTTTTGTAAGCCTTTCTCAAACTAGTATTTAACATACCTTACTATTCACAAACATTTTAAATGTTGTGTTTTTAAAATGTTCAGATTTAATGCCTCGTACAAAGCGCATTCCAGAGGTTCAATTTGCGACCACTTTTTCTATCAATTAGGGTACTGACAAATTACTCGAACAACGCTGTGCTCCAAAGTGTTAACCATTGCCGGTTTATCAGTATAAAATAGTGACTTGACCTAGGCCCACCGAAAAAAGTGCAATGGTGGCAAATCTCACGATCTTGGTGGCCAATTAGAGATCCGTTAAACTGATTCAATTGCTAAAACGATTTCAAAAAGCAGTGTTTTCTTTGGTAGTATGGGATGAAGCACCATCCTGTTGGAACCACAGTTCTTCCATATTGATGTCACGCAAATTTTGGGACAAATTATCCATGATCCAATGTCTATTTGTAGTAACTTGTTTTCGGGCTTCATTTTTGAAGAAATAAGGAGCCATGATGCCGTCGGCGTACAATGCGCACCATACGATACATTTTCCTGAATGCAGTGGCATCTGGTGAGCTTCTTGTCCTTGCTCCAATGGCAATTCTAGTTGTTTACGTATCCGTTTAACAAGAAATGAGGCTCATCACTGAACAAAATTTTGCTGTAAAATACTGGATTAACTTCCAGTTGATTAAAAGCCCAGACGCAATAACTGGTCACAAGGCTTTATGTATTGCATCAATTAAATCCCATAAGCATTGAGACTAATATCTTTATGCAGAATTTTCAAGATACTGGATGGGCAAAAGCCTGGTTGCTATGAACAACGACGAATCAATAAATCGGGGTCCTTTAAAATACAAGCTTTCACAGCCGAAATATTTTCTCCCAAAACGCACTGTTTTCATTCTTGTTGGTGTAGAAGTATCCAATACGTGAATTGTGTGCGAAATTTTCGATTAATTCGATAAATAGTACGTTTATATGACCGATGATATCTACCGTAAATTTCACGAAGTGCTAAGTTTCGATATTGGAAATGAACTTCAACGATTTGAAATCCTTGTTTTAGAGTCAGTCTTTTCATACTAGTATATCAAACTGTACTGAAAATAAGAAGCTTGGCAGCTCAATATGACAGTTGGTTTGACATTTAATCCCCATTGAAAAATCTGAGACCGCAAAAATATACCCATTTTAATAGAGATAATTCCAAAGCTTGGTACTGAAAGACTGTGTATATTGGTACGCTGAAAAGCTAGTCTATTTCACAACTCTGAGCAAATTCATAGAACACAGGATTGTAAGACAGTTAACAGATAGTTGTCTAGATATTAACTATGTTATCAATGGAATATTATTCGAAATCTCAAACTGAATGCTGAACTTTAAAAGAGAAAAATTTACATATTATGTATAGTCAGGTAGTTTAACGGTTACTACAAAAATGTTTTCCTGTATAGGTAAGTAGTAAGGATTAAGCTTCACCGATGGACGGAATTTCTGACTTCGCTAAATGTCACATTGAAGAGACAAATTGAAAATACTATTCAAAACATAATCCGGAAATTGGTAAGGAGATGCTCTACTATTTAGTTTGTTTTATTTGCTTTATTCAATAATTCTACCCAATTTGAGTTATGCTGACGACAACAACATCACCGGTTGTATATTGTAAAGTCTTATAGAAGCATTTACAAAAATTGACTCGTGAAAGAGCGAACAAAAAGTTTAACTATAAAGAAACGGGGATGAAACAAGCCGTCACGTGGAGGAAAATATCTACTTTGAAACAGTTAAGAGGTCCAGCTTGTCGATTAACTTTAAATTGCACCAATAAAATTTTCGCTTAAGATTGACCATTGCAAACCATTGCTACTTTGGGTTCAATCAAAGCTGCTAACCCGAAAGACTAAGATGTCGCTCTAAAATATCCTCGCTAATAAGCATGAAGATATACTGACACACTCATACATATACGACAACATAATATAATGGCAAGCCCTTTCAAATGGATGAAGTTTAATGACAATAAAGTACGAAGGCAATTACTACTACAGAATAAGGACATCATGTGCAGGGAACATCCGATTTATTCCTTTGAAAATCTGCCGAACTGCACTAGAAAATTTGTAATATTATAATCTTCATACCCGACATTTGCAGCTTACTCTATTTTATGATTTTTAAAAACAAACCATCAATGTTTTGATTAATTTATTTATATATCTAATCACGCATATTCAATAAATTTAACCGACTACTTAAATTTGACCTTAACTGGAAGGAAAGGTATTTTATCGACATGATTTATATGAGGTAAAACGAACTATTTTTTGTATGGATGATAAAAATAAAAAATCTCTAAAAGTCAGTCGAGAGCTATGAGAAATATCTCGAAGGAAGAATAAGAATTTGTTGTTCTTGACATTGTTCTAAGAAATAAACATAGTACACAAATTCATTCACATATGTAAAATAAGTATAAGTGCACAAAATATTTTATTTTTCTTTATATTTTTACTTGCATAACTCCTAACTTTGAAATATACGAGTACATACGGCATGAACTGCTGCATTTTTGCAAACGTACACTCGTATATATTTAGAATGTTTGCTCAATTAAAAAAGTAAACATACAAGTGTTCTTTGAAAAGGAAGTCCACGTTGCCTATAGAAATGTTTTATTCAAAATAAACTTAAAATATTTGTTCACTAAATAAATTCATAAAATATGCGCGCTCACTTGGCATGTTGATTGTTGTTAATTGACATCAAATAAAGAAATTGTACTTATTTTAATAAGGCTCTTGATACGAGTAGTAATCATCGGCTGTTAGTCGGAAGTTAGGTGATAAATTAATTGAGATTACTGAGGTCGGCTATAGCGGAGTCTTGTATTACATTCCAGTGAAGGAAGGTATCTGAGGATTTCGGGATTTGACTTTCTCTAGCCAATATTGTGTTTATGATAAAGCTTTGTGCTATGCGTATCGTTGTGATTGGATTAAAATTAAAATTAAAATTAAAATTTTAAAAGGCATATTCTACAATAAGTAAAGTACAATAACTATTTTTGGATTAGTAGTAGGAGATGCAGTATTTTGAAATTTTCAACTCTGAATGGTATCTTCTACAAATAAATTTGCAAGAATACGGTTCAGAATGCCAAAAAGACAGCAACTATTTGAAAACTACACTCCCGTTTTCAATCAGTTGATAATACATCACTTATGTTAAGGCGTAATCGAAGACCAATATTTCAAGTGAGACCAATAAGGCGTACATATTCCCAGAAATAACTAAGGTCTCCGTATAGCTTTAGTATAATTTCTGGGTAAATAAAGGAAGAGTTACAAATTCTATCTATTCCATTTCACTTCTTCAATCATTAAAACTATTAGAGTTTTCGAATAATTGGGTACCTTATCTTTCAGGCATCACAGTATAAAAAAAAGAAATGTCAACTTTTGCAATCATATTTACTTTGCTTT
The DNA here is from genome assembly GCA_949129095.1 of Volucella bombylans. NCBI lineage: Eukaryota > Metazoa > Arthropoda > Insecta > Diptera > Syrphidae > Volucella > Volucella bombylans. Next base: position 45,861,186 of record OX422142.1, on the reverse strand, counting down.
AGAATGTCAAAACAAATACATAACTAATGTGCATGTACTCGTTTTATATTTTTTTTATAACCTCTGTTTTAACCATTATACTCAGATGCCTTACTTAAGACGTTCGTCAAAAGAAGCTGATACGAATACATGAAAATTCATTTGTAAAACTTGTAATTGTAATTATAATAAAATGATTCCAGCAATATTATTAATTGCTGGAGTAAATTTGTTTGTTATTGTGGTTCATGCAATGTTCATCTTCCCATGTAAAGGACATTTTTTTTTTTTTAAAGAACTTAACACTCAAGTGGGTATGAATACATTTATGATGCCTCAGCATGTGTTGAGTTTTTTTGGAAAATGGGATAGAGAGAGAAAGACCGATGTTTGGGCTCAGTGGTTATTCCACTCCATGGGTGGCATCCAACATTTAATAGGGAGACTAAATTATTAGTGCTATTTGACTTGTTGTTGAGTTTTAGTCAACTACTCATTTTACTTGATTTTTGTTAACTGAAAAAATAAATGTCTTTCGGGCACGGTTGGAATTCGAACACCGAACCTTCCGATTTGGAAGCCAGTCCACTACCACTTGAAACAAGGTCACCCACAATGGATTAAAAGAATTTAATTTAAGGTTAATTTTATAGTAACAATGAAACTATTACAACTGAGAAATTAATTTATTGACTAAGATTAATATTTACACCCTGATTACATCATTTTAAAGCATTGTCGCCTTCAATACATTGGTCCTGTACAGTCTTTTGATTTTATTTAAATTATCTGCTAGTTGTGTAGTTTTGTATAATATTTACATATATGCCATAAGTTCGGTGAAAGAGTTTTGTTGTAGCATTGGTAATTTCTTCTTAGATTAACTTTATGTGTAAACATTTATCAAGATTACCATTGTGGAAGTTCTAGCCAATCGCAAGCCATTTTTTTGGAATTCTTCTCCCATGCGTAGGTTAGTTAGTTTTAGTTAGTTTGTGGGGCTGTATACCACACTTGTGTTTCATCTATCGATCAGAATTTTAGGACTGCGTGGAGTGTTCATATTTATTTTCTTACAAGCACACCGTTTTGTTGCTTCCTAATCGCTTCTACTAAGTCACACTCCATTGTAATATCACCTCGAAATCTTGCTAGGCTCTCTTAGGAAGGTACAGGTAAGTCTCGTGGTTGGAAAAGGTAAACAGAACCAAAGATACAACCTTAAGGAAATTCTATCTCTACTTTTTTAAGTTCTGAGTATTTTTATTAAATTCTTCGTTTATATGTACGAGCACCAAGTATAATCGTCTTGGATGATCCCTTTGCAGCGTATAATAAGGAAACTAAGGTCGAAGCCGAAGTCTTACTTTGATATTTTGAAGGAAACTCTAAAGAATTTCTTATGGTCGGCAAGGTAACTAATAGCCAGATTTCGAAGTGTTTATTTTTATAGCGATTCGAGCTGGGTATAGGGACAGCCACTGTTTTCCGAATTGATATACATATCTTAAATTTATAAACTCATATTTCATTGGTTCATTGGTACTCGTATGTTCTAAAGAGGGTGCCCTAATTCAAATTATGGGTGTGACGGTATTTTGTTGTATTTAAGGATTTTAGTTAAGAATGTGTAAGAGTACGTATTGTACATATGTAAAAAAGTTTTTCAAATAAGTTACAATTCCTCTTGCTTGTTGCTTTATATATTCCAATGTGTGTAGCAGCTATGTGACATAAAAAGATATCGTCTGGTACGCATTGTAGACCTTATCAAGATTTGATTACGATTTCTCTTGATCTGGAAAAGGTATTCGGCCGAGTTCAAAGATATTTTCTTTGATGGAGCGCTGCAAAAATCCAATACAGGCTGATCGCGCGTGTCGTGACTGGCATGAGCAGCTTTTAGAAAACTTTTCCCAAAAGGCATTTGGAGCTCAGGTTCTAGCTTATGGAAAACTAAATTTTGATTATAAAATATCCAGTACTATCACACTTGAAATTGTGTAATCCCCCCCACCCGAAGCTAGGTATCAATCAAACATAAAATTATTACCAAACTTTCTGCCTCATTGAAAAAGTCATCCAAAATATAGTATAGTGTTCCAAATAATGGTAAAACCAATTAAAAGCTCAATCAACCGCACAAGGAGCGAAGAAGAAATTCAGATATACCATATTGTAGAAATATATAGCACTAAGTTTACATATTTGTACTTTCGAAAATATTTCTCTGTTCTATAAAACACGAATACGAATGCCTCAAAGATTCCAAAAGGTACTTGAAATGACATTATAAATCAAAGATGAATTATCAAAGAATTACAATGGGAAAATGCTTACAGCCTAGTTTTTTTAATAAGGTTCTTTTTAAAAAATGTATAGGTCCATCTTAGGTTGTGATGGAAAAGTTTCATAAAATTTAAGAATTTAATAAAATCGTTAGTCGATAATGGGCAAGAAAGTAGATCGTAATGGTAACCTTACTCTTGGAGGTGATCGTCCCATTCTAAAGATGAAAGATTCTAAAAATGTTTCTGAGATTCAGTTGCTTAGGGAATTTATACACACAAGACACAAGACCGCAGGGTGTTCTAGGACTGAAAAATGTTCCTTAAACTAAATATTTGTTTTGTATGCCATTTGTGTGTTCGAGTTCAACATACATATTTATCTTTATTTCAAGTACGCATATTTATCTACACGGGCATATGGTACGATAATATTAAGGAAGATAGTTGCAAAATTCTATTCAAAAACATTCTCTTACTGCTAAAGTATCACAAGAAACATACAGGTTTTGTATTTATTACTTTACTGTATAAGTATTTTAATCAGCCTAAAACATACCGTAATGATGGCTCTCGGTTAGTTTTTGGAATTATGTAGGCATTGACATTACACCCTCTAAATGTACATACATTCTAAGTAAATTCTCAAAGCTAGAGCTTATTTTTGAAGTCCAACATTTCAAATAACAATGAATTAAATGCGAGTGCATTAAGAGAAACATTAGTAGAATTAGTAGAAGCGAAGGCACTAACAGACGGTGCATTGTAAATATTAGAGACTGAACACAGATTAATTAAATTTGAGTAAAAAACATCGGTTATTTTGAGTTTGACTTGATATCACAGTGCAATGTTACGAACAGATACTCTTGTGGTTTTATAATTTGGACAAAAAATTCATACACACATACATGTGTACATGCCAACAATGGAGGCCCAATCGGATACGTTTCCGTATTTCAATAATTTGATTAAATATACAAATGAATGTATGCATATCCTCGTAAAATCCTGAATAAAGATACATACATCCTTTTTTTCATTTCCAGAAATACATACATAAAAAAAGTAGTTTCCTAATGAAGTAAAACATTCCGTTACTATCAAAATATATCCGAAATATAAAGTATGGTATAACTTACATTGAATTAAACTTGGAGCCATAAAATAAATAATTAGAGAATATATATATATACATACGAGTATGTACATAAATCAAATACGAAAGAATCAAAAAAATTTATTTTTTAATAGGCCTCAAATAAAAGTTGGCCCCTTCCATCGAACTTTTGTGTAAGCATTTAAAGAAATGGTACTGTGTGGAAATTGAAATTTTCGGGCACTTGAAGGTAATAGTAGCATAGTAAGGTAACAGTTTGTATATCAACTCTTTTGTTTTTATGCAACTAATCACTTTTATTCATTATCCCACTCTACATATTTTCTTTTCCTTTTGACAGGAAGCATTTTGAACTTACCTGTAAGAACTCTTGAGAGGTAGTGATCCGCTAGGATCATAAGCAGATAAAATTTAATCCGTTTATGCCCTCACCATAAAGCGCGCAATAAACGTTGATGTATGAAAGAGTCCTTTACTGGAAACTGCTTGCATACTTTTGTAACTGCTTATCCTATCATGGGAAATCCAATTAAAAGGGAAAACTCCTTCTGATAAGGCATTGCACTCATTTATTATTGCTCACGTTCTTTCCATCAAAAAATTTGGTCAAAAATTAGTCTCAAATCATTTTATATTAATATAAATTCGCATACAATATGTACGTGGTAGGAGAAAAAAGAACTAGCACATCAAGTAAACGTCTTTCACTTAGAACAGATGTACATAAACTAATTCCTATAATATAGCTCAGATTGAACGATATATCTGACCAGAGGAGATCACATTGCATGTAGCATCTAAAACGCGCAAAAGTATATTGCACTAGCACAGTAGTTAGTTAACCACACCTTTATGGGGCGAACACTACACTTCATTGGTACATTAGTATAATTGTGGTTGGCAGTTACTATAGGAACGAAAGCGGTAGCAGAGAGACGAGTAAGAGTACTGAGCGTAAGCACCCATCGAAAACTCTTATTATAATTTGCAAAATGATACACAAAATAAGCACAAATCTAAGTCAGAACACAATCATACGAGTACACAACTTTGCAATTAGATTTTAGTTAAATTTGATATTACGGTATTGTTGTTGCTTTGTTACATCAATTAAATAGTATCCCATACGGAAGTCATTTACACTTATAACACACAAGCCAATGTAGAACAAAACAAACAATAGCATCCATAAGCAGTAAATAACTAAAAAAAAAACTAAATTGACAGTTGAAGCAACAGTTGTAAACAGTGGTCACAAGTAGCAGCTGATATCCGACGCCGTTGCGACTCTCGGGAATAGTCAATAAAAAAATGAGGGAAAAAAAACCAGCCCCAAAAAAAGCTACGACCAAAATGTGACGACAACAAAACCAATTTACGACGGTTTTAGGTTTGCCGCTCGTTTACCTTGCAAAGAATCTCTTAAGGAAAGTATACAATCAAAACGGATTGAGCAGAAAATACCGTGCCCACAAGAAGCGCGTACTACAAGCAACTGAAACGTTTGCCATGCAAACAAATCCTATGGAACCAGTTTAACAATCAATCGTAAAGCACAGCAAATATCCAACCAATACCATTACCACCACCACAACTCGGGGTATACCCAAGGAAGATGGTCTCTGCCAAACGGTACTAGCTAACTGGTAGTGTATTTAACAATAACAAAACTTATGCAGACGCAAAAATCCACCACAACAACAACAAATTATTTCCAAAGCAAACAAAATACATTTTTGCTCATTTTAAAATGCTCACACTCTCTAACTCTCCGTAAATGAGCTGAACATTAATAACTAAGATGACTGTGACTGCAACTGAGACAGAGATTGAAATTCAGATTAAGAAAAAAGAAAAATTATAAAACTAAGAGAACCAGAGTGAGATCTTTGCAGACCAAGAGTATCTTACCAGCTATTTTCCTCTATGTGTGTTGTTCGTTATTTACCTGCACTATTTAGCAATTGAACCGAAACGTGGCAAACGGAGCGATCTCATTGGCCTGATTGTTTTGTAGCGATTGTTACGTATCACAGGGTAACTTGATTTAGGAGGGGATAATCGAATATGTATTATGTTCTCGATTTTTTGACCAATCCAGAGCAAATATCAGTTTTACGGCTTGGGAGGCGTTTGAGATTTCGTCGACAAGACAATAAAACTGATTTTTAATCAAAGATAACAAATACAAATATTCTCACGTAGTTTTCTTTATTGTAGGGTTTACTCAGTCAATTGATTCACTGGACTTATTTGAGAAAATGTTTTTGACATCCATATTTGTGCATACATAGCTTTTATATTCTTATTTTATCTGTAATACACACAAAGTGATGATTCGATAAGCAAAAAAAAAGTATAGGTACAAAATAATATTATATTTGGCTTAGTTTGCTACTCAACTCTTTTGTTTTGATCTTCGTTAGAGATTGTTTTCGACCACAAAATATCCCTCTCTTTACTTAAAGCGACAGATTTTTATGCTGCGAAATAAAGAGAGAAACGCTGTATTTGATATAGAAGAGAATTTCGAACACGGCTTTGCAGATTTAAGGCGTTAACCAGTTCGGTCTATATGCTTTTTGCTACGATTCACTTTACATAGATTGAAGTAAATAAATGATTATAGATTGACCTACCATAACCGTTTGCTTGTAATTTGCCTGCCTTGTTTCGTGTGCATTCATTGCGGAACCACAAATCCAATAAAAATACTTTTTTCATACTTTTAAAATTGTTCAGATAAATTCAATTTCAAAAAGATTAAAACGAGTCAATTCTATTTGTTTTTGGTCTGTTTTCATAGAAGTGGGTCGGTATTTTATAGTTTTGTCCCAGATTGGTGTCAACAAAGATGACACAATGAAACTGGTAATCATCCAAGGCGGATGCCGATTAAATCGGTCATTTGTCTGGATAATTATTTTTGGTGGTTTTGTTTTCGACACTTTTTGGGCAAGCGCACAATAGCACACGTACAAATCGGGTGCTGTAGATGGCTAAAGGCTCGTGCCGATTGCGCAAACTTTCGACAAAATGCTCAAATTTTGTTGAACGTGCGTTATAATGGGAATTATACCTGATTTACATTTTAAAAGGATGTATGGGGAGATTTACGTGATCTTTGAGATCTTTGTGATCTTTGTAATAAGAAATATTTTTTATTATCACAAAAATAAAAAGCATAAAATGCGAAAATAAATAAGGGCAATAATTTATTTGATTTCAACTGAGTGGTTGTGTAGGAATTTATAAAAGTAAGATTTCTCTTAAATATAAGAAGTTTACATGAAGTTATTTTCTAAACTTGGAGGTTGCATGCTCGCGATATTACTATTAAGTTGTTTAATTCAAATAAGTAGGTATCTTAGAATAAAAAAGTTTGCTTGCCAAAGTAATAACTTTACAGTGTATTGTTGAATTAGTATGTGAATTAACTTTACCAAACTAAACTATACTTGACTGACTAAAGGGATGGGGTTCGTTTTTTATTGTATTGTTGCCACTTTGGCTTTAGAATGAATAAATTTTTTAAATATTTCTGTTAGAAAATAATAGGCGCTCTGAGTAAAAATAAACCTGCGGCCATTTTACTTAAAATTTAAGTGGAAAATAAGACTGACTTACACAAACATATTATATAAACAGGTCAGATTTTGCTGACAGGCTATTTGAATAATTTCACAAGGATATTTCTGCCTCGTAAAACGTCTTCATGTTATTACGGTTATATTGTCTTACACTCCGTTCTACTAAATACTTTTACCACTAATTTTGACTCGCCTTATAAATTGTTACACTAGTCTACTTAGTTGGACGAAATAGCTGAAACGTATCATATATTTTACTTACGTAATCTATAAGGAACATAGACATGGCCTATAATAGCAATTTGACGCACAAATCTTTTAATAATAGAATGACTGGGAATAGAACAATGTATGACTTTGTTCTGCATGACCATGTCCTCAAGCTGTCTTAGGTAATAAAGCATTGCAGACTAATTAACTTACGTAAGGCTTCGGTTTATTTGTAACTGATTAATAACATTTAAGGAGTAGCGCCAAAATTCATTTTAAAATATTCACAGCACCAATTTTTTTAAAGCAATCAATGAAAATTAAAATAAGTGTCGTAGTGGATTTCACGCCAACCCATCATAGCTGTGGTAGGAGATACAGTTTTTAATTGAAGATTGAATTAAAGTCTGTTTCTGTGACCAGTGGATTGTTACAGCCGCGTCTAAAAATTTAAAAATGTATATACCCTTGAAATTATGCCTTTTCCACCGCTGTTTTTGTATATACGAGTAGATATGTAATTTGGGGGGAAGGTCCCGAAAAAAAATTTCTACTTATTCTACAATATCTCACGAATGTCCCCTTAAAATTTCAAAGCAAAATATGGTATTTATTCGTTACGAAATGGCTGCGTATTTTCGGCGGCAGGTGCACGCTCGATTTTAGAGCGTACAGCAGGCGGTTCAGACCGCATAAACAGGGGACGCTCCGCCTGCTCCTTTTCTTAACAGAACAAGGAGGCTTCTTTGGCCACAAAAGAAGCCCGTACAGTTCGTAAACAAGGAAGAGCAGCTAAAGATGAGTTTTACGAAGAACCAGAAGGAATTTTGTATGCCCTGTCGTTTTTGTCGTTTTTTTTGCTCCGAAAACTTTAAATCGCTTTATTTTAAGAGATCTTCTTGACACTTTTAGCTATACTCTATACCTACGAAACATTATTTTCAATGTAAATTAAATACATTGTTTAAAAATATTGATAAAAAAAGTGACTTTTTTTCTGATATCTATAATTTTTGCAAAATTAAATGTTTTTTTTTTGGGGTTTTAAAGGCTTGGAGTAGGAGAAACAATGTTTTTAACAAGATTTATTTTAATTTTTTGTTACAGATGAAAAATTAAGTATCCACCTTGAATGCCATTTTCAAAAGCACTCGACTTTGATGCCGTGCAGCGCCGCTATCTTGGAAAAAAAACATTTTATAGTTAACAATTTCTATCTGACAATAAAAGATTTTTTTTTAATAAAATACAAATTTTTCACTGGCTAAAATATCCTTAAAAAATTTACCTCGTTTTGGGACCTTCCCTTCTTAAGTAACGAAAAAATAATGAAAGCGTTCTATTCCAGATGCGGAATTTGGTTAACTGCCCCTATCGCCAAGTGGTTGGTTTTTTAATTTTGACATTATCATAAATATTGATTATACCACATGAAGATATGTTCACATAAATCTAAGAAAGTCCATGGAGTACGCAGAATATTGGCACATTCGGTTTTCGAACAAAAGAGAACATTTATTGAAAAGGAATTAAATGCAATGACTAGTTTGAATCCACTAGTATCGTTTGAATTTGTAACCACATTTGTCAATTTGAAGCCTAGATAGAGCACGAACTTTGTGAAAAACTAATCGACTATGAACTTTAAATGTTTTCATTGTGGTCATGTCCAAGTTTAGGAAATGTAATAACACTTTAAAAATAACAAAAGTAATCGTTTTCTCTTCTCGGATAACTAAGCTTTTAAATGTTGTAGATGCCGATTTGTAGCATATCAATTTTTTGGGGTGCAACATTGAGAGGCGTTTTCATCGCACAGGTGACATTTGGCCGCCCAGTTGGTATAAAGAATACTTTATCCTTAAATAGAGACAAGCCTGACGAGCTCCACAAATGTATAGCTAATGGAATCTTTTTTGTTGAAGGCCTCATCTAGAATCGATTGCTTTCTTACAATAATACATATATGGTACCTAGTAATTGAAAAGCGCATTCGAGAAAAGAAGTTGTTGTGTATACTAAATTTAAAGTGAACCAACCTACATTCCAGTGTGTTTGTATGCAAGCGAAACATCAAACAATTCAGATATTGTTTCTCATAGTAAATACTTTGGATGCGTAAGGACCCATGGAAGTTTTGCGAAATCCTTACCAAATTCGGTGGAACCGAAATGTTATACGACGTATTTCAGAATTTCATTAAGTATTAATCTGCCATACAAATGCTCTGAGCCAATATACAAAATGTTGATAAGCCTCTTCTCTTCCAGCTCATGATTCTAATTTTCCTTAAGGGTTGCATTCTTGACGACAGAACGTCGAAAATTTTGTATTTAAATAAAATACACAATAATTGAGATATCGGGCTGAAAATTATACCAGGTTTAGTACGAATATTAAGCTTATAAGTATGAAAATCGATCTCGTTCATATGACCAAAGCGAGCACGTTTGTAGCGACCGATTCTTTGGAGCCAATTGTCCACCATTCCCAATTGGGAAATTTTTTACCGTGCAAATAATTACTCCACCTCAATTACTAGAAAAACAAATAAAAGATACTTTCCATCTAAACTAAAACCTTATCAAAGTTGCAGGAGTTCCTCAGGGGTCTATACGGGCTTATATACTAGGTCCGATTCTATTCTGTCTTGTTGTAAATTATCTACCACAAATCTGTTCAAATGTTGATATTCACTTATGTTACATATATGCTGACGATACACAGATATTTTTAGACAAATTGCACTTATTGAAGATCTAGTCGTCAGATTAAATGAGGACCTGTCCAAAATTCGTGACTGGTCTATATGTAACGGATTTCATCTCAAACCAAACAAATCACAACTGATTTTAATATCAATTTTACATGGATGTATTCCTGAACGACAGACAACTCAATTTTGCTGACGTGGTTACTAATTTGAATTAAAAATTAAATAAATCACTTTCCGCTGTTGACCACATAAATTATGTTATTGAGCGAATCTCTGCTGGGCTGCGTAAACTCTGGCTCTTTTCTAACCTCACGCCTATAGGCACAAAGCTCAGACTTGTGAAAACCCTATTTCTGCCTATAATTGACTACTCTGCTGTTGTCTATTGCAAGGGTGATTCTCTCTCGCAACATAAATTACTTGTTGCCTTTAACATAATGATATAATAAAGTATGTATACGGACTTCCCCGATACAACCACGCCTCACACTACCATAACTCTGCTCGTTGTTGTTCCCTTAAACAATTCCTCGACCTAAGACACTGTGCGTTCATGCACAAAATTATTAAAAATAAATCCGCTGCTTATCTATTTCATAAGGTACGATCAATCTATCAGAATACACAATCTCATAATCCCTGCATATAATTATTTCAACTCCTCGCGCCTCTTCTTACCAGGCTACGTTGCTAGGCTTTGGAATACCCTTCCTTTAACGAATAAGCAAGCAATGGGAGCTACATTATTCAAAAATGCTGCGCTGGAGCAGCTTCTCCTCTCTTTATTCGGAATTGTATTATATTATATTTTTATTTTTTATTAATAACTTATTTTATATTATAAGATGTCTGCTTACCCTTTCATAATTTAATTGCAATTTATGTATTATAAAAAACGATTGTATGTCTTATTTATACTATTCCAATCAAATAAATTGAATTGAATCGAATTGAATTGACTCTTCCAGACATATCGGCCGGTGTAAAATCGTATGAGGAAGAAGGCCATTCGACCGGAACATTTCTCGAGATTACACAATTACAGAACTTCCCTTTCAATAGATCAGTTGTTTGACCAGCCTGTGTGACATTTGGCACCATCTTGTTGGAACCCCATATCACTGACGTTAAGTCCATCCAATTCTGGCCGAAAATAGTCTTCCAACATGGAACGATAGCGAACTTCATTGACCGTAACATGGCGATCATTTTCATTCACGTAAAAATACGGTCCTATCACACCAAAATGTCCATTTTTGTGGATGCAAAGGAATCTTTTGAGGCACATGTGGGTTTGTTGCTGTCCAATAATCCATTCTTTGCTTATTTTCAAAGCCATTACGTCAAAAATGAGCTTTATCGCTGAAGATGATTTTTCGATGAAATTCAGGATTTTCTTCAAACTTTTTCAGAACCCAATTGGAGAAGTTTCAGATCTTGAAATGATCAATTAGCTTCAGTTATTGAGCTAATTTGATCTTATAAAGAATTAGGCTAAGATCTGTATGCAAAATTCTATGTGGATTGAGAAATTCCCTATTCCTCTGCATGTCGTGGAATCGACTGATTTGGGTCATTTTGAAGAACTTACGGCTGAAATATGTTCGGTACTTCAACCGGTGCGTTGTCTCACTGGCACCAGAACATCAATAGTGAATTTCTTGACTCGAATTTATCTAATCGAATGGTGGGACGATTAATACTATAAATTTTCAAACGATGCTCCTTCGTGAACTTCGCCATAATGTAAAATGTAAACCTTGATTGAGATTTTGACATAAAACATCATAAAAAAAGTTCAACGGTGAATACAGAATTGTTATGTCCCTATTGAAAAACCCTTTATTAATGCTGACTAGAAGAACATAACTTCTGTGATTTGTCTAGTAATCTCTAGGCGTTTGAGTAAAGTAAGATAACCTCCGTCAATATGGTAGTTTAGTTAAAATGTTAATATCTGCTACAACAGACAGAAAAATAACTTCTAAATTCCTTAGATGTACGAGTATGTTTTCATGTAATAATTCGTCCCTTTTAAATTTGCTATAGATACAAGAAGAGTCATAAATAAAATGTAATAATCAAACCGGTATTGTTTGTACCATTATTTATGCACAACTTTATATATACTTACTTACAATGGCATGATAATAAAATAATGGTCTTACATACTCGCATGCATATGTACAACTTTTTTGTTTGTTTCGATCATTAATCAAGTTTTCTGCTTAAGTATTTTGTGTTCTAATAGCCTCCTTTTGCTGGTCAAGAATTTGAGTCACTTCTTTATCTTGTTCAAAACCGAGTTGTGAAAAATCATTCTGTCACACTGCAAATTTGTGCAAATCCTTAAAATAACTTCAATTCATCCAACGGCCATGTAAATTCTAGCTTTTCGATTTTTCACCTTTGTACATATCAGGAATATATGAAAAATTCTTCCAAAAACGATGTCGTCACAGCAAGCCGCCATGGAATAATAAATGTTTGTTGAAACATGAAAGACAATAACAAAGAAAAAGGACATCATTTTCGGTTTTGTTTTACCCAATAGAGTGTCCATGTCGCAAAAAATTTCGTTTTCAGAATTCAACTCCAAAGATTAAAAACGAACAAGAAAACGAAAATGAAAGAAATGAATACAAAAGCAAACCTCAGCTTAGTGAGAAAATGTGGTCATGTGGTTTTTTGGGGCGTGCCAGGGGACATTGCTTGATTTTTTGACTTTTTTTCTAATCCAATTTGCTGCTCGGTTAACCATTGATAATTTTTTACAAATAGTTGTGGTTTTGCCTATTGTACGATGCTAACTAACCGATAACCCTTTTATCAATTGGTTTTCCACAAATACACTCCTCTAAACCCTTTTTGTTGGGAATTTGGGTTATAAATTTGCATCTTACAATCTTGAACGATTTGACTTTCTTTCAGTGTGGAGGAAAGAATATTTTTGCAGGTAGAAAGTCAATGAATCTACAATCTATTTTTATTTAGGGGCGGATAAACCCATTAATATTTTGCTACTGCATACTGATCTACAACAATGTCGTATGGAGTTTGAATCCAAATGGAAACTGTATCTGAATTTGAGCATTTGCTTGAATGTGTTTGTAGCTCGAATTTGAGAAAAACAGAAAAGAAGAAGAAGAAAAAAATAAATGAAAACATGGTTCGACTAATTCCCCGTGCACCATATGCCGTCTTGATGCAGTTCTTCTCTGCCAACAGTGTCGTCTGGTTTGCTGGTTTGGTTGACCACTTTTCACGCTTTAACGTGAGTATTTTATGCAAATGTTTTGAATTTGAAAGGATTCCATGACCGTACAATTTTTTTGTTTTGTCTTAGTCCTTTATTCTCTTTCGTATCTATGAAGTAGATAATCCCTTTCCTTTGTTGACTTTTGTGTAGGTCAAAATACCACTATTCGGTCCAGTTGATCTGGACACTAGACCACTCTTTCTCTGTGGATTCATTATTAAGGCATGCATGCACTCGTAGTACGAGTATCTAGCCCGGTTGGATCACATTAATAGTTTGCAAATTCATAACACATGTTGCAAATATGTGTTAGTGTTACGAATATTCATGTGGGAAAATCTAAGCTCACCGATTAGTAGTGGTTAGGAAGATAAGATAAGAATGATGTCGGAATTTTTCGGGTTCTTCTCCAGATTTTGTGTGAAATTGATGGGTAGAGTTAATCTAGGAATCAATTCTTGACACTCGATACCGTAGAAAATCGTTTATGAATTAATATGTTAATTTGAGAATTCTTATTTATGAGTTGTATTAGGAATTATATAATTTCGTAAAATTTTTTATAAACTTATTGTTCTGTTTAATAGGGGGCGATTTGTTTTCATGTCACCGACGCGACACATGAGCGACAATTCTATTCTGGGGTTTTGGGGATTTCTCAGTCGGCTTGAAAATAATTTGCATTCAGAGACACACGATGGACATATTGTTAAACGTTTGCTTTTGTATATTGGAGACAAAGGCTTTAGTTGGATATTGATTACTTGGGTGGGGTTTATGATTAAAGAAACTTTTGTTCATGTTGCCGATCAAGTTGCTGGTTTTGCATTTAACTACATCCATAGTTTAGTATCCATTCGGTTGGATGTTAAGTTGAGTTGAGCACCTGCTATATCGAATATCTTTTAAATTTAAAAAATACAAAACGTGTCAATTTATTTAGCACATTAAATTTCACATTAGTTTGACATGGACAAATTTGAAATTAAGTAGTCAAATTTGTCCACTTGTATATAATTTAAATATTAAACAATTGTTGTCCCCACAATTTGTTTCAAAAATATTTCGTAAACAATGTATGCTAGTTAATCGTTGGAAAGGCGATATTTTGATAATAAGGTAATTTTTTAACCAAACTAGAAAAACTTACTTTATTGTGGTGTGAAATTGGCTATTAAGATTGACACAAAAATGCAGATGTAACAGGGCGAAAATGTGTTTAATTTCCATATTCTACGAATACAATAAAGGAAGTATTTGCAATCGGTTTTCGGATGAAGTAATATTTTTTGTATAAAACTTTCTATAGCATACTAAAAATATAGAAATCGATTTATTTCATCAATGATTTTATTGATATTTAGAACACCCAGAAAAATAACGAAATTTCATTTTTACTTTCTAATGAAAGCTGAAAATGAGATTAAAATGTAAGCAAAAAACATTTCAAAGGATTACTACATTTATTTATTTGACTTATTTAGGTGGCGAAATGTCCTCTTAATTATCCCTCCGAGTAGGAATAGAGCCAATCAAGGCAAACTGGAACTGAAATCATTAATTCGAAGCAACTAGATGCTAATCTGAGTTAACGGCGGAGCCGAGCCAGACGAAATCCATAACTATCTGAAGGTAATAGCTGCCTATTTTGACGTTATGTCTAATTCGTAGATGTACCGCATGCCCTTCTGTTGAAAGCATATACTTAGTTATACCCACAGCTATTTCAATACCTACTTGCAAACGCGACAGTGACACCTGGCTACATTCTTCAAATGATATTAATGCCACCAGTGTATGCAAGTGTTTGAACAGACGTGCCTCTAGTGTGGGCTTGTCGGTTCCGCTCAATTTTCTTAAGTATAGTGATAATGAAATCACATGTTAGCGCATCAGCTTGTTTAAACCATTTTCGTAGCAGCGACCGTTCTCCATCATCATCTTTTACAATCAGGCACGTTCGGCAGTGATGCCAAATTCAGAAATTACTCTTTTATATACGAAATTTAAATCGATAAAGACTGTTTAGCATCGATCAGGACCTCTTCGATTATCTCTAGGATCTTAGCATTTACCGCAGTGGGAATATTTGTTCAATTGTGAACTTACCTGTCTTAAAACAAGTAAATCATATCGTTGATATATGCGACGTTATAGAGACTTGAACCTTTTTTGTGGATTGGACAAACGATGCTAAGTTTCTTTTCATCAGACAAACCTTTCTCCGACCAAACCTACGACCCTTCCACAAATAGTTCTAAAGATAGGCCATATAGTGCCGCGGACACTTCACGTTAACTTAACTGTTTATTCGATCGAATATTTTAGCTTTCCTAGCGAAGATTGAATTGCTGTTTCTTCCTGACAGCGAAGCTTTAATTCATCATAGCGTTTAACAGACTCTAGAAGTAACAATTTCATATCCTAAAAACTGACTGTGACTCTGCTTCCTTGGTTTTTTTTGTTCATTTTTCGGGTTCGGGTCTGGTTCTCTTGATATATTTTCTCTTGGACACGGGTCTAGTCATCTTGACATGTTCTTTTCACGTTTTGATTAAGAACTTTTTTCCTGGAGTAGCACCTCCCGATCGCGCGCTTTTCATTCTCGTTAAGTTTTCTCTTGAGATGTCGATATTCTTCCCTTATTCTTTGATCACGAATCCCTCTTACTCTTCTATGCCGAACAGTTCCGTAGTCGAGTGGTTTGGCTACATGTGCCTGCCTGTAATCTTCCTTGAACTGAGAGTTTGGAGCGGCTGATCAAGTAAAATTCAGCACGTCAGTTGCGGCATTGAATCCGAGATATCCGAGGATGAACCTTGGGTGCAGCTAGGTTATGGTGTGAGTTTACATCGCTCGTTCTGAAACTTAGGACTTCCATAATATTGATAGATCTATACAATTTTTATGCCCGTTTATATAT
This sequence comes from Volucella bombylans, assembly GCA_949129095.1. NCBI lineage: Eukaryota > Metazoa > Arthropoda > Insecta > Diptera > Syrphidae > Volucella > Volucella bombylans. Next base: position 45,845,101 of record OX422142.1, on the reverse strand, counting down.
CCCGCGGCTCTCTAAAATCTCTTTTTTACCGTATTTTTTGCATAGTAAAGATGCTTATAATATTTCTTTGCTGCTCTATAAAGGGATTTGAAAACGTTAATGTTGTACTTTCTCAATAGACTTAGGAACGCGAATGATTATTCTCTTGCTACTAATCACTCACGTCTGAACCATGGAGATGGAGTGCTTGGTGGAGATACTTTTTTGATTAATTCAGTGAGCTCCTCGACAGTTGGAGAGGCGATCGATGTGTTTAATATGCTTAGCTCCATATCTAAGTTCGTACGGTATGTCTCTCGGCTTTTATTCAACAGTTTGAGTAATAGACGTGCTGCATAAAGTCGCGGTACCCGTTATTATGCAAATTGTCTCTAGCTGGGTGTGGTCCGAGTACTTGCCTATCCCTACACGAAAACAATGAAGTAGAAAGTGCCAATCTCCGGAAATGAAACAGCTATCTATTATTTAGCAGACAATTCCGCGAATAAAAGTGAGCTCTCCGTCAGAATCTCCCTTGCAACTTCTAATTAAAACTTGACCGTCATATATGTACTTCGCAAACTTCGGAATTTTGACACCCTTGTTGTCCCAAACTTCATCGTCCGATGCGAACCACTTGCATGTTTAGTAATTTGTAGTCGCTACAAAAGTTTTTTTGGGATGTGCCCAACCGGCCATTAAAATCCCCAAAAAGCATTAGATCTGATGTGTTAAAAGTTTGTAGCTCGTCGCTTAGTTTGTCATAGTCGCATCGTGAGTGGTTGTAATTTAAACAAATGGGACTATGTAAAGAGTTTTGTTGTTCGCATTTACTTCTAGGACGTACAAATCATCTAAGTCTTTTCGATGTCCATATAGTTGTCCTCCACTTCCTCTTCCAAAGATCGCTGATTTAACTGTCTATTTCCACTCTAATTCATAATGCGCAAATAAAGGGTTTTCCAATAGGGACTTGACAACTTTGAATTTAATTTCTGAACGCACACTAATCATCAAACTGTCACTGTCAATTTATTCAGTAAACTCAACATTTCCATCATGGTAAAGTACACGAACGAGCAACGGCTGCAAATTATAAAAATTTTCTACCGAATTTCGGACTCGGTGACTGCAACTTTAAGAGCGTTAACTCCAATTTTCGGTCGTAATTCTCGTCCTAGTAGACAGGATATATCAAGTTTAGTGCAAAAATTTGAGTCTACAACGGTTGGTCGAAGTGTCGAAAATATCGCTGCCGTTCAGGCGTCCGTAGCAAACGATCCAAATCAGTCAATTCCACGGCGTTCGCAAGAATTGGGCATCGCTCAGACCACATTATGGAGTATTTTGCGTAAGGATCTTGGTTTACACCCATACAAGATCAAGCTGACTAAAGAATTGAAGCCGATGGACGATTTGAAGCGATGTACGTTTTCCGATTGGGTTCTGGAGAAGATGCGCCAAGATGATGAATTTCATCGCAAAATCATCTTCAGTGACGAAGCTCATTTTTGGCTCAATGGGTTCGTCAATAAGCAAAATATGCGTTACTGGTCGGGTGAAAATCCACATGTGCTTCATGAATCACCACTTTATCCACAAAAATAACTGTTTGGTGCGGTTTGGATGCAGGCGGCGTTATTGGGCCATATTTTTTCGTCGACGATACCGATCATCACGTTACTGTGAATGGTTAGCGTTATCGCGCCATGATCACCGATTATTTTTGGCCGTTTCGGCCGAAATATGTGGCCGAGTCGTTGTAATTTGGGTCCAACGAATCGACCGCTGCAAACGTGCCCGCGGTGGCCATATGAACGAAGTCGAGTTCCATTCATAAATGTTTTGATACTTCAAGCCGATAATAAAGTTTTTGAAATATCTCAAATGGTTTGCGTTTTATATAAAAAAAAGTTATCAAGTCCTTATTGGAAAACCCTATACAAGACCTCATTAGGATATAATTTTATGTACTTAGATTCTGGTGGTGTAGTGGTACTAGCAATCGCTTCACACTCTGAGGGTCCAGGTTCGAATCCTGCCCATGGCAAGTCAGTTTTTCATTTGTGTAATTGGAACTCAGACAGAAAAATTCTGCGTTCGAAGGCATAACACTGACACGTAGATTTGGCTGTTGTAGAGTTTCAAGCACAAAAAAAAATACTGTGAATTATACCTCGAATCACTCTGAGTGAAGAAAAAACTCTCCGTCCTATTGGGACTCCCACCCCCTGGAGAGCGAATATCGAAACCAAACTCACTTGAGTTTCAAACCACTACAAAACAATTTTCCTTTATCCTCCTTCTACCTTTCCGCTCACGCCATGGCAAGAGTAAAAGTGTATCTAACCTCTTAGTTGCGCGTAAATTATAAAAAAAAATACGCATTTGAATCCCAGCCTCGCCCGAAAGACATATTCATTTTTTTCAATTAACGAAAATCAAGTAAGATGAGTAGTTGACTAGAAATCAACAAGTCAGCTTCCACTAAGAATTTAGTCTCCTCACTAAATGTTGGGTGTGCCACCCGCATGGAGCGAAATATCCACTGAGCCCAAACATCTTTTAAAAAAAACTTAACACGTGCTCAGGCACTTGAGTGTTAAGTTAAAAAAAAAAAAGGCAAGTGTAATGAGTCTATAAGAAGGGAGGGAAGAGGATTCACTGTTTTTATGGATGGTTAATACTCATCAGTGGTTTTTCCAGCATGGAAGAACACCTATTCAGAAGAAGGGGAGATATATCATCTGGACTAGCGGGTTTGTGTATGTAAAGAGTTGTGAGTACTGTTGTTACTACACGAGTGCGAAAGTGGAACTTGTCACATTGATGATTCGACGAACTCAATTGTAGGTGGACGCAAAGCCTAACCTCTAAATGTTGAACTGGCCACAAAGTGTGTAGCCAGCAGATTGACCTTGTCCAAGGAGCTAAAAGCTGGAGTGTCATTATAAGCGCGCGTTGGGATAGAGGACGTGGCGTAATTGCTGATATTTTTGACTCACGACGAACACTTTTTACTACCTTCCTCTATCGGGTTGGCCCGATAGGACCATAGAACCGAAAAATTCTTTCTCTAACCCTGGTAGATTTCTTACATCTCGCGTCGTAACACGTCTTTTCTTACGTAGTTCGATGATGAATAAACGCACTCATTCTGAAGAGAATAGTGTCTATCATCTTATCAAGGAAACATAAAATTCCTAAATAAGTTATTATGTCTGCTCTAATTGACTTTTTCGTATTGGAATATTTTAGGAATCTTTTCTCTAACTGTGTGGTCAGTATACGAGAAAGTATCTGATATGACACAATGGTCCGATGAGCAGAAAGAGGAAAGAACATCAACAGTGTACAACACGTACTTATCAGGGTGAGAAGTTATGAACAAATCCAGGGTGCTGGGGGTATGACTATCAACGTTTGGTATTCGCGTGGGCTCATTTACAAGCTGGGTCAAGTTCTTTTCCGCAGCAAAGATCTCAATAAACCGTCCTTCGGGTCTGTCCAGAATGTCGAAGCAATCCAGAATAATAAATATTGAAATTCCCCGTAATAACGATTTCAGTATTAGGATACAGAGATACAATTCTTTATATGGAGTCAGTCAGGGCATCAACCTCCTTAAAGTGCGAATTGCTGCACAGTTTGTGGCTTCTGTAAATGCAATAGTGGATTTGGAATTTTAACAATATAGCGTGCATCATTATTATAAGTGATATTATAAGTGATATTATTAAATTTACATTTGCCAGCAGCATAACAATTTCCAAGGAAATCGAAGCCATAAGTAAATATCATAAGTAGTTAGGGTCTTAGCTAACAGTATTTGGAGTGAAGTGTTGGGACACCCACAACAAGTGGAGAATGCCATATTCTGCATAATACAATAATTTGATAATTTACTCACTCTAAGTTACCATTGTTTTCAGACTGGTTTTAAAAAAAAATCTGTGTGTATGTGTATATAAGTGTGTGTTTGTTTGTGAGTATGTATGCCTAGTAGATGGTAATTCGACGGCGCAATATCAGATACTTCCACAAGGAACACACCAGCATCACCTTCAAATACACACCGACTATTGATGTTGATGCAGGGTTTCCACTCTTTAAATTTAGGCTCTTTTTCTTGGCTTTACCAAAATCTTTCAAGCTTAACCGCTCAGGCTTAACCTATTTTTGGATTATACGAGTATTTGGAATAAATTCTAAAAGGATATGAAATGTCACAAACCATTGGAGAATACTAAAAGTTCTCTTCATCAGGAAGTTCTTCGCGTAACAGCACCCATTTCCGTTAGTTATCAGAGCACAAACTTAAAGAAATAGTTTATTGTACTCTTTGTAATTTCGTTTTAATGTAATTTTTCAGTCCTCCTTAGCACGGGGTGGTGATCTGTTACGGCACCAGTAAGCAACCTGCTGAGGTATAGCTGCCTAGCTGATTTCCTAGAGACGTCGGGAGGAATTCGTTTTGCCTGACTGGAATCTATGGATTCATGCCATCTGTATTATGCTCATATGAAACCCAACTGCCCAACTGAAGCCTTTTCTGGAAACTAGTAAAAACAGCAATAACGTATTTACATGAGAGTTTATTTCACCAGACAACCGACGCAGGGATTTAGGTATAGAGATACATCAGAACATCCACCGTTTCTCTGAGATGCCCCTGAAGCCAGAAGATGGCGTGCGTCATTTTGGATTGTCCGAAAACAGCGAAAGTCGCAATTTCAAGGGATTGGATTTTCGGCACAGAGGTGCTTACCCACTCAAAAGTCTTACTGCGTAGAGCACTTCACTCTCCATATCCATTTTCCATATCGTAGCTCCCAATGTTTGCACTCAGCGTCGTTCAGACTCTTGTCATTGCCAGCCTTCCCAATTCAAAGCGTCAGAGAGGGGATAGCTGCATCCTATCTGTCTACTGTCTACCAGAACTACAGCTTTTGTTGGTTGCAGCACCGGTTTCAACCAGGTCTTGTGCGCTGGAAAGGCACCACAAACTCAAACACAAAGAATAGCTCATTATCGGTGAGCGCGTCGAAAAAAGGGATAAAAAAGAAAAGGATCTTCCTTTAATGACGAGGCTATGATATTTTAGAGAAGACTAGCAGCCTGTATTTAACCTACTTAACCAAAACCTATTGAAGGCAAAGATCCCTTCAACTGACATGAAGCCCTGGTTGGTAGTAGAGCAGAATTTGGTAACTGAGTATTATGTAAAACTTATAGTGAGGCTACGCGGTTCTAAAAATCTTTAGAAAATTGAGTCCCCTATTTCAACTATTTTTTCATAAATATCTTAAATGTTGAAACATACGTGTTTTACGGATTCGTAGTTACAAACAGAGATGAAACTTATAGGAAGCTAAACTAGAGCTAGATTTTTCTTTCTTATTTTTATTTGAGTTATCCGAATACTCATTTACTGTTATCTGCTGCTTTTGATGTTATTACTCCACGGTCATTACAATGCCTTATTAAACTCGTTATATCACTCAAAATGATGATTGGTAAAGTGATTCCACGAACTGCATTTATCTTCTAGAAAGCTGCAGTTTTACAACTTTGAAATGGATTTTGGGACAACGACAGCGACAGCGACTTTCCTTAAGAAATAAGTTCATTATCTCATCGTATGATTCAGTGCAATGAAAAAAAAAATGGATAACATTCGTTCAAGAGTTGAGTGAATCTTTGCTGCATACGATACCAACTTCATGCCATATTCAATTAAACTTCATTGCCACTCATTCTCGTACGAAAGTGTTAATTATTCCTCAAGATCGTTCAATAAAATAAACGAAAACCTAATGTCTTCGCCGTAAGATTTTTAACTCTAAAAACTAAAAAAAATAATAAAACCGATTTCATAATTTCATTTCAAGTGTTTGAAATTTGAATCTCATATTGAGATTGTGATGTATCTATGGTGATGTTAATATAATATACGATCATTCCGCATCAAACAGCGACATGCCACACCCAGTATCAATGACATGGCTATAGCTTCTCCGGATCGGAGAAAGCCAATAAATTCCCAGTCCACATCGCATGTAGCTGTAAAAAGTAACATTGAGTACACAATATAGATTTTTACAACGCCAGCAGAAAACTTTAAGATTCTCAAATCATCGTACATAAAAAACGTTTTAAAAAATTTATTGTATTCGCTCTGAATAAGTCTGATCGTAAAAAATCACTGAAAGGAGGCATTTAAAAAAAAAAAAAAAAAAAACATAACTCAGAACTCAAACAAAAACACAAAAAAGCGGTCGAAAAATTGAGAAAAATGAAAGAATTAGTCCGGCAGGCACTTTACGACGTGGTAGCATCATTTTTCGGGTCATTTGGACGATATTGAACCGCCATATAATGTTTTATTGCACCCCTTAGTACTGGGCGGGGAGTGATGGCCGCAATCACCGAAGCCTAAATTTATTATTTTTTAGCCGGTTTTTTAGTCCGACTCTTTGTTGAAGGATTACCCAAACATTAGGTTGCCTTTTGGATAGGCGATCATGCAACTTGGTTCTTTTTTTCGGCGACTGAAACTTTGATGTCTCTTTAGGTGAAAATTCTGTAAAGTACCAGAAAGACCATCACTATCTTAAAGATGATTTTTTTAAAATGCGAATACTCGAATAAGTTCTAAGAAACTCGTTTTAATGTGTCCTCAGCCTACAGGTCGATTGCGAAAATGTGACTATGCGATGTGGAAGACCTAATTACGAGGAATGAGTTTTATTGCAGGTGACGTAATTTTTGTGTCATCAATTGGTTTATGAAAATAAAAGTAAATTACGGAGGGCAAAAATCCCAGAAAGAGGTAGATAATAGGCAAAACCCAACATAAAAGGATTTCTGCGTTGCAAGGAAAAAAGGTTAATTGTTTTATTATAAGGCAGAGGCAGTGACATTTGTAGTTGACTTTAAAACGAGGGGTTCCATAGAAAGTAAATTTTTTTACGAAATTTGAAAGGATATTTATCCATTTTTTTTCCCATTGAGCTAAAAAAAAGGAGTATTCAAAATTAAAATATACAATTGACTGCAAAATTTTAATTTGTATTGCACAACATCTAAACAAGTGACTTAGACTTAAAATGTAGTACATTCCTTTTGAATAAATAAAACGTTTTTACATAACATGTTAATGAAAAAAAAAAAAAATGCCTACAACATTAAAATTCTATCTTGTTAAAAAACAAAATTTTCTACTTGCTTTTGTTGGACTATTACTCAGTTTATAAGACAGCTCAATGTGCATTGGTTCAGTACCCGTAGAAATGGTGTTGTTTATATGAAATTATCCAAAATCAAATCCAAAGTGAGTGAGAGAAAATTGAGAGAGTTTAACAAACAACTGATTGAACTGACACTTGACACTGACACTGATACATCGTTCTTATTTCTTTGTCTTTCCAAATATTTCATTTGCAATCTCACATTTTAAATCACAACTAATTATCTACCCGATGATGAAAAAATGTTGGGAGCGCAAGAGAGTAAAATGTTTCAAAGCGAATCGAAAGTGTTTATATGATATTTTGAAGCGGTTTCAAATTGTCAATGCTTTTTATAAACAAGAATGAACGAATGAGTGTTGAATGTTTGAAGTGGTGTTAGACTTCTTTAATACTCTAATCATGTCAAATTTAGTTTGAACATTGAATTTGAAAACATTTCTTTGAAAA